>BLBF01000019.1:24659083-24755772 GCA_015471245.1 Laticauda colubrina
TCCCACCACCATCCAGGGCCTTGCCAGGCCTCCCCACCCCCCCACTGTCCAGGACCTTGCTGGGCCTCCCAGGCCTTTCTGGACCATACCCAGGCCTTGCCAGGCTTTCCCCACCTTGCATCCAGCCTGGGCCTCCTCCCACCTGGCTGCTGGCTTCTTAACGTGAACAGAGGCTGCTGGTTGGAGTGAGGGGAACCACAGTGCTAGAGTCTCATGGCAGTGAGTGCCAAGGGCATAACTAGAATTGGATGAAAAGGCTGCACCTCTCTGGAGGAAAGAACCAGAGCTTTTTGACGTGAGAGCAGCTGCTGCCTTGCTCGCACCTTTTCATCCAAGGATGTCACTCTGGTTCTCTCCACCACAGCTACATAGCCTTTTATTCCAATTTTAGCTATGCCCTTGGCACTCGTTGCCGCTGGAGCCCAGCACTGTGGTTCCCCTTGCTCCAACCAGCAGCCTCTGAAGAAGCCAGCAGCCAGGCAGGAAGAGGCCAAGGTGGGGCACCATTTCTGGGCCAGTCAGGCTGGTGGGTGGGTAAGCAGGTGACACACAGAGCAATGTGGCAATGGCAGCAGTTGGAGCATGCCATGGCTGTTTGCTTTCGCTGCTGCACTGGGACTGAGAGAGGTGGCAGTAGCCACCAATAGTCGTGCCGCCCCCCCTCCCCCACTGTGGTGCTCCGAAAGGGAGGGTGGATGTTCTAGGGCCGCTGCTTTCTTTGCTCTCCACCTCCCACTGTTCTGGAGATCGCCAGATCAGTTCTTCTGGACCAGCAGTGTGTGTCATGCGAGAGAGTTTGGTGTGTGTGTGTGTGTGTGTGTGTGTGTGTGTGTGTGTGTGTGAGAGAGAGAGAGAGAGAGAGAGAGAGAGAGAGGGAGAGAGAGAGAGAGAGAGAGAGAGAGAAGGAAGGAAGGAAGGCCAAGAAAGAATGAACAAGAAAGAAAGGAAGGGAGAGAAAGAAAGAGACAAAGAAAGAGGAAGAAAGAAAGAAAGAAAGAAAGAAAAAGAAATATGAAGGGAGAGAGAGTGTGGTGTGTGTGTGTGTGTGAGAGAGAGAGAGACAAGAAAAGAAAGGAAGGGAGAGAGAGAAAGAAAGAAAGAGGAAAGAAAGAAAAATAGGAAGGAAGAAAGAGGAAGGGGGAGAAAGAAAGAAAAAAGAAAAAGGAAGAAAGAGCAAGAAAGAGCATGAAAGAAAGAGTAAGGGAGAGAAAGAGGAAGGAAAAAAGAAATATGAAGGAAGGCAGAGAGAGTGTGTTGTGTGTGAATGAGAGACAAGATAAGAAAGCAAGAAAGAAATGAAGGGAGAGAAATAAAGAGAAAGAAAAAGAAATAGGAAGAAAGAAAGAAAAGAGCAAGAAAGGCAAGAGAGAATTCTGTGCTCTTTGTTTTAATTGTTCCATTATTTATCATATATTAATATTTTACACTCCCCTAGAGTGATTTTATTGCCTTTCTTTTGTCCAGGTATTTTTCAGTGTTTACTATAGTCCAGAGTATAAATACATGTGTGTTTAACAGAGTTGAAAGGGACTATGGAGGTCTTCTAGTCCAACCCCTTGCTCAGGCAGAAAAACTGAGGATGCCAAACTCTGAGTAGAGGTCCTGGGAAAGGTGTCAGAATAACAGAATAACCCCTGGAAGAGACCTTGGGGTGAACCCTGTACCATTTCAGAGAAATGGCTGTCCAGTCTTTCTTAAAAACTTCCAATGATTGAGCACCCAGAACTTCTGGAGACAAGCAGGTCCACTGTTCTCACTGTCAGGAAGTTTCTCCTTAGTTTAGGTTGCTTCTTTCTTTGTTCAGTTTCCATCCATTGCTTCTTATTTGCATTCTGGTTCTTTGGAAAATACATTGCCCCCCCCCCCCCTTTTCTGGCAGCTCCTAAAAAGCCTATTGCCTATCACACTCTTGAGGAAAGCATGTGAGCCATTTCCTCCTTTCAGTGGTCCATGAAAGTACATCTATAGTATGTAGATAATAAAGTCAAAAAGAGGTGAACAATATTTTTACAGAACTATAGATACATTGAGGCTGGGTGTGACAAGGAATGGCTGGGAGGAGAGGGGCCAGGCGAGGCACCCCCTTGACATGAGTAACATTGAGTTAGCAATGCCCACCTTGTTGCACATCTACCCAGTCACATGACCCAGCACATTCACCAAGTCACATGCCATCAAACCACACCCACCAAATAAGTGACATCTGCAGAACTGGTAGTAAACTTTTTTGAATCCCACCACTGGTCATAAGTCACTTTTTTTTAGTGCAGTTATAACTTCGAACAGTCACTAAATGAACTGTTGTAAGTTGCGGGCTACCACTATGTAGTTTAAACCAATGCTGTTTTTCATATCTCTCCATGGCTTTGTTTTTATTAACTAACTTTGTTTTTATAACATCCATGAATTTCTTCGTACATTGTCCTTTTCTTTTGTTTTTAGTTTTCCCTTTCATTTAACTAATTCATTTTTATTGTTTTGCTTTACAATGTGTATAATTTGACTTTATGCCCAAATAACTTTGAAGTATTTTCTTCTAGTAATTTTCATTTCATATTCAGTGCATTGTTCCATATCCATTAATTCTTACCTTATCCCGCCTTGTTTATCACACACAGGTTTTAAATGCCTTGTATATAAATGAACAGAAGTATGATATAATGAACACTTATTTTCCTTTTTTTGACAAGTATTTATTTTTGCAAGATAACAAATTACTATCCATTACTTTTCTACTGGCAGATCTGAACAATTCTCCATCAGTTACCCTATTTTTAGTGAACTTTCTGCTAAGATACCCAAATCTATGTACTTGCTCCAGTTTTACCTTTATAACTTGGCTTTGTTTCTCCACTTTCCCAGTAAAACACAACAACTTTGGTCTTTAGATGGTAAATTATCAAACTCATAGTATCATTTTTATTTATTATAAGTCATTTATTAAAAACCTTCCCAATACCTGAATGTTTCTGGGTAATATAAATAAATATAAAATAAAACACACAAAAAATGTAAGCTGAATGTATATACCACTAAAATTCTTGTTCCTGTAACCTTTAAACTGGGTGAAACAGTTCATCAGAGAGTAACAATTTTTGAACCAATGTATGTCAAATGGGCTAACTTACTTAACAAATCCAAATTGTGGAATCTGCAGCATGAGATCTATTGAAATTTGACTAATTTTCTAAAACATTTTATGAAGTAAAATGTTATTATAAAACAGTTTATGAAATAATACAAAATGTCATAAAATATTTACTGTGCTGACATTTGTCTGCACTATGCAGTTCAATATGGATGATTTTTAAGGCAGATATATCTCTGAATGTATCCCATCACTTCCAGTGAAGGCAATACACCAGAGGTTGTCATTGTTGAAGACACTGAAGTATAGTATGGTAAGAAAATATCCCCAAAAGGAGGGATCTAACAGGTCAGAGGTTATCTAGTTGAATATATAGATAACTTCAAAGGAAATATAAAAATAGATATTATATAGGAGTAGCACTAGGAGTAGTACTAGTTTAATGAAACTAATAAAAAGTTACAATTATGTTAATTTTAAAGTTAACTATAATGTATTAATTTTAAAGTTACTATGTTTCTATTTGTATCTAACTATTTTTATATTAAGCTTATATTAAATATTTTATTATATTTAAGTGGGGTTAATCATTAAGTACCATTTGTACAATCTTTAAATAGTAATCTCTTTCATGGGATGAGATGGGTATATCAGTGACAATAAAATATTGTCATTTAATTTGGCAGTGTCAACCTATTTTTTTACTGTTTAGTATTCAATCTTTATTGATTAGCCCTTGGGCCGTATCAAATCCCAGAATTCCAGAAACAAATTATTTCTAAAATTTGAGCAAAAATACTAAACGATTTAGTATTCAGTATTTAATTCAGTTTTGAGGTTGATTCCTTGATGGATCTGGGTGGCTTCCAAACATATAATTGTGTTCTCTCAGTCTGTACAGGGGACTGCTGGTTCAAAATGTGGCAGTCTGGACAGTTAATGGTGCAGGTTATTCAGCCTGTGTGACACTACTGCTGTATTGGCTGCCAGTTTGTTACTAGTGTAATTCAAGGTGATAGTAGTTTTATGTTCATAGTTTGGGGCCAGTTTACCTATGGGATCATCTCTTTCCAGTTATTGCTGTCTTTTTTAACCAATCTGGAAGAAAGGTCCATTATCCCTCCTTCCCTTCCTTGTACAGTCCCCCAAGCCTTGTTGTACCTAGCAGTACCTCACATACTCCTTTCATCTTTTCCCACCTGGCAGCATCCATTTATTGTGCTACCTAACCCATCCACACAGTTGGTTTAGAGAGAGTTTTATTTTGTCTTTCTCCCCAGCAGTTTCTAGTTTCAGCTTATTCACACTGCTAGATTAGAACAGCAATTTGGCTCAAGATCAAGTAAATAACAAAGAAATGAACATATGGCAAACTCAAAACAGTCTCGGAAATACAGGCTTTGCCTAGGTAGTTTCAAAAGAGAAGCCAAATTCCAATCTGAGGTTTGGAGCCTCCCATTAGATTTGTCAGCCAGTCCAGCGAGATTGCTGTCACTAAGTGATTGGTTGTGCTTTATGACCATATCATCCAGCAGTGGAAATTCTGATCTAAATTGCTATGGGAGTTAAGGGCTACCTGTATACCTTTGGGTCTAGTGTGAATTGGGGCTAGTAATGAAGCCTGTGAAGATGTTGATTACAAAAATAAGTTTTTAAATTAAAAATAGTACAAGCAATTTAGCAAACATGTTTATACACACATAGTCACAGTTGTTCATAAATACAAATTAATTAAAACAATTGTTTAGAAAGGGATATTCAAATTTTGCTTTTAACTTTATAGTAAGACATAGAATATAGAATATAGTAAGACATTTGGAAATAGAATAACAAGAAGTAGTAAGTTGTAAGTTGAAGTAACTTATTATCATGTGAATACTAATAATGCAATAAATGTAATACTAAGTGTATAGAATTTGAGCGTGCATTCCTTATAATTTGGCCATATACCTTTATCTGTTCAGCTATCTTATTCAAGATGATTAAAGCTTCTAAATATCAAATTATTATAATACTTCGTTTCAGCAATAATGCTCAGCAAGATTCATTCTTTTTAAAAATATTCTTCATTAGTGATAACTCTATAGTGACATAGCAAACTGTTCATGGAGTTTACACCATTACTGCCAATTTATAAGAGATTATGAAAGTTGTTCAGAATGTGTGGAATATGTCAGATAAGTTGTCACAGTGTTGTTAATTATTTATTGTCTGTACATTTCATAGTATTTGCAAGTATGCTGTACTTGCAACATTTAAATAGTGTTTTAGAAACAATATTAACTAATTTTGGTTTTAAAAATTAATTCCAGGATGCTTTCTCCTTGAGATCTGCATAGATTATAGACTTTTCTTTTAAGCTTTTAAATCTATAGCAATTGATCAATTGTTGAAGACAATATGAAACTTATTTCATATAATCCAGCTTCTGAAAATAGGTATTATCCAATAATAACTATTGTTATAACTAAATTATCAAATTGCCATCTAGTTGGCCATATAAACCCTGTTTGGTCCATCCAGTTGCCCTCCAGAAAAATAGATTTCAGTAACCAAAATCTCCTTACTAATAAGTCTCTTGTTGATAATTCTGTAAATAGATTCCATATCTCTGGTGATATTCATTCAGAAAACTAATATATGCATAATTTAATATTTTAATGGAGGTGTGTTAAACTAATTCTTCATTTTGGTCTTTCAACTATATTAGTCATGTTTTGTTTCTTCTTAGTAAAAAATTATATTATGTCAAGAAATCAAATACATACTTATATGCCTTTTTTAAAAGGTGTTCCATGATGTTGCTTATAAAGCCAAAGATAGAAATGATCTACTATCTGGAATTGATGAATTTTTAGATCAAGTGACTGTTCTTCCTCCAGGCGAATGGGATCCTTCAATTAGAATTGAACCACCCAAGAGCGTTCCTTCTCAGGTAGGTTCCTCAGCAAATGAAGAGTCCTTTAAAATGCATAATGGTATGATAAGTGTGATCAAGATTGCACCATAAACCTGAAAAATAAATTTGCAATGAAGTAACAAGTTGATGAAAGGTGAGATCAAACTCATAGAATTGTTTTTATCTATAAAGTTTCAAAAGCAAAAAAAGAAAAAAATTATTTTACAGCTTTTAATTTATTGAACAGGAATGGCTATCACTCTAATGTTAGATTAGCCTTTTAAAAATCCAACAATGGTTTGTAAGAACACTATATTATATAGTTATCCTGGAAGACTAATATCAAAGTGAAGAAGACTGCTTGAAATTATGCTTGTTATTGAAATATGACTTCAAGAGTGAGTATAGTGCAGTAGCTATAACGCTAGACCAGAAATGGGTAACCTACATTCTATTTTACCTTGGGTCATTGGCTAGTTATTTCTTCTGATCCTTAAATATTGTCATCTGCTGGGACAAGATGGCTGAAAAACAATCCTCAGACCATACATTGATAGTTTTGCTATAACTAACTAGATAAAATATAATATAAAAGAAGCATTTGTCCTGCTACCGAGAAACAAATACTAAGAATTATAACTTTAACATGACTTAAAGGCAAAAATCATTTAACATTTTAATATAGGAGAAGAGGAAGATTCCTAAATTTCCAAATGGAGCTGCTTCTCCTGGAGAACCCCTTAAGGAAGAAGGTCATCATGCTGGACCTGAACTACAAAGAACTGGAAGGTATGTAGAATTTACTTCAGTTATAATAACATCAGTGTGAAAATCAAAATTATTGTTGCTTTAAAAATTTATAATATGTCATGGATTAAAATTTCTACATGAATATGTTTGATTCCTAGCTAATGGTCTATTTTAAACCTCTTAATATAGTAGAACTATTCTTTAGTAGATTCTAGGGACTATAATGAAGTTTTTATACAACATCTGAACCATATTATGAAGATAAAAATAATTTGAAGTAAAAAATTGCCTGTGTGAAGCTAGATATTCAAAATATTACAGTTAAGAGTAGTTATATAATTTCTCACATTTGAAAGTTATACAGATATCCTGTAGGCTCCCAATCTTGGCAGTTACAACAGAAAAAATCATTTCAGAAGGATAATATTTTTGTTTAAGTTTAATTCTAGTGAAGTGTCTTCATATGGAAAATCCTTGTGAAGATATGGTTGCCTAAAATTTCAAGATGGGCTAAATTTTAATTAAATGCTATTATTAAAGGAAGGACAACCCTGACAAATGGAAGATTTTAAATTTTAATTTCTTTCAAAAGTTGTTCATCTTCCTTAGGATGAATACCTGTTTTGTTTTCATTCTCAATTGTAAGCATAAAAATAATGGGCATTATAACTCAGTTTTTTAAAAAATTAAATTGTTTTTTTAAAGAATACTTTTAATCACTAAATTATTTTTTAAATATCTTATAAACATTAAAATAATGCTTTCAAATACTTGCCGCTAGCTTCCTGTTTCTTTAAAAATGTAGACAATATTAAATATCAAAATTGTATGCAAGTCTATTTTAAAATTACTCAAGGCATATCTTACTATTCCCCGCAACCACATACATGCCCAAAACTTGGTTGATGTTGATGCCCTGAAAATGTTTTCATTTAAGACAAACCCCAGAGACTAACAATGGATACTTTACCATTAAAATGCATAAATCAGAAGAACAGTTCACTCAACTGAGAATGTATAGATGAAATTGGAATGTTTGCATCTGTATTGTCAATAGGTTTGGAATATAAGGCTAATTTATGCTAAATCTCTGCACTGTCAGTCTTGTGTGTCCCATAGTTTTAAACATTCTGGAGTCCTATAGAGTACAGTTTGATGAGTTTCATCTCACCTATTTAGGCTTTTTGGTGGTTTGATACTTGACATCAAAAGGAAAACATCTTTTTTCTTGAGTGACTTCAAGGATGCATTAAGTCTGCAGTGTCTGGCCTCGATTCTTTTCCTATACTGTGCCTGTATGTCTCCTGTAATCACTTTTGGAGGGCTCCTTGGAGAAGCTACAGAAGGCAGAATAGTGAGTACAAAGAATGGTAGTAGCCAGGATTTTAGCTTTTCAGAGGCAAGTGACTGTGTTCATTTGTCTCCTTTATTTCTACTTTTATTTGAAGACCTTTATCAACCTCCCTTTGACTAGCCCTGCCCAATAATATATGTTTCTCAAATATGTGGAAAAAATGGAGAACAGGAGGAGATGCACAGTTAAGGTAAAAATTATCCTGCCTTGATGAATCTGTTTCATGGTCCGAGAAACAACTTTCACTGTATGTTTTTAAAAGGCCTTAGCCTAATAATGGAAAAATATTTGTTACATCTTCATAATATATTCAAGAATGCTAATTCAGAGATGTTGTTTTTTTTTGTGAAATAAAAAAATAAAAAATATGCTTTTAAATGTTTTAAATAAAAATTTAAATACAAAATTCAGTATTCTGTACTAAACTAAATGTCATAACATTTACATAACATAATTACGTAACGTAACAAAATTCAAATTAATTTTGTTGTTAGAGAAAAAATGTTTCAAAAAGTGATATGGTAAAAAAAGAATTATTTATCCTTCTCTATCATAATTTATCATATTTCATTTGGTGTGAAAATAACGTACTACCATCTTTCCTTCCCCATCGACCTAAGTCCAGGCTTGAATGTTCCTGGGGATATTGTTGTTATTGTTAGTTGCAAAGTCATGTCCAACCCATTGTGACCCCATGGACAACATTCCTCCAGGCCTTCTTGCCCTCTACCACCTTCTGGAGTCCATTTAAGCATACTAAAAGGCAGAGACATCACCCTGCCAATGAAAGTGTGTATAGTCGACTATGGTTTTCCCAGTTGCAATGTATGGCTGTGAAAGTTGGACCATAAGGAAGGCTGAGCGCCAAAGAATTGAGGCCTTTGAACTATGGTTCAAAGGAGACAGCAAGGTGATCAAACTGGTCAGTCCTAGAGGAGATCAACCCTGATTGCTCTTTAGAAGGCCAGATCCTGAAGTTGAAAACTCAAAATACTTTGGCCACCTAATGAGAAGGAAGAACTCACCGGAGAAAAGCCAAATGCTGGGAAAGATTGAGGGCAATAGAAGAAGGGGACAACAGAGAATGAAGTGGCTGGATGGAGTCATTGAAGCAGTAGGTGTGAGCTTAAATGGACTCCAGAAGATGGTAGAGGACAGGAAGGCCTGGGGATATAGCAGCAGAGAAAGATGGCAGAAAAATGGTAAAACTTCTTTTCTTACTGGTCCGCCAAACAGAATAATTATCTTAAATATGCTTTCCTCCACAAGAAATACTTGGATTGGAATGCATCTTTGCAACACCTACTTTGATTTTAAAATATTTATTTTCTATTGCCAGAGAAAAATATATATTTCTAAGGAAAAGTTGAATGTGAATTCTAAGAAGTTTGGTCAATTACTATATTTTCATGATAAGTTCAAGCCTATATCAGCCATAATAACAGTTGATTTATCCTAATTTTCAAATTAAAGCCCATGTCACACTGAACCAACGGATGCAAAGAGGATGTAAAATGGACAAAAAACCTTGCCATCCGTTTGAAAACGCGATGTACTCACTGCCTCCATTTTGCTTCCTCTCTATCCATCCAGCATCCGTTTATTGACATTTCATCCGCTCCAAAAGTTTTAGGCTGCCCAAAACTTTTGCGCGGAAAATGTATCCAGTTCGTCCGTTCTGCATCCGCTACACATCCGTTACGCATCCGCTATATCCGCGAGGCATCCGCTACGCATCCACGCAACTCGCATCTGCCTGGACGCAGGGAGGAAGCGGAACAGATGCGGAACGGATGCAAAACGGATGCCTAGCGGATGCAGAACGGATACAAAGCATTTAAAACGGAAAAAACGTTCACAGAGGGGACCTATCTCGGATATTAAGGATGTCTACAGGATGCCTAGAGGATGCCGAGCGGAAAACCTATATTGCCTATAAAAAAGGGGAGCAACTCGTCTGCATCTCACTTTCAGAACAGCAGCCCTGCGATGCAGACTTCTGCAGCCTTCATCTGCCTCTTGCTCTTCCACAGCATCCAGTCATGTCCACCGTGGATTGTAACAAAGTCCTTTTGGCAGCCACCATTGTTCTGCAACAGTGCGAAGCCATCTGCAGGCTCTGTGAACACTACTGCAAGAAGAAAAGGAGCCACCCAAAAAGAGTCTGGATCCAAAGATGGTTCGCCAGAAGAGCAGAGGACGGACTGTACAACAAGCTGATGGTGCAGCTCAGGAACAAAGACTCTTGTGCATTCCAGAACTTCATGAGGATGCCTCCAGCCATGTTTGACGAAGTTGTGCAGCGCCTGACACCCAGGTTGACCAAGGCAAACGCCAGCTTCCGGCCCAACCTGGAACCTGGGCTCAAGGTGGCACTCACTCTGCGCCACCTGGCCTCAGGGACCTCCTACAGGAGCATGCAGTACAGCTGGAGGGTGCCATCCAACACCATCAGCATTGTGGTCAGAGAAGTGGTGCAGGCCATCATCAAAGAATACAAGGAGGAGCTCCTCCAGTGACCCTCCACTGAAGAAGGATGGAAGAAAGTTGCAGAGCAGTGGTATCAGAAGTGGAACTTCCCCCACACCGTTGGAGTCATAGGTGGCAAGCACGTGGCCTGCAAAGTGCCAGCCAAGTCGGGGTCCACTTATTTCAACTACAAGGGCTTCTTCAGCAACATCCTCTTTGCCATGGTCGATGCTGACTACAAGTTCATATACATTGATGCTTGAGGCAACGGTTCATCTTTAGATGCCCAGGTATACAACGCCAATCACCTCAAGGAGGAGCTAGAAGGCAACCTCATTGTGGGTTTCCCAGATCCAGAACCCCTGCCCAACGACACGCAAGATGTGCCCTACTTCATCGTGGGGGATGACGCCTTCTCCCTCACAACCTACCTCATGAAGCCCTACAGTTCCAGACTCCTCCCCCGTGAAGAGAGGATCTTCAACTACAGGCTGTCCAGGGCAAGGCGGGTGGTGGAGAACGCCTTTGGCATCCTGGCCAACAGGTTCCAGGTACTTCTCACCACCATGCAGCATTCCCCAGAGACCGTGTGGAGGTTCATGGAAGCTTGCTGCATCCTGCACAATCTCATGCGCACCTGCTACCCAGTCTTGCAGAATAGGCTCGTGGACCTCCAGCAAGGCAATGGGGCATGGAGGCTGGGGAATGGAGGCAAGGGCGAAACCTGATAGACATTGAGGATGTGCAAGGCCCCAACAGAGCCTCACATGAAGCAAAGAAGCAGCGCAACCTCCTGAAATACTGGTGCAACTCCCCAGCTGGAACAGTGGAGTGGCAAGACAGGATGGTAGATGCTTAATGGATGCTTCCTTCAGCCTGTCTCATCACACTGATGAGATTGTGCCATGTATGTTTGGTTGGCCTACAATGAACAGGGCGTTTAATAAAGAGTTGTGTTTATGTTGACATGCGTGGATAATTATTACATTGTTATTGATAATAAAGGGCCATAGATGTGGCACATGGGAGGGTGGACCATACAGTCCCACTATGCTTGCACTGGAGGTTTATCTATCCCACTGCTATCCTAACCCATCCCACAGCTATTACCCATTCCACAGGTATCCTAACCCATCTCAAAGCTATCCTTACCCATCCCACAAGCATGCAAAGGCTTAAACCATTTCTAAAAGTTTCCAGCAAGAGTTTATTAAAAAAAAGAAATGAAGCAAGTGTGTGAATCATAAATAGACTTTATTAACAAGAAGCTACAAAACAGAAATGAGTCTCTGGCACTCCTCTTGGTCGCTCAGTCTCAGGGGTGAAGGGTCCATATGCTGTGCAGGTGGCTGGTGCTAGAGTGCTTGTCATCAGCTCCTCCAGAAGCAGAAGCAGAAGCAGCAGAAGCCCCAGCCCCAGAAGAGCGAGCCCATTCTGCCGAAGCCCCAGCAGAACCAGAGTGAGGGCCAGGGGGCGGGATGGTAGCCCTGTCCCTCTTGCCAGGGCTGGCAGCAGATGGCTGAGGCTTGCTGTGCTTCCGCACGGTTGTGGGGTTGCTGGCTGGCAGGGAGGCTGGCAGGAACCAAGGCTGGCAGTAAGGCTGGCAGCAAGGCTTGCAGGCAGACATGCAGACAGGGCTGGCAAGGCAGCCAATCCGTCCGGCAGCAGGTCTTTCCTCTGAATGGCGACCTGCTTCCGAGCTGCTTCCGTTATATCCACGGGGCTGACGCAATGCATCCCCCCTGCATGCACAATTAACGCCAGGCATCCGCTAGGCTTCCGCTGTGCATCCGTTGTGCATCCGCTTCATCCGTTCGGCATCTGTTCTGCATCCGCTGTATCCGTTCCACATCCGCTTTGCTGAGGCCCCCCGGAAGCCCTGCAGTTGCGCCATCCGCTCTCATCCGCTTCCATCTGCTAGGCTTCCGTTCCGCATCTGCTTTGCATCCGCCCTGCGTCCTCCCCGCGTCCGTGTTATCCGCTCCGGTTATGCAAATTTTTGCCCCTTTTGAGAGCGGATAACAACGGATGGAACATTTTGCTCGTCCGCTGTGTCCTTTTTGCATCCGTTGGGCAGTGTGACATGGGCTTAATGAATTAACCAAATATGTAAATGAATGGAATCACTGAATATAAGTTATTTGTGCTCCGCATTTTAGTTTGTAACTGGCACTTATGAAACTACATTTTGAAGGTTATGGCATATAATATGCCAGTGCAAATATATTATTCCATGCACAGGGTGGAAAACCTATGGCTTGTGAATCATATGCTCTCCTGAATTGCATTTTTGTCATCTCTAGAGCATTCTCAGTTTGCTTTGATGAAATTTGGCGGCAATACAACAGAACTTTGCCTATAGGACTTTTCAATTTGTGGACCAAAGTAAATGACCACTTAGTTATGATCAACCCCCATATGGTTTAATTAACACATTTGCTTAATAGCTACATCCTAAATTTGCAAAGAGGGTTTAAAATTTGTCTCACTACATTACACTATTCCCATGCCTCCCCCCACCCCTGCAAGCTATGGAATGGATAGCTTTTATAAATAAAAAAAGCATATTCCCCTTCTACAAAATGGATACTTATCTCATTTTGGAAACAAAAATATGTGCCTGTAGTCCTTAAACTTATTTACATATATATTGAGAAGTTAACTTTACTTTCTAAGACAATAATAGTATTTTGAATTTTACTAAATTTGTTATATACCTGGACACTTTTTAGATGTATATATTATGTTATCCTGGTTTGAAAAACACACAAAAAAGTCTCCCTATTATTTCCTTATAGAGAGCTAGTTTTCTATATTACAATATGACCTGATAAAATGATGTCCGATGTCTATAACTACCATACATAGCTTACTACCCATTGCTAAAAAGATGCTATTTAGCACTATTTTGGTACTAAAATAGTAGCTTTAATTGTATGTCATCAAGCTGCTGACTTTTAAAATGTCCATTTTTAATGTACATTGAAAAATAGCTTATACTTTATTTTCTAGTTGTCTGGAGTTGTTCGCTACCTTCAGTGGCTTGATGTGCATGAGTTCTTGCATTTTTGTGTTTAAACAAATAACTTAATAACCTAAGATTAATAAAAATCTTAATAACCTAAGAAAGATGTTTTGAATACATGTGATTTTTTCATATCTCCAAAGCTGTCATTTATACAATATATTTGTTCTGAATATCTCACATTAATGCACTGATCAGCTCAGACTAAATTGTGTGTATCTTTGAAGTATGATTGTATATGCTAAGGTGGTTATGCCTCACCTTAACTTTAACCCCACTGATATTTATGTATCTGCAATGATTGATTATTATAGTGTACACAGCATCAACTTATATTTGTCCAGAAAATGTTTTGGTTGATCTTAAACACTATGCAGTGAATTCAAAGTAATTCAAAGTGAGGTTGTTCAGATATTTTAAATTACTTTTGGTATTTTAAAGTATATAGAAATATAATTTTAAGTCCTCCTATTCCCTGGGAATGCCTTATATAGAAAATAAAAGGGAGATAGTTGCTGGGCATCTATGGACACTGTAACTGAGAAAATGCATTATTGAACAGGATGATAATTATTCAATCTATTTATTATTTCTGTTGTCTGTTTATTTCTTTTAAATTATTGAATCTTCATTGTTCTATTGCATTCAGTCAGTTTTTGAGTTCTGTATTTTAATATAAGTCTTATGCCCAGCTTGGCTAAAGGTTTCTTTCAGGAAAAGTTATCCTTGTTTTCCTACTTTAATTAGATTTGTTATGTTACAAGTATTATAACATCCTTTTTGTCATTTAATGTGTCAAAACAAATAATCTTTCCTTAGGTTTTTGTATAAATTTACACTTTAGTTGGACTATTTCATATTGAATACTTTATTACTAAACTACAATGTAAAATATATTTAGCTAATAATATTTATAATATTCTAACTGTTGATATTAATTAATATATGAAAATACACATCATTAAATGTTTAATTTATCTTCCGTGAATCACAGGATTCTTTTTCCCTCTCTCCAGAGTGCAATAGAGTCTTTATTTGGAGCCTCATTAACTGGAGTTGCCTATTCACTTTTTTCTGGGCAACCTTTGACAATATTGGGCAGCACTGGACCAGTACTAGTATTTGAAAAAATATTGTTTAAATTTTGCAAGTAAGTACATTTTTCATTCTCACAAATTCAACATTCTATTAGCTTCAGTTTTTCTGATGCACACTGAAGTATAGTAGTTTCAAATATATCTAATATTTACATGACTTAACTTTGCAGGAAATCAAAATTTTGTTTTCAGGATTGCATCATCAAACACTTTTAGAATTGTCATTAAAGTCAGATAAGGCAAGCATTCTAGAACAAAGCTAGTTCATCATTTCAAATATTAATTTTTGATCCACCAGGAATGAAGTTACAAATTGTCTTCTTCATTTCAACTTACTAGCAAATCTTCAAGGTACTTTTCCTGATACAATTTTAAAAAATAAATAAATATTAAAAACAAATCATGCAAATGATAAATATTAAAAACTAAGTGCATCAAATTGCAGATCAAATTACATTGTTTTAAGACAAGGGACATATGTTGTGGGAGAAAGTACATCAGGAAAATTAGCATGGTATCCGTGATTGCCCAAAAAACTCAATTTTTATATATAATATACAATACATGTTAAAAAGGAAAAGATTTTTATCACACAGTTGCAGTTATTTTTGTTTTGCTTTCCCTATGGTTGCATTTAGAATCATAGTACCATAGGGCTGGAAGGAACCTTGGAGATTTTCTAGTCCAAGGCAGACCTTGTTATCGTTGGTCAGTAAGAAGAGAAGGAAAAACATGAAGCTGACTTATGTCAGACTAACTCGGGACCCAATCTGATACCAAAGAATTTATAAAGAAGCTCTTAAAAGGATGCCAGTAATTAAAGATGCATAAGCATTGAAAAAGTTCTAATTGCCATGCATCTTCAGAAGGCAGTAATGCCAGAGACCAGCTTCTGCAACAGATCTGCTATTCCTGATTTTAAAGCTTTACAATTTAACATTTCCAATCATTTTATTTCAGTTGTTAAAATGTTATTAAAAATTAAAAAATTAAAAACAAACAAAACGATTAGTGTATTGAAAGAGAATAAAAATCTGTATTTTGAAGTTTGTTATTGATCCATAGTTATGTTTATTTGCTTGGGAGGATTCAGTCCTCCTCAAATTCTGTTATATAGTTGTAAGTGCATATATATCTTTGTCAACATGTGTGTAAATAGAATGTATTGCAATAGTGAAAATCATTCTTATGAATCATTTCACTAATATATGATTCTATGTTGCCTTTTTCAACAGAGATTATGGACTTTCTTATCTTTCATTACGAACCAGTATTGGTCTGTGGACATCATTTTTATGCATCCTGTTAGTAGCAACAGATGCAAGCAGTCTTGTGTGTTACATTACTCGATTTACAGAAGAGGCTTTTGCTGCCCTGATTTGCATAATATTTATATACGAAGCATTGGAAAAGCTCTTTCATTTGGGAGAAGTATATGCTTTCAATATGCACAATGACCTTGATAAGCTGACATTGTATTCGTACGTGTGATTTTTAAATAAAATACATTATTTTATTGTTTTCTTTGAACTTTCCTAGAAATTTTGAGAGCCAGATTAAGCCAATAGTATATCTACGAAAGTAATCCAATAGTTTACAAATTATTCTTTTGTTCTAACATTTCTTTGATTATTACTCTTAATGCATATTGTAAATTATTCGTTTGGATATTTCTCATTCCACTCCTTTTCATTGCTTTTTGTCTTTATCTCTAATATTGAAAACAAGGACCATGAGTGTTTATTTTTAGAGTGAGTTATCAGCTCTTACCAGTTTGTTTTGAAAATGTACAGGATTTCCTGTTTTAGGTCATTTCATTATTTCATAGTAAATATTCTTAGTTTCCATTATTCTGTTTTCAAAATATGCATTTAATGTTAAAATATACAAATATGAGACACTGATTCAAATGCTGAATTTTAAATTTGTTAGATGTGTATGTGCTGAACCTCCAAATCCCAGCAATGAAACTTTAGAGCTATGGATGAAAGCCAATACATCTCTGGATACCATACCATGGACCAACCTCACAGTTAAGGTGAATGTCTTGAAAAGTGATGTAAAATTTCATATTGCTGTGCTGATTAAAATTTGCATTTAATATGTGGTTTGAGGAAGGTATGGGACATGCAGCTTGTGCTAGACTTCCCAAGGCCGCCTCCACCCACCATCAGCACTCACTTGGACTCCTCTGCTAATCCATGATCATCAGTGAATGGATGGCAATGCTGGGACTGCAGCCATAGTGATGAAGCCACATGACATCTTATCATTGCATCAGGTATGACCAAAATTCCAGTCCCAATTGTGATGGTGAAAAACATCTGTATGAGCTATCAAGACAGTGTCTACTGTTAATCACATATTTTCCCATGACAATCTATCTAAAGATCTAAAGATCTTCCAATAATGCACTGGTTGTTCTGCCCTCTTCTCTTTCCTTCTATGTTTCCAAGTTTTATAGCCTTTTCTACAGAACCAGAACTTTGTATAATGTGTTTGAAGTAGGATAAGTTGAACTTATTTGTTCTTTGAGTGGAAATTGTGGGTTGATTTACTCAAAAATAAATTGTTTTATTTTCTGTCACAATATTCCCAGGATCTTTTTCAGCACCAAAGTTCAAAACATAAGTATTCTTTCTGTCTTCCATTCTACTTCATCAAAGTGCAACTTGTACTTCCATAGACTGTCATAGGGAATGCCATTGCTTGGATCAGCGGTCGCCAACCGGTGGGCCATGAGAAAATTTTGGTGGGTCAGAGTAATCTCACCCCCCGAGCACCCCACAAAGCAATTAATCCAGGCTGCGCAGAAACACAAGGCTGCTCAGCCCACATGGCCCGTGGGAACCCTCCCCGCCCACTCACTCCTTACCTGACAAACTTATCTACTAAGTTGCTATTTTTTCTTTTTCCAACCATCATCTGTTCTGCTGTGCTGGAAGATTTAGATTAGCTAGGAAGCAGGAAATGGTTGGATTTCTTGCTTTCTAGCTAAGTACAGCCAAACCTCCCTTAGGGATTGAAGGTTTGATTGCAAGCAAATTCAGTGCAGACTCACTGCAAGCAGATTTGAGAGACTGAGCTAGCCCGATGGCAGATAGATAGATCACTCAATGATTTTGTGAGCAACACAATCTGCCTGCTTTACCTAATTTTGGGTAAAAGTTGCTCCTTTTTTTATAAAAAAATCAATATTTACATATATGGTGTGTTGTGAGTTAATTTTGTGAGTTTGCTTGCAAGCAAATTTTGTGTGACAGATTGAACTACCCAATGGCAGATAGATAGATTTCTGAATGAATCTTTGATTCTGTGAGCAACTCAATCTGCCTGCCTCCTTTGCCTGATTTTGGGTAAAAGTTGCTCTGTTTTAATAAAAAAATCAATATTTATATAAATATTTATAATATTTACATGCAAGCCATGTCCAGCCAGTCACATGACCACCAAGCTACACCCACAAATTAGAACCAGTTAGTGGTCCCTGGGATCTAAAATTATTAGTTTGGTGGTCCCTGACGTCCAAAAGGTTGGTGACCCCTGGCTTGGACTGTTTGGATCTTTGCAAGTACAGATACATCACAACATTTAGTTACCTTTTCCAAGGCCTTCATGGCTACTCTACCAAGTGCTAATATGTGATGTATTTCATGTCTGCTTCTTTCCTTGTCAATGGTTGATCCTAAAGGACAGAAACTAACTTTGAAAATTATCAGTTCTTAGGTTGGTTGTTCTATCTGTTGTAATTACTTTAGTTTCTTTTTCATATTTCATTTTAGTTTCATTTTTCCCCAATTTGTCCCTTGACTATTATTATTAGAGTTTACAGATCCTGCATGCAAAGATGGCAGCTTCAGGATGAATTCTACAAAATCTTTCCTTGCTTTACCCCTTCTCTCCCCCATAAACTTGCACTTTTTCAATAAAGAAAACAGATAAAAACCAGATAGTCTTGATTTTTCAGTTCCTCCCATCCCATTTAGGTAGTGAAACTAAACTGTGTACTATCTTGATCACCTTTAACTATTTAATTTGCTAAATGTATTCCAATATGTGCCTCTGGAAAGGAGATGACAACATCTGTAAGTTATTTACCTTGATAAGTGACTGGCAGGCTGAAGACTAGACGAAAAGAGATTAAATAAGTGGGGAGGGATAAAGCAAGGGGAACGTTTTAGGAAACTTGTCCAGAAGCTGCCACCTTTGCATGCAGGACACTGGCTTCCTCAAAGCCAAGTAAGAGCTAGGAGAGGCTGCTGTCTTCAACTGCCAGCTGATTGGGATCAAGGCCTAGCCCACAAGCATAGTTTCCTTTGTGAAAAGCCTCCAGTAATATCCCACTAGTGACTTGTTTGGAAGTCTCCTTGGCATTGAATATGGTGTGTGTCCCCCCCCCCCCCCCCGGATGTTTATGGCTTTGCAACCTTTTTTGCTGCATGTTTCCTTTTTTGGGCCCAGATAGGTAGTGGGCCTCCCAGTGCCTGCTCCACTCCTGAGAAATCCCATGTTCTGCTTATCAACCCGCATGGTCGGGTTGATAATCAACAGCAGCCTTAAGGAGAGCTGAGTTTGGAGATCATTCAACAAAGCCCTCTCACTTAAGGATCCTTATTATTTCTGACTATAATGGGAAGCTCATTGCAATCATAAGTTGAGGGTTACCTCTATAGTTTTTTCATAGGGTGTTGAGACATTTTGGGACTCTCATTATTCCAAGCTCAACTTGATATAATCAACATGGTCTTTTTATTATCGTTCTGGCATATGACTACCTTTGATATTGATTAACTTATTTATCCAGTGTGTATCAACAAATCAACCAATGGAATAGCTTGCCCTCAGAAGTTGTGGGAGCATCATCACTTGAGACTTTCAAGGAGAGATTAGATTGTCATTTGTCAGAAATGATGTAGAGTCTCCTGCTTGGGCAGAGATTGGACTAGATGACCTAGAAGGTCCCTTCCAACTCTGATTATCTGTTTTCTGTTATTGTCTCATGTTCTTTGGCCTTTTTAAAAGCCTGACATCTCCCTTTACATGTAGGGCTCTAATTGTCTTGAAACATCCTAAGCATTATTTTGCTAGCTTGGGAAATTAAGGACATTGTATAATTTATACACTCTGTTAATTCTTCTTTTTTGATATTGGAATGTAGATTGACTTCTTTCAATAAGTGTTCTCCAGATTTGCTGGTATGGGTTAGTTAAAATCTTTATTGGTTCTTCCATCAGTTGTCAGTTATATTCCTTTAGTAATCCATCAGTTTCTATAATTCTTGTAATAACCAATGTGCTGATCTAATTTCATCTTCTAGTGCTAAAGGTAAGTACAGAATATCTTCTAAGCTATCTTTCATGTTGATATTTGTAACAGAATTATAGTTAATTGGCTATTAACTATCTGTTGGCATTGTTTTGAATATCAATTTAATGTTGGTACTTCCTTCTGAGCTAAGAAATATTTAGAAAGAGTTTCCTTGTTTTTCCTACTGTGTTTCCAATTTCAGTGCCTTTGCAGATGTTGCTGTAACACTGATTCTTGTTTCTTTCAACAGCTCTTTGTAACTATTTTTCAAATTTCTACCTGAAATTTTTGTCTTTCTTGGCTTTGGCTTCTTTTATCTTCTTGGCAGTTTTGTTTTTTCTTACATCCAGTTTCTTCTTTTTCTTACTCTTTGGCAATCTCTTTTCACATTCAAAAGTTCTTTAAGTTCATTTCAAATTTCTCTGGTGCTCCATCAATGAGGATTAGGACTTCAAAGTGATCCCTGATGTTCTCCTTGAAAATGGTGCGTTTAAGATTATATCATGGAAACTAGTTGGTTTCTTCTTTAGTCTTAACTTGACGTTTGCTCATGAGCAGTTTATGATCTCTTCTACAATCCGTATTGCCATGTCTTTGATGCCATCATAGAGCTTTATGTAGGAAAATTTCAATGGACTCCATCTGGTGCTGTCCATGTATAAAGGCAGCATTTTGGTTGTTGAAAGCCTGTCACCTGTCAGTCTTCTGCTTAATTTCAGTTCCCTAAACTTATCCAACCCAACTACATTTTCCTCTTTAATATTTCAAACTTTGGCCTTCTAGCCTTCAATTTTGCTTGACGTGTTTTGACATGTTTATGAACTTGATCATAAAAATCTCCTCTTCTGCCATCAGTATTTGGAGCTTAAAGTAGTAAAGCTATCATTTAAGTGGTTGTCCACAAAGTCTGATTAATAATATTTGGTCACAGATTGCATTGTAGCCAAGTACTGTTCTTGTTAAACCCTTCAAAGTGTAATAGCTTTCTTTTTTGTTTTTAATATTCTGAGTAATAAACAGTATGATTTCCTAACTGAAACGGTATCCTAACGGTATAATTTCCTAACTGAATCCCAGTCCATTTCATTTTGCAAATCTGTAAAATGTCAATTTTCATACATAGGGCAAATTAACATGGGAAGTAATTTGTTTATTTATGGAGCTTTTAGACTTTTCTAGTTAGAACTACAGTGAAAATTAGACAGAATCTAGTATTAATTTTTGCTCCAAAAGTACATTAGGTTTATTTTCTGGTTAGGTATTATTTTTGGGAAATACGGTATTAAAATGTGTCCATCTGGCTGACAATATTAACTGGGTATTATTTTGGGGGTAGGGCTTAAATTATAAACATCTGGAAAAATTATTTTATGGCTTATTTTCTGATTGGGTCTTATTTTGGGGAAAGCTAATTGTTAAACTGGTATGTATTTTTGCACATTAAAACATAAAACTTTTTTAAAATTAACAAGTAAATATTGCTTGGTCCATATTAAAGCAATTGTGAGTTTTTAATTTCATGTGTGATGAAATTATACACACAAATTTAACTTCAGATGTGAATATTTTTAATGCAACATCTGATTTGTGTTCATATTTACAGGAATGCAATAATCTTAATGGCATATTTGTTGGATCAGCTTGTGGACACCATGGTCCATATTTCCCAGATGTTCTTTTTTGGTCTGTCATATTATTTTTTACGACATTTTTCCTCTCCTCTTTTCTCAAGCAGTTTAAGACCAAACGTTATTTTCCCACTAAGGTAATTGTGATAGTTTTTATACCTTTACATGCTTTTTACAGTAAGTATTTTGCTGAAGATGTGGGGGGTGCACAAAGGGAAGCTCAGCCCATCTCATTGTACACATGTTGTACTCTGACAATAAAGATAATAATAAGATAATTTAATTTGGAATGTAAAAGGCAAATAATATATTGTTTTGCATGAATTGGGACAATGCTAAATTACATTTAATTAGTCAGAAAAAATTCTGATGACAATGAGCGTAAAATCTTGCTACCTATTTCCAAAATTTTAAATTCTGTGTATTGAGTATTTTCATTATGTATTATAAGATAAGAAGAAATACTTCAATTGTTGACATAGATTTTTAAATTAGTTTAATTCTCCATCCAGCAGAAGAACACTCGATTATTTTGGCAAATTGTTGCCAGCTCCTTGCTGGGTCATCAAGAACTCCCTCTCTGCTGTATTTCCAACAGAGATTGGGAAAACCATTTCTTGGCAATTTTCCAGGCGTCAACAAGTTTGACTGTGCTTGGGCTACAGCTGCCTCCTGCAGTTCCTGGCTATGCCACACTGAACCATTGCTTTTCTTAGCACACCTGATTGATAAATATACTACCATACCAGGTGGCAAACTTTTTACTGCTTTTATCGACCAAACGTCAGTGTTTAACTTAGTCCCTAGGGGACTGTTGTGGTCAAAACTGCTCAAAAGTTCTATCGAAAGACATCTTCTGTTCCTAATTAGATCCTTGTACAACCAGACCTCTAGTCAGGTCAAGTGTGGTCTGCAGGGAGAACTTCTAAATTCTATCCCAATGAAGAACAGAGTAAGGCAGGGTTGTGTTCTGGCTCCTCTTTTGTTTAATTTATTCTTATCTGACTTGGCCTTTCACACTGACATATTGAGTCCCACGCCCCAAAGTTGTCAACTATGAAGATCCCGCTTCTCCTTTATGCTGACGATGTGGCCCTCCTTTCATTGTCAAGGCCAGGTCTGAAAAGATTACTTTCTGCATTCAGGTCCTACTGTTCTGAGAACCACTTGTCTATTAATTACAACAAATTCAAAGTATTGGTGTTCTCTAGAGCCTGGAAATTGTATGACTGGGCTATTAATGGTAATGCTGTTAATTAGGCTTTCCATTTTAAGTATTTAGGTATTCAATTTCAGAACACCGGTCCTTGGACTAGATATCAAACCCAGGTGCTGAACTTGGCCTCCTGTAGTCACTAGCAGATTTTAAGATTTTTTTATACTCAAGGAGGCCAGTTTATTCCTTCTGCTCTGCATATTCACAAAGCCAAAATTTGGCTGAAACTCTTTACAGAATTCCCATATGGATACAGGGCTTCAAGGATTGTATTGAAAGAACCCAGGCTGTCTTTTTTAGAAAACTTCTGGGTCTTCCTCCTTGTGTTGGTTTTGCACCGATGTACCTGGAACTGGGCACTTGATCAGTCGAATGTATGACGTGGATTAACACCTTTAAATGGTGGTTTCTGGCTGTTCCTGGTAGCTACCTCTCCCGGGTGTTTGCTGACTCTCATATTTCTCATTGGGAGAGGGAGCTGATGAAGAAATTACACCTGCTAGGTTTTATGGGGAATGCTCTGGGAGATTATGGCCTTAAGGATGCCCAATTTCGGGAAGTCCAACAGCTTGTGGACATTGACTTGCAATATCTACGAGCCAGAACTAACAAAACTTACTCCCGTCTGATCTTCAGCCAATTTAATAATTACGGACTGAGGATGGTTTCCTATTTTTACACCCTAACCATTCCCAGGTATAGAAGAGCTTTCTCCCTAGCTCACTTTAATGTTCTGCCCTCAGCACTACTGGATGGGTGATTTAAGAGGCTCCTGATTAACAAGTGGCTATGCCTCTGTGACAGAGCTGAGGTTGAAACTGTGGAGCATGTCCTTTTTTATTGCCTATGTATAACATAGGCAGAGCTAAGTTACTGTCTCTCCTTGAAATAGACCCTTCTAGACCCAATGATAGTAATTTGTCCTTATATTGTCTAGGGGATGGCTCCTCATATATTACTTCTTTGGTTTCCAAATTTTTTTTAAGAGCTGTAACCATCAGAAGAGAACGCTGTAATTCACCATCAAGTTTTTGGTGACCAATTGTTCATGATTAATTTTCCCATGTTCTTTTGTTGTACTTGTGTTTTGGTCTGTGACCGCAAATAAAGTATTATTATTGTTATTGTTGTTGTTATTGTTATTGTTATTGTTATTATTATTATTATTATTATTATTATTTAGTTCAATTATTTTGCAATACTATTTAGATTTATTCATGAAGATTTTTTTTCATGAACAAGTGACTCCTATTTCAAAATACTCTAAAATTAATATGTTAAGAGCACATTACAGAATCTGAATGTTGTTGTCCTTCAGAACTATTTCATTGCACATAAGTATTTGAAATGCCAAAGTGACTTTATGCTTCTTTCTTTTTAGGTACGTTCTACAATAAGTGATTTTGCTGTATTTTTGACAATAGTGATTATGGTTTGCATCGATTATTTTGTTGGAGTTCCTTCTCCTAAATTAAATGTGCCTGAAAAATTTGAGGTAAGTAAATATTTTTTAGTTTTCTCTCAATAAACTTTGAAATACTATCTATTAAATCCTCAGACAAAATTATTTAATTTTTAAAAAGTAGTATTTTTAAAAGTGATGTGATATACGGCTGCAGCAGCACTCTTTTATTAGCTTTGTAGATGCTTGATAGAATTGAAAAACTATATCAGTTTAATTCATATATTTGATTGCATATTTCATGGTTTTGACTCAAACAGCTTTCTGCTCCTGCAGATGCTTTCTGAAGTACTGTGAATATCACATTATGGCAACAAAATGGAGCAGTTTGTTCCTGGGCTGGGTGGTGGCCTAGCAAAAGCATCTGTCAGGTTGGCATGCTCATATGGAGATTGTACTAAGCAAAATAGGACAGCATGTCTCTATCCCATAAGTTGGTTACCTGGAAGTGCCCACTATTTTGATCTATCCACATGGGCAAGTCAAAATTGCAGCCACTTCCACAAGGCTGACATATAACTCAGGGACACGTGGTCTGTCCTCTTTTCCAACATACAGTCTAAAAATCTTTTAAACTAAGTGATGAGGAAAATACGGGACGTAGTGAGATGGGAATCAGGCCTTTGGGACTCAGTGGGATGTTGAAAAGACCTTTGGGGACCCAAGGAGCAGGAAGCAGAGCACAGGGAATCTTGGGTATTGGAGAAGATTTTTGGAAGCTAGGAATAGGTGGGCCTCAGCCTGCATTGGATCTTATCTACCAATGGTGGTATGTTGCCAGTAGCACTGGTCAGCAGTTGACCCCACCCACCCACCCCTGCCCTTTCCTGTCCTATATTTCCTTTGTTTGTAGCTCAGCTGATTTGTCCCAGCTGTTTTATTCATCAGCGCTGACGGTAAGTTTTCAAGCTTAAAATAGCCTCTTTTAGAATGTGCCAAAGCACGTGCCCACAGGACCGATAGTAAAAAAGTTTGAATCCCACCACTGTTATCCACCCCTGAGGCATCCCATGCTTTGCTTAACAACTGCATGTTTCTTTAACAATCACATAAAGGAAAATAAGATGTGCACATTGTTAAGTGATGCCAATTTGATTAACAATTGACACCACTTGCAAACATAATGAGCAGACTCTATTACTGTCATGTCTGAAATGTTACCTGTATATTTATATAACTATATTTTTATTTATTTAAAAGTATTTGTTTTTAATTTCTTCTTGGTATATATGTTTGATTCCTGACAGCCATAGGCTATAATTAAAATTTGTTAAATAGTTTGCTTATTTGATGGTTCAGCAAAACTTTAATAGCAATATAACAGATGCTAAAAAAGTAAAGGTTGGCAACCAATAAAGTATGATAATACCTTGTGATCATGCCAAATTAACCAATTTCAAATATTTATATCTTAAACTAAAATTGTATTTTTATATTGTTGTGTTAATTGCATCCTATATGAAATATATCTTTTTTCAAAAATAAATGTTTTAAATTTAAATTTAAAATAATTTTTATTATAATCTGTATCAAGGTATTTGTAGTAAGTGTTTCTCTTATAAATAATGAAAAAATATCTGTTCCTTTTGGTAGCTGTATATTTATATTTTATTTTAGCCTACACGGAGTGATCGTGGATGGCTTATCAATCCTCTAGGGAGTAATCCTTGGTGGACCCTAGTAATAGCTGCAGTTCCAGCTTTGCTCTGTACCATCCTTATTTTTATGGATCAGCAAATTACAGCAGTTATCATAAACAGAAAAGAGCATAAACTCAAGGTGACTATTTGCTTTGTTTGTTCATTTCCCAATGCATCAGTTAAGTTAAATTAGAAATAATTACAGCACTAAAGTAATTTTCTATATACAGGAAACATACAAGACAAAATCTTGTATTCAGCTAAATACTTTAATAATTTGTAGCAGACAAATTATTTATAATATAATTTATTTATAACTTAGATCATTTACTCTTGGGAAAGTTTCATGTGAAACAGATTTGACTCTGGTGATTGAATGGACATGTATCTTTTCTTGACATCTGTTTGTTATTGCCTTTTTCCAATATATTTTTAACTTCCCAAGCTAGTGTACAGCTAAATAATTCCATTTTAGCATCACACTGATAACTACATCCAACCCTTTTTAGCTTGTTGAGATCAACCAAGGATTGCTAGGGCAATCATATTCAAGGCAATAAGGCAATATTCCAGAAGACTATTTTTGTTAAACTGTTTAGCTGGAAAGTATAGTAACTTAAATATTGATGTTGTAAGATTGTTAGAAGGGGCAACAGAATTAAAAGCCAAAATTCTATTTCAGGCAGAAACTTGGAAATGACCAGCATAAATGTTGTCTATTCATAAGTGTGTGTGTGTGTGAGTATGTGTATATGGGAGGAATGTGTGTAGCCTTCTTGAACTCCCATTTTTCCTGGCAGAAGCACTGCGAACTGGTCCTTCACTGTTTCCAGGGCAGCCCTGTAAGCCAGATCTAAGAACTGTATGGGCCAAATGAGTTTGACACTCCAGTTCTATTCCATTCCATTTTTTGTGCAGGTCAATGAAGAATGTAATTTTCCCAAATACTGAAGCTGTAAAATCTTTTTATTATCCTAAAAATTCTTACCCACTACAATGTTTTCTACAGAGCCCAAACTTGTAATTTTGTTGAGTAGTATTTATCATACCTCTCAAATCTAATTTAAAATTTTGCACTTCTTTTTCATTTTACTGTCCATTGTTTTCTGTTGGGTATATTCACTGACACATTATGAAGTGTGAAACAATTTTAAATTTAATCCACTTCTATAATTATCCTTTAGATAAACATTCTAAATATTGTGAACATCATCTTACTATTATATCATTTTAATATGAAATATTTGTGTTTGATTCCACAGAAAGGTTGTGGTTATCATCTTGATCTGCTCATGGTTGGCATTATGTTAGGTATATGCTCTATTATGGGTTTGCCTTGGTTTGTGGCTGCAACTGTCCTTTCAATAAGTCATGTCAACAGTTTAAAAGTAGAATCTGAGTGCTCAGCTCCAGGAGAACAACCAAAGTTTCTGGGAATCCGTGAACAAAGAGTGACAGGATTAATGATTTTTGTTCTGATGGGGCTTTCAGTGTTTATGACCTCTGTTTTAAAGGTAAGAAGCAGATTTTTAAATTCTATTACAAGATTAGTATATTAAAACAATTATTTTCCCTTCCTTTCCCTTCCCCTCCCCTCCCATCTTTCCCTTCTTTTCCATATTTATTTTCCAAGGATCCATTGATACTACTAAAAATAGTAGTCTTATATTATTAATCTCTCATTGCCATTAAATCCTTCACTATGTATTTCACTTTCATGATCTACAGTCATACTTGTATATTCATCTCTGCCTAAGTGAATAGTAATGCCTTTTATCTGAACCATTTCCCCCCTAATCAGATACTTGCCAATCACTTATGTTCTAATGACAGGTGGACTGTCTATTTCAAAAATACACTGAAATATTCATCTTGTTAAATCTGTATTTTTTTTGGATGAAATAGTCAAATCTTTTGGATAAAATAGTCAAATCTTTGCAAAAATTGCTTAAAGTTTTTATATTCATTGATCTGTTGATTATCAAAAATTGATTTACTGGGTTTTTTTTTTACAGTTTATTCCAATGCCAGTTTTATATGGTGTTTTTCTTTATATGGGAGCATCCTCACTAAAAGGCATTCAGGCAAGTTTTAATTTTATTCACGTTTCATCTGTAGAAAAAAGTAACATAGATGTTCTGCAATATTTGGTTTTCATGTCTCACTCTGCCCCCATAAATGATTGTAAAAGGGCTCACCTTCTTGAATTTTTACAAATATTATATTTGTAAAATATAATATATCTTTATAATATTGCAAATTATAACAGATAGGCAGGAATCCAGAAATTATAAAAGCTTTTAGTATGACAGATTTAATAAGATTATTATTTTTTCTACTAAAAGAAGTATCATGCCCAATTTGTAATCAATTTATTTTTTCACTTTTGTTTTCTAAAATTGTTTTTAGACATATGTTTAACAATTTTTCTTTTCATTACAGTTTTTTGATCGTATTAAACTGTTTGGTATGCCTGCCAAACATCAACCTGATTTGATTTATCTCCGTTATGTGCCACTATGGAAAGTACATGTATTTACAGTAGTTCAGCTTACCTGTCTTATTCTTTTGTGGGCAATTAAAGCATCAGCTGCTGCTGTTGTTTTTCCTATGATGGTAAGCTAATATTTCAGTATATCTACAACTTTATGCATCACTTATAAATATTTAAATATGAAATTCAATGATAATATTAAAACTATGCAATTAAGGTTGTATACTGTAATTTATATTAATTCTATATTTATATTAGCATTTTGATTTGCTAGTAATTTATATTTAAAACTGTTTTAAAGGTTTTAGCTTTAGTTTTTGTTCGCAAACTTATGGATTTGTGTTTCACCAAACGGGAGCTCAGTTGGCTTGATGATCTTATGCCAGAAAGTAAGAAGAAAAAGGAAGATGACAAAAAGAAAAAAGCAAAGGAAGTAAGTGAATATTATTCATAATTGAGGCAAAAAAAACCCATAGAAGCAGTGTTTGGTGGGAAAATGGAAAACATTTTCCATATTTGAGCTTATCAGTGAAACAAATGGAAATTAGCTTTTAGTTCCTCTAAATATAGCAGTTCACTAAAGCTCTATAAAAAACATGGAAAATGAAATGTGATTGATAGGAATATGACAGCACAAACATAAACAGAATATATACAAAACATAGGTCTTGTATAAGTGTCACATGTAAATGCTCTTTTCCAAATATTAAAAGGCTTTTCAAAGATTAAAATAAAAGAAATATTCGTAGATGGTTTATTGCTTTCAGGATTATCTTTCAATAAAAAAGCCATTGTAAATTACTTCAGAAAATACATGTATTCAGGATATAAACAAATAAGAACCAATAGCTATTGTAGATATATTTGGAATGAAATGAACTAAAATTTCTCTATGATTGATATTGTAAACTAGATTTTTTAATGATATGTAACACATCTTTTTGTGGGTAAGATCACTGTTATGTTTGTTGGCATACATTTTAATGTGTTTGTATAATTAATACAAGTGTTAAGGGAAAATTCAACAGATTTGAAATAATGCAATACATAGACAACATATATATATATATGTGTGTGTGTGTGTGTGTGTGTGTGTGTGTGTGTGTGTGTATGTATGTATGTATATATATTTGTTTTCTTAGGCTTTCGCGGGTACTTACATGTGTGCTGTTTAGCTTCCTTCGGGTATTAACCCACGTCATTGTAGTTCTGTTAAAGTTGTAGCAACGTTTCAGCAGAATCTCATCTGCCATCCTCAGGCTTCTGTATTACTATATATTTATTTTTACTATATATAATATATACATATTCCATTATGACAGGTTTACATTTAAAAATACTTCATCATATAACACAAGTAACCTAGTAATAGACTGTTTTGTTCTGGAGTAACTATACTATACTATAACTCGTACTATAACTGAAAATAGCCTGACCTCAAAATGGGCCCATTCTGTATGACCCAGGACATTTCAGAATAGGGCCATTTCAAGGTCAGACCATTTCCTAATTAATTAAATAGTTTAATCTGTACTCAGAATTACCTATTTCTGAATTAAAATGGTCCATAATGAAAAATTCTTCACATCTCTGGTTTTTAGCAACTATTCAAATATTCAAAAATATATTATTTTTTTGGTGGGTATTATAGACCTGAATTTGAATTCCACAATACAATGGCTTGTCAGTTTGCATAGAACGAGCTTTCATAAGAGGATAATAGAGTATAATTTTCTGGCCTGACTTCTTCACAAATCTTCATCCTTTCCCCAAATGTTGTTGAAATATGTTACTGTGCAGTTTCCAAAATGCCTACTTTTAGGTCTATGTTGACAAAATACAAAATTAATTTTTGCATTTCTCTTATAATTCAAAATTTGTTAAATCTGTATTGGATTATATATAACTTTCAGGAAGCTGAGCGAATGTTTCAAGCAGTGGACAGTGAAACTGTACACCTTCCATATGAAAGAAGTGAAGTATTACAAATTCCTGTGAAAGCTCTAAAATACAGGTGTGGTATTTATCTATTATTTTATATTTTTTTTTATATAATAGTTCATTCAATTTAATTCTGAAGGATACTTATATAATCTAGAATTAATCATGGTATGAAAGACGACCAAAGAAGACTATAAAATAACTGTATCACCATAATGCATTACATGTTACTTATTTACATAAATCTTTTGAACAGATCAGATGACTCCATACCAGTCATCTGGAATCTGTATGAAGAACATTATTTAATCCTATCTTATCTCTTATTGTGCATAGTTTATGTGAAGAACACTGAAGATATTAAACTAAGATTTTTATCATTTTGTGAAAGCCAGTATTTTCACATGCATAAATAGCATTGGTTGTGTGCAATAACAGGGGTCCCTAAATCCCAGGCTGTGGCTCACTACAGGAACTTGAGTAGTTCGGAACTGGCCCACAGAAGGGGCAGGTGAGCACGCACTTGCATCCCCATTTGTGCAAACAGTGAACAAATGTGCGTGTTGTGCTCCATTTGCATGAGCAGTGGGAGAGTGCATGAGCATGCACTCCATTTGCATGAGTGTGGGTGCTTGTGCCTGCCACTTGTGAAAATGGAGCTGTGTGCATGCACGTGCGCTTGCCCACTACTCACATGGAACTATCCCTTCCCACACCTAATGGTCTGCACAGCTGAAAAGGTTGGGGAATGCTGTGTTATAAAATTTGAAATGTTATTCTCCAAATAAACATCTGTTTACCATTTTAAAATTAATATTCCTTATATGATTCTGCTACTACTTGGATTTGACATTGTTTTAGAATTTTAAACCGAGATAAATTTGATTTTTTTTTAAGTATGACTATCCCTACATGAAAAATTAATGCCAAGTGAGTAACTGCGATTAGTTTGGAGGCTATAATGCTTATTCTTGCTTTGACTTTCTGCTGAAAATAGTTATAACAGATTATTTTCCTTCTCAAGTTAGTAAAAATATGTATCGTGAACAGCTTATTGTCAGTTTTCTATCCTTTCTCAACAGAAGCTGTCAAAGTGGTATTGTACATTAACTGCACATGATTTCACTTGATTTTTTCTGTAATACTAAAGCTCATAAAGTACTATCAGTTGAAAATAAGATGGATGAAATAACACACTTAACAAACTTACTTTATGAAGTATCCTCTGCTAATATCATTGATCATGTAGTTAAGTTAGTTTTATAACAATATTTTTCTTAATTTTCCTAAAGCAGTTGCTCCAACATTTGATGTAGTAGTATTTTGTGAATATCTCTACAAAATGGATACCTTGGAGTTGTTCCTATTTACAGAAAGACTGCCATCAGTAGCATGGCAGGTTATGATAAAACACTGATTTATCAGAGGGCACACTAGTAAAAATGCTTCTTTTTCTTTATGTCCAGTTTACATTTCTCTTCTTTGCTTTGAAACTGGGTAAAAATATATGCATTTAATTTTGTTATTGCATGGAGCCTGATTGCTGGTATATAAGCATCCATGAATCAATTGTAATTTCAGGAAAAGATACATGATAGAGAAAATAGGTAACAGTGATTCTTTCAAAAGTCTTTTCCTTTCTTCTATTATAATATGGTTCAGACTTTTAGAAGTTAAGTATTTTCATAGACTAATTTAAAATTAACACTGTACTGGAATGTGAATTATTTTTAACACTGAGATTCTTAGTGTTAAAGTAAAATAATGCATTTTCTAGTACCCATGCAAAAAACATAACCAAGCTTAAAATGGTAGATTATGACATCTCATTAATGGTATAGTACAGCATGTAGAATTAATCAGTATGTGTTTATTACCCAGCATTGACCCCTCTGTGGTAAACATATCAGATGAAATGGCCAAAACTGCACAGTGGAAGGCTCTTTCCATGAACACAGAGAATGCCAAAGTAACAAGACCTAACTTGAGGTAGATTAATCATGCTTTATGTTTTGCTTTTGCTTTGTATGTTTAGAATGAAAACAGATGGAGCTGGTTGTTCATTTATATACCACGATAACGTTGGTGAACCGTGTGGTTCAAATATTTGATGTATCAAATATTCAGAAAATGCTTAACTTGACTCCTCTGGCATGTCACACACATTCCCCCTCCCCAAAAAGAGAGAAACAATTATGTTTATGTATCTTCCCTTCTCCATATAAACCAACCTAAGCAGTGTTGCCAAGATTGGCCCTGAAGTAGAGCCCCAAACCTTGATTTTAGCCCTAATGCCCTGCAGCCACTCAAAAAAGCCTCCTGATATTCCTGGAGCACATCCCATTTTTGCTCATCCTCCAAAAGTATTGTAAGAATGAGTCATGCTTTTAAGAAAAGTTGTTGTCAGATGTTGGTATGTTATCCAAAACATCATAGAGTTTCACCTTTGACATGCATGACGTGAGTTTGCAATCACTGTCCTTTATATCAAAAAGCTTATGTTAAGCAGCTGTTTAGAATGATGCTTATAACAAAAAGAGGATGTTTCACCCCAAGTAAGCAAGAGTGAAAATCAAATATCCCTATTAACAAAATGGATATCCACTATTTTTATTATAGTGTTTTGAATGGGATAGGTAATCTGCTCTAGAATGTTCTCAAATGATAACACATTCTGTTGCATGATAAATATATTGGCAAATTAATAATATATTGCTGAAAGAAAATAATCATTTGGATTAATATAAGCTCTTTGCTTGGTTTCTTTTACTATACATTAAGAACTCTGCTCCAAATTACATAAAATAATGACAATTTTGCTTGTGAACAGTAAGAATATTTTTTCACTCTTAATAATATAGAGCTTTAAAGATTGATGTAGCAATGTTACTGATTGAAGAATGCCCTGCCTTAAAGTATATGTTTTGTAAATTGTGCTGCCATATTTCTGGGATATGCTGGTAAATTTTAGTTATATTTTTGTAGATATTGTTTGAGTTTCAAAAAAAGATTCTGGTACATTCAGAGATAGGCAGCTGGGGGTTTGCAGGGTTCAAGAGGGCCCCTAGTTAAGATTCTGTGCAATTCGGAAAACCCCCAAATCCCACTCCTGGCTGGCCCCGCCCACCCCACCCGATTCCTCCCAAGAGTTCCCATGCAGCCCGTGTTGGATGCAGGTAACTGCCATCCGTGTGCAGAGGTTTGGGGAGGGCAAAAAATGGGCCTCCTGGAAGTTCGGAAAGGCTGGAAATGGGCCTGTTTCCGGCTTCTAGAGAGCCTCTGAGCCCGGGGAGGCTGTCCACCCAGAGGCTCGAGGAAAGTCTCTGGAGCCTAGGGAGGGCAAAAATGCCCCCCCTGCCATGGTGTAGAAGGCCGACTAAGCCACACTTGCCATGCCCATGCCCACCCAACAACTGGACAGAAAACCCTTTGCTAAAAATTTTGAGGCCCACTCCTGAATACATTGCTTTTTCTTGATACAAAATATTCCAGTTTTTTTTCATAGAATTCAACTTTGTTTTAGTATTTAAATTTTAGGATTACACATTTTGAGTGGGCGAATTTGAGACTCATTTTAAGTAAAAATATAGTATTTCTGGATTGACATATAATGTGAAAACTTTTATCTTAACAGTGATTAAGAATCCATTTTTTATTTTACATTCATTCATCACTCAACTTCATAATTTCATTTCCCCTCTATAGTACAATATACAGTGACTTCAGCTGATTTTTTTTCACATGACCTGCGAATTTGGCTATAATAGCCGACAGAAAGTCTTACATTCTGATATTACAACAACCCATGCTTCTGAATTACTCAAAAAAACATCCTAGATACTAGGTATTTCTACCTAGTTACTGAGTATTTGCAGTGCAGCCCTATATGTCTGTCTGTCTGCCTGTCTATTATCTGCAATCAATCTATCCATCCACCTACCCTCCCTCCCTCCATCCAAACTTCAATGAATTCTGATAATTCAAAGAGCTTTATATTATGTTTATACCAGATTATAACACAAAAGTAAAATCATTTATTTTAATTTCTAAATATGTATCTATAATACACAAGGTGGAAGTCATTGTGATTTCTTAATTATCAATCCATATTCATTTATCTAAATTCTAAAAGAATATTCTACTGAACTTGCTAGGATTTAAAGAGGATACGTATAGGGTTGTATTGTTAGAATGTATAACTTTTTTTAATTAAAAAGGCATTTATTTATAGGTTAAATTTTGCTTTATGCTCCTAGAAATATGCTGATTTATATTAACATATATTATTAATGTATTAATGTATTGGTGTTTTTAACTCTGTACATTTTTCTTAACAGCCCTGAAAATGAGTCATGTGTGAAAATAGACATTGAAAAAACATCTGAAATAAAGTATGTAGATGCTGAAACCTCATTATAGAGGTAAAACAATGATATTATTTTATAGGATATATTGAAAGAGAGTGACTTTACAGCTTCTTTAAGTACTAGGTACTTATGTGAACAATCCCAACAGTGAGATTTTCCAGCAAGAAATGTCTGTCACTGTGGAAATATTTATTTGAGTGGAATGTTTATTTCAATTTTTTAAAAGGAAAAATAATTTCTTTTTTTAGTTATCAGTAAGTCAAAGATCATCTTTAACTATAAATTATTGGTTTGCATTATATCTGTGATATTTTTATATAATTTTAAATACAAATGTCCTGTTATCAGGCATTTGCTAGTTGGATTTTTGCAAATGTTATGCCAGTTTATAAGAATAAATGATACATATGCAATTTAGTGAATTGCTGTATTTCAGTCTTTATTTCATATTATTTTATGGGTTAAATAATTGTATTTGTATATGAATTATTTCCTGTTGTATTGTTAAACACCATTGTAATGCATTTTTTAAAAATAAGTCTTATATGTAGTAATCAACTTCTCAGTTTTATTTTTTAATTCACCAACCACAAGAGCAGGTTATACTGAAAGAATAAAGCAGTTTTTAAATATAGAAGTCTAGATTGGCATTTATTTAGACTGCCTTTTAATAAGATTAAATATGATTATGGTTCTCTTTTTGTTAAATAAAATTTAATTTTCTCCTGGGTGTCCTATAAATATATTCAGAGAGCTGGGGGAGTTTGATGATTGGTAACTCATCAATAGAAGAAATTTCTATCACATAAATGAAAATTTTCTAGTTAGTATTGTATTAGAACGTCTGGATTTACATTAAGAGTTGACTTCTCTTACATAAACTTTATTGCTACTACACATTGAAAATAAATTTATGTAGGTTCTTGAATCCATCATTTTAACATTCAGTTCCAGGAAATAAAATCAGAATTATTTTAAAATTATGTTAAATTTTAGAACAATGTTTTCCAAAGCATATTTGTCTTAGATCAATAAAAGCATTTATATAAAATGCTGGGTGCAACTGAGTTTTATCTGGCTATGTTTAAGCCTTGCATTTTTGTTCTATTGTTGTAAATTTCAGTACACATATATACGCCACTGAAATGAGTAAGGTTTGATTGTGTTTAAATAGTACCTGTTTACCAATTTTATGGTAAGAGAGTTTCTCTAAAGTTTAAGCTTTTTAGATCAGTACTGAAGAGAAACATTTTAATGTAAACATCAATTTTAATATGGATATGTGAAAACTGTAATATAAAATACACACCATTAATTTCTAACTAAAACTGAAGATACTCTGGTTTACAGTGCACCAAAGATTTTTTTTTTAATCTTATAGCAAAAGGCATTGCAATGTGTGAGCCTACCAATATTGTTGAACTTTTTTGGCAGCAAGTAGGAATGCAAGATTTGTAGTTTCATTTGGCAATATCTTGAATTCTGAAAAAAGCAAATTCTTGAATATAGTTAAAGCAATTGGTGGATTTTACCTGAAACAAGTGAGAGCAATACAAATAAAATTATTAGTTTGTTGAAAAGGGCCCAATCATTCTCAGAAAGAAAGAAAGAAAGAAAAAGAAAATTTTGTACAAAAGTATGTTAAAATGAAAATCTGATGCCTAAAATGGTCAAATTAATATTAATATATTTTGTTTTTGATATGAAATTGGAAACTGGATAATATTTTCATTCCTGAGTGCTTGCATAGCTTGTGCCTTAAGATTTTTTTAAAATATGCACTTTTCTTTATTTAAAAATCATACTTGTTTATATCTCATAAATATTTCTGTATCTTTGAAAGTATACTTCAAATTTGTTACTTAGTGTAAGCAAGTGAATCATGTTCATTAGTATTGACAGCATTCCAAATTAATTTTCTTGTCTTTTGTTATTACAAATATTTGTGTTCAGAGCCATGTGTAGAAATTTACAGATTCAAATAGATTGCTTTGAATTTTAACCCTTTGTTTTCAAATGCTTGAAATTCAATAATGCTGTTGTTCAATGCCAAAGGGTTAATAAATTAATTTAAATAAATATCTGAAAATTATTGAAATTCATTATTTATTTGCTAATTATATAAAATAATTCCTAATGACAGAAATAATATGATTTGCAAAGTGTAGTTTACATTATTTACTTAAATACTTATTAATTCATTACGTATTTTATTTTATAGCACATGTCCAAATATGATGTGCTAATTTATAATTTGTTGCTTGTTACATGTCGTAAAACATTTCTTTTTCCATAAATAAAATTATAGTAATAAAACCAAACAATAAAAGACAGATTTTATTGTATGTAGATATAAATATTATCCTAAAAGCTATAAATGAGTAAAATTACTGTTTTACCTAAGGGTGAAATCTAATTTATAGCCTGTATATTCCCACTATGAGAATATCTAAGTGACTGTTTTCTAGATACAGACTAATTTAGCAGAAATAACTGCAGAGTAATCCCAGGAAACATACTTTTTCTGTTCTTTAAAGTGACACATTCTCAGAATATCTGAATTTTAATTCTATATAAACATTTTGTTTAAAATTGTTTAATGTCACCATGTTTTTCATGGGTTTGTAGGAACTCATGAACCCATATATACATATGTGTGTGTGTGTGTATACACACACACACACACATACACACAGTTTCTATATTCCACATTATTAACCATACTAAAAACAAATTATTCAATTTTAGTTTTTCAAGACAATCAATAAAATATGTAAGATAGCGTTCAAAGCATGTACATTACTTAGCTTCCAATATGATATTTTTCCTCTTTTACTTCAATTGAATTTATTTCTGTGTATGGTAGGCTTATAAATAGTGTTGTTTGGTAAAAAAAAATTCCATTTATAATTGTAAAGTCAGGTAACTGTGGTACATTACAAATATTCATGGGTCTTCATTGCTTAAAAGAGTTGTTAATGAATTGTGTTATGTCCCCAACATAGTGAATGTTGGCCATTAGTATAATGTATTGAATTTTATTTTCTTTTGATATATTTTGGTCAATAATGTAATCGTTAAAATATAGGTTCTATGTGTTACTTAGCACAATTATTATGAAGAACCCTTTAATTTCATGAATGAATAGGTATGTAGTATCCATAGATACTTGTATTAATACAAAATGTTGTCCTGTGATTTAATGTTTGAATTTTTTAATTACTTTTTCGAAAATTTATCAAGAACAGGAAAATGGTTATAATTGGTGTGAAAATTTAAAAAAATCATATTTAGCATATATTCTCACTATTTTGCAAACTTAACATAACTTATTTAATGGACAGGTTTTTATAAATGCAGTTTATTGGTTAGAGATGCATCCTTTGAAAACTTCCCTTTTGTCACTGACACTTTGTTTTGTCAGTGTCTTCCAATGTTCAGAGTGTTTCCTGAACAAAACAATCTTCTTTAATTTGACATGTAATTCCACAGTATATTCCAATTTATATAACGGTTTTCTACATAATTTTCTTATAGAATTATATCCAAAGTTACACTGTTTGAATGTAGAGATAATATTTTATTCTTTTATATAATGCCAACAAAATTCTTCAGTATGTAATAGAAAAATATCCAATGTTTTATCATTTGTTTAATGACTATTTTTTGTAATATTTGAGAAGGTTAAAAAAGCAATAAAATGTTACTGCTTTTAAAGATTTGGGTTACTTTTTTTATACATTTTATACATTATACATTTTATACTAAAGGTGCTTTTTCAAGAGGCAACTGGACTTTCTGGTTTTTCTTTGAAGATGTTTTGCTTCTCATCTAAGAACTTCAGCTCTGATTAAAAATCTCCATAGACATTGTACCTGTAGGATTAATATTTCAGGGGAAAAAAGGATCCTTCAATATTAGACCCTTTCTGTGAGGGCCCACGATTCCAAGTGTGAATAACAACTAGCAATTGAGTTTCCTTGCTGCCATCACCTCATCACTATAAACCAGTTTCTCCTTACCACACCAGCCCTATGGGAAACCAGAAAAAAATTGAAAGGGAAATCCTTGTCCTACTCTAGGCTTGACCAAACGCTGAAGAGAAACAAATGTTTAGGAATCAGTGGCCAGAAGCCAATATTTCAGCCAACCTGAGAATGATAGAAGCTACCCAACCAGGACTAAAAAAACAAAGAAAAAACCTTATCAAAAGAAAATAAGTTTTGGAGGAAGAAAGGAAGGAAGGATATGACTGTTAATATGAGTCTGTTAATGTAGTGATCTTCCAAAGAAAACTCAGAAATAGCAGATCATGTTAAACAACTTAAGCCTGGTAATGATTTTATTACTACTAAAGTTATTCAGTTGTTGGATCCTGTCTTCAATTAGTTTCATTTATAGATTGCAGAGTATTAATTCCAAAGGGCTAGGTTTAGTTTTGATAGTTCCAATCAATAAAAAAGGTATCTGGGTTTTGCTGGCTAATTTTTGGCCTACAACCAAACATGTAGTCCTGCTATAAGAATTTTGCATTATAGCTGGGATATATTTTTTGCTTGGAGTCATATAGCCCATTTACCTTTTTAGAGAGAATACAATCATAATTAGGAATTTATTTCAAATCCCAACACAATGTGTTCCCAACATTATCTTACATTATAAAACTGGCAGAACAAACACTGAAATTCTTATCTCTCTCCTATTGGCTAAATTACAGGTACTTTTTTTCAGTTACAATGGTGCTGAATAAGTGGTGGTTATCATCAGTCTTTGGAGTTCTGGCCATCACAGCATCCTGCAATCATATGAAGATCTATCTGATGCTTGGCAACTGGCTTGTACCTACAAAGTTGCAGAATCCCACAGTCATGTGATTGCAATTTGCTACCTTCCCTGCCAGCTTCCCAAAAGCAAAGTCATTTGGCAGAATGGCTGGTTGGAAGATGGATGATGCAATGGCACACAAGACCCAGGGATGGACAGTGTGGCATAAATGAAAGAAAATCAGGAAGTCTTACCAGAGTGACTTGCAATGTTCCCTGCTGGCTTACTTATTGACTTTGCTTCTGGGAAACTGGCAGGGAAAGTTACAAATGGCAATTGTGTGACCATTGGATTAACCTTCATAAATGAGGCCCAGCTGTCAAGATTCCAAATTGCAATCACATGCCATGTCAGTGCTGGAATGGTTGGAATTTCAAGGACTGATTCTGATTACCATTTGTTCAGTGCCATCACAACTTTGAACAGTTGCTGAATAAGTGGTTGACAAATAAAGACTACATTTAAAGCTGTGCTTAATTGCAATTAAAAATTGATCAGCAAAGTGAAATTATACAGGCTATTGTTCTTAATGTTTCACTATCGTAATACTAATCTGGGATAAATGTGTTTAAATACATTTACAGAGTTACAAAATTATCAGTAGGACTGGTAATAGAAAAAAAGATTTGAATGATTAGCAGCTATTAACTTGCAAATGTATGCTATATAGAAAGTGTGAATTATCTTGTGCTTCGTTGAGAAGTTTGCCCAAGCCACTAGCTTGAAGGGAGAAAACTTAATTCCTGAAAATCCTGGTAAGAGACGTGAGTAATTGTTTGTGGAAAAAAATGGCAGAAGACCATCATTTCTATGATCATATTCCTGGAATAGAAACTCATTCTTACAAAGAAGGAATGGGTTCCTTGGGAAAGAACTAATGCTGCCCTTCAAATATATGTTGGTGGGGATTCCTAGAGGTGAAGTTTATGTTTATTCATACTGACAATAGAAAAAAGAACATAATGCCTGTAAAACATATAGTGATTTACTTGTGTTATATAATAAATGTTCACACATTATATGCATTACCTGAAATTTAGGACCAGGAATTTATGTACCAGGAATAGTGGAAGGAGAGAATCTTTAGAGGAAAAGAATCCATGACTGGAAAATAATAAGTTTGTAAAGGAATATATTTATGAAACAAACAAATGTTAAAAAGTTATGATAATTATATACTTACCAAGTATATCTAAATTATATTAAAGTAACCAAAATAACTTTATAATCTGCAAGGCATGTCACAATTTTTGAGCACTCCTAATGTTTGGAAATTGAAAGTTGAAAAATTTGACACACCCTACGTTTATAAAGTAGATGCTGGAGAGAGTATTTCCTTTGTTAAGGTTAAGATATTCCTAGGCTCGTCATTACAAGCAATATATAAACGTTCAACCTTGGCAACTTTAAGATGTGTCGACTTAACTCCCAGAACATCCTAGCAACTGACTAGGGAATTTTGGGAGTTGAGGTTCATTCAGCTTAAAGTTGTGAAGGTTGAAAACACTGATACAGATCTATCACTCAATTTCTACTTCTTGGGAGGAGTATGATTACCTTCCTTTTTACAATTTCCCTTCACTGAAGGTCTGATGTCAGCGTTCTTAAGCATACTCAAGGGCCGCTGAGCAGAATCCTTCTTTTGGATTTTCGCCGGGCGGCTTCCCTTATTGCTATGACAACAACGGTAGTATTAATCGTTGTCCCGGAACTTTCTTGGCCTTTTTGTATGAAGCTTAATCATTGGTTCTAAAAAGCGACCTTTAGGGAAAAGGCGCATTTTCATTGGTTCCTGCGTTTGCGGATTTGATCGCTCGGCTGACTGGAGCTTTTTATTGGGCTTAAAAACAAACATTGGTATTATTATTATTACTGCAAAAATAAATAGTAAATAAGAGAGCTGCCGTGGTGTGAGCGCTGAAACTCCAAGCAGGTGAGTGATAGAACGGCGGCCGAAGAGCAGCCATGTCCTCTTCTGTACAGAAATTGGGGAGGATAGACGGGAGAAGTTACAGTGCCCCTTGTCCCCTCCTGAGATCAGCCTCGTCTTTTGCGGTTAGAAGCAAAGGCGCGGAGAGTGGAAAGCAGCGCTGGCCGTTCTTAAAAATCCTTTTACGGCCTGAGCTTTAGCGTCGGCACGTGTGAGACAAATGTGCATGTATGCAAGGACAGAGTGTGTGTGACGTTTCTTTTATTGAAAACTAGGAAGAGTTCTGAGGCATCTTTAAACAAAAACTGACTTAACTGAGCTATAATAAGCTTCTGTAGAATCCATCTTGCCAAGTAAACAGGGCACGCGGCCTCTGATTATAATGCAGATAGACTCAGGTTAAAAAAAGATAAATACATACTGTGAATAAACGAGGGCTTCAATTTTAATATGCAAGGAGTACAGTCTACCATTTCTTTTTATCAAGTATTAAAAAAAATTTTTGGGGGGTGAGTGAGTGTTTCCATTCTTCAAAGATTTCCCACCTATTTCTTTATAGACCTGTATTGTAGATTTGAGAAAACCATGATAATCAGTTAACCATATGTACTGTAAAATTTATTTATTTACTTGTATTCTGTCTTTATTATTTTTACAAATAACTCAAGATGATGAGGCAATGTGTTGCTAGGTAGCTGGATCTTGTTAATTCAGAAGTTAGCAATGTAAAAGCAATTCAGTATTTCTGGGTTTGCTGAATTGTTTTCTACCTTATAGTGCAGATTAGAATACCACACCTATTTCTATTAGTATACGCCATATCAGTAATGGACCTTGACTAATTTCAGAAGTTAAACAAGATCAGTTAAACAGATCTCAAACAGGTGGGGAATGCCTTGAGAAATCCAGGACTGTAATACAGACTGTAATACAGTCAAATATAACGGGAGACAATAACACTTCTTTTCCATAACACTGTTAAGAAAACTAGATGGATGCAACCATCTAGACAAGATTGACATTGAGAGTTCTCTATCCCTCAGAATTTCTAATGTAAATGCATGAATGGATATAGATGAACAAATACAATTAGAGTAGTGTAATACTACTTTAGAGCTCTATTATGTGTGAATATATAACCTCATTTTTCTGTTTATCATTCAGAAATATATTTTGTATTAAGATGTATGAAGGCTTTGGGCACTAACACTTTTAAATTATCACTTCCTTATTTACAGAGGGAGGGGGAACTTTGTACATAGAATGTTGTCTTTTTAAAAGATGTAATAGATACGACCAATATTTATGTACATCTTCTGCAGACTGTTGACTTTTTTCTCCAGAAATCAATGACAGAAGATTTTACATTCAGAACTACAAGATCTGCTCAACTAGTTCTTTGCTCTCCACATCTGAATTCCTTGCGGGCTTGTTGCAACCCCTGCCATGCTACATTAGAAACCACTGCCCAAAATGGAGAGGTATCTTAAAATTAACTGATAAAATGAAAGCTTACATGCTGTAATGGTTTAACTGTCAGACTAGGATAAAAGAAACACAGGTTTGGTCTGTACTATAGTGAAAGGTGCTAATTTTAGCTGATCTCTTTCTGCCTCACAGAATGTTAATGGCAATTAAATTAAAAAAGATCCCTATGTCCCTTCTACTCTTCAAGGAAAAGTGGAACCTAAATCTAACAATAAATAAACAACCCGATGTACTGCTGAAAATTCAAAGGTAGAATAAATTCCACTTAGAGATTATTTCATGAACTGATATTTTTAGCATAGGCTTTATCTTTTAGCTAACTTATGTATTTCTTTTTTAACCAAATTTGTTTCTTTTCCTCCAGTTGCTGAAATTCTGTTTTTCACTTGTCCACAAACAATAACAATATTATTTTTTACATTTGTTTCCTTTAAGAATTAATTCTGATGCCTTGAAGGTATAAAATGCCTGATCAACTCAAGAAGGTGAAGACTAGAGAAAAGGCAGCAGATACTAAATCTCAAAGGTATAGTACTTTTCACTAAATGTCAGCAATATCTCCTGCATTTGTATTAAAGTTAAATAAAGTAGTCTGACCATTGTGTTACCTGGTTACTGTTTCTTTGGTCACCAAGTTTGATAGAAATAGCTGTGGCTGACAAGCCGATATAAATGTGAATAGAGTCAGGAGGTCATAGAAAGTTGCTCTAGAAAGATTTTTTCCTACAGAATAGCATGGATAAAATTACATTTCATAATAATATGGTAATTATGCATTGTTAACAAGTATATAATTTATTTCCTCCTAGGGGTTATTCTGATCTTAAAAGGCTTCTGGCCTTTCTAAATGTCCAGTCTAGCAAGCAACAGGTACTTCTCCAAATTGCAATAATTTGAATCAATGTTTAAAAAATAGCAAATTTTATACAGTGAATTTCATGATTTCAATATGCTGACAAGTTCCTCTAATAAATGGAATGAACTGCATCGAAAGAACTCACTGAGGTTTTCTAAATGTTTACTTTTTATAATGAAGTATTTTGTGTTTTTTATTCTATGTGATTTTGTGTTGCTTTAGTATTTTGTTTGATCATAAGTAAAAGATTTTTAGAGTTTTAGATAATAATTTTATAATATCATTTCATGTCTGTTTGTGTCTTGAGTTTCAGTGCTTCATATTTCTAGCAGAGCAGTTTTCATTAAGAGTTTTAAAAATATGAGGTAATGTAAATTCCAAAAACACTGATTGAACTAGAATCTGATACTAAGAGACAGTACTGCATAGATTAGATTAAAATGAATTTGTGAAATAGATCCATGTTTGAAACAGAAGACGACTGTAAATATTTGGCATACCCACAAGGGATTACCTACATAAATGAACTGTCCCAGTACTCCGACATATTTTCAGCTTTCTGTTCAGGAAGATCAACCTGTGTAGGTTAGTTGTTTTATCATACTAAGACTGGACTGACTGATTGGTAGATTGCTTTTGGGTTCAATTCAAGGTGCCAGTAATTATTTCAACCCTACAGCATAAGGTAGGTTATTTGAGGGAACATCTTTCCCCAATAACATCTACCCCATCCCATGAGGTCTGACAGTAAGGGCAAGTTGCGAACCTTATCACAAAGGTTACTTATCTGATGGCACCCAGGAGAAGACCCTTTTCTGCCATACTATCTGCCTTTTTAAACATCATTTCCCCTGAGGTCAGATTGGCCCCGACTGTTTGTATTCCTCGACTATTGTATTCCTCTGGAAGGACCTGAAAACATGGATTTGCCATCTGACCAAATGTGGTCATGGAGCCTGCACAGTGTCTGTATTGCTAGTGAAATTGAGTGCATGTCCTACAACTACATTTTTAATAGTTTTTAATAGTTTAGTTATGATTTTGGTTATTTTGATGAATTGTTTTTGTGTTTCTAACTTTCTATGATACTCAGAATCACATGTGCGAGATGAGCAGGTGTATAAATTTATGAAATATTATACATTGAGAAAGTCTAAAGCAGAGGCTGCAGCTTAGCTTCCACATTTTTAGGCCATTAGGCCCAGGCCACCTGGCAAGAATTGTCTAGAGTTCTACACTGAGCAGGTCACACATTACTATACAGTCTTTTGTTCCCCAAAGCCAACTGGCAGCCTTCAAAGCAAGATTTTAATTTGAAGTTTATTGAAGCTACCCTCTTTGTGCTGCTGATATTTCAGTTAAATGCTCTAAATTATTGGCATTTTCCTCCACAGTCCAAATTCAAATGAATGTTTGTGTATCTCTGGGTCTCTGTGTGTAAAGATACTCAATCTAAATATCAGTGACCAATCTTAAATACAGAGGAATGATAATAATTGTATCAGTTATCTATATATCATTATTAGCATAATTGTTATGGAATTCCAGTGACAATCATTGCTGTTATTCTGGTTATATTAAGTAACTTACTTAACAGTCAACCTTGACTTGCATTTGCAGTTGCCAGCCCTTAACTTTGAAAATATTAATAATAATATGACCAAGTCTGAACAATATTCTAGTAACTCTTGCAAAGAGAAATATAGAGGTCAATGGGAAGAATCTACTGAAGCTCTTGAATTGGAACACTTCAGGTACAATGTATTGAAATTAATTAAGGGTTATTATATTGCATGCATTTACTTTTCATTTTTTAACTTTATTCTCAAACATTTATACATATTTGAGGATGAGATTTCTGAAATATTTTATAATAATTAAAGTACGGCATTGAATACAGTTAAAGAACTTTCCAAAAGTTTCCAGAAGCCTCCAGAAGTTATTGCTAACTTGGAATTGTTTGTATGACACAAGGAAAAAATATTAAATGCTAATAGTCATATGTATATGAGTTATGCATAATTTTAATTAAATGAAGTCCAATTTAGTTTTTTAGCCCTCCTATTATTTTTAGTACACCATGAGAAAGGCCAAATGAGATTTTGATCTGAAAAAAGTTGTGCTTTCCTGTTCTAGAGCTTCTTAGAATTATGCTTATTCTTTTTTTTTAAACAAAGTTTTTATTTTTTACAAACATACGAACAAAACATAAAACCATAAAACCATCTTTCAATTATATACATACAGTGTGTCAGTTGGTTACAATCTTTTGTGCTATCCTTTTTTTTACCATTACTCACAAGTTATATAAATTCTCACCTTATCGATCTAGCTTGTGTTATGTAATATCAATTATTAAACATTCATTTGACTATTTTCCATCATTTTATATGAGATATTCTAATTTTCATTATGATTTAATCTTATACATTCATCCAATGGTTATATATTTTATATTGTATTCTATATCAATCTATTAACTTTTATTGTAAGGCTTACTAGTCTATTTCTTTACCATGTCTTTTTATCTAACCATTGATAAAATAAATCCCAAATCATATAAAATTGTTTATCCTCTTGTTCTCTAATTTCAAATGTCAATTTACTCATTTTGGCACAGTCCATGATTTTCTTAATAATTTTCTTCTGCATAGGTATTTTTTCATTTTTCCAGTTCTTAACAAATACAATTATAGCCGTTGTTAAAACATTTACAATCAAATATTTCAATTCTTTATTATATATTTCCAGTATAATTCCCAATAAAAAATATCTCAGGTTTAAAGTCTTTGTGTTGTTTTGTCATTTTTTCCAACCATGTGTGGATTATAGTCCAATATCTTTTTGCATCCGAGCATGTCCACCACATGTGGTAATATGAATCAGGTATCTGATGACATTTCCAACATTTATCCGATTTATCCTTGAACATCCTGGCAATTCTCGTCGGGGGTAAGTGCCACCTGTAAAACATACAAATTTTCTGTACACGCAGTTGACATTGTCATTTTATAATTTTTAGACCACAGTTTTTGCCATTTATCTAAGTCAATCTCATATTAAAATTTTTCCCCTATGCAATCATTGTTTCTTTTACTTGTTCTTCCTCTAATTTAAACTCTAGCAAATGTCCATAAAGTTTTTGATTACTTTTTCATCAGTACCTGTCAAAATTTTATCTAAATCAGTCAACTTGTCATAGATATCTTCTGTTTTAACACCTTTATCAAATCTAGATTGTATTTGCAAATATGAAAACCAATTCATTTTTATACCTTGTTCTTCCAACGCTTGCATATATTTAAGTTCACCCTTTTCATTCAATATCTCACCATATCTAACTATTTGTTCCTTTTTATATATTATTGGATATGAAAAAGCTTCAATAGTAGATAACCATAGTGGAATTTTAAAATAATATTGCTTTTTTATCTTCTCCCAGTTTAGAAAAAATGCTTCTCGAATATAATGTCTTCTAAAATACCCCTGCGTTTTAGTTCCCTTATACAAGAGGAAGGCATGCCACCCTAACAGCAAGTCATGTCCTTCTAAATTCAAAACTCTAGTATTCCTTAATGTTATCCACTCCTTTACCACATCAGACTTGTCACTTGGTAGTATTATTTCCAATTGGGCAAAGCAAATCCTCCTCTTATTCTTGCATCTTGTAACAATTTTAAGTTTTATTCTTGCTTTCTTCCCCTCCAAATGTATTTTAGCACTATTTGTTTAAATCTTCAAAAAATTCTTTCCCTAATCTGATGGGAATTGTCTGGAATAAGTATAAGATTCTGGGCAATACATTCATCTTAATTGTAGATATTCTCCCACTGAGTGATAATTGTAAATTTTCCCATTTTATCAAATCTGTCACAATCTGTTGTTTAAGTTTAAGATAATTGTCCTTCTTGAAGGCCCTGTCACACTGCCCAACGGATGCAAAACGGACACAACGGACGAGAAAAATGCTCCATCCGTTGTTATCCGCTCTCAGAAGGGGCAAAAATTTGCATAACCGGAGCGGATAACACGGACGCGGGGAGGACGCAGGGCAGATGGAAAGCGGATGCGGAACGGAAGCCCAGCGGATGGGAGCGGATGGCACATCCGCTAGGCTTCCGGAGGACCTCAGCAAAGCGGATGCAGAACGGATACAGCGGATGCAGAGCGGATGCACAGCAGATGAAGTGGATGCACAGCGGATGCACAGCGGAAGCCTAGCGTTAATTGCACATGCGGGGAGGATGCATTGCGTCAGCCCCGCGGATATAACGTAAGCAGCTCGGAAGCAGGTCGCCATTCAGAGGAAAGACCTGCTTCCAGACACATCGACTGCCTTGCCTGTCCTGCCTGCATGTCTGCCTGCAAGCCTTGCTGCCAGCCTCCCTGCCAGCCTCCCTGCAAACCTTTCTGTCTGCCTGCCAGCCTTGCTGCCAGCCTCCCTGCCAGCCTTGGTGCCTGCCTGCCAGCCTTCCTGCCAGCCTTGGTACCTGCCTCCCTGCCAGCCTTCCTGCCAGCCTTGGTTCCTGCCAGCCTCCCTGCCAGCCAGCAACCCCACAACCATGCTGAAGCACAGCAAGCCTCAGCCATCTGCTGCCAGCCCTTGCAAGAGGGACAGGGCTACCATCCTGCCCCCTGGCCCTCACTCTGGTTCTGCTGGGGCTTCTGCAACACAGGGTCGCTCTTCTGGGGCTGGAGCTTCTGCTGCTTCTGCTTTTGGAGGAGCTGATGACAAGCACTCCAGCACCAGCCACCTTCACAGCACCTAGATCCTTCACCCCTGAGACTGAGCGACCAAGAGGAGTGCCAGAGACTCATTTTTGTTTTATAGCTTCTTGTTAATAAAGTCTATTTTTGATTCATACACTTGCTTCGTTTCTTTTTTTTAATAAAGTCTTGGTGGAAACTTTTAGAAATGGTTTAAGCCTTTGCATGCTTGTGGGATGGGTTAAGATAGCAGTTGGATGGGCAGGGATACTTTGGGATGGGTAATAGCTGTGGGATAGATAAACCTCCAGTGCAAGCATAGTGGCACCCTCCCAGCTGCCACACCTTTGGCCCTTTATTATCAATAACAATGTAAGCATTGGTCCACACATGTCAACATAAACACAACTCTTTATTAAATGCCCTGTTCATTGTAGGCCCACCCAACATACATGGCTCAATCTCATCAGCGTGATGAGACAGGCTGAAGGAAGCATCCATTAAGCATATATCATCCTGTCTTGCCACTCCACTGCTCCAGCTGGGGAGTTGCACCAGTGTTTCAGGAGGTTGCGCTGCTTCTTCACGTGAGGCTCTGTTGGGGCCTTGCACATCCTGAGCGTCTGTCAGGTTTCGCCCTTGCCTCCATTCCCCAGGCTCCATGTCCCCATTGCCTTGTTGGAGGTCCACGAGCCTGTTCTGCAAGACTGGGTAGCGGGTGCGCATGAGATTGTGCAGGATGCAGCAAGCTTCTACGATCCTCCTCATTGTCTCTGGACGATGCTGCATGGTGGTGAGAAGTACCTGGAACCTGTTGGCCAGGATGCCAAAGGCGTTCTCCACCACCCGCCTTGCCCTGGATGGCCTGTAGTTGAAGATCCTCTCTTCACGGGTGAGGTATTTGGATGTGTAGGGCTTCATGAGGAAGGTTGTGAGGGAGAAGGTGTCATCCCCCACGATGAAGTAGGGCACATCTTGTGTGTCGTTGGGCAGGGGTTCTGGATCTGGGAAGCCCACGATGAGGTTGCGTTCCAGCTCTTCCTTGAGGTGACTGGCATTTTATACCTGGGCATCTGAAGATGAGCCGTTGCCTGAAGCATCGATGTACATGAACCTGTAGTCAGCATCGACCATGGCGAAGAGGATGATGCTGAAGAAGCCCTTGTAATTGAAATAAGTGGACCCCGACTTGGCTGGCGCTTTGCAGGCCACGTGCTTGCCATCTATGGCTCCAACGGTGTGGGGGAAGTTCCACTTCTGATACCACTGCTCTGCAACTTTCTTCCAGCCTTCTTCAGTGGAGGGGCACTGGAGGAGCTCCTCCTTGTATTCTTCGATGATGGCCTGCACCACTTCTCTGACCACAATGCTGATGGTGTTGGGTGGCTTACCCTCCAGCCGTACTGCATGCTCCTGTAGGTGGTCCCTGAGGCCAGGTGGCGCAGAGTGAGTGCCATCTTGAGCCCAGGTTCCAGGCTGGGCCGGAAGTTGGTGTTTGCCTTGGTCAACCTGGGTGTCAGCCGCTGCACAACTTCGTCAAACATGGCTGGAGGCATCCTCATGAAGTTCTGGAATGCCCGAGTGTCTTCATTCCTGAGCTCCACCATAAGCTTGTTGTACAGTCCGTCCTCTGCTCTTCTGGCGAACCATCTACATACCCAGACGCTTCTTGGTCGCCCCTTTTTCTTCCCGTAGTAGAGTTCACAGAGCCTGTAGATGGCTTCACACTGTTGCAGAAGGATGGTGGCTGCCAAAAGGACTGTGTTATGATCCACGGTGGACATGACTGGATGCTGTGGAAGAGGAAGAGTCAGATGAAGGCTGCAGAGGTCTGCAGCAGGGCTGCTGGTCTGAAAGTGAGATCCAGATGTGTTACTCCCCCTTTTTATAGGCAGTATAGGTGTCCCTTTGGATCCTCTAGGCATCCTCTAGGCATCCTCTAGGCATCCTTAATATCTGAGATAGATCCACTCTGTGGACGTTTTTTCCGTTTTACATGCTTTGTTTCCGCTAGGCATCCGTTCTGCATCTGTTCTACATCCGTTCTGCGTCCGTTCCACTTCCTCCCTGCGTCCGAGCGGATGCGAGTTGCGCGGATGCGCAGCAGATGCCTAGCGGATATAGCGGATGCGTAACGGATGTGTAGCGGATGCAGAACGGACAAATTGGATACATTTTGAGCAGCTCAAAACTTTCTGAGCGGATGAAACGTCCATAAACGGATGCTGGACGGATAGAGAGGAAGCAAAACGGAGGCAGTGAATACATTGCGTTAACCAACGGATGGCAAGCTTTTTTGTCCGTTTTACATCCTCTTTGCATCCGTTGGTGCAGTGTGACATGGGCTTAAATGTGCTACATCTTGGTGTTATATGTATCCCTAAATACTTAAACTTGTTTGTGACCTGGATCCCCAAAACTTCCTCCAATTCTTTCTTTCGTCTTACTAACGTGTTCTTTGCTAAAATGTTTGTTTTATCTTTATTTATTTTCAAACCTGCCACTTTCCCATACTCTTCTATCTTTCCTATCAGTTTAGGTGCAGACTCCAATGGATCCTCTAATATAAATACCAGGTCATCTGCAAAAACGTGTAATTTATACTCTTCTTTTTTAATTTTCATTTCTTTTTCTTCTCTGATGTTCCTATTCAGCACTTCCAGTGTTAACACAAACAACAGAGGTGACAGTGGACAGCCTTGTCTGGTCCGTTTTCTGACATCTATAAAGTCTGTTAACTCTCCATTTATCATAACCTTTGCAGTTTGTTTATGATATATCGTTTCGATGGCTTGAGTAAATTTCTTACCAAATCCATTTGGTCCAATTGTAACAGCATAAAATGCCAATTCACATTATCAAAGGCTTTTTGTGCATCTGTAAACATCAGAGCCATTTGTTTTTCAGGACATGCCTCATAGTATTCCAGTGTATCTAAAATTATTCTCTTATTACCTCTAATCTGTCTCTTCAGCAGAAATCCATTTTGATCAGGATGGTTTCAATACTTAAATTGTTTAAGTATCTTTTCAGCCTTTCTGCCAGAATTGAAGCAAAAATTTTATAATCTGAATTTAATAGTGATATAGGTCTGTAATTTTTAACTTGCTGTGGGTCTGTGTCCTCCTTCGGTACAAGTGTTATGTATGCTTCTGACCATGTTTCGGGTATTCTCTTCTTTGACATAACTTCATTCATAATTTCTAATAAGTGAAGATGTAATGTTTCCTGGAATGTCTTATAAAATTCTACTGGCAAACCGTCCGGATCTGGTGCTTTCCCAATGTTTTGCTTTTTTAGAGCTTCTGTTAATTCCATCATTGTTATATTACTTTCTAACATTGTTTCAATATCTTTGGGTATCTGGGGCAAATTTGCTTCCTGTAAGTATTGTTGAATTCTTTCTTCCTGAACATTCTCTTGATGGTACAGTTTTCCATTGTAATCTCGAATAATTTTTTTCTTCTCTGCATTTCCATAGCATACATGTCCAGAATTATGCTTATTCTTGATTCCTGCATTTAAGACATAACTATCGTACTAATCTAATCTATTGATGCCTCATATAAGGAAGAGAATAAGAATTTCTATAGTTTTAGTCATGTGAATATTATATATGATGTGTGTATGTATGTGTGTGGGGGGGTACACACACATTCCTCTGTGTAGAGGAAATTCTATTGAAGAAGTCTTATTTAAAGATAGGAGAGTAGAGCAGGTAAAATCATTTGTACTTTCAGCTGACAGAATGATAATAAAGTAGCTGAATTTATATGGAAATATATTTTCAGTGACTAATTATTTTGATTGAATGATATTCATTCTATGGCACATTATAAATAAAAAAAATGCTCCTGCACCTTCTGCTGATTGTAACGAGTTTTGCAGTTGACTGCACAAACAAGGAAATGAGAGATTTTATACAGTTAAACATTGACTTACTACCAATCACTCAACATGCATTCAGATTTATAGCAGACTCCCCAAAAGCTATTTATGACCTGTTCCCAGTTACAGCTGCTAAAGTGGACTCATGGTCATTTTTCCTTATCACTGACCATAGGAATGCTTCATTGTCTCCCATTTAATTCCCCTCATCCTTCTTATCAGTTCCAACAGGCCTTGAACCTGCTCTGCTGTGCAACAATACCAGCTTCTGGACTGCTGTGCAGACCCTCATTAAGCAAGCAGAATGGACCATTACCTTGCTGGCTCATGTAGTGTGATCCCGGAAGTGATCACTATTTTTTGAATGACCATAATTCAATGCAGTCATGCTGGAAAGACAGCCATTTCTGGGATATTACTGAGTGGCCTAGAGACACAGAGATTTGTCCTGCTTTACTTTTTTTTTTTAATTTTTAATTTTATTTTTACAAACATTCCATCTTTCATTTAAACAGTGTGTTTGTCTGGGTACAAATATCTTGTACAATAATGTTTATAATTGATACCAATTCCTTATCATGACAACAATAATTACATTCTGATTTTAAATTCTATACTTGATATATCTCATCCCCTTCTTAACTCCTTCCCCTCTATATTCATATATGTTCCCCTCCTCTTTCTCTCCCCCCTCCTTTATAAAATTTCTAACTTCCATTTTTCTTTTCCAATCATTGATAAAATAGTTCCCATATCATATAATATATAGTTTGTTCTTTTTCTTTAATTGCTGGTGTTAATCTGTTCATTTCTGCACATTCTAATATTTTATTGATTACATTCTCTACTATTGGAATCTTTTTATTTTTCCAATTTTGGGCAAATACTATTATAGATGCAGTTAATATATAAATAATTAAGTATGTCTTTTCTTTGCTATAGCTTTCAGGTATCATCCACAACAAAAATATTTCAGGTTTTAAATCTACATGCTGCTTTATCATCTTTTCCAACCATGTATGTATTTTTGTCCAATAGCTTTGACTTCTACATATCAGTAGTGATCAAAAGCTTCGAAAGACTGGTTCTCCAACACCTTAGGAAATGCCTCCCACCAGACTTTGACAAACCTCAGTTTGCCTACAGGTGGAGCAGGTCAACAGATAACACCATAGCTACTGCCTTACATTCTGTAGCGAGCCATCTGGAGAAACCCAGAAACTATGTCAGGATGTTTTTCATTGACTACAGCTCGGCCTTCAATACTGTCCTGCTGATAGTATCAAACCTTATCGAAAAGCTGACTGATTTGGATTTTCTCTCTTCCATCTGCGATGGGATCAAAGACTTTCTGAGGGACCGACCACAAACAGTGAGGACTGGGTCTGTCACATACACTTCCCTGAAGCTTTGCATTGGCACACATCATTGTGCATCACCTCAACTGTGATTATTAAGATGATGCTATTGTATTGGGTTTCATTACAGGTGGAGACAAAACAATGTACAGGGGGGAGGTTCAAAAATTATCCTCATGGTGCCTAGAAAACAACCTGCACCTAAACATCAGCAAGGCAAAGGAGATGGTGTTAGACTTCTGGAAGAAGACAGAGGAACCTGCCCCACTTTACATTGAGGGGGGCTGTGTAGAAAGAGTTTCCTCCTTTAAATTCCTGGGAGTATCTCAACAAAGATCTTAACTGGAACATCAACACAACCCAGGTGCCCAGAAAGGCCCAAAAGAGACTCCATTTCCTTAGGGTCTTGCAAAAGAAGACCTCCTTTTACCAGTTCACAATAGAAAGCGTCATGAAAGACTCATATTGCATTACGATGTGACATTCTGGCTTGATAGTCGCGGATAGAAAGACATTACAGAGGGTGCTGAGCACAGCACAAAACATTGTGGACTGTTCTCTGAAACCACTAGATAACATCGCTAGGGCTCTCTGCCTTAGAAGAGTAAGGAAAGTTTTCAGGGACAACTCATATCCCTGTCAGCACTTCTTCACTCTCCTACCATCAGGTAGGAGATATAGAAGCATAGCCAGTCGCACCAATAGGCTGAAGAACAGTTTTTAATGGTGGGCTGTCAGAATTCTAAATGGAAAATAACTTCATGTCAATATATGATAGACTTGCGGGGCCGGTGTGTTGTGCAACAAGGTCAGATAGTGTAATAAGATTGGGACTAGGTTAGGGACTTCTGTCCTCACTGTGAGTTGTGTTGCGGGGCATGCATGAAGAAAAGCTCAGCCAAACTCATTGTACATATGTTGTATTCTGACAATAAAGGTAATAATAATAAAACATGTCTGCTACATGTGATAATATATTCCGGGTGTCTGATGGCATTTCCAATACTTAGCTGATTTATCTTTGAACATCTTTGCCAGTCTTGCCGGTGCAAAATGCCTTCTGTAAAACTTCTTATATAAGTTTTCTTTATATGCTGCTGACATTGTTAGTTTATAATTTCTATCCCACAATTTCTGTCAGTTCTGTCTAGTTCTATAGCATAGCCAAAAAATTTTGCCCATGCTATCATTGACTCCTTCACTTGTTCTTCCAATTTGATACTCAATAAGTAACTGTACAATTTTTTTTATCAATTTTTCTTCTGTTTTTGTTAATATTTTATCCAGTTCTATCAATTCTTTATAAAAACCCTCTGCTATCACATCTTTTTCATATCTAGAATGTATAGAACATATATAAATACATAGAACATATATAAATACAAACTATATGCTTATATAGAACATATATAAATACAAACTATATGCTCATTTAATTCTTGTTTCATTTTGAGCTCACCCTTTTCATTCAAAATATTTTTGTATCTAACAATATTTCCCCTATTAATAGCATTTGGATCTATAAATGCTTCTATTGTTGAAAGCCAAATTGGAATCTTCAAATAGTGTTGTTCTCTCATTTTTTCCCATATTAATGATAAAACGTTTCTTATATAGTGTCTTTGAAAGTAACCATGTATCTTACTTCTCCCATACTATAAAAAAGCATGCCAGCCCAATTGTAGATCATGCCCCTCCAATGTCAATAACCTTGTATTCCTCAGTACAATCCACTCTTTCATGCATGTTAACACTGCAGCTTGGTAATATAATTCCCAATTGGGTAATCCAAACACTCCTCTAGTTTTTGTATCCTGCAACATTTTAAAATTAATTCTTGCTTTTTTCCCTTGCCATATATATTTTAGTATTATTCTATTAAGCTCTTCAAAATATTTTTTTCTCCAGCTTTATTGGAATTGTTTGGAACAGATACAATAGCCTAGACAGTATATTCATTTTAATTGTTGCTAGTCTCCCAATTAGGGGTAATTGCACATTTTTTCACTTTTGTCATGCTTTCCTAATGTAGTTTGTGCACCACAATAGAAAGCTCCAGAGCTTTCCACAGCATTGCACAGATTGGGTTAGGAAAATAGAATGAATTTGTTTGTTGCTGGGCTGAAAGTGGCTGCCTTTTTGATGCAGCTTCATTGAATTGTGAGGAGGGTATGAGGAAGAAGCCTAAGCCCTGCAGTGACTCAGTGGAGAGGAAGGCATTTGGTTATCTGGTGGGAAAACAGTCACCAGGGCCAGAGGTGAAGCAGACCCAAAGGCTATGGGTGTAGTAGGAAGCAAAACATGGAGTATCTTGGGGTGAGAGAGACTTTGGGATGCAAGGTACAGGTTTGGGCCTGCGTCAGGCCTCCAAGAACCTTCCCCACCCATGAGATTCACCATACTTCACTTAATGACCCACATGTTTAAAGAGTGCATCAAGGAGAGTAGCAATTTGTGGGATAAAGAAAGACTCCATTATGGCCATAAGTCAAGAATTAACTGTATTGCCTTTATTTGTTCTGAAATAGCCAAAGGACAAGTTATAAGCAGATATAAAATTGACAGGAAAGCTGTGCATATTTCTGTAGCTGGACTAAATGCTGTCTTGGGACAAATGGATGGTTGTATTGCCAACTCTAAAATTGGTGAGGCCAGAGTCAGTCATATTTCATTTTCCAATAGGATATATGGCAGTTCTTAGAGTATATAGCACTAAAGATAATTGCAATATTCAAGGAAGACGGAGTGACACTGCTTGTGTTTCCCTAAGACTAGCAATGAATCCATACCCGAGCTGCAATATGATTGTAGTATTTTTTTAAACTTTAACTCCAGGTATAGGTTGGATTGGACTATATATTTTCTGGAATTTATATTTTTTTTAATGTTTTATAGTCAGATTTGAATCTTTTGCAATATCTGGTTTGCCTTTTTTGCCTTTAGTATGAATTACAAGAATGAAAGAAATTTTAGTCAACATCCACTGCACAAGTTATTTCGGGATATCTTCACTGCTTTGATAAAAAACCGGCTTATTTGCAGGTAAAAAATACAGACGATATGTTTACTTATTAGAGTACTTCAAAATTGAAGAGATTTGCATAAATTTAAAGATAGATCAACAGATAGATAGATCGATAGATCGATAGATCGATAGATCGATAGATCGATAGATAGATAGATAATTAATTTGATCTGTTTTGACCAAAATTGATTTTGTGTGATTTGTCTACCCTTTTAGGCATGTCTACATATGGATACTCATAAGTAAATAATTAATTGGAACAAGTTTATAATGCACTGAAGCCTAAATTGTTAGAAATCATAATTTATAGATATTTGATACTAAAACTTCATTTTAATATTTATGCATTCTTGAATTGTATTATGTTTTGATTTCCAGTCGTGAAGTGAAGTCATGTTACTAATTGTAAAGTTCTTATGAAAGGTTATTGCTCTCCTTTATGTGACCAGTTTCTAGATAGCTCTGAGAAGACTGCAATGTTTTTATTTATTTATTAAATTTTGTGCTGCCCATTTCACTTACATGCAAAAAGAAAGATAAATATAGAAACAATTAGAATTCAACAAGTTGCGTAAGACCAAGGAGGAAAACATGAGGGTGAGGTCTTCTTTTTATTCTGACATCCATCAGGGTCCCAAAGTATCCAGTAAAATTAATTTTTTTAGGTCACTTTGGAAGGCCAGGGGAGTGGGAGTAGATCATACCTCAAATGATAAAGCGTTTCACAGTACAGAAGGCACAATGACAAGGCTCTTCTGGTTGACCCCACCAGATGAAATTAACCCCACCAGATTCAATTCTTTCACAAATGGGGTTCACAATAAGCCCGTTCCCATACGGAGGAAGATAATTCTATTGGGGCAAGATGCAGATAACCTGGACCATGCAGTAAAGGTCTTTAAAGATGATGATCAATACTTTGAATTGGACCTGAAACCAGACTGGTAACCAATGCAGAGGGAACAACAATAGTGTTATATGTCACCTTAGGGACCTCCAGACTGTCCATACTGTTGCATTTTGCACCAGCTGTAGTTTCTGAGTACTCTGAATACTGTTTAAAGGTAGAGGGCATTGCAGCAATCCAATTGAGAGATGATTAGAGTATGAGTGACTGTACAGGGCCTCATGATCAGCATAATGGCACACATTGCAAAATTGCACAAAGGCCCTCCTGTGTCATGATTATCTTCTGCTCTTCAAGCAAGAGTTTAGAAGAATCCTCAGATTGCTAACCAGATCTGCCTGTCGTAATGCAACCCCATTCAGAACTAAAGATAATAAACAATTGGATATTGAGATTCCCTGCAACCATAACTACTCCATCTTGTTAAGATTCAAATGAAATCTCTTGTTCCCCATCCAGACCCTCACAGCCTCCCAGTACTGCAAAGGGGTAGCCACAACATCACTTTGATGACCAGAGATGGAGATGTAAAGCTGTATTTCCTCTAAATACAGAGGAATTTATGAGGATACCTCATCTCATGGTATTGGATGATCTCACCCAGTAGTTTCATGTAGATGTTTGAAAAAGCCATATTCGGTGATAAACTGTTTTTGCAGATCTGTTTGTCAAAATTCAATGATTTGGGGAATAAAAACCAAGAATGTTAACACTCACTTTGATCCTACAGTTGCTGCTGTTATTTTCCTTAAGAAGTATAATCATACAGCACTACTGTAACTAGTGAAATTGTTAATGTCCACAAATTATATCTTTGAATGCAAAACCTATAGTATATGTTTTATTTATTTATTTAGCATATGGCAAATATATGGACTTATATATGGCCCACCCAGCCATTCAAGGACAGGGTGGTTTATGTTGAAAAAATCAGGCAATGGGCCGGTGTAAACTCTTGATGGTCATTCGGACACAATGTGATGAATATTTTGTTGAGGAGCATCACAGTTACTCTGTGTTAGAGGAGTAGAGACAAGACCCCACTTAACAATGAGTCCTGGCAGACACCATGTAGAGTACAGACCCTGTTCAGAGTTGACCAATGCTGGTGAGGAAGGTCAAAACCTGGCACCTTTTGTGCAAGGTCATATACGTAACTGCCTATATTTGGGCATTCAGCAGTCCATTTGGCTTTCCCTCTGTGTGTTGTTGAGCTGGTGGTGCAATGTAGCTCATGATGGGGAGCCAGCAAGTAGGAGTAGATTTTATGCTTATGATCCTCATTGTATATATGTCTAGCATCGATCTTGCTAATGTGGCAGCTATTAAGCCAAAGAGGGGTGCAGTCTTCAGCTGTGGAGTAGACCAACTCCATAGTACATATTAATATGCACGGTTTCAACTTGCAGATCATAACATTAAATTTAAATAAATTTTATTTATAAAAGCAAAGTTTTTTATATCCTCAAATGTTCCAATAAATTGTGCATTGCTTCTCATAGAATGGGAATGGCTTTAAATAAAATATAGATGTCAGTTTTGTTTTTTGTTTTTTAAAGTGTTTTATTATATTACTGCATTTTCCCTAAGATGAGTGGGTAACCAACCCATGGCCAATAGTCACCTTGAAGCCATTAGTCACACCATTGTGAATCCCCCAGCAATCTTTGAATTTATTTTTTTTCCTCTTCTCCCCATTGGGAGAAATTAAGTTTCTACATGGAAGAAAAAAACTGCCAACAGGCAAACTACGCTCCTTCTATTCCCCAAATCTCCACCAAAATCAGGTTGGTTTCCCAGGTTTAGTTTGATTCATTTGTTGACCTTTGGCTGGTTTAAGCTTTTGGAATCCAAAGTCTTAAAGTGGAATACATGAAGGTTCTCTTTATTTTATACTGACAAGAACTATCCAGTGAGACTGAGATGAGAAATAGTGACTGACATAAAATTGCCAAGTAAACTATGTGGTCAAGGAGGATTTGAGCATGGTTCCAGTACTTTAATCCTATATCAGTGGGATATAGCACATTCACTAAATGTATGGGATTTAATTCATTCATACATCCCATTAAGTTCAGTCAGTCTGATTTAAATTGCATTTTTTCATATAATGTGAATAATTTGGCTGAATTTCAAAGCCTCCTGCTTTGTTTTAGTTTATATAAAATTTATTTTTCCTTTATTAACTGAAGCAGATAAATTGTTAAATATTTTAAATGTTCTTTAGCTTAAATAAGCCAAAGGCCCAGAGAGATTGTTCCAAATAATTCAATTTTGGGGAGTTTATTTATACTACAGCAGTACCACTTTGTTTTTACTAGATTATATTTAGGAATTGACTTGATGGCCAGCATAATCTTAAACTGTCATTTTAATTACAGCTATTTCTGAGATGGAATGAATGAGAGAGAAATAAATTGAAATATGTATTATAGTTCAGTATTTGCATTTTTAGGGATGTTAAATCGAAACTTTAAAAATTACTTGCAAAAAAATAAAGATGGGAGTGTTTTTTTTTCTTATGTGAGGTAAATTCAAACATGCTCTGCTTTTGCTTTTGTCTTGAGTGTTGAAGCTGTTGAAATCTTGATTTAATGGTGGTAAAGTGGCAGGTATGAAGTATCTGTTACTCCCAAATGTCTGTCACATTCAAAGTATGTTTTCTACAGGGATTTATTTATTTGCATAATGACATCATTATGATGTAATTTGCATGCTATCAAGAGATTAAAATTATACTATCTCTTAGTCTTCCTCTTGCTACAATGATCTATACACCTATTCCCCAGTTTATCTTTGTCAGTCTTTCTACTGGCTTCTCCACTCATTTCACTTATTCCTTCCCAGAAATATTGATAAAACCTTGAGTTAATGGACTTCGTCCATTATTTGGGATAAGATATTTGAATTCAGTTTTGTCATTGCTGTAAGGCTCTGGAAGATGCCTAAACTAATAGATTTGTTTCCAAGGACAATTTTCAAAGAGTTCTGTTCAGTAAGATTTATTGAAATGAATTTATAGAATAGAATTACAAAAATTTCAGAAAGTGAACTAATGCTTAATTTAGAATCAACATATTTCATATTGATTTGGATGAAGCTTTCCTGCATCCCTCTGTTTCATAAACTTAGGATGCATTGCAAAGAAAACGTCGCTCTTCATCAGTAGTGGGGAAGCCAAACTCTGTTTTTTATATGAAGGTTGCTTGAACTCATTAAACTGAGGTCTATAAGCTTGAGATTTTATTGTACTCAACAGTCACAGTCTGTGTTGCTATTAATAGAGCTGTAGTCTAAAACTTGCAAGCAGTTCATTTGTTTTAATTTTGTTCTAAATTTATACTGTGCTAAACAGAATGTATTTAATTAAAATTAAGTTAAATAATGGGGAATAGGTTATTTGTATGAGTGTAGTTTATGAGATGTTATTTTCTTGTCTGTAATTGTCTGACTATTAGCTATAAAAAGATGACCTTGCACAATTAGAATATATTGGCCTAGAGTTATTAATGTGTGATTTTTATTTTTTGCAGGGAATGGGCTAACCGAGCTTCATCTGTCCATTTTCTAAGAATTTTAATTTGTATAAGATTATTAATGAGAGATCCATGCTATCAGGTTGGCTTGCCTTTAGTTTACCTCTTAAAATATTCAGCATTACATTCTGTAACACAACTGTAACTACTGGTTAATTATTAATGCAAATCAGTGGCCTTTCTAGTAACAAGTTGTATTCCTTAGATCATTTGTCCAATCTAGTTAGTAAATTATCTTCTGACTATTGTCGTGGTAATATGGAATTATTTGGTGAATGCATTTTCAATTTGTGAGCATTGTTCTAAATCTATAAATAAATTTAAAGCAGCAGATGATTTCAGTATTGCAGTAAGGTACATGCCCAAAAAAAGAACTCTTTTTTTACATTGAATTAATTGAATAAAGCGTTAAAATATTTTAACGCTTTATTCAATAAATAAATAACAGTTTCTTGTTATTGCTTGTTATTTATTAAATGACATTAAAGCATTAAAAAAATAATGCTTTATTGACATTAAAGCATTAAAACATTAAATAAATAGCAATTCAGCAAAGTATTAAAAGAGCAGCAGTATGGTTTTCAAAATTACTAAATTGGTCTAACCAATTTTCTGTTTGCCAGCATGCACTCAAATGCAGGATGCTAAAACCAATAATCAAGACTTACTTACTTATCGTAGTAGTAATTGAAAATGTGCACTATAGGAATTGGCTCCAGAAAATAATGGGAGAGACTCCTACAAACTGAACTATGCACATATATACCTAGGTGATGGTGATGAAAGCATAAATATTCATAATTGGCAAAACCTCAAGTTACTTCCCAGCTCTTCTACTGTTACCATACCCAAAAAAGAATCATTGTTTGATGCATAACAGTTAAGTTATCATAGAAATTCATAAAGCTGAATACCAAGCACTTCAAGTTAATTCCAATTAACACACATTCCTTCTGTTTCTGCCTTGCTAATATGCTCCTCCAAGAATTTATTTCCTCACACAAGCAATTCTTTGAAAATATATTTATCCTATCTCTAAAAACACGAGAGTGTTGCTAGATGGCATACAAACCTAACAACATTTAAAATCATGAAAGACTTAAATAAAAAGAAAAATAATAAAAAAACGTCCTGTTCTTCTAGTTTCAAATACTGACTCTCACACAATTTTATTTGTTATTTATTTATCAAATTTTGAAACTACTCATTTTTCTCACAGAGAGACTCAAGGTGGTGTACAAAAATATTAAAACATATAAATTTAAAAAGAGGCAAAGATGATTAAAGTCTTCATTAAAAATTAATTAAAAGGCAGGGACAGGGCTTTTAGGCATTAATCAGCCTGGGGGAGTTTTACAGAGGATGAAGGTAATTCTTTCTTTCAACCTGTCAGAATTATTTTACTGAAAAGGTCTATAACATATCCTCCCTTCCCTAACCAAGTGGAACAGGTTGATGTAACAGGAAGAACACAGTTCTATAGATAGGACTGGACTTGGGAGCAAAATGCTACTCAATGAAGCTTATGCAGCAAAAGTATGCATAATGTGCCTAACAATGTTGGGCGTCTAACATTGCTTGTGAAACCGCATTCTATACCAGCTGAAGCTTCCGGATACCTTTCAAGGGTAGCCCCATGTAAAGCTCATTTCGCCCAAATGGGAGATGATCAGGGCATGAGTAATTGAGCAGAGAGCCACTTTACCCAGGAAAGAGCACAATTGACACACAACATTAAGTTGAACAAAGGCTTTTCTAGCCACATGTGATAATTGTTCTTTGAGCTAGAGCCATGAGTCCAGGAGGACCCCCAGATTATGCACTGAATTAGTCTGGTGTAGTAAACACCATCCAAAACCAAAGATAATAAATTCTCAGATGCAGGGCCTACCCACGCTCTTTTCAGTTGAAGTCTGTTGTTCCCCATAGTCTGTTCCCCATAGCCTGTCTGTTGTTCCCCATAGCAGGTATCACAAAAGAACTTCCACAGCATCACTCACTCTGCCCAGGACTGAGGTAACAAATGATCATATCAGTTTGATGTAAATATTAAAAAGGTGCAGAAAAAGCACCAAGCCCTGCAGCATCCCACAAAGAAGGGGTTATGATCTCTTGGTTGGATCTCTTGCTTTATATCAGTACCAGTTGAGATCATCCTCAGAGGAAGGAGATGAACCCGGTATAAAACTTTGTCTCTCTTATTGCTTAAAAGATACCATGATCATTGGTGTAAAAAGTTGCAAAGAGGTCAAGAAGAGCAGGAATGGATGCATAGCCTCCATCCAAATGAGCTCACAGCTTACTTAAGGTCAAAGAAATAACAGTCAAAGTGTGCAAACTAAAACAGTGTCTGAGAGACACTTGCCTGTATGATTTACTGTTAATGGGAGCTGTTACAGGAGTATACTTGGATTTCAGTAAGACATTTGACAAAGTGGACCACAACCTACTTCTTGATAAGCTAGAAAAATATGGGATAGCATCACCACCAGAAGGATTTGTAAATGACTGACAAACTGCATTCAATATGCAGCGCTTAATGGAATTACATCTACATAGAGGGAATTAAGCAGTGGGATACTGCAAGGTTCTGTTTTATACCCAATACTCTTCAATATCTTCATAAACAATTGAGATGAGGGAATAGAAGGGAAACTCATTGAATTTGCAGATGATGCTAAATTGGTAGGAGTAGCCAACACTCCAGGAGACTGGCCCAAGATGGAGCTTGACAGACCTGAACACAGGTCCTATTTAACAAAATAAATCCAATGTTGTCAAAAGGAAGATTTTGCACTCATGGGGAAAAAAAAAACCCAGATGCACGGGTTCCGAAGCACCAGAAGGCAAGACAAGAAACAATGGATGGAAACTAATCAAGGAGAGAACCAACCTGGAACTAAGGAGAATGAGAACAATGAGAACAATCAACCAGTGGAGTAGCTTGCCTACAAAAGTTGTGGGTGCTCCATCACTGGAGACTTTTAAGAAGAGAATGATATCCATTTGTCCAAAATGGTATAGCAGGGGTTTGGACTAGGAGACCTAATAGACCCCTTTCAGCTATGATGATAGTGATGGTGGTGGTGGTGATGATGATGATGATGATGATGATATAGAAGAAGGATAGAATGAAACACACTCAGATTCTAAGAGCCAGATCATGGTTCTCAACCAATTGAAAGGTCATAATTTCACAGGCAGAATCCATACAATGCCATAAAGAGCCATATATGAATTGGTTGTCTCTTAAATCAGGCTGCAGCCAACTGTCACTGTCAAGATATTAACTGCCTTCTTGACTAGATGCCTGATGGAATGTCTCTGCTCTCCTCTTCTCTGTGCTTGTTGGGTACTAGGGCTTGAAGAACCTACATCATTTCACTGCTTTTTGGCTTTGCATCGTGTGACACTCATACTCCACAGGTTATGCTGGAGTGACTTCTTCAAAGTCAAAGTCAGTGTCTGAGTCATAACCCATGATAAAACCCAAAAATTCAGAAGAAGAATCACTTGACATCATAAAGCCATCTTGTTATTTGTCATTGGATCTCTAAGGCTATGAAAAAAAACATGTTTTAGGAACTTCTCAGAGGGTAAGCAAGGATGAGATTAATCTCATTTCAGGGGAAATGATGTTCCAGAGGGCAGGGGCCACAGCAGTAAAGGCATCTGGGTCCTGCCAGATGGAACTCCTTTGTAGGCAGGACAGACATAACCTTCCTGTTCAACGTAAAGAAATAGTAGATATAATTGGAAATACATTTGACATACTTAACCTTTTTTTTCTCTTTTTTAGGAAGTTCTTCACAATCTGGGCGGAATTGACAGTTTAGCACAGGTATAGTTATCCTAAAATAAATTATTGTTTTTTTATACACAGTCCTCAAAAGAGTAGTCACATGGTGAGATAGACGGCAGATAAATTTAATCACAAAAACAAATAAATAAACAAACATTTTTTCTGTTTTCAGGGAATCACAAAAACAAAGTCTGTTCAGTTTTGAGATAATAAAAAATTGAGATAAGCAAAGATGAAAATATTTCGGAAATCTAAATGTAGCCCTGGGAATTAGAAAAGAATGAATGAGCTGCTATACCTTGCTGTTGAAACAGGATGGAAAATTACCAGAAAAGTATTCTTATCATTAGCAGAAGTTCCTTAGCTTATATCACAGACATTATAGACGTTGCTTAATATGATATTGTGAAAATCAGGGAATCTGCTAAATCTAAGTCTAAGTATTATGACCTATGAACTAGATAATTTCTGTAAACAGCTAAATGGCAAGGGTGGTAAGATTTTCTGTAAACAGCTAAATGGTAAAGTTGGGTATGGAAAATAACAGTGGTGTAAGATAAGCATGTATATGCTGAATTGTGCAAAATGACTAATTAGACTTACTTCCCCCTTTTGTAGTACATATGTTATGGTATAGCCTGGTAAGAAAAAATGTCCTGGGAAAAATTGAGATTATGAGCTACATAAAAGCAACCCCTCAGGAATAGCTGGGGGTTCAGAATTTGCCATGCTAATGCTCTGAACCTTTTGCACAAATAAACCTGTTCTCTTACCCGTTGTGGTCTTGTGTCCTGATCTGAAAGCAAGATCTGCTGCAACATTTATGGTGACCATGGCAGGACACAAGGGGCCCTGAGGCTCGCTGGAAAGTCCACCCCGGGTGCCGGTGCTTCGGTGAGTTGAAGGGAATATCCCAGGCGCCATCGGTCCTTTGAATCCAAGGGACTTCCCAATACTGCTGTGTTCTGGCAACGGTGGTTGACACCTCCAAGAACCACTGGTGAAGGGTAAAGAGACCAGGACATTTTTCAGCCAGCCAGTGGAGAAGGAACATGCCTGCAGGCAAGTATTGGACTTGGGAAGCAATCCCTCCCTGTAAGCAGGGTTGGAGGAGAGGACTGATCACCCTCTCTTAAGAAAAGGTGGGAGGACTTGTCAGGAATGGTTGAGGTGAACGGCTGCTGCAGTTCCCATTGGTGACTGTGAGTGTCCAGCACTGTGGGCCAGTAGGAAGCGCGTGGCACCCGCAGTTCCCATTGGAGACTGTGTGCACCCATCTCCCTGGGTTGGACATGAGTGTGTGGAACTCCCTGGTGTTACCAAGAGTGGAAGGACCCCATACCTTCTTCTCTAACCTACCTCTTCCCAATTGTTTTGTCTGGTGACCTGGGTGGCTCATGGGAGGTGGAGAAAGTGTACCCCTAGCCCCATTGGGGTATATGCTAAAACATTTTAAGGAGGCATATGAATCTCAGGACTATGGTCTTAAGTGGAGTAGACATAAACTGCAGGTGTTTTGTGAGGGAGAATGGCCAACATTTGGAGTGGGGTGGCCAGCCATAGGCACTTTAGACACCTCTATAGCAGTACAGGTTCATCAGTTAATATTCCATCCTACGTTAGGATACCCAGACCAAGCTGCTTACATAGATGTATGGCTTGACTTATTAAACCACCCTCCACTATGGCTTAGAAAATTCAAAATGCAATGATGCAGGCTCCTAGTGTCATGAACTTTACTACTGACCAAACTAAAGAAGTCCACCCCAGTCATCTCTAGCTGCCCAGAAAAACTACCGCACCCACCCCATATGTACCCTTTCTTCGCTTAAGAAGCATGTCAGATGAGGGAAAATCCTCTGGGGCATCAGGATTAATAGCCCGACTAGACTGGATATCCCCCCTCATGAGAAGCCCTGGGGATCCACCAGATACGATAGATCGATCAGCCCAAGCTGACCTTTCACCCCTGGGGACCTCTGCCCAGGTTGACCCCCAAGAGACCCTGAACAAGAGGCTGAACTGGTGGCAACAAGGACAAGAGCCAAAACAGAACCAACATCTCTGACTGCACCGCTTAGGCAGGTTGACCAGCTTGTAAACAGATCATGAGGATCCTACAACATCGGTCACCTTACCATTGTTCCAACATGTACCATTCACTATGTCAGATCTACTTAACTGGAAACTACACTATGATGCCTTTAGTGAAAAACCCAGAAGTTGCAGATTTAGTGAAAACTATAGCGGACACACACAATCCTACTTCGATGGATCTCCAACAACTTATGGGGATTCTGTTTAATCTGGAAAAAAGGGAAAAGATTAGGAATGCAGAAACTGAGATATTAAAACCTGATGTCAGGGCAGATGGAAATCTAGCAGCACATGTTGAGGCTCACTTCCCATCCCAAGATCCTAAATGGAGTCCTTACCAGGATATGGACCATCTACGAGATTACCAGTCAGTGGTTGTGCGAGCCATCCGAGTGGCAGGGAAGCCTTCAGTGAATATGTCAAAACCTTTCCTGGTGTTGTGGGAGCCCACAGAAAGCCCTGAAGCATTTTATGCCCACCTTATTGACGCTTACCGCATGTACACTCCCATAGATCTTACTGATCAGGCGAATGCCCGAAAGTTGACAATGGCATTTATCTCACAAAGTGCCACAGACATACGCCGTAAATTACAAAGGCTGAGAGAGCACTAGGTAAGCCCATGAGCGAGCTAATGGAGGTGGCACGGAAAGTTTTTGTAAACAGGAAAAAAGAGGAAGAGTGTAAGAAAGATCAAAAGATGCAAAGAAAAATTGAATTAATGGTGACAGCTATGATGTGCACCCCAAAAGATAGAGGAGGCAGCCAAGCTAGGAGCAACAGAACTGGGTTAGGACGTAACCAGTGTGCTATTTGTAAAAAGGAGGGACACTGGAAGGGTGAGTGTCCAGAAAGGAACAAAGAAGAGAGGCTAGATGGAAGAAGGGGGAATTTCCGAGGAGGCCTCCGAGGACCCCCGAGAGGAAGCCAGGGAGGGCAAGGTTACAGGAAAGGATTTGAAAGAAACCCTCTTATAGGCTTGGCAGAGGTAGAAGAATGGGACTGAAACTGACCGGGTTCAGATCGCCTCCCAGAACCTAGGGTCCGGCTAAATGTAGGAGGCAAACCTATTACCTTCCTAGTAGATACTGGAGCCACAAGGTCAGTCCTAACCCAGCCCCTAACACTGGTCTTCTCCCACACTATTAACATCCACTCCTAGGGAGGGATGTGTTGTGCAAACTTCGAGCTCAGATGTCCTTTGTAGAGGATGGGACAATGACACTGGATATGGGAAGATAAACGTAACAATACCCAGAGAAGAAGAGTGGAGGCTCATGGTGGCCAGGGACAAGGGACGGGGAGATGAGGATGAATTGAAGCAATTCAATGTTCCACATTTGTGGGCCGAGGATAACCCCCCAGGCTTTGCCAGTCACTACCCTCCCATCATAATGGAAGAGCTACCAATGAAAGCGCCTGTCAGAATCCGACAATGGGCATACCCCAGGCATATTGTCCAAGCAATTCAATAAGTTATTGATCTATACTTGAGATACTATATTCTGGTGCCCACCGAATCCAAATTTGAATACCCCAATATTGCCCAATCCAAAGGGGGAAGGTAGGTTTAGGCCAGTTCAAGACCTCAGGGTCGTTAATTTGGCAACTGTAACCATCCATCCGGTGGTCCCAAATCCATATGTCATTTTATGCTTGATTCCCCAGACTGCCAGGTGGTTCTCAGTCAAAGCCTAAAAGAATGCTTTTTTTACAATACCTATACATGAGAGCAGTCAACACTTATCAGCAGTCAACACATATTTAGAGTGTATATGTGTTGTCCTTAACTCAGTGTACTTATATGAGATGCTAGTGGCTAAGAAAGGTAACACAAACAAAGAAATACCCCTCGATAATACCCCTCGATTGATGAGTGGTATTCACCAGACCCCACTGACCTGGAGGAACCCCAAGACCTGAAAAAGGGCCAGGATAAGGGAAGGGAAATCAGGCCATGTGATATGTGTTTTATGGTACTACCCACAGGAAGACATTTTACTTATAGTGTAACCAGGTTTCCTAATTGTTCCACTATTAATCTCCCTCAGTGTGAGCATGAGGGAACTAGATATTGGCAGTGTGTGTACAACAACACTATAAGATGTCATCTTCTGTGCACTCCATGGTTACCCATTAGGCATATCCGCATACCTCAAAATACAACAGATAATAATAATCTAAGGATTTAAGTGAAGTTTCAAAAGGGGGAATGAAGCAGGGTGGAAAATTATCAGAAAAGCATTCTTATCATTAGCAGACGTTCCTTAGCTTATATCACAGACACTAGTGTTGCGGTAATTCCCCGTTAGGAGAATGAGCACATACAGGGAGATGTATAGAGAGTAGTGTTGGAATTATACACACAGAGCACACAGATACACTGTACAGTAAATTTAGGTTTTTACTTCCAGAAAGGTTTAAGCAAAGTCCAAAATAAGCAATCCAAAGTCATTCACAAGTTAAATCAGTCAGTTTTCAATCCAGGGATAATCCAGTAACAAAGTCCAGTGTCAAAAACAGTTCAGTATCAGACTTACATTAAATCCAGTAATATCAGTCAATTAGGAAAAATGGAGCAACGGAAATACTTTCCAACAGAAGGAAACAAAGATACACTCTCTTCTAAGACTCAGACTAAGATAAACCAGGTTTCTGGCTCCATCTTATGGCTGTTTGAGAAACCACACCCAATTGCATGCTCTTGCATTCCCTTAAAGAGACAGTATTAAAATGTCTATCCTGGTTTATATATTTCTAACCCAAATACCTGTTAGACTTATATTCCTAACATTCTCCCCTTTGGGGTAAGACACTATATAAAACCTTACATTCTAAGTCCATAATCTTCACAGCATGCCTTATGCTTTATAGAGCCTTGGGCCTTTGTAAAATGATCTGCTATATTGTTTTCTGACATACAGTATTCTAGCTTAATCATTTTACTTTGCACACATTGTCTCACATTTAAATATCTTAAATCTGTGTGTTTCGTTCTTGTTTTAATAGCAATATTTGAAGCCATCTGTATTGCTAATTGGTTATCTTCGTAAACAACAATAGGATCTGTTAGATTAATTCCCATATCAATTAATAATTGTTTGTACAAAACTAAATCTGTACATAATAAAGACAAACATGAGAATTCAGCCTCCATTGTTGATAAACTGAGATGTTTCTGTCTAATAGATCTCCATCCAATCAATGCTTTTCCCAATAATACAACAGTACCCGATGTAGATTTTTGTGTATTTATGTCTGTAACAAAACTTGCATCAGTATATGCAGTTAAATTCAGATCATATTTTGGCTCCAAATACAATGCATCATGCATTGTTTGTTTCAGATATCTTAACACACGTTTCGCAGCTTGCCAGTGCCTTTCAGTGGGCTCAGCGATAAATCTCGCTAATTGATTAACACTGTATGCAATATCTGGCCTTGACCAATTACTGAGATAAGATAAACTACCAATCAAAGACTGATAAATGTTCTTATCAAAAACAGGAGTTTGAACATCACTATGGCTAAACTCCTGGCTCATTGGTGTTTCAGCCAGCTTACAAAGTTCCATTTTATAACTTTTTAGTAATTGATTAATTTTATCTGCTTGTGAGATCTTGTATCCTCCCCTAGTTCTATCTATCTTTAAACCAAGATAATGTTTGATTTCTCCTAACTGTTTTATCTTAAATTTATTTTCCAATAGTGAAATTATCTCAGTAGCTTCTTGCTCAGTTTTGGTGATTAATGCTATGTCATCAGTAAATAATAGCAATAATGAAATTATACAATTACTTTCTCTTTTAAACAAATATGGATCAGCCATGCCAGCTACAAAACCTATTTTAGTTAATTCTTTAACTATACATTGGTTCCACTCATATCCTGATTGCTTTAAACCATAAAGACTCTTTTTCAATTTCCAGTAATCATTATTGTCAGTATTATCATTTTTGAGACCTAAAGGTTTCTTTAAATATATAGCATGTTGTAATGGTGCATGCAGATAAGCTGTCTCTATATCCAAATGATTTACAATATATTTCTCCTTAGCTGCCCACACTAATGCTGCTCTTAATGTAGTAGCCTTCAGACTAGGTGCAAACACCTCATCATAGTCATTTGGTGTCTGATTGAACCCTTGTGCCACTAACCTGGCTTTATGGGTAACAGTCCCATCCACACCTGTCTTCAGTTTATATATCCATTTGCATCCTATAGCGTGTTTATCTGGTGATAACTTTATGTTTTCGTATACCTCCAGTCTTTTTAATGATTCTAGTTCCTTATCCATTGCTTTCTGCCAAGCAGCCTGATCCTTAGCGGGATACAGTTTTAGTTCACTATAATTACTTGGAACTGTATTCACTTGGCATACAACACTAGCCTGATATCTATCAGGTGGTCGTGTTACTCGGATTGAACGTCTTGGTAATACAGGGCTTACTGGTGGACTTTTCTGTGCCACCTGCTCCTGTTCTTCTATTTCTTCCTGTGCTTGTTCTACTACTTCCTCCTGTTCTTCCTCTTTAATGGCTATTTGGGGTTTACTGATTTTATTTTTAGGGACTATTTGGGTGTCAATAATAATATCATTGCTGGATTCCTGTTCCAGTTTATCCCACCCAACGTGCTCAAGAAATTTTGCACTAGCACTACAATAAACATGAGCTGTGCCTTGATCCCAAAATCTAAATTATCTATGGTTGGCCTCATAACCCACAAAAAATAATTTCTTAGCTCTATGTTGCCCTTTCAGTCTTACTTGTGAGGGAATATGCACCCATGCTGGAGCTTCAAATGTGTGTAAATAACTTAAATTTGGTTTTCTGCCATGCCAACGAGTGAATGGCAGTTCTCCAGTTGTTGTATTTACTACATTGTTCAAAAAACATGGTTACTAGACATTATGGCTTCACCCCACAGTGTTTCTGGTAAACCTGAATCAGATAACATAGTGCGAGCCATGGCTTGTAATGTTTGCCCTCTTCGTTCTACAAATGAGTTATGTTGTGGTCTGTAAGGTGCAGAACCTTTATGGTCAACACCAGCCAATTTCAAAATTGTTTGGAATCTTTTGTTAACAAATTCAGTCCCATTATCAGTTACAAAAGTAATTACTTTACTTTTCATTTTTCTCTCAGCAAACCTTAGCCAGTTAAAGAAATGTTGGAATGTTTCTGTTTTGTTTTTCATAAGATAGCAGAAACTGTATCGTGAGTAGTGGTCCATAATACTCAAAATATAACAGGCACCTCCTAAACTTGGTTTCTTAGGACCAATTATGTCAGCAAAAACAACCTCTAAAGGTTCTTTGGTCTTAAACCCATTAAGTCTGTTTGCAGGAGTAACCTTACTCTTTTCTTGACTACAAGCATTACAGTGTAAATACTTGCTACAGGGTTTCAATTTTACTCCCTCTGACAATTGAACAGTTTGTTTGAGCATTTTGAAATTAATGTGTCCTAGACATCTATGTAGTAAATGTATACATTCATCATGTGGCTTAACTTTGATATAAACTGAATTAGCCATCTTCAACTGGTCATCATGTATCACATATAAATCATTTTTTAAAGTAGCAGTAACACTTTTACCCTCTTTCTCTATTATACAGTTATCTCCCCTAAAGGTTACTACATAACCAATATTAACTAAAGCCCTTACTGATAATAAATTAAATTTCAGTTTAGGTACATATAACATTGTTAAATGTTCATTTATACAAGAACAATATGCAGTGCCTTCACCTGATCCTTTCATCTTCCATCCATTTGCCAGTGATACGTGTTCTTTACTCGTGGACATCTTTACAAATCTTTTTTTATCTTTAGTAATGCATTGCGATGCTCCACGATCAACAACCCACAAATCATAGTTAACAGTTGAATTGCTAGACATAGCTAAACTAACATTCTTTTTGGCCTTCTGGTTTTTGCCAGTATTCTGTTGTTTTCCCTTCTTACAGAATCTAGCTATATGTCCCTTAGCCCCACAAGAAAAACATTTTCTAACAGTAGAGGCAGTTGAAGACAAATTCTCCTCTTGTGGTTGTTCCTTTCTCAGTTGGTCTCTATCTTGCCGTCTTCTTGCTTCTTCAAGCAACCTTCCGGTATGTCAGTCAATGTCAGTTTATCTCTGGGCAGTACTTCCAGTGAAGATACATAATCATCATAACTTTCATTCAATGAGGAAAGAATGATGTAAACTTGATGCAGTTCTGAAAATATCAGTTCTTTTTCATGTAGCTCTTGGAAAATTCTTTTCATGAAGTTTAAATAAGCTAACATATCTCTACCTTTCAGAAGACGTGCTCTAAACAGTTTACGTGTAAGAAGTATGTGTGCACCTACACTGTCACGAACATAAATCCTCTTCAAATTCTCCCAACACCTAGCAGCAGATTCTTCTCCACGAATATGGACTAGCTGCTGGTCACTCAGTGTTAGTCCAATTGTACAAATAGCTCGTTCATTGTTCTGTTTAAAGTCAGCAATCATCTTGAAATCATCCTCATTTTCTGGATCCTAAGCATTTACATCTGGTGGGTTTTGAACTACATTCCATAAACCTTCTTTATGCAGAAGTAGACTACACTTCATAGACCAGGAAACATAGTTTGTTCCATCCAACTGGGTTATCAGTGATAGGCTTGTTGAAATGACTTGTGCCATCTTTACCAGGATAGTAAACCACAATTAAACAGTAAACAGCTGTCTGTATACAGTACTGTGCATTCACACTAACTCTCAGCTATCTGAGCCTGGTATGGTCTGGGCCCATAACCAGCGTTGAGGTAATTCCCCGTTAGGAGAATGAGTGCATACAGGGAGATGTATAGAGAGTAGTGTTGGAATTATACACACAGAGCACACAGATACATTACAGTAAATGTAGGTTTTTACTTTCAGAAAGGTTTAAGCAAAGTCCAAAATAAGCAATCCAAAGTAATTCACAAGTTAAATCAGTCAGTTTTCAATCCAGGGATAATCCTTTAAAAAAGTCCAGTGTCAAAAACAGTTCAGTATCAGACATTATCCAGTAATATCAGTCAATTAGGAAAAATGGAGCAACGGCAATACTTTCCAACAAAAGGAAACAAAGATACACTCTCTTCTGAGACTCAGACTAAGACAAACCAGGTTTCTGGCTCCATCTTATGGCCGTTTGAGAAACCACACCCAATTGCATGCTCTTGCATTCCCTTAAAGAGACAGTATTAAAATGTCTATCCTGGTTTATGTATATCTAACCCAAATACCTGTTAGGTGACTTATATTCCTAACAATTATAGACGTTGCTTAATATGATATTGTGAAAATCAGGAAATCTGCTGTATCTAAGTCTAAGTATTATGACCTATGAACTAGATATTTTCTGTAAACAGCTAAATGGCAAGAGTGGTAAGGCTGGGTATGGGAAATGACAGATGGTGTAAGATAAGCACGTATATGATGAATTGTGCAAAATGACTAATTAGACTTCCTTCCCCCTTTTGTAGTACATATGTTTTGGTATAGCCTGATAAGCAAAAACGTCCTGGGAAAAGCTGAGATTATGAGCTGCATAAAAGCAACCCCCAGGAATAGCTGGGGGTTCAGAATTTGCCATGCTAATGCTCTGAATCTTTTGCGCAAATAAACCTGTATTCCCTTACCCTTTGTGGTCTTGTGTCCTGATTTGAAAGCAAGATCTGCTGCGACACTATCATTTGGTAAATATAAGTTGGTATTAATTTGTAGTCTATATGTGATTAGGAAAACTACTACTACCACAACTGTAGTATTTATTGGAAGAAGGTAATTTTTTAATAAATATATTTATTTGTTGTATACAGGGTTGTACACTGTAATGAGCTTAACTGTAAGCATGCGGACTTTTCCCCTTCAACCAAAAAGAATGAACTTCTGAAAACTAGGTATTTCAAAAGGAATCCTTTATTGAAAGGAAGTGAATCCAGTACTAGTGAAAGCAGAATCTAAGGTGCTTCCAGGCATACAGTTATAGATAAAGGGAGTTTGAACCCCTTCCCTTATTTAGATGTGGATTTAGTTAAACAAGGAACCAACGTATGGGGCGGTCCCCAATTGGTGACAGATTTTAGGTTTTGTGGGTCCATCTCTATTCCCTCGTGGGATATTCTATATCACAGGTAATCAATTTTTTCTTGGTGGAATTCACATTTAGAGAGTTTTGCATATAGTTTGGCGTTTAGGTGTTTTGTGAGAATTGCTCGGAATAACTTGATGTGTTCTTCTTTTGTTTTGGTGTAGATTAAAATATCAAGATAAACAAGAACCCCTTTGTACAAAGAATCATGGAGAGTCTCATTAATTAATTGCATGAACACGGCAGGTACTCCTTATAGTCCAAAAAGGAGCACTTTAAATTGGTAGCATCCCAGTGGGGTGTTAAAAGCCATCTTCCACTCATCCCCTGATTCTGATGCAGTAGTATGCCTCTTACAGGTCTAACTGAAAGGTGGGCTAACATGTCCTTCATGAGGGGTAATGGGTAGATATTCTCCACACTGATGGCATTAAGATTCTTGTAATTCACACATAGAGGCAAAGAGCCATTTTTCTTTTCATGGAATAATACTGGGGCTGCTATTTTGGATTGGGTAGGTTTGATGAAATCCCTTTTTAGGTTTTTATCGATAAATACTCTGAGTTCGTTTAGTTCTCTGGGGGACATGCAGTACCTTTTTGGTTTGGAAGTTTAGCCCCTGATAGGATTTCAATGGCGCAGTCTGTGCATGATGGGGTGGGAGTTCATCAGAAGCCTCCTCACTAAATACTTGTGCTAAATCCTGGTACTCATTGGGGATGTTAATGGCTTCAGCTGGCTGACTGGCCATGGCTGGCTCTCGGTTCTCTGTTCCCGTTCTTTTCCTTTCCTCTGGGCTGTTTGCAAATGCTACATGTTTCTGGAAAGGTACAGTTCCTCTCTTCCAATTTATTTTTGGATTCCATTTCCATAGCCATGTGAAACCTAGGACTAGTGACCCTTCAATTTCTGGAGCTACAATGAATGTGAGCATCTCATTATGGTTCCCTAGTCTCATTGTCAATGGTTTTGTGGCAAAACTGGCTGGCTCCCCTCCCCTCCCGCTATAGTTCCATCTAATTGGCAGAAAGCAATGGGATTTTCTATTTTCTTTAGTTGGATTCCCAATTTCTCTTCTAGGGAGGGGTTGTTTAGGCACTGGGTGCATCCTGAATCCAGTAACGCTGCAGCTTCCTCCTCCTTCCTTTGGCTGGGGATAAACAGTCTTAGGGGTAGAGTGATTGGTTCAATTGGGTCGCTTATCAGTGGGTCATCTTCCAGATCGTTTTTGGACTGGCTCAAGTCTCTTCGGGGTGTTGGGGATTCTTCCTCTGGGTGGGAGGGGGGACCGGAACCTCACAGCTTATCGGCTTCTCAGGCCAGTTTCTTTTCCTCGAGAGTTGGATTTTCCAGGTTTCCCCCCTGATGGGTGGTCTGGCTTTCTGGTAGTGGTTTTGGAACAGCATTCTGTTGCATGGTACTCTTTTCAACACTTAAAACAGCCAGATGGTTGGAGTCATGGTGGTTTGGAGTTTGAAAAATTCCCACTTTCCCTGGGGTGGGGATCTTCTCCAAACGTTGACACTGTGGTACTGGCTATGGGTTATGACTATCTCTGCCTTCTTTGCCATCAGATACCATTCATGCAGGAGGTTTGGGGCCCCATGGGCCAGGCAGGCAGTGTACAAGTCATCATTGAATCCATCTTTCAACCAACAGACTAGGATATCTTCTGGCCTGTCAACTCGGCCGGTCAGGTCATGAAATTCCTCGGTATACTCAGCTACCAAGCGACAGCCTTGCTTTACAACTCTAATGCGGTTGCAGGCTTTTATATCGGCAGGGGGGTCTTCGAAGTGGTGGCGTAGGGCTGTCATGAATCAATGAGGTTCCTCAGTTCTGGGCCATTGATGTTGTGGAGAGCCACCACCCATCTGGCTGCTACCCCTCTTAAGGCCAGGGTGACGACTTGCACTTGGGCCCCCGGGTCAGGAAATTCTGCCCATATTCTTGCATGTAGGTGAGGACTTGCACCAGGAAAAATCCCAGTTTTTGGGGATCCCCATCAAATTTTACCCCCAAGGGTGGACCTTTCTCTGCAGTTGTAGGTCTCTGGGTTGGCCAGGGTTAATCCCCTGCTCTGGGATGGCAAGGGGTCGGGTACCTGGTATGGCTGCTGGTGCTCTGGCTTGTTCCAATGCCTGAACATTCTCAGCTGGATTAGGGGTGACGGCTCGGGTTCTCTCAATTTCTGGTTCCCTCGCTCTCCTCCCTTGGTGACCTGGTTCATCCCTCACATTGAGGTCTTCCAGGGCTTCCCTCACGAGTCGATTTATGTACCGTTTCAATTGGTCATCTGCCGGTGGTTCCTCTTCCTGATCAGAGAGGGCCTCCAGCTCCATTTTCCATCCGGGTTTACAGTTACCCCGGGTGAGGGTTACTCCCCTGGTTCTTCCATCCCAGCTGTCTCTTTTTCCTATGCCTATAGACCACCAGGGCTTTGTGGAGTTTTCGCAGGCAGCTTCACTGTCTTCGATGGGGTACATAAAGTCAGTATTTGGCTGGGTAGTTGTCAAAGTTTCTCCCGAACATTTGGCTTCCCCTTACTCCATGCTATATTCAGACATTTTTGCAGATCCTCTCGGTAGAATGAAGTTTAAAAAATAATTCCTCTCCAGGCTGACCTCTGTTGCAGATGCTGCTTTATGTAAGCATGTGGACTTTTCCCCTTCAACTGAAAAGAATGAACTTTTGAAAACTAGGTATTTCAAAAGGAATCCTTTATTGAAAGGAAGTGAATCCAGTACTAATGAAAGCAGAATCTAAGGTGCTTCCAGGCATTCAGTAATGGATAAAGGGAGTTATTTATTATACCCTTATTTAGATGTGGATTTAGTCAAGCAAAAAACCAAGATGTTAATTCCTCCCTCCCCTTTCCTGGGAACATATCTTCGAGAATTTTCCCAGGAAGTATCTTCCAGAGCTGGAATTTTTATGATCCCTTCTCCTCTTGCTATCTCTCCAAGAGGTGACAAGTTTCTAGCCATCTGGCTCCAGTCCTCCAGTTGTATATCATGTGCAGTTATACAGATTCAATATAAGATTTAATATATTCAGATTCATCAAAAAGAATTACTTGTACCAACTCCCACTCCCTTCTTCTTCCATTGAAGAATGCCAGATACTTGGATCTGACATTCCTCTTCTGTTGGGTTTTATTTTTACAATACATAGCAGAATTTTAGTATTTTTGGATAATGACAGAGGTAGAAAACAAAGATAACCATCCTTTTAAATATAATGACAAGCAAACTAATAAGCTGCCATATTACAGATATATTCCTCTCCTAAACCAATATCAGTTTATGATAGAAATTAACAACTTTTTCCTATATTACACTTATGACATGGCAATGGCAACAGTGACATATTCTAAAATTAGTAAAATATTTGAAAAAAAAAACCTGGCAAAATCTCAGAAGATTGTGAAAGGAAATTCACTAATATTATTCCTGATAAATTATTCATTATTATAGGATACCAACTATTCTTGCCTGAAATCTTATTAAGAAACCCTATTATGATATTTTATATCATAAAGATATAAGATATATCAAATATCTTATGATATTTGTTGGGTTTGCAAAAGTTTGGCTGTAGTTTGTTTAATTTGGGGTAATATGGAAAACGATTGGGCATTGCTGGAAAATTGGTAAAAAATGTGGAGACTGCAGTTCACAGTCTAAATATAAGAACATGCTCTTGGGGAAAATGAATCCTCTGGCAGAATACAACATTATGTGTTAAACAGAACAACAGATGAAAAGATGAATTAGATGTGCTCATAGCAGATAACTGTAAAATGAGTAAACAGTGTCCAGGCAGCTCCGAAGGCAAACAAAATTATGGGAAATGCATCACTAAAGGGATCACCAGCAGGAAAAAGAAGGTCCTAATCCTGCTACATAGCCCTATTTGGAATATGTGTCCAATTCTGGAGTAATCACTTAAAAAAAGATAAGATTGAGCGAGTCCACAGACGGACAACAAAAATGATGGAGGAACTGAATATGTACAGTCTCAAGGACAGAAAGAAAAGGGGAGATGTGATTGAAATCTCTAAATGTACTAAGTATTTTCAATATTAAGCAAAAATCAAGAATATAGGGCATAACCTCAAACCAACAGGAGGGAAGTTCAAAAGTATTGTTTGAAAGTATAGCTTCACAAAAAGTAGTGGAAGCTTGGAACAAAGTGAAAATAATAAATTAGATAGTGAGTCATTCATGAGTAAATGAGTTTAAAATGCTTGATATAAACACATAATCCATCATTCAGAAAAAAAATAAAAATAAAGCAAAATTAAAAGATTAAAAATGTTCATATTTATCTTGGAAGGCTTTTTTGGGTTGAAAGGATTAACCAGTGATGTCACTGTTGCTGGGGGGAGGGATACCCAGTTGGGGGCTCCTTTCATGTTCCCATTAATGAGCCCACAGAAGTGATACCCATTTATCTACTTGGCATTTGCATGCTTTTGAACTGCTAAGTTTGCAGATGTTGGAGTAAATAATGGAAACTCATTCTGCCACACAGCAACATTTGGGTCTTGAATGCAGGCTTGCAGACAATCAACTCAGTGTTCTAACCATGCGAGCCATTTATTTATTTATCTATCTTTCTTTCTTTCTGTATTTATTTATTTATTTAAAAAGAAAATCTCAAAGGGCAGACTTGGTGGGCCATTAGGTCTTTTTCTTTCATCCGTTTGCAATGTTGTTATGTTTCAATTAGAGTGATGGAATCTGGGTCATATTATTGTTGGTCATATTATTGTGTTGAAGTCAGACAATACTGAAGTCAGTATTGAGCTCATGCAAAGATTATAAATATTTAATGTTTAATGAACATTGAGAATTTGAAAAAAATTATGGCAACTTACAAAAGAGGCAAATAGTAACATAAACCATGGTGATGCAGTGGTTAAAATACTGTATCGCAAGCTACCTCTACTGACTCCTGACTGCAGTTTAGTGGTTCAGGTCTCACTGGCTCAAGGTTGACGCAGCCTCCCATCCTTCTGAGGTGGGTAAAATGAGGACCCAGATTGTTGGGGACAATATGCTGACTCTGGAAACCGCTTAAAGAGGGCTGTAAAGTACTGTGAAGTGGTATATAAGTCTAAGTGCTATTGCTATTCCACAGCCGGACTGAGAGTAATTCCCAATCATTTTATTATTTCAAATTAGCAGAAAGTTGGCTACATTGTAAATTATATAAAAAAGAAAAAGCTCCTTTGGAAAAAATGTGGTCCTCTTCATGTTGGGGATGTCAGACCCATAGGATTAATCTGTCACATTTAAAAATACAGCATTTTACAGCTTGTAGGCCACTCTGGCCTATGAGCAGTCCCATTCTGGCCTGCAGCTTTGATGGTTGGGGACAGAAAATCGATGTGGGGCAGCAGCAAAGGAGTGGGCAGTGCGGTGCTGGTGAAGGGCAAAATATCAGTGCAGCATCACTGGCATTGGTGGGGTGGCTGCAGGAGCAGGATGGCATGGGCCCTTCACATCATCCCAGTTTCTAATTTTCCTTTGGAAAAATTAATTGACCATCCCTGATGTAAAGTTTGTAATATTGATGTTATCCATTCAGTCAAGCCTGAGTCTTGATGATTCTGTGGGCCAGGTCTCTCCACTTCTTACAATAGTTCTTTGAGTTTTTCTCTGCTCTGGGTGATGACAACTTGGTGATGGCCAGCAATAGTGTTCTTTGACGGCCTGATTTCCTTTTATTACTAACATTTTCAAATATAATTGCTTTCTCCAATGGATTCCCCCATACCGTGGATGTAAAACTCGTGTCATCACGTCATTATGTGACATATCATGACTTTTTCCCCTTTGCTAAACTGGGCGTGGTCTTGGCCAGTGCATGACACATCCAGCCTGTAGGCTGCAAGTTTACAATCCTGTCCCACACGAAAGATCTAAAGTGACAGGCAAGCAATTGTCCCAACTTTCAGATCAGAGTCTTTTCCGGTTCTGCTTTCAGATGCCAGAATTTAAATCTTGATCAGTAGTTGCCAAAAATACAAAATTATTACATTAAGCTAGTTAACAGCCATCAAACAAACCATCAAGAAATTATTTTTAGAAAGCTGAAAGGGAAAGACAATAACATTAAAATATGTACTGTCGATATCCCCATTACATACATTTCAAAGATTCTGAATTCCTTGTATGCAGTAAAATTTCTAAGCCATCGGAGTTGTGTCTAAAAGTTTATGTTAAGATAAACTACAAAGAACTGAGTAAGTGGCTAACTGTCAGGAAAGAAGCAAAAGAGCAGAAAGAGATAAATTTACATGCTGCCTGGTTTCCAGCGATTCTGGGTGATATTACCAAGCCTTGGTATGAAACCTGACTAATGTTCTGTATTAATATTTTTTTCCCAGACAATCTCAGTGTAATAATAATAATTTTTTTGTTTCATTGTTGTTATGTGGTATATTATGAAAAAGTATGCCATTTACAAGTTGGGAGCATTTGTGCTATAAAGTGTTATCATAACCTTCTCTTGATACCATGTTTTCATTATTTTGTCATTTACAGTCTATGGAAACAGTAACAAATGATTATCTTGCTTATGGAGAGGAGCAACATAACATAGACAAACTAGTCAACATGATATGTAAGTTTAAGTAATTAGCTCCCAGTAAAATGAAGTAGTAAAGTTATAAAATAGGAAAATTGAATGTTGGTTGAAATATGTAGTATTGTTAAGCTTTCTAATATTGAAACTGCTCTAACACAACAAGTAACACTAAATAAATAGATGAGGTTGCAAGTCAAATTCAATCTGACGCAATAAAACCATAGATCTTAGTCGGGAATAATGAGGTTATACTAATTTTAATTGCTTTTTCGAAACATGGCTGAACATATTTCATCCTTTGATTTAATGTATTTGAAGGATATCCACATGGGACAATCAAGAAAGGACTGCAGCCATATGATTAAATTTTTATCCTTTTTAAAAAAATGCATTAATTTGTGTTAAAATTGACAAATCCTTGCTGAGTCATAATCAGTTTGATTTTTTTAAACATCCCCACTTCTGCAGACATCTCATTTTAGATCTTAAGTCTAACACTGAATCTTCAAAATCATGTGTCAGAATCTATTAAGTTCTGAAACAGATGACTATTTTGTAAATATGGATTCTTTTCCTCAAAACTATTCAAAATAAGAATTTTATGGGAGGCATATATTTTATTCAGTTTCTTTAATTCACAGATATTATTCAAAAACTTTCAGCAGTTAAAGATCAGAGAGAATGGGTTACAGCCAGCGGAGCACATAAGGTAAATGAATTAATGAAATTCCAAAGGTGCTTTTTTAAAGAGGCAATTGGTCTTTCTGGCTTTTCTTCAAATAAGTTTTGCCTCTTATCCAAGAAGCTTCTTTAGCTCTGACTGGATAGTGGGGAATTGAAGGATTTATACACCTTGCAGACAGATGTCATTTGCATTCTTTTAGTGGGCCATTAAGGTCACCTGGAGGTTAATTTGTGTCATCAGGATCACCTGAGTGGTGCAAATTGGTGTGGAGCCTTCTTGGAACTGTTGAAAGGACTCTGTTGTAGATTGGAGATAGATAATGTTGTATTGTCCCCCTCTGTTGAGAGAGGGATGTTCAATTTTGATATAGATGTCCTCTTTAATCCCTCTTTTAAACCAGCGATGCTCTCTGTCCAAAATATGAACTTTATTGTCTTCAAAAGAGTGGCTTATGCCTTTTAAATGCAGATGGATTGCTCAATCTAGTCCTGATGTGTTTGTTCTCCTATGTTGTGCCAGGTGTTTATGAACTGGTTGTTTCGTTTCCCCAATGTACAGATCTGCACACAGCTCACTGCATCGTACTGCATATACCATGTTGTTCAGTTTCTGTCTGGGTGTTTTATCCTTGGAGTGGACAAGCTTCTGCCTTAGTATATTCTTGGGTTTGAAGTGTGAATGTATGTTATGTTGGCTAAAGAGCTTTTCCAATATGCCTGCAATGTACGGAATGACAGTGTTGCTTTGTTTATTGTTCTCGTCATTGTCTGTTACAGAGGAGCTCCTGTAGGGTCTTTTTTGAGATTTGATGAAGGCCCACTTGGGATAGCCATATATTTTGAGGGCTTCCTTGATGGGTTTACATATTTTTCTTGTCCATGTTTGCTGGTAGGCAGGCCTTCAGCTCGGTGATGTAAGCTTTGTCAGGTTTCCAAATGATGAAATCCATTTAAAAAGAAAAGAGCGAAGTCCATCTTCCAAGACAATTTATTTTATTTAGGAAAGCATCAAATTGGCAAAGTCCGTGGTAATTCCGCATCTGACACAACCTGGAATTACCCCACAATATTAGAAGTTAGAAACAACCCCCAAAAGTCACATTTTCCAATAGAAGTAATTCAATGTTGTTTGATGTCATAAATCTCCACCTCAAGAGGGCCTCAGCACAGTCAGCTCAAGTTCCCACAGGAAGAAGAATCACTCCCTCATTTGAAAAGAAACCCCTGCAACAACATAAAATACACAAAGATTGAAATTAGGTTAAACACAATCACACACTGCACATTTTAACCTCTTCTGCCACACACAGAATTCGCCTTAGGCTTGTACGGATATTTTTCATGGAATTTTCCCACCAATCTATCAGGATTAACTTTCCAGCTATTTACTCAAGTCGCTTGTGAATTGGATAGCCTTTCCAATGAATCAAATATTGCAACTTCCCCCTGAAAATCCTAGAACCCAAAATGTTCTAAACCTCATAATGTTCATGGCCACAATGAACAAAGGCTTTGGAGCTTCATGTTCTGCTGGCCTCAATGAAGAATCAACAAATGGCTTGAATAAACTACTATGAAACACCAGATATACTTTCCCCAATTGCCTCGGGGGATTAAATTTCACAGTTACTGAGTTTATTACTTTAATTATCTAAAAAGGCCCTATAAATTTTGGACTTAATATCCTAGAGGGTATGTGTAACTTCAAATATTTAGTTGACAAATAAACTTTATCTCCCACTTTAAATTGTGGCTGCTAGGAATGATGTTTGTCAGCTTGTATCTTTTGGATTTGTGCTGCCTTATTCAAAGCCTTTTTTGTGTTTTCCCAAGACTCCTTAATTGCATCCATCCATTTAGTTACTGACATGGATGGGGAGGGGGTGTTCCTTGGCAATTCAGGCATGGGAATGAATTCCATCCCAGTATTAATTTGGAAAAGTGTTAACCCAGTACTGCTATGTACAGTGTTATTATAAGCAACATCTGCAAATGGTAGCAAATCAGCCCAGTTGGTTTGTTGGTAATTTACATAACATCTTAAATATTATCCAGTAAGTTGGTTAGTTTTTTACACAATCCATTAGTTTCTGGGTAAAATCCTGAGCTCAGACCTTGAGAAGATCCAATAGCTTTTATAAATTCCCTCCCTTTTGCAGTAAACTGAACCCCTCTATCTGAAATGATTCTGCGAGGCACTCCATGCAATCTATATATTTGATTCACAAACATTTTGGATAATTTCCTGGCTGATGGTAGTCCTGGGCATGCAACAAAATGAGCTTGTTTGGAAAACAAATTCACTACAGTCCAAATGACTGTGTGCAAGTCCACAGTCCAAATGACTCTCAGGTAAATCTACTATAAAATCCATTCCTATCTCCTCCCAGGGTCGGGATGGTTCAGCTACAGATTGTAATAATCCTGGAGGTTTTCCTGGTCTGGTTTTCCTTGTGGTACAAGTAGCACAACTCTTTACTCCTCAATGTCTTGCTTCATTTTTGTCTACCAAAACTGACGTCTGACCATGTGTAGGGTTTTTAAATATCCAAAATGTCCTGCTTGTTTTGAGTCATGACTTTTCTGAAGTGCATGAAGACGTAAAGTTTTTGGGACATATAGTTTAGAACCCTTCCATACTGCACCCTCTCGAATAGTTAACAAATCCTTATTTTCTTGATACCAAGTATCTGCTGTTAATTCATTTTGCAATTTTCTGGTCATTTCTGATTTGTCTTAGATTTTTTTTTTTTTAATTTGGGCTTGTGCCCGTGTGATTACTTGAACTGTCTCTTGAGGGGATGGTGGAATGATTGGGCGAATACTTTTTGCTTACTGTTAAATTGGGGCTTCCTAGACAGCACATCTGCCAGTAGATCCTCCCCCAGAAGGTACTTGAATTGGAAATTGAATCTTTTGAAGTATTGAACCCATCTAACTTGTTTAGGAAAGATTTTCCTGGCTGTTTTTAGAGGTTCTAAGTTTTTATGGTCTGTCCACACTTTGAATGGAATGTTACTGCCCTCTAAAAATTGTCTCCAAGTTTGTAAAGCCCAATGAACTGCATAAGCTTCTTTTGCCCATACAGCCCACCTTCTTTCAGTGTCTGAGTTTTTCAAATGTATATGCACAGGGTTGCAGATCTCCATTATCATTTTTCTGGAGTAGAACAGCTGCCATTGCTACGTCGCTAGCATTGGCTTGCATTGTAAAAGGCAATGCTGGGTCAGGGTGTTTTAGAATGGGTTCCTGTGCGAAATGCCTTTTTAACAATTCAAAAACTTTTTGGCTTTCTAAAGTCCATTTAAGGGGTTGTCCAGGTTTTGCCTTGGTTGTCCCCCAAGTCCCAGTTTTCAATAGTTCTGTTATCAGTAATGCAATCTCTGCAAATGAAGAGATAAATTGTCGGTAAAAGTTTGCAAATCCCAAGAAGCTTTGCAGCAGTTTGTGATTCTTTGGGGGTTGCCAATCCAAGGCAGATTTCACTTTTGCTGGTGAATTTCTATCCTCTGATTTGAAATGCGGTAGCCAAAATAATCTAATGACTCTTTGTGGAGTTCGCATTTGGATAGTTTCACATACAGCTTTGCATCTAACAGTTTTGTCAGTACTTTTCTTATGAACTTGATGTGTTCTTTTAGAGTTTCATTGTAAATAAGAATGTCATCCAAGTAGACCAGGACCCTTCTTTAAAGATATTAATGTAACACAGTGGTTCTCAAACATTTTCAGTCCACCGCCCCCTTGGTGCTACAAATTCATCCTTGGTGCCCCCCATCCAGGGGTGGGATTCAAATTTCTGTGGGTGTGGCCTAATTTGAGGATGTAGCTTGCTGATCACATGACTGGGTGGGCGTGGCTTGCTGGTCACGACTGGCTGGGTGTGGCTTGCTGGTTATGTGACTGGGTGGGCGTGGCTTACTGGTCACATGATCTGTTAGACGTGGTTTGGTGGTCATGTGACTGGGTGGGCGTGGCCAGGTGACTGGCAAACAAAATACAAATAGTCCTCACTTAATGGCCAGTTGTTTAGCAAGTGTTCTAATTTATGACTGGCCTCCTCAGAGATACTTGACCTGTTTTTGGAGTTTTGACAGCCATGCACACATGTACACACACACACACTCCCTTATAACTCTGCTGGAGCAGGTCATTGGACTAGAATAGGCAATGTCTCTGATTAGATTCTAGCAGTGCATAGAATCTAATCAGAGATGCTTTGCTGATTCTTGTTTATTTGTTTTATTTGTATTTATTTTTTGTTGCTGAATTGCATTGTCATGTGTGTCTCTTCCTGTGCACAGCTCAGAAGCTTTTGTGATTCTTTGCAGCAAAAATGACCTCTGGCTTTGCTCTACTTTTCGAACGTGCCGCCACTGCCACATTCTAGGTGCTGGCCCCGCAGGTCCACCCCATTGAGCCCATTTCCCCACAGAGACCTACCCAAGCAAGTCTGAGTGGAGTGGTGCACCAAGTCAATGGGGTGAGCCTAAGAGAGGGAAAGAGAGAGAGAGAGAAAAGAAAGGGAGAGAGAAAGAGAGAAAGAAGAAAAAAAGCGAAAAGGGAAAGACAGAAAAAGTGACAGATAAAGAAGGGAGGATGGAAGGAAGGGACAGAAAGAAAAAGAAATAAAGGAGGGAGGGAGGAGGATAATGAGATATTTATTCTAGTCCAATCACCTGCTCCAGCAGGGTTAGAAGGGAGTATGTGTGTGTGTGTGTGCTCTCCTTGTAATTTTGGTTTTGGTTTTGCCTTTTTCAGAATTGGCACTGTAATACATTGGAGAAAAGTAATTTTTAGGGTGGAGGTCTGGTCCAATGGATCCTGTTTAAAGCCTCAACAAAATGTGAGAGCTTCCTCATAATCGTGATCATATTTCATCCACAAAACCTTTAATAGAAGCCAAAGATGTTTCAATGTACTGGCAAAGATGCTGGCAAAGATATTTCAATGTGGAAAAGGGCCTCAAGTCTAAACAAGGCCTCATTTGAATCTGATGCATCAGCGCTCTCTCTCTCTCTCTCTCTCCCTTTCTCTCTCTCTCCCTCCCCCCTCTTTCTTTGTCCCTTTTTCTTTCTTTCCTTTTTCTCTTTCTTTTCTTCCTTCTCTCTCTCTCTCTCTTTTTCTTTTCTCTCTTTCTCTTTCCCTCTTTCAGGCTCACTCCATTGACTTGCTGACTTCTCTGCTTGGACTTGCTTGGGCAGATCCCTCCGGTGCAGTGGGTTCAATGGGGTGGACCTGCAGGACTGGCACCTAGAACACAGCAGTTGCAGCACGTTTGAAAAGTAGAGCAAAGCCACACTGGCTTTGTTCTACTTTCCTGACATGCCTGCGGGGCCAACACCTTCAACACCTCCAAATTTCTCATCCTCTTTCCTTTTCTCATTTCCCCACTTGCTTTATTTTTTTCTATTTTACACCATGATAAAATAATAATAAAGAAATAATGAAGAAAAACAGTTAGAAAAAGGACCCTTATTATAGCAGTGCTTCCTATTCCACAGCCAAGATATGCAAATTTCTGAGGGAAAAAATGTTCATCGCGACTCCACTTATATGTCCGCATTTTTATATTGGCAATTTCCCACCAAAATGTTACTTTGTATATTTTTTTGTGATGAAAGTATTGATTGTTGCACTTTGAAATGATGGGCAGATGTTGAAATTGTCCGAGGAAAGGAACGGAAAAACTTTGTTCTGGGATCTTCATCAGGGGCTGTTTTTCAAGGAAAAGTGGGATCCTGAGCCACAGAAAGAAAGGGAGAGATGTCTTACCATTGGGGGCTGAGGGGGGATCGGAAGGAGCTCTTCGAGAGAGACACAGGTTTCAAGGATGGAAAATGCCGTTTTCTCCTGTAAAACTGAGACATCCCTACGGAAATCCCTCCTGTCAAGGGGAGGAGGCCTGGGGAAGAGGATCTGGCTGGATTAGGGGGGATCCCTGCAGTTCCTCTCCATCTATTCCTGCATGGACTGTCATCTGAGGGTTTTCCTGACTTCCCATTGGATTAGGGTGAGTGTGGGACCCCCATGTCCTGGCTGGCTGTGGGGCTGCGCCTCCCCCCGTGTCCTCTGCAGCACGTGCTGCGGGCTCCCTCCTTCCAGACAGAGCAGGGGGAGCCCTCAAGCTCTGGTTCCATTTTGCCCATCTGGAGTCTCAGCAGCTCCAGCCTGGGTGCCCTCTAGGCACTGTGGGAACTCAAGGGGCATCTAGTCTGCCCCTCCAGGCACACAGAAAGAGAGATTGGATGAGAATCATGGGGGGGCACAAAAGGAAGTCCACCCTTCCCTCTGCAGCTGGCATGAAAGACCCCCAAGAATGCAGCCCCCAAAACTGAAAAGATCCCCCCTCCCACTTGCTTCACTCTCTCTCTGCTCAGAACTCTCTCCTCCATTGGGTGAAGTCAAGGGAGACTCTGCCCGGAGACTGATGACACTGGAGCAGGGAGAATTCCCATTGGTGCTTTGGCTCGTTCTGGCCCCTCCCAGCTCTGAGAAAAACATTTTCTCCCCCTTGACACATACAAATACACACACACACAAACACACAAAGACACATGTTCATTTCATAGGTAGATTCTGTCATGGGAAGAGCTGCTGCATTGGATGACAAGGGGGAAGAGAGAGGTAACCATCTGCGTGCCACCTGTTTCTTCCCCCTGAGGCTGCTGGACAGAGTGCCAGTGCCCCTCTGCCAGCCCACTTGCCTCTTAGCGCCCCCCACCATCCCCCAGGAGTGGTACCACCCACTTTGGGAACCACTGATGTAAGACTTCATTTATGAGCTGCATGAAGACCCTAGGGCTCCTTGTAATCCAAATGGCATTACGGTGAACTGAAAGCTGCCTAAGGGAGAATTGAAAGCAATCTTCCACTCATTTCCTTCTCTGATGCAGATTCGGTAATATGCTACTTGGAGATCTAGTTTGGTAAACACTTTCCCTTTTTCTAAATGTCCTAACTTGTCTTTCATGAGTGGTAGGAGGTATGTGTTGTGAATACTCACACAATTTAATCCCTTAAAATCAACACAAAGATGAACCCTCCCATCTTTTTTTTCTTGAAATAGCACGGGGGCAGCTACTTTATCTTTTAAAATTGAAGGGACATTGACTGCGACTTGCACACGTGTAAAAGGGCCCATAGATATTATCATTGACACTGGCAGTTCGTGATGCCTTATCAGTCCTGAGACTGTGCATAGTTTAGGTGTACAAACAACCCCCCAAAGTCACATTCTCCAATTTAATATTGCTTGATGTCATAAATCTCCAATTCAAGGGGCCTGAGCATAGTCAGCTCAAGTTCCCACGGGAAGAAGAAATAGTAGGAATTTGCCTTCTTTGCCAGCCCTTGCTTTCACGTCCAATGACAAGCTGTTCCAGCTGGTCAGGTAGATCTTCAAAAGTTTGGCTGCACATTGCCATTTGGTACTGCCATTCAGACAGCTCATTGTGGTCTTCCATAGGTCCTATGGGCCCAGTTGCTACCCTCCACTCTAAGATCGTGGTTTGAGACTCCCTGGCTACAGTTAATGGCTAATCAGTGAATGGGTCAGGAAGTGTTGCTTGGCCAAGCAGGTCTCTTTCCATCTGTTGGATACCTTGTGCTTCCAGACCATTCACTTGGGGATTTTGGGTGGGCCCCTAGCTGGCACGCAATAACCTCCACAACCGCCATTACTCTGATGGTCTCCTGGGGAATTCATTGGGAAGCCTGCTGCTCGACCAGCAACTTAATACAAGCCCCCCTGCAGAATTTGCACTCCCATTCCGGTGCCCCTGTATCCCATCTTTCTGCCATCTTTCCTGAGTCTTTGCTGTTACCCAAAATTCCAGATGAGCAGCCAGGGCTCAGAACCCTGAATAATAACCCACCTCCGGGATTATGTTTTTTAGGAGATCTGGAATAATGTCAGGTTTCCAAGTGATGAAATCCATTTAAAAAGAAAAGAGCAAAGTCCATCTTCCAAGACAATTTATTTTATTTAGGAAAGCACCAAATTGGCAAAGTCCATTCCGTAATTCCGGATCTGACACAACCCGGAATTACCCCATAATATTAGAAGTTAGAAACAACCCCCAAAAGTCACATTCTCCAATGGAAGTAATTCAGTGTTGCTTTATTTCATAAATCTCCACCTCAAGGGCCTGAGCTCAAGTTCCCATGGGAGGAAGAATCATCTAGCCTAAACAACTCTCTCTACCTCCCCTCCTCCCCTCTTAGGAATGTGGCAAGTCAGAAACCTTTTCCCCATGACCACCAAAGAGAAAATAAGAGAAAGAATATATACTAAGCCTAACTGAAATGGCTACACATATGTCAATTTTGGGCTTGACAAACTTCTGATGGCTCCCATTTTGTGCTCCAGTGGTTAGTGGGAATTAAAATGTAAATGTTGGTCTATGTGAGTGGGTTTTTTGTAAACTTCAATGTTAAGGTTTCTGTCTTCCTTAATGTGTACTGCACAGTCCAGGAAGGCCAGACTATTTTCCTTAACATCTTCCCAGGTGAATTTGATGTTTCTCTCCACAGAGTTGATATGTTTGATGAATACTTCCAATTCCTGTGTTTTGATCTTGACCCAAGTGAGTGGGTGGAATTCTTGTGAGTCTAGGGATTTGGCTTCTACCTTTTCCATGTAGAAATTGGCTACAATGGAGGACATACTCAATGAAATGAAAATGAGCAATGAAAAAAGCACATTTGGGACAACTATGACCTGGATGATTGAGAAACTCCATATAGAATTAATGAAATGAAATTAATCAGTTTCTTTGAAACCTATTGTTTCCTTTTTAGGTATAGATTAAAAATAGGATCTCTCAAATGAAAATTGCTACAAGATCCAACCTGGGTCAGTCACCTTCTGAGCTTTCAGGCTCATGCTGGAGCCCATCCTTAGAGAACTTCTCTCTACTGGTGTACTGTGTGACCATCATTCTTATCTCTGAAGCCTGGATAAATGGCTGGCATACGATATGGCAGGGTGAGAACCCACTGTAGTATCCAGTAAGCTAAATAATGGGACGGAAGGTACCTACGTGAACAAATCAGGCAGAACAGATACCCTCAAGCATTTACAAGAAACCCATATCTCAAATAAAGGAGAGAAAGGAAGAAAGATGATACAAGATTTACTATATGGCACACATACATCAAAAACATTTCGGAAGCTTCTAAGATCACCACATGGGCATTGGACACCACCCAGTGACTACAATACAAGGACAAATCATGCATTACAAAGATTGCTTGGAGGTGGGAGATACTTCTAATGTAATCTGCTGGATCACCTGCAAAGATTATTCCTGTGATTATGTAGGACAGATGGGGAGGAAGCTAACCACCACTTTGTAGGAACACAAAATGAGCAGTCAGACGAGAAGACCTGAACTCATTAGTAGCTTTACATTACAATGAACAGAAACAAACATTCAATTTTGCAGCTGTTAAGATTGTTGGTCATGCAGATATAAAAAAGGCCAGGGAAATGATTGAAACCTGGGAAATAAACTCTTTATCAATCAATAGGAGTGCTGATTTACCACCAGCTTATCAGGTGCTTAGAAGTCAAGGTCTTGGCAGCACAAGGACACAATAGCAAATTGCTGGCCATCAACACACCAATCAACTATTAAGAAATATGATTCATAAAATAGCTCAAAGCATATAAAAAGAAAGAAGTTCCCTGAGGAAGGGCTCCAGCACAAGCTCAAAAGCTCGGAAGAGTACTGGTGATCAACTCAGATAGGATCTTACAACATTATCCTGGGAGATGTATATTTCTTGCCTACATTTGTGAACAGTGCTGTACTATTAAATTAGGATTAGAAAAATTATTCATTTTATTGATCTATTTTTAGTGGAAATTAACAATAAATCACTGGAGCATATTAAAAAAAGTATTAAAAATCAGGTCTGAAAGAAGCACACATGATTTTGATAATACTGGAAACTTCTTTTAAAAATTAGCAATTCTAAAGAAAGGGCCTAATTGTAATAATGTAAAGAAGTACAGAGATGTATTTGAAAAAGGAATTCAGTGATTTATATAAACATCAGCCTAACCCAGAAAAATAGAAAGAACTAAAGAAAAAAATACTTAGTTTCATCTCGATTCTCTTCAATAAAAGAGGGAAGAAAGAGAATCTGTCAGGCTTTGATATAGGGTATAATAACAGCATCTTCTATTGTTTACCTAAATTATCAGTAAGATGAAGAAATCAAACATTTTGAAATAAAATGTATACCTTTTCACTTTCAGTCCGACTTGTGTTTTAATGTTCTTTAGACCAGGGGTCACCAACCTTTTGGACCACAGGGACCACCAAACTCATAATTTTAAATCCCATGGACGAGAGACCCTGGGAAAATCCCCTAAAAAAGTCTGCAGGAAAATTCCCCACCCCATTTTCCTACTGACCGATCATTCTTTATTTGGGATTGCAGGATACTGTCTCCAGCTCCGTTCTCACAGGGGGTGGGGGAAGAGAAAGACTTTTGGCTTCATGCAAAGAAAGCAGAAGAAGCAGCAGAACTCTTTCTTTCTCTCCCCCAACTCCACCAGAATGGCGCAGCCTCTTGGAGCAGGATGTCTTGCAGGGTCCCAAAGACTCATTTCTGGGAGAGTTTGGGGGAGAGAAAGAAAGAATTTTGCTGCGTTCCTTGCATGCAGCTAAAAACAGAAGAAGAAAGAAGCAGCCCGGTGCCCAGGCAAGGCAAGTGGAGCAAGTTTCCCCCTTCCACCCTTCCCCTTCCCTTACTACCTCATGTTGTTTGTAATGCAATGCAAGCAACGCAAGCCTTCCGTTCCAGCAGGCCATGGTGGCACAGCCTTGTGTTCCCATGCAGCCTGGATTAATTACTTTGGGGGTGACATTTCTCTGTGGACCACCAAAATTTTCTCATGGACCACCAGTGGTTCCCAGCCCACTGGTTGGCAACCACTGCTTTAGACAGCTATGGAGCATAGGCCTATTCCCATTGTGTGCTAAGGTCTCTAGGTCTCTCTAGGGGAAGCATTTATGTTGTTTCTTGGATATCAAAAAATTGTATTTGTTTATCATAATATAAAATGCAAAAGAAAATGAAAATAATGGGAAATTAGGGGAGGTGAAAAAGTGAAAGTGTGTAGTAGAAAGGATTAAAGAAAAAAAGGTGTTCATTTCCAACTCTTTTAGTACAGTAGAAGATAACTTTACAACCTCAACATTTTATTTTAACACAATAATATATACTGTACTATAACAACAAATCTATCCTCAAAACCAAAAAGCAAAGTTTCAATTTTCCATTATAAGCACAAAATCCAGACTTTTCAAATATGTTGTATCTGGTTTTTTTATTTGGTGTACCAGGACTGACTAATAATACCACTGATATGGAATTATTATTGTTTCCCCAAAAATACAATCTAACCTGAAAACAAGTCCTAGATTGATTTTTACACATGCGCAGAATATAAGCCCTACCCCCTCAAATAATCTCTAATGAAGACCCTGCTCACTTGGGTGCAGTGGGTGGGATGAGGCACATGGATAAAAATTAAGCTAGGGTGGAGATGGGTGTGTGTGGAGTGTGTGTGGAGCTACCCTACTTACCAGGCCTTGCAAATCCTGACACCTGCTTTGCTTTGCCAACCCACTTCTTCTACAGCTGCTTGTCACTGCTTGCACGTGTTGCCGCAGGTCTCCGTTTTGCAGTTAGAAGCCTTCAGGAAAGGCATCTGCAGCTGAGAAATAAGGTCCGGATTGACGTGCATGTCACCCCTGGCCTCTGTTTCACCATCAGAGGCCCTTCAGGAAATGCCTCTGTAGCCGATAACAAAACTCCAGATCAATCTACTTCTGATGGTGAAATGGAGGCCGGGGGCTACATGCACGTCAATCTGAACCTCATTTTGTGCTTGCAGAGGCCTTTCTTGAAGACTTGTGATGGTGAAATAAGTCCAGGGGGTGCCATGTGCATCAATATGGATCCCATTTCTTAGCTGCAGAGATCTTTCCTGAATGCCTCTGCCAGCAAATGGAGGCTGGGGATGATGTGCACAAGCCACGACAAGCAGCCGCAGAAGAAGTGGGCTTCTGCTGGGCAAGACCGTCAGTAGAAGACCCACCCTGAAAATAAGACCTGGTGCCTTTTTTTTGTGGCAAAAAATATGAAACCAGGTCTTATTTTCAGGGAAACATGGTACAAGCCAGATTTTTGTTAGGTTCAGTCAGAACCACTTTTCATGGTATCTTCTATTTCTATTCCAGGTTGATTTGTATACTTTGTATACTTTAACATATACCGTGTTTCTCCAACAATACGGCCTCCACCAATAGGAAGGCCCATGTTTTATAGGCATTCAATTTATAAAATCAAATTAATTCAATTTTAATTCTCCCAAAATTAAGGCCCATATTAAACATGCGAAATAAGGGGGGAAATGGTGGGGGGGCTTGCATTTAGGAAGTACTTGCATGCCTGGATATGGTGCTGCCTGTGTTGGTGGGGCACTTCATACCAGGAGACGGGAGTGCCTGAAGCCAAGTGTCTCCTCAATGCTCCGATTGCAGGGAGGAGCCCTGACTGGCCGCACGTGGCTGCACCAAATGCTGCGACGTTCTACTAACACTGCAGCAGCAAGGGAGAAGGAAAAGGTCTCCCGAACCCCAATATGTCGCTGCTTGCCCACTCAAGGATGCAAGGGGGGGGGGGAATTAAGTCACCCCCAAAAAGATGGCCTAGCCATTTTTTCGGGGGTCAAAAAAATATAAAGCCTGGCCTTATAATTTGAGAAACACGGTAGCTGAAGAAGCTGTATCATTCTTATTCTTACATTCTACTCTTTATGGCTGAGGGCTACACTTAGAAGGGAAGGTACCCTTTAAGCCAGGGGTCCCCAACCACCGGTCCCCAGACTGGTACCGGTCCGTGGATCATTTTGTACTGGGCCGCAAAGCTTGGGCTCCGCCATTTTGTTTTAACAGTGCTTCCGAGTTTTTGGTGGCTTTTGGGTTTTCGGTTGGAAAGTGCTTCTGGGTTTTCGGTTGGAAAGTGGCGTTTGGTGCTGAAGGAATCCTCGCATCTTAGTTTCGTTGAAGGGTGATGGGCGGCTTCAAATGAAGAGCTGTCCCAATGGCAGTGGAGTCTCGCGTTACTCAGGTACCGGTCTGTAGAAGAATGAATAATCGTGAAACCGGTCCCTGGTACAAAAAAGGCTGGGGACCACTGCTTTAAGCGACATCCATAAAGTTGTTTTTTCCCTGCCATCCTATCTTGCCATCCTAAATTTTGCTAAATTAACTTGGAAGCCGTTAAGTAGTCTAAAAATATCATACAAAGAGAAGGAACAAGATTTCCCTGGAAACCACATAATGTGGGAAGAAAATTAGTTTATTTTAGAAGAATCTGCTGGGAAGTTCCCCATTTCCATAAAAGTATATATTATGGAGACTTTTCTTTGGTTAAACCTCCTTGAACTTGGGTTGGTTCCTATATTTCCTGTCTTCTGAAAATTATTGAAAGGAGTTGTTGAAGAGAATTATGGGGATACACAATTATTCTGGATTATTATTACAATTATTATTATTATTTAGTTATTAGTGTAAATATCTTAATTTATCTGATGTTTCGTTATTACAAGTTGCCAAGAATCTTAGCATAACTGGGTAAATAAATAAATAACCATGTTAGCTACAGAAGAACAAGAGCTGAATATTTTGAAATTACACTTCCAATTATGTCAGCCATAGACTTATCGCTTTTGGCTTTACACCTTCTAATCAATGATTTAGTAAAAAAATGTGCCTGTGGAAGCCAGTTTTCCAACTTCCCTTGCAGCTTAAAAGGACTGTAGGAAGAGGTTGGGGAACAGACTGAAAGGATTGTTTCTGCAGGAAATCTATAATACCAGTTAGAGCCACAAGATTTCCAATGTGAAACATGTCATTTCAACCCTCCCCCCTCCCAAAGTGCACATCAAGGTGCCTTATGTGGTCTGCATGAAGTGCTTTCAGATGGAATATTTAGACAAACGCCACTTACAGAGCATAGCAATTGAAGCCATATTTGGGCTATTTCAGCTTCAGTAGGACATTGAGATACAAGCAGAGGTATATGGAAATATGCTTGGGAAACAATAGGGCAGAGGT
>BLBF01000019.1:24763822-24796592 GCA_015471245.1 Laticauda colubrina
CTCCCTATCATGAGACGCCCATCTGATGCGGGATAGCAGATACCGCAGTAACACTCTTTGTAATTTAAATTCCAGGGTACCTTGCATAGGTGTTATCTCTGCTTAGCCTGGTCTGTCAAGATTTTCCTTTGTCTTCCTCCTGCTCAATCTTGTCCAGTCGGGTTCTTCTTTGAGGTGGCCATTTCTGACCACCGCTGCAATCGCCTTTGGGAAAAGGAGTAAAGACCAGCTGAGGAGGAGAGATGTGGCTCCCCTCAACTCAGCTGGTGGTCTCCCCCCTCTTTTCCACCGCTACGGGGTGGCTTCAGCCCCATATTCAAGGGATCGGGGTGCTTCAGCGGCGAGCACAGATTGAAACCATGCACAGTTGTGGATTTTGGTCTGTCATCGAAGAAGCCCAAACTGGAAGCCAAAAATTGCTCTTTTTTAAAGTAAAAAATTCAATATATACATACTTGGTGTGTTGTGAGTTAATTTTGTGTGTTTGCTCTCTAGCAAATTTTATGAGTTTGTTTGCAAGCTAATTTTATGTGACAGACTCAGTTAGCCAATGGCAGAAAGATAGATCTCTGAATGAATCTGCTCTTTTTTAATAAAAAATAATATTTACATACATGGTGTGTTGTGAGTTAATTTTGTGAGTTTGTTTTCTGGCAAATTTTATGAGTGTCAGGCTCTGAGTTCAGCTGGCCATGTTACCTTATCTCCGCTGCTGCCAGATCTGTATTTCTGCTTGTATGATGGCCAATGGCTTTGCAGAGCTCAGCAGAGCTGAGGATGGATTCTGCCACAACTGTAGGTCTGCAGGATGGATTCTGCAACAACTGCGGGGCTGCTGGAACTGGCTCTTTTCATGTATTGATGTGGTGCATATTGTTAAAGGGGGTTGGGATAATTAGGACTTTGGTTAAAACATGGTTAAGGTGGCATCAGGTGGGGATCAGTTAGTGAGGGTCAGAATAGGTAGGGATGCAGACATATTATAGGGTTAATAGCATTTAGAAATAATGGGTTAGGCATAGCCAGAATTAGAACTATGTATAGGCCTGAGTATGGTATGGTGTGTCTCATGATAATGGTGATAAAAGGAAAGGGAGTCTTACCAAATTAACTCTAACTTTGCCTGGCTTTTAGCCATTCTTACCTGATTAGAGTATTTGTTGTTTGATGCTACACTGAATAAACCATCATTGTCCTAAAAAGGAGCTGGAGTTTGGATTCATTTAAAGACAAATCTTCAATACTCAAGGACTGGCTGAGAGAAGGTTAGAGTTCACAAACATACTTTTGTTTTATAACTTGTTGGTGGGAGAGCGATATGGCAGAAGGAATAGACCATGTTCTGCCTTCTAAGGTGACAGAGGAACAGGGGCATTTGGTTGAGGGATCCAGTTTGGAAACAGAAACCCTTGTGCAACCTGTTATATGTCCAAAGTCACGGAAGTCCATAAGGCTGAGTGAACCCCTGAAGTAGGTGGACATTAAAACAACTGATTGGAAGACTTAGACGAGTGCAAACCCTCTTGGGACCACGGACAGTTGGCGAGTGCAACGGTGGGCCATGTATGGATGATTGTTCTGTATTCTGTACAGTGATAGATTTTGTCTTCTGTACAGATGCAGATAGATAAACTCAACAAAACATTCATACAAAGTTTTTATTATTGGTTCATCAGGTATCCTCATAACTCACATTCTTGACAAAGTTCTTCTTTAATGATCAATTATTGCATATCTGTCTTGTAGGTAAAAAGATGGATATCTCCTATCCCTTTTCTCCCATTTCGTAGCAATAGAAGTAGAACAGTTACCATGAATCCGTGAGTTCAGCCAAGAGTGAGGAAAACCTCCTCCAACCCGTCAAGGGTCAATTTAGTGACCAATCAGGATTAGAGATGTGGTTACCTGACATAACTACATTTCCCAGGATACCTTAACTACATTTATCATGATGCATTCCCTTAAGGGAATAGCTCATAATTGCTAACTAACTTTCCAATTCCCATGCACTGGCTGGACAGCACAATGATAGTGGCTGGATGGTTCCAGGAAGTACCACTTTGGACATATTAAGGACACAATTTGGTGAGGTATCATTATAGGACCAGTCGAGTTGGTATGGAAAAGAGAGGTACGCTGGTCCCTCTGGATCTTCAGTAGCATCTCGAGTTTCACCACCTTAAATGCACTCCCCTCTTTTGGGGTAAATCCTCTGATGAATCCTCCTTTGGGGTTCTCCAAAAGGATTTAAGGGGGTGAATCTTCCTTTGGGGTAGATCCTTTGGGAGAATCCTCTGGGAAGCTTGGTGCTAAAGGTCTACAGGATGATTCCCTTTCTCTTCTGTTTGGATTGGAAGGTTTGCCTCTGCTCGAAGGGCAAAGTGGACAGATGATTCCCTTTTTAAAACTACTGTGAGGGGTGGGAAGGAAGCTGCCCAGCTAGTCTGTATTCTTAGGAAACTGATGGAGGAAATGAGAGTAAAGAAAACTTAAATAGGGAGAAAAGGTCCATGGGGGGGGTGGTGGTTGGGCAGCTGGAGCAAGAGGAGAACACCCGACTATACAAGGGACAAGACCATGACTCGAAGCTCTGGGGCAGGAAGTAAAGTGTGGCATGGGGAGGAGGGAAACGATGGCATCACCCTCCCACCACTGCTTCCACCCATCCAACCTCAAAAGACTCACTGACTTGCAGGACCTTGTTGACACAGATGCCATCCATCAAAGCTATGCCCCTGTGGGAGGGCAGGCAATTCTCATCGGAAGTGGGGTCTGTCTCACCATTGCTGCTGTTGTTGGAGACACCAGTGCTGGTGGGAACCGTGGAAGCTATGGCTTCCCCTCCCGAAATGCTATGGCTGAAATGCTGCCTGTGGAGGAATGGGCAGCATTCCAAACGCACAGGCAGAAGGGAATGCAATAGCAGCGGAGGAAGCAAGGGTGATGGGCGTAATGCAAAGTGCCTCACCGCCACCGAGGCCGACATCCACGCCGCTGCCGCCCACCCATTGACCCGACCTGCACCCAGAACCATACCCGGGTCTGCATCAAAGGCACTTGGCGGGCGTACAGAGCTCTCTGTGCTCTGCCATGATCAGCCGTTAGGAGTGGCTGGTGGCGAGGCATGGCTGCCCACAGGACGCTCTAGATGAGGGTGCATGGGGGGGAGAAATTAAGTCACCCTAGCTGTTTTTTCAGGGGTCAAAAGAAAATAAGGCCCGGCCTTATTTTCTGAGAAACACGGTACCTTTTACTCAAGTAGCATATGATAACACAGTACATAGTAGCACAGGACACCCCCCTTTTAAGGTTGTATATGGAATGGATTTTGTAGCTGTACCTGAATTACCTGAGACGATGGACAATCCTACCACTGCTACCACCTGGTCTACGAAGATCACAGAAACTTGGAGAGACATAAATGAAGCGATACATAAGACATTTAAAGCTTATAAGACGTATGTCGATAAGAAACAGAGTGGTCACCCACCATTTCAAATGGGAGATTTAGTATATTTGTCCACCAAATATCTGAAGTTGGGTGTCCATTTAAAATCTATAGGATGTTTTACCATAAGTTGGATGATTAATCCTATTATGGTACAGTTGAACTTACCGCCACGGTTCAAAAAGGTCCACCCAGTAATCCATATTAGTCTCATTAAACCCGGAAGACATAATTCCAATGATCGGTTACCTGGTCCAATGAAGACAGATCATTATGAGATAGTGTCTATTTTTGATTCACGCATAGATAGAGGAGGTCTACGATATTTAGTAAAATGGAAGGAGTATCCTTTAGGTGAGGCATCATGGGTTGGCCACATCGATGTTAATGAGTTTGTTTGCAAGCAAATTTTATGTGACAAACTCAGGTAGCTGATGGCAGAAAGATAGATCTCTGAGTGAATCTGATTCTGTGAGCAATTCAATCTGCCTGCCTGCTTTTCCTGCTTTTGAGTAAAAGTTGCTCTTTTTTATTAAAAAAAATCAATATTTACATAAATATTTATAATATTTACATAAAAACCATGCCGACCCAGTCACATGACCACCAAGCCATGCTCAGTCAGAAAACCACGCTTATCCAGTCACATGACCATCAAGCCACACCCACAGAACTGGTTGTTAATAAATTTGAATCCTATCCCTGATCAAGAGCATTTACTTCTTAGCCAAAAATAAAAATACATTTCAGCGTGTAATAGGAAGCTGATCTGATACTATTTTGTATAAGCATGAACCAAGCCTGATATTGGCATATAATTCTGTGTTTTATACACCATTTTATTCTTTCTTACATGTGTGGGAAATGTATTCTTTCTTCCTTTTAATGTGACGCAAAGTAGTACAGAGGTATGGGTTTACTTCTTGAAATACCTAAATTAGTCTACTATATTATTTTACAACTTTTTCAGTTTCTAATGAAATGTGGATGTAAAACTTACTTTTTGAACACAATATTAACTAGCTTCTAGAATAACATTTCCCTTTTTTTGCTTGTGCAGACTTTGATTAATTTACTAGGAACTAGAGAAAATAATGTGCTAGTAGGTTCACTGCTTGCTCTCACAAGCTTGGCACAAAGGTAAGCTTCAGTTCCTTGGCTTTGTTTGATTTACTTTCATTTATCATGACATCTTCCTCTTAATGATTATGACAAATTTAAAAGAAAACATTTTTTTTGTGTGTTTATTTCTGATGTTCTAATGGAGGCATGTTTGTCCTCTTGAGCTGTGTCAGGTGCCATGTTATACTTCCAGATACTAATTTGCCTGGGTATGTAAAAATATGCAGACAGATGCTTACAAAACATGTTACCCCAACTTGCATGTTTATGTATACATAACTACATGGTCAGATTTTTTTTATAGAAATGACTGTGAGTGCATTTTCACAAAAGTAATTAAATGAATTAATGCTTAAATAAGTTGTTGATTGCAACATCAAATGAAAATTTTCAGATATGAAATTGTAGTATATGGGCAGTTTATATACATATAAAATATTATTTCCAATGGTATTAATTTATACATTCAGTTACTTATCAAAGCATCTACAGTAAAAAGTTTATTCATGTATATCTTGTGACAATATTTTCTTAATCTGCTTTTAGTTCAGATTTATATTTATGATTTTTGTCAATTAAATATTATGGTAAAATAAGGGAGAGAGTAAAGAATAAAATTGGGGTGAATGAATATGGACTGAATTCAAAGTTTAATATTTAATATGAATAAAATATGTTGAGATAATTGGGTCATATGCAGGTAACCCAAGCTTTCACAGTCACTTAGCAACTGATCAAAGTTACGATAGACCCCTCAAAAGCTACCTATGACCTATTTCCAGAGTTCTCTCAGCTGCATATATCCCCTCCCCCATCACATGATTGCATTTTGGGTGCTTGGCAACTGATTTGCCTTTTTGTGATTTGATGTGATTTTTCCTGATTTCTGACCATTCTGGATAGTTTCTAGCAAAAAATTGACATAGGAATACATGGATTTGCTTAACTACTGCAGAATTTATGTACAAATAGTGCATTCACTTAATGACTATGCCATTTGCTTAATGATTGCTATAAATAAAGTAATAAAATGGGGTCAGTTACATGGGTGTCTTGATTTATGATGATCATGATTTATAACAGAAATTTCAGTGCCTATTAAGGGCTTAAGTCAAGAATTACCTATAGGGACAATGAAATGTGGAATAAATGAAAGAAAAGTGAATGGGCCAAAAGGAACAGGAAAAAGTTGTAGTAATACTTTCTTTCTGAGGGATATATGAATAATATATGAAGTAATGGAAAAATGTGGTAGAATCACAGATGACTTGTAGAGTAGAAAATATGGAAAGCTATAGAGAATGGTTTGTTGTATATGCTGTTAAATATTACTGATATAAGCTATGTTCACTTTGCCTTTTATTTTCTTTGGATTTCTCTTTCTAATTTTGTTTCTGTACTATGCATAATGTTACTATAATGGAGCAATGGGGATATACTGTTTATATGTACTTTTGTATGTACTGTTGTCATACTTTAAATTGTAATAATGCAGTCAAATAAGTCAGTAGATAACTCTAGGGAATCTAGTATATATTTTTCTTCATTCTAAAACAGCTTATTTGAAACAAATTAGAATTTATTTATTAAGATGCATGATTAAATTAGTGTAGGGTAATGTGAGAGGCATTTGTTTGTTTATTTACTTATTTATTTATTATTTATTTGTATTGGTCTAACTACACTGTTTAAGTGAGGTACAGACATCCTCAATTTATGACCTCATTTGTGACTAGAATTTCAATCATAAGTTATAATAATTATAAGTCAAGGCATGTATTTTACTGGACACAATTTAATGACTGCTTTTATGGCAGCCATTAATCAAATCATTCTGAATTATGTAGTTGTTAAGCAAATTATATGATTGTAAGCCTCAATCTACTCTCCCAAATGGATTTTTTTTTACAGAAAAGCAGCAAAAACACTGAAAACTGATTAAAATCACTAACAAATGAGTATACAAACATTGCAAATCATGGACACATGACCGCAACCAGTGTATGTGGTTGTATTATGTTGTTGAACATACAATCATGTGACTGTAAAGATTGGTCAACATTTTATAATGGGTGGATGTGCTCTATGGGACCAGTCTTAAGAACTATATGTAGAAAATCTTGAAAAACTGTGTTACCTATCATCAAGTACTACTGTTGCAAGTCACTCATGTGCTTATCTTTTACATATTTTAGCTATGTGTGTATATAGATAGATAGATAGATAGATAGATAGATAGATAGATAGATATCGAGATATATAGAGTTATAGAGATATAGAGATATAGATACACACACACACACACACACACACACACAATTTACTCATCATATGAGATTGGAGCCAGATTTATTTCTACTTAGCATTAGTAAGATTAGTAACTCTATTAGCAAAATAGAAAGATTGAGCAAATGTGGATTAAAGTAGCAATATTTAAAAGAAATGAAAGCTAAATATAGCTATCAAATCAAGCTACCTTAGGTTACCACCAAGAAAAAATAATGGTCTTGAATAACAGATCCTTGCTGTGATAAGTTTATCTTCTAACAGAATATGGAATAAAAGAGTAAAACTTGCAAAATTGATGTTAATATAATACAATAAGCCACAATTTTCTCCCACAGTCCAATAACAGATAATATACCTGGTATATATTGTGTTCATTAGATACACAATTCATTTTGTTTTAAGACTTAACATAACAACATTTAAGGAACAGACCTGGGCATTATCCTTATGACTCAGAATTGGTAAAAATTGGTGGAAAAGTCAAAAAAATAAAGTATCTTATTTAGTAAAATGAAAAATAAAGTGTGGCAGAGAGACACTGTAACTATTTCATAGCTTTCTAGATTAGCCTCGAGATAAAGTAGATTAATGTCCTATCGTTAGTGTTGAAGTAAAATTGAGGTGCCAGTCAAGCAAACTTCTGGAATAACTACCTTGTCTTTCAGCTAGGACAGCCAGTGATCCATGCTTAAGAGCAACAGGTGTGTGTGTGCATGCGTGTATTCTAATATCTTTGCTTTTAAAGGGAGAGGCTATCATTACCAGGCATGCTGTACCGACTCTATTGTGTTTTTTTTTATTTCTTAGTAGTGTCAGAGACATAATGTAATCTGCTTTATGAAATATTTAAATTATGGGCTCTACCCATGACCAGGAGTCCAATTTTAATCATATTAAAGATTTAATCATATTAATCATATTAAAGTGTGTATAAATTACAAGGTCATTATGGAGAAGCCACTCCAGAATTAGATAGCTTATAGTTTACCCAATTTCATTCATGCCAATCCAGGAAATAGAGTGAAAATTGCTGAAGTTGGGATTCAGTGGTTCCAATATTTCATTTCTCTTCAGGAAAGCAAATCATATATTATTGACTCTGAAACTTCAGAAAACATACATTCAATCACATACTTCGGATAATATTCAAATTTAGGTAAGTTTTCAAAAATAATCTCCCTAATGTTTTTATTGTAGCCCTGAATGTCGTGAGAAAATAAGTGAGCTGAATGTTGTCGAAAATTTATTGATGATATTGCACGAGTATGATTTGCTCTCTAAAAGGTAGGATATGTCATTTTCATATGTAAATTTACTTTTGTGTTGATGATTTCCAGATATTTAGTTAATATACATTCAAATAATTCTATCTCTGAAGTTGTTCAGTTAAAAGTTTCGAAGTATAATATGAGGGAATCCCCAAATCTGACATTATAATGAGATATCGTATACTTTCCTTATTGGAATTATTTAGTGGAAATATTAACCATGAAAGTGACTGTGTTAAACTGATAATGCAAAAATCTGGTTTGTTTGTTTTTTAATAAAAGTTTTTATTTTTTAAGAAAACATATACAAATAAAACATAAAACCATCTTCCATTTTATATATATACAGTGTGTCAGTTGGTTTCAGATATTTTGTGCTATCCTTTCGTAGTCATTACTCACAGTTTATATAATTTTTCACCTTGTCAAAGTAACATATGCTTATATATTTATCAGTTATTAATCATCCATGACTGAACTATTTATTCCATCATTTTATACAAGATATATCGAAGCCTCTAGATGGCAGTGCTACTTATTTTTCTTCACTTTCACTTGCCCCTCGTGTATCCAAAGCCAGGAACAAGAGAAAGAAAAGTAAAATCTTTTCTTTCCTCTTTTTCTTTAAAAAAATAAATCTCAAATCAGAAAAGAGAGTCTTAATCAAAGCAGACTTTCAGGAGAATTGTTAAAAAAAATAAAAATAGGGAATTTAAAAAGACCAGTCCAGTTTAAAATTAAGAAGCTTTACCAAGTTCCAATAAAAAGGGGGAAAAAAAGAAACATTCAATTTAATGAGCTTAATCTTGCTGCTTAAGCTCTTTTCTCTTCACTTTTAATTCCTCTTTAAATCTTTCAGGTGTTCTCTCTAAAAAACAATAAGCAAAAGTTCATCTCACCAAGCTGACACATTTTCTTCTGATCTCTTCCTTCTGGAGCTGTCCCAGCTTCAGCAGCTTGAATGGCTGCCTCTCTGCCGCTGGAAAAAAGGGTTTTTCCTGGATCAACCAGGGAGTTTGTGATGTCCCTGGGATCAGCAGGACGTGCCCTTATCGATCACCATCTCTATGGGACGGTTTAGGTCTGTCGGGACCATCCAGCAGCGGAGATATTGACGGCGAACTTGGAGGATGAAGATTGCGCATTGTACAGCCATGATACCAGCTCCGCCCTCCTCCAAAGATCTGGTTTCAAATGTGCTATTAGCCCTAGCAATTCAATGAGTGATTTGGGACCTCTTTTTAACCCTCAAAATTTCATAGGATTGTTATGAGAAAAAACAGAAGGAAGGAATATTAAATGCCGTGCTGTCAGCTCCTAATTGAATGTTAGAATCCCAATGTAGTAAATAAAATATTTTTGTTCCTATGGTCCATTCCAGTCCCTTAGATGGCAGACCTTGAATAGCTCTGCATTATTGGTGCTGCTGCTGAACCTTGGACTAAATTGCTAAATGCTGCTGGCTTTGGACTAAATTGCACCTAAACAACCTCTCTGCACTGATAGTTAATAGAACTCTCTGTGCTATACAGAAGAGTTAAGGGATCTAAAGAGGTTAAGAGTTGCTTAGGATGTCACTGGCAGACAACAAGGAGTAAAACAATTAAACTTGCTCTAAAGCTATTATTGGAACCTACTTCATGATGATAAAGGTGATAAAATCATATTATTTCCCCATTCATTATAGTCTGCCAAGAAGTCTTGTTTTCAGGTGACCTTATCCCACTTTGGAAGGAGTAATACTGGAATCCACCTGTAGGGTTGCCGAGAGGAGTATCCTGCATATCTCACAGTCTCTCTACATTGGATTACAGCCTTTGGGCAGAATCAGTGGATGTTATAGGAGCTGAATTGTGCAATTATTTGGGGACATTTTGATTCTGTTGAGTTAGAAGGAATCAGACTCTGTTGCAATATGGAATCCTCTTGGATTCATGGTTCTCGCTAGAGGAACAGGTAGCAATCATGGCAAGAAAGGCCCATGTTCACCTTTGGATTTGCATTAATTACAGTCAGGTCCCATATATTTCTCTTGGGATGCTGGTATTCTGGTGGGAGGAGGAAGGATTGGAGGGATCTCTATCTGAATTTTCTGTTTCTATTTCCTGCTTGGAGAGATTTCTATATGAAGTTTCTATTTCTGTTTCCTGCATTGCTGGGCTGTGAGTTTCCATTTCCTGTATTGCAGTACTGTGGGAAGGGTTTTGTTTACACTGCTTTAAATTGCTGTTCTTTAAACAAGAACATTTAATTCCTACCTAGACTTCTTGCTATCACAAGCCTTTCAATAAAAACTCCTTTTGGAACAATTGCTGTTTCAAGGTCCTGCTTTCCTGGGAAGATTGGAGAGGCAAGACCTTACATTAGGCAGGAACAGCATACAGGTCAACCTGGAGAGGTAACAGCCCGACCATGGGGACTGTGCATGCCATGTCTGTCCAGGGCAGTGACCATGAAGAGGCTGAAGACTGGGGGAGAAACCCTACCCCAAAATGCAAGCAGAGGAGGCCCTCAATGCCTGGATCGAGGAGAACATTGCCTCAAGTTCCATTGCCAAGCCAAAATGGAAGAAGAAAGGCTGGGGTGGCAGAACCAAGGATGTCACCCTCACCTGTGGGATCCACTGACCCAGCTGGAAGCAGGAGATGGAAGACCTCTATGACGATGATGAATTGGAAAAAGCCCCAGACAGCCCAACCAACTCCTAACAGAAGCTATGAACCTCATGAGGGAGGCCATCCATGGCATGCAGATCCAGGGCACCCTGGCTTGCTCTGCAGGAGAGGTAGGAGTGCAAAAGGAGACTACCAATGAACAAAGGAGATCCCCAACCCCAGAGGCATCTACTGAAATCTCAGGGGCTACTGGGTAACCCATTGCTACCATAGAAAATCCACCCAAGAGATATCTCAAAGCAAAATAAGGCCTACGACTCAGCGGGAGGAGGCTTCCATCCTTAGAACGGAAGGCGTCAAATTTGATTTTACAGGAATTCCCAGTAACTGGGATTTTTCCTCGCACACATACTGACCAACATGCAGGAGTATGGGAGGGATTTCCCTACAGTCAGGGTTGTCACACTGACTCTAGAAGGATCAGCTGCATGTTGGATGGTGAACCTCCATAATGCAGAAGCACCGGAGCTCCAAAACTTGATCCACTTCATGACAGCCCTGAGACAGAGATTTGAGGACCACCTAGCCAACCACAAGGCTAGAGATGACATAAAGCATGGCAGACGGGGCACTGTCCAGTCACCAAGTACATCAAAGAGTTTTATGATCTGACTTGCCATGTAGATTGGCCAGAGGAAATACTCATGAGTTGTGTTAGGAATGTAAGTCACCTAACAGCTATTTGGGTTGGAAATATGTAAACCAGGACAGACATTTTAATACTGTATCTTTAAGAAAATGAAAAAATGGTAATTGGGTATGCTTTCTCAAACAGCCATAAGATGGAGCCAGAAACCTGGGTTGTTTAGTCTTAGTCTCAGAAGAGAGTGTGAGTGAGTCTGTTTCCTTGGAGAGTTTTGCAGTTACTCCTAATTGACTGCTATTCATGGATTTGATGTAAGTCTGATACTGAACTGTTTTTTACACTGGACTTTGTTATTGGATTATCCCTGGACTGAAAACTGCCTTATTTACCTGTGAATGACTTTGGACTGCTTATCTTGAACTTTGCTTAAAAGTTTCTGGAAGTAAAAACCTACATTTACTATACAGTGTATCTGTGTGCTGTTTGTGTATTATTCAACACTTCTCTCAATACATTTCCCTGTATGCACTCATTCTCCTAACAGGGAATTACCTCAACAAGTTGGTTCAAAATGTCGTGGCAGCCAGCAGAGCTGGTGGAAGATTCGGACAGTGAGGAGGTTTGGGAAAGAACATGGGCCAGTCTTGGATTCTGGGAAAGGCTCTGGTGAATGCTCTGCATTGGAGGCAGAGATGGGGCCAGGCCCATCCAACAGTTATCAGCTGCCTTTAGAGTTGGAGATCAGTGAGGCAGAACAGCTGGAGCCTGTTCCCAATGTGCACATGTGCAGAGCTGCCAGGAGAAGAGAACAGTTAAGGAACAAGGGTCGACTCAGAAGTAAAGGCACGGGTGGACAGTGAATGGCACCTCCAATAGGAAATAAAGAGGAGCGAAAGGGGAGTGATGTTTGCAGGAGACAATTAGTTCATTTAATTAGTGTGAAGATTTGTTCATGACTCTCAGAGACACCTTCCAAATATTTCCTTGTACAATGTTGTGCTTGGAAGCTATCGGCCTGGCAACTCTCCATACCTGAAGGTCTCTGGTTGTAATTCACCCTTGAAAGACTGTTTGCTGGGACTGTTTGCTGGATGTGAATGATGGGAATTCACATTAGCCTAATAAAAAGGGATTTTGTCGGGATAAGGAGTCTGTTTTGTGATTTTGGGAAGTCTAGGTCATAACACAAAGAAGATTTAACAATGACCTGTACAATGCCTGCATTGTTTGTGGATCCTCAGTCCACCTACATGGCTGGTATGCCTTGGCTGAGGAAGCTGAAATTAACCAAGCTTGAAACCAGTACGGCGCAAGCCACTCCTGGAAGAAATCCCCATTGGAAGGAAGAAGGGAGGGAACCAAACTCCATTCTGCTCCACCCTATTCAGCTGCCTGCTTCAGTTGTGGGAAGGAAGGCCACTGCGCAGCCAAGTGCCTTGCGAGGATGCCCATCCAGAAGGGTGAGAAGCAGGTCAGAGAGAAAACCTCAAAGCCATCACCTCATTCCAGAAACGCTTCCCAAAAGACCCATGCAGTCATTGACTTTCCGCTGGAATCAATTATGGTGCAAGGAGCTCTGACTTCTCCGGGGGAGGAATCTTGATGATATATTACATTTATATATATATGATATATCATATATATGATATATACATTTATCTTGATGATATATTGATTTATACTGAAACTAAAACTCAACATTAAATTGATATGGGAGATCTTGAAGACACTAAGGGCAGCTAAGTTGTTTGCCAAACTCTCCAAATGTGAATTTAACCAAGATAAAATAGATTACCTAGGGTACCAAATCTCTCACCAGGGGTAGAAATGGACCCTGCAAAAGTCAGAACAGTCCTTGAATGGGAAACTTCCCTCACTCGCAAGCAACTGCAGAGCTTCCCGGGGTTCACTAACTTTTATCAGCAGTTTATTCACTCTTTTACCCAAATAGCATTGCCAATTACAAATCTGTTAAAAACCAAGAGGGTACCAAAAAAAAAATAAAAACCAAGAAGATGAACTGAAACCTAGCCAACCACTGAAGTGGACTATGGACTGCCAAGTGGGATTTGAGAAACTGAAAAGATTATTTTTGGCTGAAGTTGTGTTAAAACACCCAGGCGCAGAGAAACCATTCGTAATCCAAGCCAGTGCCAGTGATGGGGCAGTTGGTAACATTTTACCCCAAGAGAATGAAGAGGGCAAATTACAACCACGTGCATACACCTCTAGAAAGTTAACTGAACAAGATGGACAATATGGGAAAAAGAGGCTTTTGCAGTCAAGTGGGCACTCTGTCAGCTTTAAAAATTGAGCTGTCACATTTCATGGAAGGTGGGTTGGAGGAGTTCAAGTTGCAGTTAATTGGTTCTCATGATTTATGAAGTGTAGAAGTGGGAGGAGGGAAGGGAGGAGAGAAGGTGGATTCTGTGTAACGCCCAAAAATAATTTCACTTTGAGAAATTGCCTTTGACATGCAAGATCTGTTTCTAAATAAATCAATTGGAGAGAAAATGTCTCGGAGTGATTGATATCATGGATACTTTCTGGATGCCTTACATTCTTAACTTGGAGATATTTCTTAGAAGGAAGCAAAATACTTTCCAAGTATGGACTGACCACAAGAACTTGGAAGCACTCAAAACCCCACAGAAAATGTCCCCAAAACAGATCCAATGGCACAATACTTCCAATGCTTTAATTTCACTTTGAAGTATATACCGGGATACAACAGTATCAAGGCGGAAGAAATTAAGCCCATGCTCCCAGCCTCCCAATTAGTGGCTAAGGTTGTCATACGCTCTCAGACAAAGAATGACCCCTTCACCTTAGACAATACCACCATCACAGAATTCAAAAAAGCCTTGGAAACAGATGAGTGGTTTAGTGCTCATAGACATACTTGCATAGTAAAAGATGGGTTAGCTTGGGTAGGAAATAAGCTGTATGTCCCAGCTAGAGAAAGGCTGAAAGCTACGTAAGCTTGTTACAGCTCCAAATTAGCTGGTCACTTTGGTTTACTGAAATGACAATTCTGGTGGCCCTCATTTAAAAAAATGACATAGAAGGCTATGTAGCAAGCTACCCCATTTGCTCTGCTGCTAAATGCAGGCAGGGAAAAACCCCTGTCTACTGCAGCCAGTGGCCAACTCTTCAGCACCATGGAGAGAGATCTCCATGGGTTTTATTGTAGAATTGCCCGAGAGTTCTGGAAACACAGTGATCTGGGTTGTCACTGACCTTTTGTCAAAGCAGGTTCACTTCATTCCATGCCAAAAGATCTCTACAACCAAGCTGTTTTTGGTCCACATATACTGCTTGTATGGGGCCCACAATGTATTATTTCAGACTGAGGAGTCCAATTCACATCCAAGTTCTGGAAAGCCTGTTTGGATCTACTTGGAACTGATCAGGGAAATAAACGGGACCACAGGTCGAACAAACTCAGTTCTGGAATAGTAGCTGCGTTTTATTAACTAACAGCAGGACAACTGGACTGAGCTATTGCCTTTTGCAGAAGTGGCTTATATTAATGCAGTTTACACTAGCACAGGTTTTACTCCATACAGAGTGGCCATAGGGCAAGAATTTAATTCTGTGCCTGAGTTACCCTCAGAAATCCCCTCCTTGAAACAGTGGGTTGGTCATTTGCAAACCATTTGGCTGATGGTCTACAAAGCCTTGCATGAAGCTAAGGCTCCCTATAAAGCACAAGCAGACAAAAACCTATAGAACCTAGACTTGACAAAGTGGGGAACAGTTCACCCTCCCTCCAAGTTTCTAAAATCTTTGCAGCAGTTTAAAAAGCTGGGCCCTAAATACATTGGGCCCTTCCCCATAGTTCATATTATTTTTAACCCTGTCATGGTGGAATTAGGAACTCCCTAAGTCATTATGACAAGTCCACCCTGTTTTCCATTGTAGCTTGCTGAAGCCTGAAGTCACCTCTAACCTTCGTCCAACTACTTCCACTTTTCCACCCCCTATTATGGTAGAGGGCAAAGAACATTTTGAAGTTCAAGGAATTCTAGACTTTAGGAAATTCTGCAGAGTCACTCAGTACCTGGTGGCTTGGAAACCTTGCCTTTTCACACTGTGAATGGATTCACAAACATATGCATGCCTCTAAATTAATACATATATTTCATCACTTGTACCTTGATTAAAAAAAAATGTGCTGATTTTATGTTTTCTTTGCATCCCTTTCCCTCTTTTTATTTTCTTTCCAGTGGATTTCCTATTTTTCTAGAGAGGTGGCATGTCAGGTCCCATATATTTCTATTGGGGGTGGCATTCTGGTGGGAGGAGGAAGGATTGGAGGGATCTCTATCTGAATTTTCTGTTTCTATTTCCTGCTTGGAGGAATCTCCATATAAAGTTTCCGATTCTGTTTCCTGCATTGCTGGGCTGTGAGTTTCCATTTCCTGTATTGCAGTACTGTGGGAAGGACTTTGTTTGTTCTGCTTTAAAATTGCTGTTTTTAAGCAGGAATTTAGTTCCTACCTAAGTCTCTTGCTATCACAAGCTTTTCAGTAAAAGCTTTTGGAACAACTGCAAGACTCCTGCTTTCTTGGTAAGATTGGAGAGGTAGGACCTTACAATTGCTTTCATTCTCAGACTGGGAGGTTTTTCTCCTATCCCTCAAATCCCTCTGACTTCCTGTCTGGATTACTACAATATCCCTTATATGGGATTGGCTTTGAAATACTATCAAAGGTGTCCGATGCTGTTTCTACCTTTCCCCAGGACAAATTTGAATATCTTTACTGTAAATAAGAACCTGAAAAATTAATCAATCTTAGAAATAATGGGAAAGCATTACAATTAGATGTACTCAAAGATTAGCCTAAGTATCATTTGCTTTAAGAGGATCCTTGGCTCTGCTCAGCTCATCCCTTGCTACTGCTTTCAGGCTTTCCTTTTTAATGTTAAAGATTCATGACATCAAAAATATTAATCTCTCTTAGAAATAGAAAGGCAACCACCCCATCACTCTGATACAGTGCCCTCAGGATTATGTGTTCTGTGATAATTACAAGCATGTTCAGGAAACAGGAAGGAAATTACAAAAGCTGTGTTCTATGTTTCTGCCTTTTTTGTACGTACATTGTGATACTGCACAGATGTACAAAACAGGTACCATTTCATAATGACTTCCTGAGATTGCTTTTATCAGTTTGACAAGAGCCTCCATTCCTGTGACTGCTTCTGATTATATCCGTGCTTAAAACAGCTTAGAGTTGTTTCAGTTGAGCATTATAACAAGCAGTTACTGAGTTGGCTGTTTGAAGAATAGGTTAATATAAAGTAGTATTTTTAGATTAATTTCTTTACAGGTAATCCTTGATTTATATTTAGCAACCATTCTGAATGATAATGGCACTGAAAAAAGTGATTTATAACTTGTACTCACACTTACAATCATTGCAGGATCCCCATGGACACAAGATCAAAATTCAGCTCCTTGGTACTTGACATGTATTTACAATCATTGTTGCATCCTGGGATTATGTGATTACAACTTTACCAGCCAGCTTCTGAAAAGCTAATTCAGTGGGTAAAGCTGGATTTGCTTAACAACCATGTGATTATTTTAACAACTGTGGCAAAAAAAGTTGTAAAATCAGGCACAACTTACTTAACAACCACTTCATTTTACAACAGAAATTCTGGTCTGTGTTGTGGCCATAAGTCTTAGGATGCCTATATTAGAGAAAAAGACAGATGGAATCTCTCTCTGTCTCTATCTCTATCTCTTTTATGTGTATACCTATCTATATCCTCCATCCATTCATCTATCCATCCATTCGATTATGAACTACCTGATTCTTTAGTAAATCTGTGTGTCTTACAGATTAAAAAAAATAGTCCATATAAAAAGAATTTTTGGCTAACTGGAAGAACAAGATACTTAGTTGTAAAACCAAATGTAACTGAAGGGGAGTCCATAACCACCCTTCCCAAGGTCTCTGGAGAAGTTTTACTAGTGGTTTCTAGATGCAGTTCAAGCTTCTGGTTATTACTGTTAAATTCTTCATGATATAGAGCAGTGGTGGCAAACCTTTTTGGCACCGAATGCTGAAAAAGGAACACATGCACGCACAAATGAGTCAAAAAACGGAAGAACAGCTCTCTGGCGTGTTCTTCTTCTGGCGTGTTCTCTAGCAGGAACGCTGGAAACCGGAAGTTCAGCATGCCTGGAGAGATGGCTCTGTGTGCCACTTCCATCACACATGCCCTAGGTTCGCCATCACAGATATATTTGAAATTTCCAGCTTTTTCTTCCCATCTGATATAATCAAGTAGGGTAGAGGTTCTCTTAGTTCTGTCTATTAAATAGTATCATCTTAACACAGAAACTAGTTTACAGTATTGCAATATACCCGCTCTCTTGAACAATATGCTCCCAAGATATGTGTGACTCTCACTTTTAGGAGTCTTTTTAGACTCCTCACTTTCAGGATGCTAAATAAAATGCATTACTCTCTCTTTGTTACATTGAGAAAGTAGGCCAAAATTGAGAATTTATATAATTTAGCAAGCATGCTATCTGTAACTATTGAATTAAGAATGTTTGCTGGTTTTTTTTTTTTTGGTTTTTTTTTTTGCAGATTGACAGCAGAATTACTCCGCCTTCTTTGTGTGGAATCACAAGTCAAGGAACAAATCAAGTTGTATGAAGGAGTGCCTATTTTGCTTAGTCTGCTCCATTCTGATGATCTAAAACTACTCTGGAGTATAGTTTGGATTCTTGTACAGATTTGCGAAGATCCTGATACCAGTGTTGAAATTCGAATTTGGGGTGGAATCAAACAGCTCCTTCATATTTTGCAAGGGTAGGGTTCTGAATGTATCTGTAGTAACAGCAGAGATAATGTGTATACTCACATACAAACTTCCAAACTACTTTTTCCTTAATGGATTCAGTTTGATTTCATGTGAAAATCAATTTATATTAACACACGTTTGTCTTTGAATGATATTGTTTTATAGAAATGCAGACATAAATTTCATGAAGTATCTATATAGCAATTTCTTTAGGGGGAAGAGATTAATGAAGCAGAATTTATTAAATAAATCTGTATAGAATATTCATTACTTATACAAACAACAGGAGGCAATATCTGACCAGATTTAATCCTATATTGGGACTTGCCATACTTATATAACTAAATCTTATTCTATAGAGTTCAATTCCTTTTTCTTTAGAATTGCTGTTTTTAACTCAGGATGTCTGTTTCAGAGAGCCCTACAGTCCCATGGAATCCATGTTTAGAAGGATTTCCATGCTTTGGAGAAGGATTTTTAGGACAATTCCCATGGTAAATTAAGCTATTTGTCTTGTGTGCTGCTCCTGCCCATTTCTGGAGTTAACTTTAAAAATTCCAGATTGTGATGGGTTGACAAGAGATCCACATTGGTGCTCAGCTCATACTACAGCCACTCCAGGCTCTGATTGGCCATTCTTCTGTTTCTTGGCTTTCCGAAGCATACAAGGATGACAGACCTTCTTAGCAGCCCTCTCTGGCCTAACAGACCCTATGAACTTTCATACTGACTAGGGACTTGAACCATGGTCTTGCCAGTATTAATTCAATACCTTAACCATTACATTATACTGACTCATAATATGCAAGGATGCACAGAACATAAGCATTTATGATTCTAATTGCTGATAAACATAGAGATAAATGCAGATTGTTTCTTGTATTTTTCTAGGGAACGAAGTCTGTTTTTGGATTGTTCTTCTATTGGGAGTTTATCTAGTGCAAACATAGCTGGGAGAATCCAGCAGCTTTATTTATCAGAAGAGTTAAACCCTCATGAAATACAAGAAAATACATTTTCTCTTCGAGCAGGTACAGTAGTCCTACGATGATTTATATGAATCAGGGTGGCTGCTGGGGGTTCGCAGCGGTTTGGGAAAGGCCCTAGTTAAGATTCTGTGCAGTTTGGAGAACCCCCAAATCCCACTCCAGACTGACCCCTCCCGGGAGTCCCAATACGGCCCGTTTTGGATGGAGGTAAGTGTAGGATGCATGCTGAGGCTCGAGGAGGGTGAAAAACAGGCCTCCTGGAAATTCAGGAAGGCTGGAAATGGGCCTGTTTACGGCTTTCAGAGAGCTTTCAGAGCCCGAGGAGGCCATTTTCGGCCTCCTGAAGGCTTGAGGAAAGCCTCCAAAGCCCGAGGAGGGCAAAAAAGCCCCCTCCACCATGGTGCAGGAGGCTGACTAGGCCACGCCCACCATGGCCACGTCCACCCAGCAAGCAGACAGAAAACTCCTTGTTAAAATTTTTGAAGCTCACCCCTGATATGGATGAAGTTATTTGTGCCTAAACAATGCATTAATAAATGGTAATCAAAGACCGATAGATCAATTAAATAATAAATTCAGTAGCTTCTGTTACAGATATATATATGCTGACTGTCCTATATAGCAAGGTAGGTATGGAGTCATAGACATTTTATTGTCCTCAGTCTGTAGTGTTCCCCAGATTATATAAAATGTTAAATGTAAAAGGATTAGTGAATTAATTTAAAATATTATTTTAAAACTCAAAAAACACACAACTGATAAATACTTTCATGTATAGGAGCAGGGTAAGATAATTTTTTGGTGATTTATTTTAGCCTGTTGTGCTGCAGTTACTGAACTGGTCCTTAATGACACTAATGCCCATCAAGTGGTACAGGTGAGAAGTCTTTAAATACTTTTAAACACCTTTGAGGTTAAACTTTTTATTTGTACTTATATAATACACTTTTTTTGAATAGAAATAGTATAGATTAAAAATATGCTGCTGTGCACTCATATAAGGACTGGAGGGCATATCTGCCACTTAATCATTTCATAATCAAAGCACTACGGATAATTTGAATTACAGAAGACATGCTATTGATATCTGCCTCGGCAAGCTGCCTCAGCATGGCTAACTGAACAAGAATGTATCTTGTTCAGACAAGAATAGAGAACAAGAATGTATCTTAAAGAGTAAATGTGTCAACTAAAGCCTATTTAATTTGAAGATCATGCTGCAAAATGAAAAGTATCTGTTTTTGCTGATAATTTTGCAATAGACAATAAATTTCTCATGTGAATCTGACAAACTATTAGAAATTTTTTATTACTAAATGTTTGATTGTTCTCTGAAATATTCCTCCATATATACTTTTTAGGAGAATGGGGTATATACAATAGCAAAGCTGCTTTTACCTAATAAGCAAAGGAATATAGCAAAGGCTAATTTATTACAGGTAATCCTTTTTATTTATTTATGGATTTTCACTGAAAATATTTGAAACAAGTTTTGAAACAGAAATAATGTAGTTTATTATGAATTTATTTATTGCCTTTTGAATAAAGAGCAAGATAATTAAGAAAAATGCCTCCCTCCTTAATAAGAATATATAAGACTCGAAAAGCCAACACATTGCTTATAGTTCCATAAGCCATTCTCTTCTAGTATTACAATGTTTTACTCTATTAATGTAAAAATTGTTCAGGCTTTTAGCTTGTTACTGGCATTGAATCTTTAGACAAGAGAAATCAAAAGTGGCTTTCAATCCTGTATTCAATTATTTGTATGTATTTTTCTCATCTAGTGTTATGCATTCAGAGCCCTGAGATTTCTTTTTAGTATGGAAAGAAATCGACATCTTTTTAAAAGGTATGCTGAATACACGTTATATTCCAAGATTATTTTCCTTTGAATAAATTTGTGTATATAAGATACTATATCTTATGTTTATTGTATATATGAATATGTGTATGTATGGATTTGCTTAAAACACTGATTTCCAATAAAAATCTATTTCCAAACACTATGTAATCTATAAATGAAATAAAATTGCATAATATATTCATATTTTAATAACAGAAGACTTTTGAAGGCACTGGAACTTCGTGACATCTCTGTGCTATAAGTGGTTCAGATGTAAATCCTGTTGTCCAAGCTACATATCTGTGATTATACATTATTGACTGGGGATGACATGTCACAAGAAATGATCACTGCACTTGACACTGTTTCTGTGGGAATTGTTCAAAAAACAATAAGTATATGCATATGAAGTGTTTCTCCAATCTTAATTCAGAAAAAGAAATCTATGCTCCAATAATATGGCTTTTGAAGCACTAATATCAAAAATTCATTTATTATAATAATAATTCAAAACTATATATTTATTTTGCTTGTAAGTAGAATTTTTAGAGATCTCATATTCAGTGGTATAGAAGAGATAGTGGCAACTTTTTTTCCTTATTCAACAATCCATAGCAAATTTCTGAGCATGGAGGAATTCATACATGGAGGAATCAAGTGAAGGATCAGGCTAGCATACTTTAATTTTGCTTTATTTTGGATCGAGCAGATCTGCTGAAGAATTTCTTAAAAATTAAACAGTACTTCCATAAGAGTTATTACATTTGATGAGATTTATTACAAAATATGAATTGATAATATTGATTTTGTTGAACTCAGCAAAATCATTGTTGCACTTTCTTTCTTCTTTTGCACTGTCTGTCTGTTTCCTTTGCTTTTGTCTCCTTCAGGTTTTGTTCTTCTCTTTCCTTAAAAATGCTACTCTATCTTCTGCCACATATCCCCTTCCCTAATTCACCATTTTTCGCCAGCCATGTATATGTAATTTGAGAAAAAAATATAAATTATATATGCAGTTGCAGATAAATTAATTTTACAAAAAGGGGACTTATTTTACAGGTAATTATTTTATGTATTTGTTTTTTTGTCAAACATGTGCAAGATAAGAAGTATAAGTATGAACATAAACAAGAACAAAGGGAGTAAATACGGATAAATGGGGACAGTAAGACAGGGGTGGTAGGCATGCTGATGCGCTTATGCACGCCCCCTTTAAGGACCTCTTTGGAATGGGGCAAGGCCCATGGTAGACAATTTGAGGTTGAAGCTGTGTGGGGTTGAGGCTGTAACAATGGAGTTGGGTAGAACATTCCGGATGTTGACCACTCTGTTGCTGAAGTCGTATATTCTGCAGTCAAGTTTGTATTGAGTTTGTATTGGTTCTTTGCCTGTGTATTATTGATGGTATTGGGTGGCACCCTCCAGCCGTACTGCATGCTCCTGTAGGGGGTCCCTGAGGCCAGGTGGCGCAGAGTGAGTGCCACCTTGAGCCCAGGTTCCAGGCTGGGCCGGAAGTTGGTGTTTGCCTTGGTCAACCTGGGTGTCAGCCGCTGCACAACTTCGTCAAACATGGCTGGAGGCATCCTCATGAAGTTCTGGAATGCCCGAGTGTCTTCGTTCCTGAGCTCCACCATCAGCTTGTTGTACAGTCCGTCCTCTGCTCTTCTGGCGAACCATCTTCATACCCAGACGCTTCTTGGCCGCCCCTTTTTCTTCCCGTAGTAGAGTTCACAGAGCCTGTAGATGGCTTCGCACTGTTGCAGAAGGATGGTGGCTGCCAAAAGGACTGTGTTACGATCCACGGTGGACATGATTGGATGCTGTGGAAGAGGAAGAGTCAGATGAAGGCTGCAGAGGTCTGCACAGCTAGGCTGCTGGTCTGAAAGTGAGATGCAGGTGAGTTGCTCCCCCTTTTTATGGGCAGTATAGGTGTCCCTTTGCATCCTCTAGGCATCCTCTAGGCATCCTCTAGACATCCTTAATATCTGAGATAGGTCCCCTCTGCGGATGTTCTTTCCATTTTACATGCTTTGTTTCCGCTAGGCATCCGTTCTGCATCCGTTCCGCTTCCTCCCTGCATCTGAACGGATGTGAGTTGCGCGGATGCGCAGCGGATATAAGGGATGCGTAACGGATGCGTAGCGGATGCCTAACGGATGCGTAGCGGATGCGTAGCGGATGCAGAACGGACAAATTGGATACATTTTCCGCGCAAAAGTTTTGAGCAGCTCAAAACTTTCTGAGTGGATGAAACGTCCATAAACGGATACTGGATGGATAGGAAGCAAAACGGAGGCAGTGAGTACATCGCGTTAACCAACAGATGGCAAGCTTTTTTGTCCGTTTTACATCCTCTTTGCATCCGTTGGTGCAGTGTAACATGGGCTTTACTCTCCACATTTTTCTCTCTCTCCAAAGCATCTTTTAAGTTGAATTCTTCTATTATTTGAAAGAAGGATTTTGGTAATATCTTTCTTGCTTTTTTTTGTTGATTTCTGCGTTTTGTAATCCAACTGATCATTAGCTATTCCATTAAGATCTCCCATCATACAAATATTAACATAGTCCAATTCAATTATTTTCATACGTAATTTCCTGTAAAATTCTTCTTGGTTATCATTCGGAGCATAAATTGCAATTAAAAGTGTTTTAACAATATTGTCCATTATTTCCACCATCAAAATCCTTTAATCGTCATCTGTAAAATTAATTCTACTAAAATTGTGTCTTTAATATATAAAACCACACCTCTTTTTTTAAATTGTCCCAGCGATGTAAATAATTTCCCCATTTTTTTGTTTAAGTGTATGTTCATGTTATTTTTTAATATGTACTTCTTGTAAGCAAATTATATCAAATTTTAATTTCTCTAGTTTATGAAATAGTTTCTTTCTTAATTTCTTAATTAAGTCCATTTATGTTAATCATAATCAATTTTCTTTCATCCATATTGAGCTTTATAAGAGGGTTTTATTGCTCTAGTAGATCTTAGTTCTCTTTTATTCTCTGGGTACACCACCTACTGCACCTTCTTCTTTCTCTTTTTCAATTACTGCTGTACACTCCTCTTGAAATTCAATTAATGACTCTTCCTTTCTAGCTTCTTCCTCTTTTCCTCTAAAATATTCCAAGTAGAATTAGCTCAGCTTTTTCAACTGTGTCAATTCTGCGTTTTTGTTCCTGCCAGGTGAACGAGAGGCCTTCTGGCATTAACCATCTGTAATTTACTCCTCTTTTAAGTAACTCTTTAATCAAAAATAAATATTCTCTTTTCATCTCTCTTACTCTTCTTGGTACCTGTTTCAGCACCACAATTTCTTTATCTTTGTACTCTAAGGTTTTCTCTCTTGCCACCTGTAGTATCTATGTCTTAATAATCTTTTTGTGGATCTAATATGAACTTCTCTTGGTAGTCTGTTTCTCATTGTGTATCTTGTATATACACAGAACACTTCATCCATCCCATCCATCATCCTCTCTTTGGTTATCTCTAATGTCTCTGCCAGTATTTCTGTCATTATTTCGGCAAGATTTTCACCTATTCCTTCTTCTACATTTTGAAATCTTAGATAGAATTCTGATCTGTCAATTTCCCATCCTAATGGTTTGCATCTTCGCTTCTCAATATCATTCAATCGAGTGTCAATATCTCCTATTTTCTTATCCCTTTGTACATCTTCTTTAATTGTTTAATTCTGTCCTCATATTTCATCATCATCTGTTGAATGTTCTCACTTTCTCATCTGTCTTTTCAGTTCTTTGCTCAATATTCTTAGCTCTTTGCTCAATATTCTCTATTCTCTTTTCAATCTTCTAGATTCCTTGCATAATCATCTATAATGTCACTTCCTTCTCTTTCTCCTGTTGTAAAATTGTCTTGTTGACCATTGTCCTCCAGATGATGAAGAGGCTATTGCTACTGAGGAAGCTGATGCTGTTGTCTTTCTGCTCATCTTGTGCTTACCTTTGGAGAGGAAGAGAGAAAAAGAAAAAAGAAAAAAAAAGAAGTAAAGGCAGGCAGTTGCCACTCCAGAAAAAAAAGGGGGGGAAAGAAAAATCTTCAGGCACTTGTGTACCTTAATCCAATTATTTCTCTTAATTAAAAAGAGAAAAAGGAAGAAGATAAAAAAAAGTAAAAGAAATATGTTCTAGTTTCTGGAATCGAAGGTTAAACTCCAAACATAAAAATTCATACTGGGGGGCGGGGAGTAGAAAAGGAGATGGAAAATAATCTAGAGTTAAGCCAGCTACTGCCACTAAGTATCCAAGGCTCTTTTATAAATCAAACTTTGGTTCCAATATTTTCAAGGTCACTTCAATCTTCTTTCTTTCAACTTCAGCTCAAAGCTCTAATTATTTAGTTTCACAGATGAGCACCTGTATAAACAATCTATCATGCTCATCCCACTATCTTTTCCATTGCAAATCTCAGAGTCCTTGAGTATAGCAAGTACATAAACAAACCGAAAAAGAAAGAAACAATATGTCCAAGCCTCTAAATGGCAGTGCGACTTTTTTTCCTGTTCACTTTCACTCCCCCATCTTGTATCCAATTCCAGAAATAAAAAGAGAAAATGGAATCCTTCCCTTTTTTTGAAAAAAAAAATACAACTCAAATCCAAAAGAAGAATCTTAATGAAAACAGACTTTCAAAAAATTATTTAAAAAAAATAAAAATAAAAACAAGGATGAAAATTTAAAAGAAACCAGTCCAGTTTAAAGTTCAGTAACTTTACCAAATTCAAAATTCCAATAAGAAGGAAAAAAGAAAAAAAATCTTTCACTTTAACTAGTTTAATTTCACCACTTAAACTCTTTTCTCTTTCTTTTTAATTTCACTTTAAATCTTTCAGGATGTTCTCTTCAAGTAATAATAAGTAAAAGTTCATCTAACCAAGCTGACACACTTTCCTTCAATCTCTTCCAGCTTCAGCAGCTTGAATGGCTGCCTCTTCGGCGCCAGCAAAAGGGCTTTTCCTGGATCAACCAGGGACTTTGTGATGTCCCTGGGATCGACAGGATGTGCCCTCCTCAGTCATTGTCTCTACGGGACGGTTTAGGTCTGGTGGGGCTGTCCTGCAACGGAGATATCAGCGATGATCTTGGAGCTTCAAGGTTGCACGCTGTACTGCTGAGACACTAGTTCCGCTCCCCCCCACAAATGATCAATGTTTAATGTAACAAAGGAACAGGTTACCTTTGTCAGCCGATATGCTTCCTACTGGCCAGCTGACGGATAACAACTGATACTGTCTGACAACTCCCTTTTATAGTTCACTGTCAGATGGCTCAGCCAATAGAAACACACAAAACTACCACTTAAAACCCGGACCAACAAGGGAACTTCTGTAGAACACAATACTCCTTCCCCCCCCCCCCCCCGGCTAGGAGCATGTGTTGTCGTTTAAATAGGTAGGGCGTCGTCTCTCTTGCCCTGACCTACACAGTTCAGTCTGTTCAGCCATCTGGAAAGGATCTGCTGTCACCAAAATCTCTGATAGGGGGGTGCTGGACTTCTTGCCAAAATTGACTTAGAATCTCTCTGGAACTCTTCATATGGTAGGTTGGTTTTCTCTCATTCATTGCTCATCATTGTCTCAAGCTCTGGTTAGTCATTTTCACAATGCATTCCCTTTGTTTGCTTGTTCCCCTCTGAGTTACTTGGGGATAAGCTCCAACAACCTCTCAATTGGTCAATATGGTAGCGCCATAATTTGCTATCCTGTAAACTAATTGTATAAGACCTGGGCCATGTGACAGCCACCACTTGCCCTGGAAGCCAAAGAGGATTACCCCCAAAATTCCTAGCATTGACAGAGTCGTTTACTATTAATCTCACTCGGCTAAAAGAATCTAAGGGGATTGAAGGTGCATAGCTCAGGTGGAGCCTATCTAAATTATTCCTAAGCTTCCTTCCCATTAACAGCTCTGCTAGAGAATGATTTATCACCAAGTTGGGGGTGATATGTTGTGACAGTAAATATGTGGCTAATTTTGAGTGCCAATTTTCTCCCTTGAGTCTGCCTAAAACCTCCTTGGTTGCCCTTATGGCCCTCTCAGCCTGTCCATTTGCTGCCAGATGATGAGGCTGTCCGAATGTGCTGGACCCCTCTTAGCTAGAAACAATTCAAAATTAGCTGATGCAAATTGCGGACTATTGTCTGAAACAAGAACATCCAGAAACCCATGGGTTGCAGACAAACGTTCTAATGCTTTTATGACAGATTCCAAAGTATTCCATACTATGCATGGGGGTCAACTCAACCCATTTGGAATAAGAGTCTACTATTGGGAATATGCGGCCATGGAAAGAACCCACCAAATCTATGTGGACCTGTGACCACAAAGACTTAGCCGATTCCCATTCCCCCAGATTGGCAGCTGGTGGGGCTGGTCTCAATAGCTGACATGCTTGGCAGGTTCTGACCTTAGTGGTAATGTCTGCGTCTATGCTTGGCCACCAAGCATAGCTCCTTGCCAGTGCCTTCATGTAAACCGTCAATTATTCCAGACTTCAATTTGCTAGGGACAATGACACAGCAGCCCCATAATAAACACCCCTGCTGGGTGGACACCTCATGCTGCCTGGCTCTGAAAGGTAAAAATTTGGTGTCTAATTTTCCTTCAGGCCACCCCCTTATCACCCAGTCCAAAACCTACAATGTTATCTGGTCTTTTGATGAAAATTGAGCGATTTCCATGGCAGTCAAACGCAATTGTTGATCATCCAATAAAAACACTGTTAATGATGGTACGGTGTCGATCACACGGGTTGGCAAGGGACAGCGACTTAAAGCATCTGTGTGGCTAAGGTGTTTTCTAGCTCTATGTATTAATGTGTATTAGTAGGCAGCAAAGAATATTGTTCACATAATCATTCTTGGAAATAGTACTGTAGGGCTTTGACGATCCCCAGACAAAATACCTAATAAAGGTTTGTGATCAGTCACAAGCTGAAAATGGTGACCGTAGATAAATTCATGAAATTTTTTAACAGAAGCGACTGCTGCTAGTGCTTCCTTATCGATCTGGACATAATTTCTCTCAGTACTTGATAAAGTCCTTGAAAAATATGCTATCGGTGCTTACAGGCCATTTGGCAATTTGTATGCTAGAACAGCGCCTATCCTGAAAGTACAGTACCAAAGCATCACAGCATATTACCAAAGGGAAATCTCTGTCAAATTGTATTAACACATTATCAGATGACAACAAAGCTTTTACAGCATTGAAAGAGAAATCCTCTTTGGGGCCCCATGTCCAAGAAGCATTCGCATCCAATAATATTTGTAACGGTTGTACCACAGAAGCCTTATGACAGAGAAGAGTTACAGAAATTTAGGAGTCCCAAAAACGCCTGCAGTTCAGTCTTGTTGGATAGTGTTGGGACATTCTTAATAGCTCTTATCTTTGATTCAATGGGATGAATACCTTTAGAGTGCCTAGCATGTTTTAAAACAGAGGCCTTAAATTGAAGAAAAACAAATGCAAATTTGCAGTCAGCCAAGTAGATTTGTGGTATCCCAAAAAAATCTACTCGGCTGACTGCAAATTTGCATTTGTTTTTCTTCAATTTAAGGCCTGCTGTTTTAAAACAGGCTAGGACCCTTCTGAGGCATTTGAAAAGTTCTTCTATGTTTCATGCAGAAATAAGAATGTCATTGAAGTAGGACACTACCCCTAGGATGCCTTGAAGTAGTCTCTCTATAAGGCATTGAAATAACTGGGTGCCAGTGAAACTCCAAATTGTAATCATGTACATTTGAAAGCACCACAATGGGTGACAATTGTTTGTGCTTCTGTTGTAAGGTTGTCAACAGGTAACTGCTGATAGACTTGGGCCATACCAAGTTTAGCAAGAATAGAACCCTTTCTCAGTGAGTGCAACAGATGCTGAATTATTGGCACTGGGTTTGCATTGGTTTGCAAGGCCTTATTTATGATACTTTTATAACCAGCACAAATCCTTATAGAACCATCATGCTTCAGAGGTGTCACAATAAGGGTTTCCCATTTTGCAAAATCTATGGGTTCTAGAACCCCTTGGGCTATTAATTTATCTAATTCTGCATCAACTTTAGGTCTTAATGCAAAAGGAACTCTTCTAGTTTTTAACCTAATGGGTGCTATATTAGGATCCAAGGTATATGAGATTGGAGTTCCTACATATTGACCTAATTCGTCACTAAACACATCTTTAAAGTCATTTTGTAAGATTTGTATATCATGATCTTGAATAAAATATATTCCAGCTACTTTTAGTCCCAAAGATTGAAACCAGTTTAACTCTAGTAGACTAGGTAAGGTACCTTCTACTACTGTGAGAGGAAGTAGCCCCTCAAAATTTTGAAATTGGATACTAAACTTGCCTGTGCCAGTTACTGGGATAGAGCATCCTTGGTAGGGACAATTTGTATGGCAATTTGTAGGGACAATTTGTATGGCTGGAGTCTTTAAAGTGCTCCAGGACACAATGGATAGAGATGAGCCAGTATCAACTTCCATCAGGCACTGCTTTCCTTCTAAAGACACAGTGACATGAATTTTGTAAGTATATATCTGGTTAGAAAAATTGTTTGGTGACTTAGTAATAATAAGAAGCTCTAGTAATACTAATAATAGTAAAACATTTTTCTTTCTGTTTTTGTGCTCTAATTTGAGGCTGGTATTGTTGATTAAAATTTCTGCCAGATTTGCAAACATTAAGTGTCCCTTTCTCTGGCATTTTAAACAAATTACGTTTTTAAATTGGCATGTGAATCTTAAATAATTACCACTGCAACTCATGCAGGTTATTTGTGGCTGCATAGGTTTGTTATCAGGAATCTAATTCTTCCTTTGAGGAGGAGGGTGCCCTCTGAGGCGATTTACATCTTCACCAGTTTCAGAAATTTTGTCTGGGAAAATGTCATGGCATACATGGCAGCACTCGGTTTGGTTCCAGCGTTGCTATTAGAGCCTTGTATCTCGGCAGCGGAGAGAATGGACATTTGAGTCTTGAGTCTTCTCAACAGCCATCTTAAGAGTTAGGTAGCCCTTGGCAAACAGGTGTCTTTGAAGCCTGAGATCTCGCACACCACATACTAATTGATCTAGCAACTGATCCTCAAGTTCCTGGAAACCACAAGGTAGCGCCGCTGTTCAGAGGGCAGCTATGTAGGTACTGATGATCTCCCCTTCAGCCTGTACTCTTCTCTTGAATGCATGTCACCTCGCAATCCTAGATGGCTTAGGCGAATAATGATTACTTAGAAGTTCTTCTAAGTCTTCCCAGGATACCGCTTTAACAGTCTGAGGTGCCAATAGTGCTGTGGTGGTATAAAAAACCATGGACCACAAAAGCTTAGAAAATATGCTTTGTTCCTGTGATTTGAAATCTCAGACAAAGCAGCAGCATCGAGGAAACAATCAAAATGATTTTTTTGATAATCATTATCGTTAACTATTATGTTTATCGTTATAAACATAAATTGTTTCTTTATGTAAGAGTCCCAAGTTTCTGACAATGGGTGGAAATACGGGAATGATGGAATAGATGATATCTTGTCTTTCCTGAGGTAACAAAAAATGGTGATACCTTCGGCTCTAGTAATTTCTCAGAATGGCATCCCACCTTTGTCATCAATTTTATTGTCTTTTAAAAAAATGAGCTGAGACAGGCATTTACAAATGATCAATTTTTAATACAGTGGTTCCCAAAGTGGGCGGTACTGCTACCTGGGGGTGGGTGGGATGCCTTAGGGGGGTGCTAAGGGGCAAGGGAGCTGGCAGGGGGCACTAAGAGGCGGCAGGGGGACGTTCGAGGCCCTGCAGGTTCCCCATTGACTGTTGCACCGCTCCAGAGATGGCACCTTGAATGTGGCAGCTCCAATGCACCGCATTGTAATGGGCTCCAGGAGGAAGAGGAAGGGATGGAGTAAAGTGCACTAAATTTGAGTGTGCTGCACAAATGCTGCAAGAGCAGCGAACAGCCATGGAGCTGGCTGTGGTGGGGCCTATAGGGTGTGCACGAGAGGAGAAGGAGGGGAGAGGGAGGAAGGAAGCCTCTGCCATAGCTTGTGCTCATTCCTCAGCCAATCTGGATTTTCACCAAGAAGAAAGAAAAGAAGCTTCTCACACTCTCAGAAAGTCCTGCATGCTCTACTTGGGGCTCTTCACTATCCTTTTTTCTTCCTTCCTTTTGGAAATCCAGGCTAGCTGAGGAATGAGCGGAAGCCACAGTGGAGGCTTCCCTCCTCCTCCTCCTCTCATTCTTCAGCGGGCCCAGATTTCCAAAAAGAAGAAAGAAAAGGGGACAGCAAAGAGCCTCAAGGAGAGCACGCAGGGCTTTCCAAGAGAGTGAGAAGAGACACAGACATGGAGTGAGAGAGAGCGAGATACAGAGAGAGAGAAAGAGAAAGAGAGAGAGAGAGATAAAGGGAGGGAGAGAGATTTGGCTCAATTCAGCTCTGTCTGCTCTCCACTCTCTGTCTTTGCCCAGTTTTGCAAGGATTCAGCAGCGATCTAAGGCAGCAACCTCGTAGCACTGTGAGGTAACACTCTGACTGTCACTCCTTTTGGAATGCCAGGTTTATTTTTGTATCTTTCCACAGACAGAAAGAACGTGGCCAACTTTTCTTACATTATTCCCTGTGTGTGGGAATTAGGAAGGGGGGTAGGGAGTGGGGGAGAAGGAGAGAGGAAGAGACATAGAGAGAGAGAAAGAGAGCTAGAGAAGAGAGAAGGAGAGGGAGAGAGAGAAAGAAAGATGAGAAGGAGGAAAGGATGGAGAGGGAGATAAAGGGAGAAAGATAGAGATGGGAGAGGGTGGGAGGAGAGAGAGCACAACCTGTTCCCCATAGAAAACACAGAAAACCACAAAATCTGGGAGGTCATGTGACTCAGTGGGAGTGCCATTGAGTTGCCATGCTCACCCTTGTCTTGTGGCTCCCAATGTTTTGTTTTCTGTGGGAAACAGGTCCAAATGGCTCTTTGAGTGTTTAAGGTTGCAGACCCCTGACCTAGGGGGAGGCAGAGGGTGGGGGGCTTTGACCACATGCCCAATATCCAGGATCCTGGTCAGCCAAATGCACCCCTCTTTGTAATTACCATGCCTGACAGCAAGTTCACAGGTTGCCCCTCCCACCAGGGATCAGCCTCTCAAGCTGCCCCCCCCCCCTCGGGGCACTCACATCGTAGAGGGCGGTGCTGTTCCCTCCTGTCTGGAGCAGGGCAGGATTGAGGAGATAGACAGCTTTGCTCTACTTTTGCAATGTGCCACCACTGCGTTTGACGCGCCGGCTCTGCAGACTCACCCCATTAAGCCCCTTGCACCTCTCTGGTGCAGCTATCAATGGAGTGAGCTTGTGGTGCCAGCCCCTTGAATGCCCCCCTGCTGCCTCTTAGTGCTCCCAAGGAGGCTGGCAGAGGGGTGCTAAAAGGTGGCAAAGGGGTGTTCAAGGCGACGGCACTGCAGGCTCACCCCATTGACTGTTGCACCGCGCCGGAGCCGGCACCTTGAATGCGGTGATGGCGGCTTTGCTTTACTTTCCCACAGTGCCGCTGCTGTCACGGTCTCTCTGTCCGTCCATCCATCCATCCAAAAGGTCTGTCTGCCTCCTTACTGCCTACCTACCTACCTGCCTGTCTTTCTGTCTACCTATCTACCGACCAATATCTGTCTACATACCCCCCTCTCTCTCTCTCTCTCTCTCTCTCTCTCTCTCTCTCTCTCTCTCTC
>BLBF01000019.1:24803910-24828667 GCA_015471245.1 Laticauda colubrina
GAGCGGATAACAACGGATGGAACATTTTTCTCATCCATTGTGTCCTTTTTACTAACGTTTTGCATCCGTTGGGCAGTGTGACAGGGCCTTTACATAGTGCTGTTTTAATCTTAACTGCTGCAAATTAGTTTTAATCAAAAGTAATTCAGATTGTACTGAACTCTTTTTTTTTGTCCTTTTTAAGTTTGCTATTTGTCTACCTATGTACAGATACACACAGACTAAACATTTTGTTGGGGTGGGAGTAAGATTTCCTGCATTGTTTCAAATGGTGTTAGTAACCTAGATTGACAACATAGGGAAGCTGGGCATTATAAAGACTTCCTAATTTTAATTTTCCTTTTTGTTTGTGTCCATGGGGCAGATTTATCTTAAATTAATAAAAGTCTTTCTTTCCAATAAATACGGAATTTTATGAAGGAAAGGGATTGAACCAATTTTCCTTTAGCAAGAAAGTTCTGATGGGTTACTCACATGTGTAAAGCCTCTTGGTAGAACTGTTTTGACCTTAATACATTTGTCAGACACAAATTATAAAAGAAATTAATTTTAAAAATGTGAGAAATGAAATTGGCTATAAAGTTGATTCAGTATTCCATAAGTGTTTTTGCATTTATATTTTTATAGGCTCTTTCCTACAGACTTATTTGAAAGCTTCATAGATGTTGGGCATTATATTCGTGAGATCAGTGCCTATGAAGAGCTAGTATTGAAATTAAATTCGTTACTGGTGGGTAGTATATGTTTTTCCTTATTCAAATGAACTCAGTCCTACCAAAATGTTTCAGCTTACTCTGGCTTTTAAATGTTATTTTTGAATAAAATATTACAGAGTTTTTGAAAGAGAATTATGAAAACTGCATCAGTACAAGAGATAGCTTTATAATGCTTTGCAGTATACTTTGTGGTTACTTTAAGACCATGCTTCTTTTCATGTGCTCTAGCTGCATAAATTTTATTTAAGAATGGAATAGTCAAAGAAGTGTTCTTGATTGAGATGAAAAAATGGGTGAGGGTGGTTTCTAAGGGGAAAGTAGGACTTTTATAAACTATAAACATTGTCTAAAATTACATCAATAAAATATTTCTTTTGTAACCAGGAGGATGAAGTTAAGCAAATTGCTGAAAATATTGAAAATATTAATCAGAATAAAGCACCTATGAAATACATAGGCAATTATGCAGTTTTGGATCATCTTGGCAGTGGAGCATTCGGAAGCGTTTATAAGGTAAAACTGCCTTTGATTTGCTTTGAATATTGCTTTACATATTCCCTTTAATAATTCTCACACTTGATTGCAAATATATGTTAATTATTTTTATTGACAAAGTAAAGCAATATGTTGATTTGACTTAGCATTACTTGTATTAAAAATAATAGTTGAGAAAGCTAACTTAGACAAGATTGCAATTTCAAATTATACCTTGTTTCTGAGTCACCATTCCATAATACTCTAGAGTTATGTAAAATGTTTTGAAATCAATGTTTCCTATCTTCAATCATTTCTTTTCAATCCCAGTACAGTTCTGTTTCTAATATTGTATGATCATACTAGAAAATTATTTCCATGCTCTGATTAAACAGAAATGTTTCAACTTCCAAACTGACTGCTTTTGATTGCAAAATTGATAGCACAATTATCCACTTTGAAACAGAACATTTCCAGTAAATTCATTGAAACAGAATCTTTCAGGCTTGGACTCCATTAACATTTTACATTTTGAGTTCTTGCCTATTTCTTCAGATTTGTAGCAAATGCTATTTTATTAATGTAAACATTTCTGAGATAATATATCTCAAGTTCTTTAAATAATTTGTATCTGGCTATATAAATAATATTAATAGTGCTCACAGTGTGATCTAGCCAGTTTTCAGAGATTCTGACTTTCTACTCAAATCTATTAGGACATTCAAATACATATATTATCTGAAAATATTCTCATTGCAAAATGGGAACTTGGTCCTACATTGTAATTTCTATTGTATGCTCTCTGTTCATATCATTTTTTCTTTTTGCTGTAGGTTAGAAAACATAGTGGCCAAAACTTTCTAGCAATGAAAGAGATTAATTTACATAATCCAGCATTTGGAAAAGATAAAAAAGATCAAGAGAGCAGTGTAAAGAACATTGTCTCCGAATTAGCCATAATTAAAGAACAGGTGAGACTAAACTAAAAAAGAGATTCCGAAAAATTGTTGGGGGAAGTTTTTCAATTACACTTTAGATGCCAGTTAAAGTGATTTTAATTAATATGCTACCCTGAATATGTGCTGGTTACCTACTTTTATTATCCTGCTCAGGCTTTTCTTTGCTTGCTACCTGTTCCTATTCATCCCTAGTAAGTTTGTAGGGAACTAGGGAACTGCTATAGTATATATGTCCCTCTTAACCTGTTGCAAACCTTGATTGAGTTGTATGATCATTCATACATTTGCAGTTGAAGACTAATCAAGAAAAAAACTGCAACTAGTAATAAGCTTTAAAAATATAATAGAGACATTGTGATATCGATGGTGTTTTTTATCTGTCGCTGGTGCAATCCTTTCAAATAAGCATTAATGCCACCCAAATGCCAAAAGACATTCCAATATTCAAAACCTAGCTTGCCAAAGTTACCATTTAGAGGAAAAATCACCTTTAATGTTATGCGCTTCTAGAATGGGTAGGGTTAATATATTTGTCCATTTTTTCTTGGAAGAAGAGGGGTTGAGGGTAGCAATGGATGTGTTTTACATCCTAAAAGTCTCTCATTTTCAAATCATTCAGACTGAAATTGTACTGATTTGCCACAATATTTCTAGGGTAGGGTTGATAACAGATTAAAGGTAGGTATGAAGGTACTTAGTGCTTCCTTTCACACTCTTATTTTTTGAAAAAAGAAAAAAATATTGGAGTACTGGCTCATACCAGTGTATCGCAGACTGCTGACATCTAATCTAACATTTGTACATTTTTATTTTAGCTTTATCATCCCAATGTTGTACGATACCACAGAACCTTTTTAGAAAGTAAGTCTAAATCTACAAAGTTACAATTCACAGTGTATTACCAGAAATGTTTACATTTCACATCTTCAAGAAGATTCTTTTGTTTTTACACAAGTATTAAATTGTTAGTCAGAAGACAAGGGAAGGAAAGGGAATGTATTGGAAGCAGAAATTAGAAGCTTGAACATGTTGTATTATGTAAGCTTAAGGCCCGGTCCCACTGCACTTACGGATGCAAAGAGGATGTTAAAAAAAACTTGCCATCCGTTGGAAAACACTATGCATCCGTTGTGTACTCATTGCATACGTGTTTCATACGCTCTATCAGTAGAGCATCCGTCCACTGCAATTTCATCCACGCAAGAAGTTTTGAGCTACACAAAACTTTGTGAACGGATGGACTTTCCACCGTGTACGATGTACATCCGCGACATATACGGGCAACAAACATTCTATGTCCGTTATCCATTAAACGTCCGCTATATCCTCTCTGCATCCTCTGACCATCCCCTCAACTCACATCCGCTGCAGCTGAAAACAGAAAGAGGGAGAAAACAAAAGGTACACGGAACGTCTACACAGCGTTAATAGCATGGAAATAAAAAGGATGTAAGCGTATGCATCTCATATATAAAGTATTCAAAACGGACAAAATTTTTGTATCTGGGATGTATCTCGTATATTTAGGATGTCTGGAGTATGTCTAGAGTATGTAGAAGGACACCTAGCGGACAACCGATATTTTCTATAAAAAGGGGGAGAAAATCATCTGGATCTCAGTATGAGTCCAGCAGCTGTGGTGTACAGACCTCTTCACCCTTGGTCTTGGTCTTCAACATCATCAATTGTTCTCCACCATGGATGATGACACAATCCGTATGATAGCTGCGCTCATTCATCACCAGAACCAAAACCTGCTCAGACTGTTTCAACTTTTATATGAAAGGAGAAGAAGGAGACGTTCAAGAGCTGTGTGGGTCCGAGGATGGATCGTGAGAAGAATGGAGTTTGGACTGTATGACCAGTTGATGGTGGAGCTGAGGAATGAAGATCCTCGTGCATTCCATAATTCATGAGGACACCAGCCATGTTTGACGAACTTATAGAGCGTCTGAGACCCAGGTTGACCAAGCCTAGCACCAACTTCCTTCCCAACCTGGACCCTGGACTGAAGGTGGCACTGACTCTGCGGCATCTGGCCTCTGGAACCACATACAGAAACATGCAGTATGCATGGAGGGTGCGACACAACAGCATCAGCAAAGTGGTTAGAGAAGTGGTGCAGGCCATCATCGAAGAATACGTGGAAGAGCTCCTCCAGTGTCCCACCACTGAACAAGGCTGAAGGAAAGTTGCAGAACAGTGGTATCAGAGGTGGAACTTTCCCCACATCGTTGGAGCCATAGATGGGAAGCACGTGGCCTGCAAAGCTCCAGCCAACTCAGGGTCCACTTATTACAACTACAAGGGCTTCTTCAGTATCATCCTCTTTGCCATGGTTGATGCTGACTACAAGTTCATCTTCATCGATGCTTCAGGCAACGGGTCAGCTTCAGATGGCCAGGTATACAATGCAAGTGACCTCAAGGATGGGCTGGAACGCAACCTCATCATGGGTTTTCCAGATCCAGACCCCCTACCCAATGACACACAAGATGTGCCCTACTTCATCGTAGGTGATGACGCCTTCTCCCTCAGAACCTACCTCATGAAGCCGTACACTTCAAGATACCTCACCCGTGAAGAGAGGATCTTCAACTACAGGCTGTCCAGGGCAAGATGGGTGGTGGAGAACGCCTTTGGCATCCTGGCCAATAGGTTCCAGATACTTCTCACCACCATGCAGCATCACTCACAGACTGTGAGGAGCATCGTGGAAGCTTGCTGCATACTGCACAATCTCATGCGCACCTGCTACCCAGTGTTGCAGAACAGACTTGTTGACCGTCAACAAGGGAATGGGGACATGGAGCCTGGTGAATGGAGGCAAGGACGTAACCTGATAGACACTGTGGATGTACAAGGCCCCAACAGAGCTTCATGTGAAAGGAAGAAGCAGCGCAACCTCCTGGAACACTGGTGCAACTCCCCAGCTGGAGCAGTGGAGTGGCAAGACAGGATGATAGATGATTAATGGATGCTTCCTTGAGCCTGTCGCATAACACTGATGAGATTGTGCCATGTATGTTGAGTGGTCCTACAATGAATAGAGCATTAATAAAGAGCTTTGTTTATTTTAAAATGTGTTGATCAATGAATAAATTGTTATTGATAATAAAGGTCCATATGTGTGGCAGCTGGGATGATGGACCATACAGTCCCACTGTGGTTGCACTGGAGGTTTATCTATTCCACAACTATCCTTATCTATCCCACAAACATGCAAAGGCTTAACCATTTTTTCAAAGTTTTCACCAACACTTTATTAAGTAAAAAAAATGAACTAAGTGTCTTAAGCAAAGATAACCTTTATTAACTTTCTTAGGTAAACTTTATGACTTTATTAAAAAAGCGAAATGAACCAAGTAAAGTATCTTAAGCAAAGATAAACTGAACAAGTACAACTCAGTCTCTGACACTATTCTTAGTCACTCTGAGTCATGTCCCTGGTCTCAGCTGTTTAAGCGGGCAGGGACTGTGGAGGTGGCTGTGGCTTGAGTGCTGATCTGAGGCACCATTGGGGTGCTTGGCCCCGAGGGTACAACAGGGGATGGTGTGTTCAGGAAGCTGTCCGAGAGCTGACTCAATCCCGTGAGGTTGAGAGGCCCTTCATCAAGGACTTGAGATGTCAGGCCCAATACTGATGACAGATTGTCCATTGATGGGCTTGGCTGTAGGGTGGAGGAAGGGTTGGGAGGAGTGTAGTGGGGCTTTCTGATCTGCAGCTGGGTGAGGAGTGGCATCTCTGGCGTGCGACGAACCTGGGCCTGGACTGGGAAGTTCTGTTTCTGCTGTGGGAAGTCCTGGTAGTTGTAGCCTTGGTAGGTGAGGGGCTGTTGAAAGCCATGGAAGGGCTGTGACATCACCTGGAGTGGAGGAGCAGACCTGGATTGGGTAGGAGCAGCTTCAGCTGGGCCTTGAGGTTTGTGCAGAAGTGCTGTGATCTTCTGCTTCATCACCTGGTACTGGGCCTTGGGCAGGTCCCTGAGGGTCTGGCTCACGTAGGTGATGAAGGGCTTCCGGTCCGAGGATGGTATGTCGCTGTGGACCAGCTGAGAGAGAAGTTCTGTGCTGGTCTTCATTGTGTCCCTGATCTCCAACAGCACACTGTGGTCCTGGCCCTCCAGTGTGCCTCTCTGCCTGCATCCACTGGAGCTGAGGTTGGGGCTGGGGGTGGGTTGGCCTCTGGTGGCTGCTGCTTCTTCCTCCATTTGTGACAGCAGGGCTTCATCCTCCACGGGATCCTCCAAGTCTGCCGGCATGGGGAGTGCAGCTGTCTGGGGGGGGGGAGGGTTCTGCCATGGGGTCCTCTGAAGACACCTGCCTGGACAGGGTAGCTGGCTCCTGGCTGGAAGAGGACTGGTTGTCTGTGGGCTGTCTGAGGGAGAGGGGTCTCAGAGGGGCTGCTCCTTGGTGGCGGATCTCACCCTCCAGGAAACTGCACTTGGCCATGACATTCATCTCCCGGTCAGTGAGCTTGACAGCAGCCTGCCCAGATTTCTTGAGATGTAGCTTGCCATACCAGGTGTGCATGTGCTTCCACCATCCAAGGAGTACATCTGCAGTGTACCCCAGGCTCTCTGCCTTGTCTCTCCAAGCTGCCTTCTTCTTCTTGGTGTCACGATACAGTCTGTGGCCCTTTTCTCCAGAGATACTCATTCTCCCTCAGCCATTCCAGCACCTCATCCTCATGCTCCTCCGAAATGGTGTACTGTTTCCTCTCTCCCTTCTGCTTCCTTTGCCTCTTCCTCCCTCTTGCAGGGGCTTCAGCTGACCCTTCAGGGGCTTGACCAGCAGGGCCTTCAGGGGCTTGAGCAACAGGGCCTTCAGGGGCTTGACCAGCAGGGCCTTCAGGGGCAGGGCTTTGAGGGCCTTGGGGCTGGTTCACCACAGCAGCAGCAGCAGCAGCAGCAGCAGCTTCAGTCAGTGCCAGGGGGTGAGATGCTGGTTCTGGCCTTCTTGCCAGGGCTGGAACGAGTAGGCACGGGCTTCCTCTTCTTGCCTGACTGACGAACCATGGTGTTCCTGCTAAATGTATATGGCAGCATGTCTTTCCCCTGTATGCTGACTGCATGCGTGCTGCATCCTTTTAAATCCGTGGAGCTGACGTAATTCATACTCCCCGCATGCGCAGTGAACGCTTTGCATCCGATATACATCCACACGGCATCCCCTTTGTTTCCTATAGGCGTCCGTGAAACATCCGCTTCATCCGCTATGCATCCGCTTCGAAATTCTCCCCCGGAACCCCTTTTGATGTGTCATCCACTTCCATCTGCTGTCATCTGCTAGGCTTCCTATGAATATCTGTTCAACATCTCCGCTACATACTACCCACATCTGTTCTTTTCCATTCTGTTTATGCAAATTTTCACCACTTTTTGGACTGGCTGACAATGGAAGGAGCCACTCCCGAAATTTTGCTTGTCCGCTGTGTCCTTTATGCATGCGTTTTGCGTCCGTTGGCCAGTGGGACTGGGCCTTTAAAAAAGACTGTCTTTTCAAGAGCTGAGGTTTATAGATAGCAGGAATAGGCAATCTCTGAATAACCAGGGATTGCACTTTCCGTAGATAAATAAATATTTGTGTATGTATGGGAGAACACAGAAACTCCTTGACTTATGATTGTTCAAAGTTATAACAGCACTAAAAAAGTGACTTATGACCAGTTCTCATACTTACGACTGTTGCAGCATTCTCACACTTAACTGATAGTTTTAGCAACTGGTGTCCTTGGTTTGTCATTTTAAACTTTCATTCTTACAAGCGAAGTCAATGGGAGAGGCCAGATTTGCTTAATGACTGCATGATTTACTTAACAACTGTAGCGATTCTCTTAACATCCATGGCACAAAAGATTGTAAAATAGGGCACAACTCATTTGTTTAGCAGTGGAAATTTTGGGCTCAGATATAGTCATAAGTCAAGTTGGATGTTTGAGGAAGTAGGCAAGAAGGCATAGAGCCATGATTCTCTATTTTTTTCTTGATGGTTATGGAGAAGTTTTGAGTTTCATTATTTATATTACCATTTTAGTATCTTTCTCAAATCAGAAATTGCTATTGTCTTTCAGCACTACAGTCCAATGGAGTTTGAAACACCTTATTTTGCCCAAGACTGTTCTTCAAGACAGACTGCATTATAGGAGATTTCACATTTGATATTTTCTTGATATACAAATCAATTCACTACAGACCTACAATGGTTTGTTTAGATTTGCTGGCAAACTATCCCACCATAACAATGCTGGCAGCTTACAATACAGTGCTGATGATGTTACCTAGTTTGGGTAATAAAACATTTGCAAGAAAACAAACAAGCTCAGACAGCACCAAAGAGCCCTCATTTCTACCCTGAGTTACAAATATTTTCCTTTCCATGTAGATGAAAATTCCCAAAGGTGCTTTTTCAGGAGGCAACTGGACTTTTTTTGTTTTTTTCTTCGAAGACATTTCACTTTTCACCCAAAAGCTTTTTCAGCTCTGACAGGATGGTGGGGAATGGACGGATTTATATTTCTTGCAGGCAGCTGGTCATTTTGCATCTGAGTAGTGCTTCTGGTTCCTGTAGTCTGCAATTCATATTCTCACACCATTCGAAGGGTGTTTATCCCAAATTGCATAGCTAAAAGTCTATAGAGATTCTCAGTAATCCAGGACATGGTTGTCCCAAAGGTGCTTTTTCAGGAGGCAACTGGACTTTCTTGTTTTTTGTCTTCAAAGAAAAAAAAAAGAAATAAGGAAGTCCAGTTGCCTCCTGAAAAAGCACCTTTGGGACAACCATGACCTGTATAATTGAGAATCTCAACAGATTTGTTGAAAATTGTGCATTTTTAATTATAAACCAAGTTGTAGATATATTTTTTTTGTTTACCTCTATGAATCTGTTCCAAGTAACTAACTAACATCATATAGTCAGTGAATTAGATTTGATGTTACGCAGTTCAGTTTTTGAGAGACATCATTAAGTGATTGAATGCACAGGTGAGGGCATAGGTATCTGGCGCTATGTTCTTGTGAGAACTTCTGAATAATCAGTTTGCCTTTACATAGCGTTTATGCTACAGAATCTCCAAGAAATATGTATGCTTGATTTCCATTGCATAACTATTGTTTACAGAAATAAATTATTATTACTATTTTTTATTTAATTTCATATAGATGATAGATTGTATATAGTTATGGAGCTCATAGAAGGAGCACCCCTTGGAGAACATTTTCATTCTTTGAAGGAAAAACAACAACAGTTTACAGAACAGAGAATATGGAATATATTCATTCAAGTAAGAACCTAAAGTTGTCTTCATTACTTTACCCTACATGTTTTCTAGTCATCAGGAACTGAAAAGTCTGAAAACCATGTTAATGTCATAACATTGATTTCAAACCATTCAAAGTGAAGTTTTCCAATAGTTCTTTTTTTTTTTAATTATTCGGACAAAAAGCAAGGCAAGCATGCAATTAAACTTAGTTAGTTCCTTTATATTTGTACATATACTTGTGTAATTTCAAAGTTATCTTACTACACGTTATGCCTAACAAGGCTAATCAGGTTACTGTGCCCAACAAGGCTACTCAAGTTGCTGTAAATATTGCTTCCCAACTAGGCTACTCATTCACACAATATTCATATATACTCTCAACAGAGATGATCAGGCTGCATTAAAATGGACTGGGAAGTAGACTCAGGGCATCCCCTACTTCAACCAGAGTTGTCTCAAACTTTGGGATCTGGGTTCATTCCAGTGTTCTCTTTATACCCAACATGTTTACTCAATATCCATCTGTATGTTACATCTTGCCCCAGCCACGTCAGGAACTTTACATCCTTACCTTTAGTTTAAAGACTCCACTACATTCTGTACACCCACTAAATGCTCTTTCTGGTATCACCAACAATCATTCATATACACACATTCAGAATCTTTACTTATCAGTAGTACACGCATTCCAGCAAACATGAGTTTCCCAGTGAGTTCATGAAAAGGCTAACTTGGGTTGTATTACAGGCTCTCTATATTCATAACCTACATTTGTGGTATATTCATATATAACATAAAATATGTAAGATTAGGCAATGATGGCAAAAAAAGAGAATGTGGCAGCACCTTTTCTGACTGGCAAATGTTTTTAAAAGATCTAAACGTTTGCGAGTTTATTTGTTATCTGGAAAAGGTACTGCCATACTCCTACTTCTTTTTTTGACACCATAGCATAACATGGTTTTCCATCTGTAATGATCATACAGTAAATAATATATTGATGTTTATCAAACAAGGATCTATTATTTTATCCCTTCTGAAGAAGTATCCATATTCATTTTGTTTGCAAAATTGTCACTAGAAGTCACTGATCATGAAACTTTTGGTCTATCAAGATGATCCATAATACCATCGTTTTAAAGGCAAATCCCTCTCTTGAAGAATAAAACACTGTGTCACTTCCCCTTTAAAGATAGAGTTCATATATACCTCCCTTTTAGAAGAAATGCAAAACAGTATGCAGCACTTAACAGTGGAAAGTTTCTTCCTTTGCAGCTGTTCTGTGCTGTCAGCTGCTTTGCAAAGCAAAAAATAAAAATAAAAAGGGACTAGTACACTTTGACCCTCTAATGAACTGTGATAGCCATTTTGCTTATTATAAAACAGTCATAAATTATTATTTTATATTGTTATGTTTCAGAACGTTATTTCCATTAAAATAAATTATTTAATTAGCGCTGACTTATCTGACTTTATATTGTATTAAATTTTTATTATTACTATAAAGCTGTGTTTAGCTCTTCGGTATTTGCACAAAGAGAAAAGGATTGTCCATAGAGACCTCACTCCAAACAATATCATGCTGGGAGATAAGGATAAAGTAACAATTAGTAAGTTCTATTTTTATGATCTTATTGACATTTGATAGAAAATAATCAGGATGTTGATATCAATAATAAGCTAGTAATAATATGTTACATTTACTCAGAAAAACATCTCAAATAGAATAGAATACTTTATTGGCCAAGTGTGATTGGACACACAAGGAATTTGTCTTGGTGTCTCAGTATACATAATGTCTCAGTATACAGAAAGAAAAGGAACATTCATTCAGAATCAAGAATCATAACATACAACATTTATTGTCATTGGGTGCAATCAACAATCAAATCATACTAGGAAACAGTCAAGTTGGAGGGGATGGGTGTTAAGGAATGGTGAGAAGATTAACAGTAACAGTGTACTCTTTGTAAATAGTTGAACAGTGTTGAGGGAATTATTTGTTTAGCAAAGTGATGGCTTTTGGGAAAAAAACTGTTTTTGTGTCTAGTTGTTCTGTGTGCAGTGCTCTATAGTATCGTTTTGAGGGATGGAGTTGAAACAGTTTATGTCCAGGATGTTAGGGGGGTCTGTAAATATTTTCACAGCCCTCTTTTTGACTCGTGCAGTATACAGGTCCTCGACTGAAGGCAGGTTGGTAGTAATTGTTTTTTCTGCAGTCCTAAATACTCTCTGAAGTCTGTGTCTGTCCTGTTGGGTTGCAGAACCAAACCAGACAGTTATAGAGGTGCAGATGACAGACTCAATAATTCCTCTGTAAAATTGGAATAGCAGCTCCTTGGGCAGTTGGCGCAGAAAGAACATTCTTTGTTGTGCTTTTTGGATGACGTTTTTGATGTTAGGTGTCCATTTTAGGTCATGTGATATAATAGAACCTAAAATTTGAAGGTCTCTACTGTTGATACTGTATTGTCTAGTATTGTAAGAGGTGGTAGTATAGGAAGGTTTCTTCTAAAGTCCACCACCATTTCTACGATCTTGAGTGTGTTCAGTTCCAGATTGTTCCGGTTACACCACAAGACAAGTTGTATAACCTCCTGTCTGTATGCGGATTTGTCATTGTCTCGAATGAGACCAATCACTGTTGTATCATCAGCAAACTTCAGTATTTTAACAGATGGTTCATTTGACATGCAGTCATTGGAATATAGGGAGAAGAGAAGTGGAGAAAGCACACAGCCTGGGGGGGGACTGTGCTGATTGTACAGATTTAACAGATAATCAGAGTTGGAAGGGACCTTGTACGTCATCTACTCCAACCCCCGTCCAAGTGGGAGATCCTACACCATTTCTGACAAATGGCAGTCCAATCTCTTCTTGAAAGTCTCAAGTAATGGTGCTCGCAAAACTTCCGAGGGCAAGGTGTTCCATTGGTTGATTGTTCTTACTGTCAGAAAGTTTCTCCTTATTTCCAGGTTAAATCTCTCCTTGTTCAGTTTCCATTATTCCTTGTCTGGCCTACAGGCACTTTAGAAAATAGCTTGACCCCTTTCTCTCTGTGGCAGCCTCTCAAATATTGGAAGACTGCTATCATATCTCCCCTGGTCCTTCCCTTTACAAGACTAGCCAAGCCCAGTTCCTGCAACCATTCGTTGTATGTTTTAGCCTCCAGTCCCCTAATGATCCTGGTTGCTCTTCTCTGTACTTATTCTAGAGTCTCAACATCTTTTTTATTATGTGGTGAACAAAACTGGATGCAGTATTCTAGGTGTGGTCTTACTGAGGCTTTATAGAGTGGTATTAGTACTTCCCTTGATCTTGATTGTATCCCTCTATTAATACATTTTAGGATTGCATTAGCTTTTTTGGCTGCTGCTGCACACTGCTGGCTCATATTTAGCTGGTTGTCCACTAAGACTCCAAGATCCCTCTCACAGTTTCTGCCATTGAGCCTGGTTTCACCCAGTCTATATGTGTACTTTTGGTTTTTCTTGCCTAAGTGTAGGACTTTACTTTTCTCTACACTGAATTTCATTTTGTTAGTTATGGCCCAGTGTTGTAGTCTGTCAAGATCCATCTGGATCTTGAGCCTATCTTCTTGGTATTGGATGTGATTCAGCCTAGCTTCATCTGCTGTTTTCTGTCTGTTAGGAAGCTTATGATCCACTGACATTTATGATCTTATTGACATTTGATAGAAAATAATCAGGATGTTGATATGAATAATAAGCTAGTAATAATATATTACATTTACTCAGAAAAACATCTCAAATAGAATAGAATACTTTATTGGCCAAGTGTGATTGGACACACAAGGAATTTGTCTTGATGTCTCAGTATACATAATGTCTCAGTATACATAATGTCTCAGTATACATAAAGAAAAGGAACATTCATTAAGAATCAAGAATCATAACGTACAACATTTATAGTCATCGGGTACAATCAACAATCAAATCATGGTATTGAATGTTGAACTGAAGTCTACAAAGTGAACCCTTACTTAAGCCCCTGTCCCACTGCACCAACGGATGCAAAGAGGATGTAAAACGTTAAAAAACATTGGAAAATGCTATGCATCCATTGTGTACTCATTGCATATGTGTTTCATACATATCCTTTGAGCATCCGTCCACTGAGATTTCATCCGCTCAAGACGTTTTGAGCTGCACAAAACTTTGTGAACGGATGAACTTTCCGCTGTGTACGATGTAAATCCATGACATACGAGCAACAAACGTTCTATGTCCGTTTATCATCCGTTAAACATCCACTGTATCCTCTCTGCATCCTCTGGCCATCCCCTCAACTCACATCCGCTGCAGCTGAAAATGGAAAGAAGGAGGAAACAAAAGGTACACGGAATGTCTACACAGCGTTAGTGGCACGGAAATAGAAAGGATGAGCAGTGAACGGTTTGCATCCTATATACATCCTCTAGGCTTCCTATGAACATCCGTTTAACATCCCCACTACATACTACCCACGTCCGTTCTTTTCCTTTCTTTTCCGTTCTGTTTATTGCCACTTTTTGCCACAAATTTTTGCCACTTTTTGGAGCGGATGACAATGGATGGAGCACCCCCGAAATTTTGCTCGTCCGATGTGTCCTTTTTGCATACGTTTTGCATCCGTCGGCCAGTGGAATCTAGCCTTAAGGTATTTGGAGATTCAAGATGTAGGATGTAAGGCTCATGTTAACAGCATCACCTGTCGATCTATTTGCTCGGTATGCCAACTGCATGGGATCTAACAGCAGATCTGTGAAGGTTTTCAGGTGGGATAGCATGAGCTTTTCAAAGATTTTCATAACTACAGATGTTAGAGGAACTGGTCTGTCGTCATTCAGTTCCTTGTTGGAGGGCTTCTTTAGCACTGGGATGATGGTAGAACATTTGAAACAGGAAGGAACATAGCACATCTCTAGTGATCTATTGAAGATTTGGGTGAAGATGTGGCCAATTGGTCAGCACAGACTTTTAAGCAAGAAGGAGCTATCTTGTCTGGTCCTGGTGGTTTTCCTGGCTTCTGTCTGTGTAATAGATCTTGCACTTCTTTTTCTGTGATCACCAGAGGTTGTGAGCCCAATGGATTGGGGCCAGTTGTAGGAGGCTTGGCTGTTGTTGATGTGTTTGAGATGTGGGTTGTGAAGTTAGGTGGCTGTAGTTTCCTTTCAAACCTGTAGTAAAACACATTCAGGTCATCTGCTAGTTGTTGATTTCCTTCTGCCTGGGAATGAGATTTGCTGAAGCCAGTGATGTTTTTAAGAGTTTTCCACATGTTTGCTGGATCATTTGTTGAGAATTGATTCTTTAACTTTTTCAGAGTAGCTTCTTTTTGCTGCTCTTATCTCTCTTGTTAATGTTTCTGGCCTGGTTGTGTAGCATTCTGTCACCTTTTCTGTAGGATTCCTCTTTGGAATGATGTACTGCTTAAGTTTAGCTGTGAACCAACGTTTATTGTTACGATATATTTGTAGGTTCCTTGTACTGGTATACATAAGTCTTCGCAGAAGCTCACATATAATGTTGCAGTATCTGTGAGCTCATCTAGATCTGCAGAGGCATCTTCAAAAACATTCCAATCAGTGCAATCAAGGCAATAAGTGGCACTATCTCAGTAGAATAAGTGGCACCATCTAGTTGAGGAATGTTCCCTCTTTTTAAATATAGTATCATGTGTTACTGGAAAATAAGATCAGATGAATGTCATGATCATATGAATAATACTATGGCAATATAGGTATTAGATGTGGCCTTTTCTTTTTTTCTTTTTTCTTTGTTTGCAAATTTCTTTAAAAATGCAGAAAAGTGAGTTATTTCTGTATAAATTAAAATATTATGCTATTTTTAATGGACATTCCAGAAAATGCAGTCTCAATTAAATAATATGTATCATTCTCTCTGTGTGGAAATTGTATATTTTCTAGAATAAATAGCAATAGCACTTAGATTTATATACCACTTTTTAGTACTTTACAGTCCTCATTAAGCAGTTTACAAAAACTATTGCCCCCAATAACCTGGGTCCTCATTTTACCCACCTCAGAAGGATGGAAGGCTGAATCAACCTTGAGCCTGATGAAATTCGATCTGCCAAATAGCAGACACCCAGCTGTCACTGAAGTAGCCTGCAGTATTGCACTCTAACCACCATACCATTATTTCTTATTTAAATAATGCTGTTGTTTACATTTTTTTGCTGTTTATTCAAAGTTGTACTTGCCTGTTCTTACTGCTTTTAGATCAGATGTTTTATATTTTTCCTTCAGAAGAAATATTTTGCATATTCTGTTTTTCTGTCTGTCCACAATATCTACAATATCTCTCTCTTTATCTCTCTATCTCTGTCCCTATCATCACTATTTAATCTGTATCTGTTTTATGTAAATTATGTTTACACATTGATGGATGAAATAGAAAAGACATACCTAACTTATCCTATTGGTTATTTGTACATAGGTATAATAAAGTATGAGTAATCCCTGCTGCTATTCCATACAATTGTTCTTCCCTCATGATAGTTAATCTTGACTTTTATATCTTTGGACACGGTGTGTGTCTGAGTCTGACTTCAGTGTAACCAACTTGGCCAATGATCATATATAATTTATTATAATATAAAATACAAAGGAAAATAAAATCAGAAAAAGTGTGAAAGAGGATGTTGGATAAAAAGAAATGGAAAAGAAAAAGCAGTGACTTCAGTCTCCTTTCAACACAGTAAAATATTGAATGCAATTATAATGCAAACTTTTGCTTTGCATTTTGTATAATAACAGCCTCTTTTCTATCGCGAAAAAATCAGTGCAATCCTCAAAATCTAAAGTCAAAGTTATTTTTTTTCTTCTAGATGGAGCATAAAATCCAGAAACAAATTTCACATGGAAATGAAACTGGATAAATTGTTCTCTTGGTTTACTCTAGTTGGTTTTGCCATCTCTACTGAGTCCACTGTTTTTTTCCATCTATTTTTCAATTCTGGGAGATGATAGAACTTTTCATTTGCCCATACTGAATTTTCAACACTGTCGACATATATAAAGACAAAGTGTCAGACTTTCTTTGACAATCATTGACCTAGAGAGAAACTTTCTGGTATTGGTTTTATATTCACTTTAGAAATCAATTTTTTTTCTTAAAAATTGCCATCCTTACAATCACAGTTCTAACAGACTTTTAATGCATGATTTTGTAAGGGGTTTTTTAGGTTAAAATTATGCAATATTATGCATAATATTATAATTTAGTAAAATTACTAAATTATGCAATAGTAATGTTCAATATTCAATTTCAATAACATTTTATAAACCTTGGCAAAAATCCTATTCATCGTCTTTTCATACTGACTGAAATAGGTTAAAAGCAGTGATTTTTCTTATCCAAATTAAATCTTTTTTTTACTTTGATATATTAAGTCAGTAAAAAAATCCATCTTTCTGACTCCAGTTCTTCTTTTGTATTCAGTTTAAGTCACCCCTTTCAACTTGTCTCAACAAAATAAAATCTTTCTCTTAAAATTTTTGTTGTACATGCAGAAGCCTTTCTTTTTCAAAATCTTGAGATATTTTTTTCAGGACAATTTTATTTGTGTATCAATCTTTAATTCAGATTTGGAGTGAGGTCCAGAACTTGTTCTGTTATGGCTTGAGGTACCTGAAGTTTTTCTTTTAGTTCCATTGACAAATGGAAAAATGTATTTAAATCACTCTCATAATGAATAGCCTTACTGTTCATGGTGTATTTCAATTTTATCATTTACTTGGTTTTTGCCATTTATAATCGTTTGAGAAGTTTCTTCATTTGATTTCATTGCTAGATTATCAATTTTTACTCCTATTACTTAAATTATTTTGTATGAATATTCTTCCAAAATGCTTCTCATGAGATCCAAATGGATTTGTTTCTCCTTTATACAGTAGTTTGGTATTCATCTTGTTTATTAAATCAAATTCTGCTTTCCCACTGTTTTATAATCTTTGATTCCCTCTTGTGGTCAAAGAGCAAAACTTATAGACGGTACAGTTAGAACACTGAAGTTCTATTTTAGCTAATTAGGTTCAGCTAAAAAATAGGAAACTTTTACTTTCCCATAATGAGTACCTCACTAGTTACTAGTAACAAATACCATTCATTATCAAGTAATCATGGCAGATTAATAGAAAAGGGCAAACTATATTTTAAATTTTTAAATGTTTTTTTTGCCAAAGACCAGTTAAACAAAAAAAACATTCCAAGCTTCTTTATTTCTTCCTCCTTGTTATTTAGCACCCCATAGTATTTCTAAAATGGCATAATTGTTTAAAAAGAAATAACAAACTACAACCGAAAAGAGACTCTTCTGCATCAATAAAGACAAATATTTAAAATAAAGGAATTAAGAAAAAGGTATATCTTATTGTCCAAGCTGGCAGGAATAGCTAACACTCCCGAATATAGGCTCAAGATATCAAGAATCTTTACAGACTTAAGGGCCTGTCACATTGGCCGACGGATGCAAAACGTTTGTAAAAAGGACACAGCAGATGAGAAAATGTTCCATCCGTTGTTATCCACTCTCAAAAGTGCCCCGAATTTGCATAAACAGAGCGGACAACAACGGAAAGGAACGGACGGGGGGAGGATGTAGCCAGGATGAAAAGCGGATGCCCCACGGAAGCCTCGCGGATGGAAGCGGATGGGAGCGGATGGCACATCCGCAGGGCTCCGGGGGAGCACAGCGAAGCGGACGCTCAGTGGAAAGAGCGGATGCCTAGCGGATGAAGCGGATGCAGAGCAGAAGCCTAGCGGAAGCCTAGCGGGTGCAAAGCGTTCACTGCGCATGCGGGGAGGATGCATTGCGTCAGCCCCGCGGATATAAAGGGAAGCAGCTCGCAAGCAGGTCACCATTCAGAGGAAAGACCTGCTTCCAGACACAGCTCTTTAGCCAGCAGCCAGCCAGCCAGCAAGCCAACAACCCAACAACCATGGGGAAGAAGACAAAGCCTCAGCCATCTTCTGCCAGCCCTGGCAAGAGGGACAGGGCCACCATCCCACCCCTGGCCCTGACTCTGCTTCTCCTGGGGCTTATGCTGCTCGGGCTCGCTCTTCTGGTGCTGGAGCTTCTGCTGGCGCTGTTTCTGGTGGTGGTGCTTGTACAGATGCTGCTTCTGGTGGTGGTGCTTCTGCTGGTGCTTACTCTGCTGATGCTGCTTCTGGTGGTGGTGCTTCTGCTGGTGCTTACTCTGCTGGCACTGCTCCTGGTGCTGGTGCTTCTGCTGGTGCTTACTCTGCTGGTGCTGCTCCTGGTGCTGGTGCTTCTGCTGGTGCTTACTCTGCTGGCACTGCTCCTGGTGCTGGTACTTCTGCTGGTGCTTACTCTGCTGGCGCTGCTCCTGGTCCTGCTGGTGCTCCTGGTCCTGCTGGCGCTGCTGGTGCTTACTCTGCTGCTGCTTATTCTGGTCCTGCTGGTGCTGCTGGTGCTTACTCTGCTGGTGCTGCTCCTGGTGCTGCTGGTCCTGCTTTTGCTGCTACTGTTGTTGTTGCTGCTGCTGCAGGTGGTGGTGGTGTGGAGGAGCAGCCCCTACAACCTCGAAGCCCCTCTGATGAGGGTCCATATGGCCCTGCCAAATGGAGGAAGATGTAGACACGTGAACGGGAGAGGAGGCAATACACAATTGAAGAGGAACATGAGGAGGAGGTGCTGGAGTGGCTGAGGGAGAACGAGTATCTATGGCGGAAGGGACACAGGCTCTATCGAGACACCAAGAGGAAGCAGGCTGCTTGGAGAGAGAAGGCGGAGAGCCTGGGCTACACTTCGGAGGTCCTCCTTGGCTGGTGGAAGCACATGCACACCAGGTACGGGAAGCTGCACCTCAAGAAATCTGACCAGGCCGCGGTCAAGCTGATGGACAGAGAGACATACGTGATGGCCAAGTGCAGCTTCCTGGAGGGTGAGGTCCGCCACCGAGCAGCAGCCCCTCTCACAACCCTCTCTCTCAGGCAGCCTGCTGACAGCCAGTCCTCTTCTGGCAAAGAGTCAGCTCCTGTATCCAGGCAGGTATCTGTGGAGTGTGCCACGACGGAGACCCCCCCCAACAGCTGTACTACCTGTGGTGGAGCGCGTGGAGGACCCCCAGACCAGTGGGAGAAAGGAGACGGCACTTCCACCACAGCCCAACCCGCATCCACCCCCAGCTCCACCTCCACCGAAAGGCAGAGAGGCATACCAGAGGGGCAGAGCCACACTGTCCTGCTGGAGATCAGGGACACCATCAGGAGCACTGTAGATCTTATCTCTCAGCTGGTACACACCGACGTCTCATCCTCCAACCGCAAGCCCTTCTTCACCTATGTCAACCAGACCCTCATAAACATGTCGGAAACACAGTACCAGGTGGTGAAGGACAGGATCACCGATCTTCATCACAACCCTCCAGACCCAGTTGAACCTGCTCCCACCCAGCCCAGACCTGCTCCTTCACCCCAGGTGATGTCACTGCCCTTCCAAGGCTTTCCACAGGCCCTCCCCTACCAAGGTTGCGACTACTAGGAGGTCCAGCAGCACAGGCAGCCCTTCCCAGTCCAGGCACAGGTACATCGCACGCCACCGGTGCCACTGATGCCACTGATGCCACCGATGCTACCCACGCCACAGATGCCACCCACGCCACAGATGCCACCCACGCCTCACCTCGCTCAACTGCAGACCAGACATCCCCACTACACTGCTCCTTCCTCCACCCCACAGCCAAGCCCGGCCTCAGAACATCTGTCATCGGTCTTGGGACTGACACCCCATGTCAGGGAGGAAGGGGCTCTCAACATCACGGGACTAAGCCAGCTGTCTAAGAGTTTCCTCCATACACCGTCCCCTGTTGTCCTCTCGGGGCTAGGCACCCCAATGGTGCCTCAGACCAGCACTCCAGCAGCAGCCACCTCCACAGCACCTGGACCCTTCACCCCTGAGACTGGGCACACCTCAGAGTGACCAAGAAGAGTGTCAGAGACTGGGTGGCTAGTTGTTCACTTTATTTTTGCTTTGGACACTTGACTTGGGTCATTTTTCTTTTACAGTTTGTTATTAATAAAGATTATCTTTGCTTCACATACTTGTTTCATTTATTTTTGTAAATAAAGTCTTTTAGAAATGGTTTAAGCCTTTGCATGCTTGTGGGATGGGTTAAGATAGCAGTGGGATGGGCAGGGATACCTTTGGGATGGGTTAAGATAGCAGTGGGATGGACAGGGATACCTTTCAGATGGGTAATAGCTTTGGGATGGGCAGGGATACCTTTGGGATGGGTAATAGGTGTGGGATAGATAAACCTCCAGTGCAAGCATAGTGGGACTGTATGGTCCACCCTCCCAGGTGCCACACCTTTAGCCCTTCATTATCAATAACAATGTAAGCATTGATCCACACATTTGAACATAAACAGCACTCTTTATTAAATGCCCTGTTCATTGTAAGCCCACCCAACATACATGGCCTAATCTCATCAGTATGATGAGACAGTCTGAAGGAAGCATCCATTAATCATCTATCATCCTGTCTTGCCACTCCACTGCTCCAGTTGCACCAGTGCTCAGGAGGTTGCACTGCTTCTTCCCTTCACATGAGGCTCTGTTGGGGTCTTGCACATCCACAGTGTCTATCAGGTTTCGCCCTTGCCTTCATTCACCAGGCTCAATGTTCCCATTGCCTTGTTGGATGTCCACGAGCCTGTTCTGCAAGACTGATTGGCGGGTGCGCATGAGATTGTGCAGGATGCAGCAAGCTTCCATGATCCTCCTCACGGTCTCTGGGCGATGCTGCATGGTGGTGAGAAGTACCTGGAACCTGTTGGCCAGGATGCCAAAGGCCTTCTCCACCACCCTCCTTGCCCTGGACAGCCTGTAGCTGAAGATCCTCTCTTCCCGGGTGAGGCATCTGGAGGTGTAGGCCTTCATGAAATAGGTTCTGAGGGAGAAGGCGTCATCCCCCACGATGAAGTAGGGCACATCTTGTGTGTCATTGGGCAGGGGGTCTGGATCTGGGAAGCCCATGATGAGGTTGCGTTCCAGTCCCTCCTTGAGGTGACTGGCGTTGTATACCTGGGCATCTGAAGCTGAGCCATTGCCTGAAGCATCGATGTACATGAACTTGTAGTCAGCCTCAACCATATCGAAGAGGATGATGCTGAAGAAGCCCTTGTAGTTGTGATAAGTGGACCCTGACTTGGCTGGAGCTTTGCAGGCCACGTGCTTCCCATCTATGGCTCCAATGGTGTGGGGGAAGTTTCACTTCTGATACCACTGCTCTGCAACTTTCTTCCATCCTTCTTCAGTGGAGGGGCACTGGAGGAGCTCCTCCAGGTATTCTTCGATGATGGCCTGCACCACTTCTCTGACCACAATGTTGATGGTGTTGTGTGGCACCCTCCAGCCGTACTGCATGCTCCTGTAGGTGGTCCCTGAGGCCAGGTGGCGCAGAGTGAGTGCCACCTTGAGCCCAGGTTCCAGGCTGGGCCGGAAGTTGGTGTTTGCCTTGGTCAACCTGGGTCTCAGCTGCTCCACAACTTCGTCAAACATGGCTGGCGGCATCCTCATGAAGTTCTGGAATGCACGAGTGTCTTCGTTCCTCAGCTCCACCATCAGCTTGTTGTACAGTCCATACTCTACTCTTCTACCGATCCATCTTCAGACCCAGACACTTCTTTGACATCTTTTCTTCGTGTAGACCAGGTGAAAGAGCCTGTAGATGGCTTCTCACTGTTGCAGAAAGATGGTGGCTACCAAAAGGAGTGTGTTACGATCCATGGTGGAAATGACTGGATGCTGTGGAAGAGCAAGAGCAAGATGAAGGCTGAAGAGGTCTGCACACCAGCGCTGCTGGACTGAAAGTGAGAGCCAGGTGAGCTCCTCCCCCTTTTTATAGGAAATATCATTTTTCACTAGGTGTCCTTTTGCATCCTCTAGGCACTCTGCATACATCCTAAATATCCGAGATACGTCCCCTCTGCAAATGTTTTTCCGTTTTAATGCTTTGTATGCGAGCTGCATCCGCTTTCATCCCTTCTCCATCTGTGCTACTAATGCTGCGCGTCCGTTCCGTGTCCGTTTCGCTTCCTCCCTGTGTCCGTTTTCCACTGGAGTGGATGCGAGTTGCGCGGATGCGCAGCGGATGCCTAGAGGATATAGCGGATGTGTAACGGATGACAACGGATGTAGAACGGATGTTCCCCGTATGCGTTGCGGATGCAGAACGGACGCATTGGATACATTTTCCACTCAAAAACTTTTCAGCAGGTCAAAACTTTTTGAGCGGATGGAACCTCAGTTTACGGATGGTGGACGGATAGAGATGATGAAAAACGGAGGCAATGAGTACAGAACAGAAGCATCGCGTTAACTAACGGATGGCAAGTGTTTCTCTCTGTTTTACATCCTCTTTCCATCCATTGGTACAGTGTGACATGGGCTTTAAACAATGTGTCCTATCTAGCAAAATGAAATTCATTGGTGAGAAAAGTAAGGCTGTTCATTTAGATACTTGTAGGAAGTGTGAACACTTCATAAGAGAGGCATTATTAGAGATCTGGAATAGAATCAGAAAAAGCATTACATTAAAATACCAGGCTGGCTTTCCACTATGGGAGCTATGATATACCCAGATACTTTAGATATAAATAAAATGATTAGATATAACCAATTATTAGATGATAAGGGATCCTGAAGACAAACCAAAAATTGAAAGAGGAAGGGATGGTGATAGATTGGTGGTCTTATCTACAACTGCAAACAAAATACAAAAAGGATGTAGAAGAATTTGGCTTGGATAGAATACCACAACAATTAGATAAAATATTATTAGGATCAGAGGAAAAAATTATAACCAAAATGTCTAATTATTTTTTAAAATTCGACAGAGAAGAGGAGGTGGTGAAACCAACAATGCTAACCTAGATGAAAAATTTTGGTTACAGTATAAAATTAGAAGATTGGGAAAGATTGTGGACCAAAAATTATAAATTAACATTGGCAGCCTCATATAAAGCAAATGTGTACAAAATGTTTTATCATTGGTATCTAGCACAGGCGAGATTGGCTAAAATTTATCCAAATTTAAAACCAGAATGTTGGAAATGTAAAAAGAAACCTGGTACATTCTTTCACATGAGGTGGACCTGCCTAAAAGCAAAGGATTTCTGGAATAAGATAAAGATCTGGTTCAGGAAATAACAACTCTAAAGATAGTACCCTAACCTGAAATGTTCCTACTAGGGATAACTAAAGGTGAATATGCAAAAGATACTGAATGCTTAATGATACATATATTAACAGTGGCTAGGATATTATATGCTCAAAATTGGAAATGAGATAGTACCCCCACAGATTACATGATTATAAAAAAAGTAATGGATTGCTCAGAAATGAACAAATTCACAATGGATTTCAGAAGAGAAGAAAAAGAATACTATATGGTCTGGGAAAAATGGTATGTCTGGTTAGAGAACATAAAGAAAATATAATGTAAAAGTAGAAGTATCAAAGTGTAATTGTAAATTTTTTATATATATATATATGTGTGTGTGTGTGCGTGTGCGTGTGTGTACATGCGTATGTGTGTTTATATATATATATATGTTTTCTTAGGCTTTCGCGGGTACTTACATGTGTGCTGTTTAGCTTCCTTCGGGTATTATCCCACGTCATTTTAGTTCTGTTAAAGTTGTAGCAACGTTTCAGCAGAATCTCATCTGCCATCCTCAGGCTTCTGTATAGAGTTAGTTCCTGGTTTCAAATTTGAGGCTGATCCATTCAGATTGGCTGGGAGCCTGGATCTGTGTTCATTGGACTTGGAGTTTGATTGATTGGTGTTTCTGGTTTCTTCTGTCTGTTTTGTGGCTTTGATTGGCTGGTAACACTCTGTTCTTGTGTTGGAGGCTTTCAGTGCAGCTTGGCTCCGTGTGAAGGGACGGCTGCTCTTCATTAGCAAGCTGCTATTCATTAGCAAGCTGGGTTTCACCTGGGTGCCTGGTGGGGGGGTGTTTGGGTTGGAGCTATCAGAGGGAGTCTGTTTTTGCCCAGGTGTTTGCCTGGCTTGTGGTATGGAGATCTTTCTATTTGAGAGTGCAGGCTTCCAAATGATTGACCGTCTGGTGGAATCATCTCTTCTATTCATGCTGTCAGGTCTTTTTTCAATCTCTATGGCTTCTCTGATGATTCTGTGGTTGGGGTTTTCTATAGTGGCTAGAGTTTTAGTGCCATTGAAGTTGATGTTGTGACCTGTGGTTTTCATGTGTTGGACTAGTGAGGAGGTGTGTTCCAGCTTTTTTACTGCATTTTTGTGTTCATCTAGGCGGGTACTTATTCTTCTATTGGTCT
>BLBF01000019.1:24835103-24860559 GCA_015471245.1 Laticauda colubrina
GATGGGTTAAGATAGCAGTGGGATGGGCAGGGATACCTGTGGGATGGGTTAAGATAGCTGTGGGATGGGCAGGGATACCTGTGGGATGGGTTAAGATAGCTGTGGGATGGGAAGGGATACCTGTGGGATGGGTTAAGATAGCAGTGGGATGTGAAGGGATACCTGTGGGATGGGTTAAGATAGCTGTGGGATGGGAAGGGATTCCTGTGGGATGGGAAGGGATACCTGTGGGATGGGAAGGGATACCTGTGGGATGGGTAATAGCTGTGGGATAGATAAACCTCCAGTGCAAGCATAGTGGGACTGTATGGTCCACCCTCCCAAGTGCCACCCCTATGGCCCTTTATTATCAATAATAATGTAATCATCCACACATGTCAACATAAACACAACTCTTTATTAAACGCCCTGTTCATTGTAGGCCAACCAAACATACATGGCCCAATCTCATCCGTGTGATGAGACAGTCTGAAGGAAGCATCCATTAAGCATCTATCATCCTGTCTTGCCACTCCACTGCTCCAGCTGGGGAGTTGCACCAGTGTTTCAGGAGGTTGCGCTGCTTCTTCGCCTCACATGAGGCTCTGTTGGGCCCTTGCACATCCTCAGTGTTGATCAGGTTTTGCCCTTGCCTCCATTCCCCAGGCTCCATGTCCCCATTGCCTTGCTGGAGGTCCACGAGCCTGTTCTGCAAGACTGGGTAGCGGGTGCACATGACATTGTGCAGGATGCAGCAAGCTTCCACGATCCTTCTCATGGTCTCTGGCCAATGCTGCATGTTGGTGAGAAGTACCTGGAACCTGTTGGCCAGGATGCCAAAGGCGTTCTCCACCACCCACCTTGCCCTAGACAGCCTGTAGTTGAAGATCCTCTCTTCACAGGTGAGGCATCTGGAGGTGTAGGGCTTCATGAGGTAGGTTGTGAGGGAGAAGGCGTCATCCCCCACGATGAAGTAGGGCACATCTTGCGTGTCGTTGGGCAGCGGGATCTGGATCTGGGAAGCCCACCATGAGGTTGCTTTCCAGCCCCTCCTTGAGGTGACTGTCGTTGTATACCTGGGCATCTGAAGATGAGCCATTGCCTGAAACATCGATGTACATGAACTTGTAGTCAGCATCGACCATGGCGAAGAGGATGATGCTGAAGAAACCCTTGTAGTTCTGATAAGTGGATCCCGATTTGGCTGACGCTTTGCAGGCCACGTGCTTGCCCTCTATGGCTCCAACGGTGTGGGGGAAGTTCTACTTCTGATACCACTGCTCTGCAACTTTCTTCCATCCTTCTTCAGTGGAGGGGCACTGGAGGAGCTCCTCCAGGTATTCTTCGATGATGGCCTGCACCACTTCTCTGACCACAAAGCTGATGGTTCTGGGAGGCACCCTCCAGCCGTACTGGATGCTCCTGTAGGTGGTCCCTGAGGCCAGGTGGCACAGTGTGAGTGCCACCTTGAGTCCAGGTTCCAGGCTGGGCGGGAAGTTGGTGTTTGTCTTGGTCAACCTGGGTGTCAGGCGCTGCACAACTTCGTCAAACATGGCTGGAGGCATCCTCATGAAGTTCTGGAACGGCCGAAGGTCTTCAATCCTGAGCTCCACCATCAGCTTGTCGTAAAGTACGTACTGCGCTCTTCTGGCGAACCATCTTCGGAGCCAGACTTTTTTTGGGTGCCTCCTTTTCTTCCCGTAGTACTGTTCACAGAGACTGTAGATGGTTTTGCAGTTTGGTAGAAGGATGTTGGCTGCCGAAAGGATTTTGTCGCAATCCACGGTGGACATAACTGGATGCTGTGGAAGAGCAAGAGGCAGATGAAGGCTTCAGAGGTCTGCACCGCTGGGCTGCTGGTCTGAAAGTGCGAAGCAGGCGAGTTGCTCCCCCTTTTTATAGGCAGTATAGGTTTTCCGCTAGGCATCCTCTAGGCATCCTGTAGACATCCTTAATATCCGAGATAGGTCCCCTATGCAAACGTTTTTTCCGCTTTAAATGCTTTGTTTCCATTCTGCATCCGTTCCGCGTCCATTCCACTTCTTCCCTGCGTCCGGGTGGATGCGAGCTGCGTGGATGCGCAGTGGATGCCTAACGGATATAGCGGATGCGTAATGGATGAGTAGCGTATGCGTAGCGTATGCAGAACGGACGAACTGGATACATTTTCCGCGCAAAAGTTTTAGGCAGCCTGAAACTTTTGGAGCAGATGAAATGTCCATAAACGGATGCTGGACGGATCGAGAGGAAGCCAAACGGAGGCAGTGAGTACATCGCGTTTTCGAATGGATGGCAAGCTTTTTTGTCCGTTTTACTTCCTCTTTGCATCCGTTGGTGTAGTGTGACAGGGGCTTTACTTAAAGACTTGTCATCACCTAACAATGTAACATAATCAGTACTGATAAATGTGGAATTTATTCCCAGTATATGCATAAGCAGCTTGCTCTACAAGTATTGTTAGGCCAAAGTTTTTATTAGTTTTGTGTGGTTGCTTTAATGAATGCAGATAGTTCTAAAATTGCTGTACTTTTTTTTTGGGGGGGGGGGGATAAATTAAACACACAAAAATTGATCAAATGCTTCTTAATGTAAATGGTTTTAAAATCTGATGGAATCTGTTACCATTCCGGCATGGCTGGATGTCATGATTCATTGTCAATATTTGTTTGATCTTTCTATACAGGACTTCTAGTTCTGTCTCTAATGTCTGGAATTGCCCAGGTGTTAATCACTTGATGGTATTTCTATCATTCAGTTTGAACTTACTATCATCTTCACTCTTGTGATAAATTCACTGCAGACCTTCTTGATTTCAGATTCCTTAAAATATGTTTAAAGGATACCCATGTATTTATAGTAATCTTCATCCATCTTGATTATCTTCTTCTGTTAATGCAATTAGGATTGCATTGGCGTTTTTGGCTGCTGCTGCACACTGCTGGCTCATATGTAAGTGATTCTGCTAGGACTCCAAGATCCCTCTCACAGTTATTGTTATTGAGCCAGGTTTCAATAGCAGTAACTGTTGAGAGGGATCTTGAAGCCCTAGTGGACAATCAATTAAATATGAACCAGCAGTGTGTGGCAGCAGTCAAAAGAACCAATGCAATCCTAGGTTGCATTAACAGAGAGAAAGAATAAAGTTCATGTGAAGTATTAGTACTACACTGCTCAAAAAAATAAAGGAAACACTTAAACAGCACAATGTAACTCCAAATCAGTCACACTTCTGTGAAATCAAACTGTCCACTTAGGTAGCAACACTGATTGACAATCAATTTCACATGCTGTTGTGCAAATTGAATAGACAACAGGCAGTTAGCAAGACATCCCCAATAAAGGAGTGGTTCTTCAGGTGGTGGCCACAGACCAGTTCTCAGTTCCTATGCTTTCTAGCTGATAGTTTGGTCACTTTTGAATGCTGGCAGTGCTTTCACTCTAGTGGTAGCATGAGACGGAGTCTACAACCCACACAAGTGGCTCAGGTAGTGCACCTCATCCAGGATGGCACATCAATGTGAGCTGTGGGAAGAAGGTTTGCTGTGTCTGTCAGCGTGGTGTCCAGAGCATGGAGGCGTTACCAGGAGACAGGCCAGTACATCAGGAGATATGGAGGAGGCTGTAGGAGGGCAACAACCCAGCATCAGGACCGCTACCTCCGCCTTTGTGCAAGGAGGGACAGAAGGAGCACTGCCAGAGCCCTGCAAAATGACCTCCAGCGGGCCACAAATGTACATATGGATGCTCAAACAGTCAGAAACAGACTCCATGAGGGTGGTATGAGGGCCCGACATCCACAGGTGGGGTTGTGCTTACAGCCCAATATCATGCAGGATGTTTGGCATTTGCCAGAGAACACCAAGATTGGCAAATTCGCCACTGGCGCCTTGTGCTTTTCACAGATGAAAGCAGGTTCACACTGAGAACATGTGACAGACATGACAGGGTCTGGAGATGCCATGGAGAACGTTCTGCTGCCTGCAACATCCTCCAGCATGACTGGTTTGGCAGTGGGTCAGTAATGGTGTGGAGTGGCATTTCTTCAGGGGACCGCACAGCCCTCCATGTGCTCGACAGAGATAGCCTGACTGCCATTAGGTACCAAGATGAGATCCTCAGATACCTTGTGAGACCACATGCTGGTGCGGTTGGCCCTGAGTTCCTCCTAATACAAGACAATGCTAGACCTCATGTGGCTGGAGTGTGTCAGCAGTTCCTGCAAGACGAAGGCATTGATGCTATGGACTGGCCCACCCATTCCTCAGACCTGAATCCAATTGAGCACATATGGGACACCATGTCTTGCTCCATCCACCAATGCCACGTTGCACCACAGACTGTCCAGGAGTTGAGGGATGTTTTAGTCCAGGTGTGGGAGGAGATCCCTCAGGAGACCATCTGCTACCTCATCAGGAGCATGCCCAGGCATTGTAGGGAAGTCATACAGGCACATGGAGGCCACACACACTACTGAGCCTCATTTTGACTTGTTTTAAGGACATTACATCAAAGTTGATTCAGTCTGTAGTGTTTTTTTCCACTTTAATTTTGAGTGTAACTCCAAATCCAGACCTCCATGGGTTGCTAATTTTGATTTCCATTGATAATTTTTGTGTGATTTTGTTGTCAGCACATTCAGCTATGTAAAGCCCATGTCACACTGCACCAACGGATGGAAAGAGGATATAAAACGGAGAAAAACGCTTGCCATCCGTTGGTTAACACGGTGCATCCGTTCTGTACTCACTGCATACGTTTTTCATTCTCTCTATCCGTCCAGCATTTGTCTACTGTGATTTCATCTGCTTAAAAAGTTTTGAGCTGCACAAAACTTTTTGAGCGGATGAAGTATCCAACGCATCCGTTCTACATCCGCTATGCATATGGAGAACATCCGTTATACATATGTTGTCATCCATTACGCGTCCGCTATATCCCCTAGGCATCCGCTGTGCATCCGCGCAACTGAAATCCGCTCCAGCAGAAAACGGACACGGAGGAAGCAAAACAGACGCGGAACAGACACAAAGTGTTAGTAGCACGGACGTAGAAAGGATGTAAGTGGATGCAGCTCAGATATAAAACATTAAAATGGAAAAAATGTTCGTATAGGGGATGTATCTCGAATATTTAGGATGTCTGGAAGATGTCTAGAGGATGCAGAAGAACACCTAGCGGAAAACCGATATTTCCTATAAAAAAGGGGAGGAAATCACCTGGATCTCACTTTCAGTCCAGCAGCGCTGGTGTGCAGACCTCTTCAGCCTTGCTCTTGCTCTTGCTCTTGCTCTTGCTCTTGCTCTTCCACAGCATTCAGTCATCTCCACCATGGAGGCTTGTGGACCACCAACAAGGCAATGGGGAAATGGAGCCTGGTGAATGGAGGCAAGGAGTAAACCTGATCGACACTGTGGATATGCCAGGCCCCAACAGAGCTTCACGTGAAGGGAAGAAGCAGCGCAACCTCCTGAGACACTGGTGCAACTCCCCAGCTGGAGCAGTGAAGTGGCAAGACAGGATGGTAGATGCTTAATTGATGCTTCCTTGAGCCTGTCTCATCACACTGATGAGATTGTGCCATGTATGTTGAGTGGCCCTACAATGAACAGGGCATTTAATTTACCCATCCCACAGCTATTACCCATCCCACAGGTATCCCTGCCCATCCCACTGATATCCTTACCCATCCCACAAGTATGCAAAGGCTTAAACCATTTCTAAAAGTTTCCACCTAGACTTTATTGACTAAAAGAACTGAACCAAGTGTGTGAAACAAAGATAACCTTTATTAATAATAAACTGTAAAAGCAAAATGACCCAAGTAAAGTGTCCCAAGCAAAGATAAAGTCAACAGGTAGCAACCCAGTCTCTGGCACTCTTCTCAGTCACTCTGAGGCATGCCCATGGTCTCAGGGGTGAAGGGTCCAGGTGCTGTGGAGGTGGCTGCTGCTGGAGTGCTGGTCTGAGGCACCATTGGGGTGCCTGGACCCGAGAGGACAACGGGATGGTGTGTGGAGGAAGCTCTCAGAGAGCTGGCTCAGTCCCGTGATGTTGAGAGCCCCTTCCTCCATGACATGGGGTGTCAGTCCCAAGACCGATGACAGATGTTCTGAGGCCGGGCTTGGCTGTGGAGTGGAGTAAGGAGGAGTGTCATGGGGCTGTCTGGTCTGCAGGTGAGTGAGGTGAGGCATGTGTGGCTTCTGTGGCATGTGTGGCATGTGGCATCTGTGGCGTCGGTGGCACCTGTGGCATCTGTGGCGTCGGTGGCATCGGTGGCATCTGTGGTGTGCGATGTACCTGTGCCTGGACTGGGAAGGGCTGCCTGTGCTGCTGGAACTCCTGGTAGCCATAGCCTTGGTAGGTGAGGGGCTGTAGAACGCCTTGGAAGGGCTGTGACATCACCTGGAGTGGAGGAGCAGACCTGGAGTGGGTCAAAGCAGATTCAACTGGGCCTGGAGGGTGGTGCAGAAGACCTGCGATCCTCTCCTTGATCACCTGGTACTAGGATTCGGACATGTCCATGAGGGTCTGGTTGACGTAGGTGAGGAAGAGCTTTCTGTTAGAGGATGGTATGTCGGACTGTACCAGCTGTGAGAGGAGATCTACGCTGCTCTTGATTGTGTCCCTGATCTCCAAGAGGACAGTGTGGCTCTGTCCCTCCAGTCTGGCTCTCTGCCTGCTTTCTGTGGAGGTGGAGCTGGGTGGGTGTGGGTTGATCTCTGGTGGCAGCGGCTTCTTCTTGCTCCAAGTGCATCAGGGGGTCCTCCATGTGCTCCGCCACGGGGAGTGCAGCTGTTGGGGGGGTCTCCGTCGTGGGGCGCTCCACAGATACCTGCCTGGACACAGGAGTTGACTCTTGGCCAGAAGAGGACTGGCTCTCTGTGGGCTGCCTGAGAGTGAGGGTAGACAGAGGGGCTGCTCCTCAGTGGCAGATCTCACCCTCCAAGAAGCTGCACTTGGACATCATGTAGGTCTCCCAGTCGGTGAGCTTGACCGCAGCCTGGCCAGACTTCTTCAGGTGCAGCTTCCCATACCAGGTGTGCATGTGCTTCCACCACCCAATGAGGACATCCGAAGTGTAGCCCAGGCTCTCCGCCTTCTCTCTCCAAACCGCCTGCTTCCGCTTGGTGTCTCGATAGAGCCTGTGCCCCTTCCTCCTGAGGTACTCGTTCTCCCTCAGCCATTCGAGCACCTCCTCCTCATGTTCCTCTGCAATGGAGTACTGTCTCCTCTCACCCTTATCTTGCGAATGCCTCTTCCTCCCTCTGGCAGAAGGCCCCTCATCAGTAGGGCTTTGAGGTTCTAGGGGCTGGTCCACCACACCACCACCACCACCAGCACCAGCAGCACCAGCAAGACCAGGAGCAGCACCAGCAGAGTCAGCACCAGCACCAGGAGCAGCACCAGCAGAAGCACCAGCACCAGCAGAGTCAGCACCAGCAGCAGAAGCCCCAGCAGAAGCAGAGTCAGCGCCAGGGAGTGGGATGGTGGTCCTGTCCTTCTTGCCAGGGCTGGCAGGAGTAGGCACAGGCTTCCTCTTCTTCCCCATGGTTGTTGGCTGAAGATGTGTCTGGCAGCAGGTCTTTCCTCTGAATGGTGACCTGCTTACGAGCTGCATCCTTTTATATCCGCGGGGCTGATGCAATGCATCCTCCCCGCATGCGCAGTGAATGCTTTGCATCCGCTAGGCATCCGCTAGGCCTCTGTGATGCATCCGCGTCATCCGCTCTGCATCTGTTCCTTCCGCTGCGTGTCCGCTTTGGTGTTCTCCCCCGGAAGCCCTGCGGATGTGTCATCCACTTCCATCCGCTAGGCTTCCTACGAATGACCGCTTTACCTCCCCACTACATCCTCCCCATGTCCGTTCCTTTCCGTTGTTGTCTACTCTGTTTATGCAAATTTGGGACACTTTTGAGAGCGGATAACAACGGATGGAAAATTTGCTCGTCCGCTGTGTCCTTTTTACATATGTTTTGCATCCATCGGCCAATGTGACCTAGCCTAAATGAACAAGTATTTAATAAAAATATTTCATTCATTCAGATCTAGGATGTCTTATTTTTGTGTTTCCTTTATTTTTTTGAGCAGTGTACTTTATAAACTTAGTAAGACCACACTAAGAATGCTGCATCCAGTTTTGGTCATCATGTTATAAAAAAGATGTTGAGACTCTGGAAAGAGTGCAAAAAATGAGCAACAAAGATGATTAGGTTGGAGGATAAAACATATGAAGAACTTTTACAGGAATTGGGTGTCTCTAGTTAAAAAAGGACTAGTGGTCACACAATAGCAATAAAAATAGCACATTGGTTTATATATTAGTGTTCCAATATTTGACGAGTGGTTGGAACAAAAAATCTCCAAGGTCCAGAAAATCTCCAAGGCATCAAGGTGCTGTACTCTTGATGTTATTTTCATAGGATATATTGATTCCTTTAATTTTCACTATTTTTCTCTCTTTATGGTAATGGATGGACATATTTAATCAATTCAAATTCCATTTGCAATATCTTGACTGTATATTCAGATAATGCTGAACAGCAATTCCATTTCAGGTGCTCTTTTATTGCATAACACACAAGTTTAATAAATTATATTTTTAGGATTGGTTGCTCTTTATCCAAGCTGCATTCTTGTTGTATTTCTTTGGGTTGTCCCATAGTTTTGTCCAGAACTACACTATTTCTTCTTTGTGAGGTTTGGCTGGATCATTGCAGTCTCTCTGTTGATGGATTACTAGAACATTTCTAATTTGATTAAAGTTGAGGATTCTTCTTGTAATATTGAATTTGAGCTTCAAGTCTGTGGATTTTCTTGGCTTTAGCTGTGATATGCTCCTTTATTATTTCTTGTACTTCCTGGATCTTCCTTATCCCTAAGCGATACTTCTTGATCAGATTCTTTTATTTCATCTCTTGTAGTTTGTTTGCATTTAATCTTGGTATACTGATCTCATTTTCCAATCTGGTCTTCCACTTTGATGGTGCATTTTTTCTTCTGTGTTAATTTTGCTTGCCCTCGGAAGTTATGGGAGCGCTATCACTTGAGACTTTCAAGAAGAGATTGGAATGCCATTTGTCAGAAATGGTGTAGGGTCTCCTGCTTGGGTGGGGGGGTTGGACTAGATGACTGACAAGGTCCCTTCCAACTCTGATTATCTGTTATCTGCTTACAGAATCATGTAAAGTTGTGTTGTACATTAGTTGTTTTGTTGTTTCATTTTGTAGTGAGCAGGTGTTTACACAGGTAGTCCTTGAGTTATTACCACAATTGAGCCCAAAATTTCGATTGCGAAGTGAAACATTTATTAAATGAATTCTGCCTCGTTTTATGGACTTTTTGCCAAGTTGTTAAGTGAATGACTGCAGTTGTTAATATCTTGATTGTTAAGTGAAACTGGCTTCTTCATTGATTTTACTTGTCAGACGGTCACAAAAGGTGATCACTTGACCCTGGGACACTGCATCTATCATAAATATGAATCAATTATCAAGCACCTAAATTTTGACCACATTGACCACATGACTACAATGGTTGTAAGAGTGAAAAATGGTCATAAGCTATTTTTTTCAGTACAGTTATAGCTTTGATCAAACAAACTATTGTAAGTTTTTTTTAATTTTTATTGTTTTTAAAACAAAAATAAACAAACAAAACATAGAAATCAAGTCATCTTCCGTATATATACATACAGTGTGCTGGTTGGTTTAAAATTGTTTTGTGCTTCCATTTCGTAGTCTTCAATTACAATTACATTGTATATAATCTCGTATTTTCAATCAAATATTAAATACATTGATATCATTATAAATCATTTGACTATACTTTTATTCATTCATGTTTTACAAAATGATCATATTTTACTTAATTTGTTTTATGACAATTCATATTATCATCCCAGATCTATCCTAGAATCATTTTGTAGATGTAATAAAAAAAGAATACATCTTTATATATTTATTATTTTCTAAAAGCCTACATATTTCATTACAATATTTTATTGTCTAACCACTGATAGAATAGATCCCAAATTTTGTAAAATTGTTATCATCTTGTTCTCTAATTTCAAATGTCAATCTTCTCATTTCAGTCCACCACATATGATGATTCATTTCCAAGTCCACCACATATGGTAATATGAGCCAGATGTCTGATGACATTCCCAACATTTTTCGGATTTATTCTTGAACATTCTTGCTATTCTTGTCAGGGAAAAATGCCACCTGTAAAACGTCTTATACAAATTTTCTTTATATGCTGTTGACATTGTCATTTTATAATTTTGAGACCACAATTTTTGCCATTTCTCTAAATCAATCCCATTTCCAAAATTCTTCCCCCAAGCAATCATAATTTCTTTAACCTGTTCTTCTTCTAGTTTAATTTCTAATAAATATCCATACAATTTTTAATCACCTTTTCATCAGTACCTGTCAAAATCTTATCTAAGTCAGACAGTTTATCATAGAAACCTTCTGTTTTAGAATCTTTATCAAACCTTGAATGTATTTGCACATATGAAAACCAATTCATCTTTATACCTTGTTCTTCTAATTTTTATATAGATTTACACCCTTTTCATTCAATATTTCACCATATCTAACTGTATTTTAAAAAGTACTAGTGAAAATTACTTTTACTGGATATGAAGTGATAGCAACAAAAGGAAAGCAAGATCTGAGACAAATAGGCGAGAACTGGTAGTGGAAATTTTGAGTAGTTCAGAGAACCAGAAAATACCACCTCTGACTGGAGATTTTACAGTATCCTTCCCCTGCCACGCCCACCAAGCCACACCCACAGAACTGGTAGTAAAAAAATGAAAATCCCACCATTGCTCTATAGACCTTTGCAGTTCTTCCAATTCTGCTTGTTTGACCTTTTCATTTCACATTATAAGTTGACAGAAATATGCTAGTCTCTGTTCTAATTCTATTCCTGATTCTGGGTGTTGTTCTTTCTACAACTTGTGCATTCTTTTCAGATATCTACTTCTCATTGGAGTTTATTTGTAGTATGAGATAATTATTTATTTGTTTTCAATCCTTGTTTGTTTGTGAAAGGTAAACACCTTTTCTTCTGCTAGTCCTGCACCTTCACCCTGCTTGCTTAGCCAACCATCTCAAGTTCTGTCGTCTATTTGTCATCACATATCCAGGAATACAAGCACTTAGCATTGTTCTTGTTGACATAGATGATAACCAATCTGGCATAAGTTTTTGTAAATAATGTCTCACAATATTATTTATGGGAGAGATATTTTTTGTCTGGATCCTCTTGATGAGACCAATTCGGTATGGTAGAACCTTTGGCATAGTTCTCTTCTTCCTCAGAATATACAAGCCCGACAACCATGTTAAGATAGTGTCTCAATTATCATTTTTATTATGTTTTTTTAACAGAATGGAAATGGACATTTACATGATTAGCAGATTTTATTTAAAGCTTGTATTCTGTCAACAGTTAAAAAACCCTCACGTTTTTTTTCAAGAAAGAGTTATGTGGATTAAACTGCATTATATCAGCTTTATAATGGTTGCAGAAATCATAAATTAGTTCCAAAAAGTATACTTTAAATAGACCACTTCGAATTTAACTTTATTAATATTCAGCACTTTCAACATTTATATTATTTACAAAAAAATTAACCTCATTATTTTTTGTTTCATGTGAATCAATCTTTAATTTTTTTAATTCTGCCATTTTTTCCTTCCAAAGCATCAAATTTCTGTTTCAGCTCCAAAATGTTTTTCTCAGTTTAAATGGAGAAGATATTTTTAAATGATATATAATTTTAAATAGCTTTTTTCCTCTCTGCTAGTTTATTGGAATTGGAATATACTTTATTGGACACATAAGGAATTTGTCTTCAATATAAAAGCTCACAGTTAAACAACAAAGTGATAAATCATAGATCATAAGTCATAAGATACAATCATAAAACATAAGATATAACAACAGTGATAATTTATAAGATACTAATAGGAGAAAGTACATTAGTCCTCGATTTACAACAGTTTGCTTAGTGACTGTTCAAAGTTACAACAGCACTGAAAAAAGTGACTTATGACCATTGCAGCATCCTTATAGTCATGTGATTTACAAATGACTGCTTGACAACTGACTCACATTTATGGTGGTCTCAGTGACCCAGGGTCATATGATCGATCACCTTTTGCAAACTTCTGACGATTAAAGTCAAAGGTTAAACCAATTCACTTAACAACTGTATTACTAATTTAACAACTGCGGTTGATTCAATTCACAAATGGGGCAAGAAAAATAGTAAAATGGGGCAAAACTCACTTAACAACTTTTTCATTTAGCAACATAAATTTTGGGCTCAATTATGGTTGTAAGTTGTGGATGTAAGACTACCTGTAGTAGGAAAGATGAGAAGATGGGAAAGATGACAAGATGAGTAGGATAATAGCAAAATAGCCCAACTACATGGATAAATATCTTTAGGCATAAGACAATGCTGTGGGAATTAGGTGTTAACAGAGTGATGACGCTGGGAAAAAAATTATGTTTGTGTCTAGTTTGTTGGGTCTAGTTGTTTCTATTGTAGGTTCTTCTGTTGTAGATTAGAAATAATCATAGTGTTTATTTCATATTTTGAGAACCTGTTCTCTCTTTGAAAAAGGTAATTCCAATTTTCTCTGTGGTCTTGATTTTGAACTGATAATTGATCAAATAAAGCAACTCATCAATTACATAAAAAGGAGTTAAAGATAAGTAAACAGTTATATTGATTCAAATTGAAGGAAAATAGTGTTAATAACTTTAACTGTCACCAAAACAGCTAGAAGATTTAGAGAAATACATGTCAACTGTTACACTATGGTCACATTATCCAAATTCATTTTCATATCAGAAACATTACACCATATCTTTCAAAAATCCTTGGAGCACCGGGAAAATATCAGAGGACTGGAAAAGAGCAGATGTGGTTCCCATCTTCAAAAAAGGGAAAAAAGCAGACCGAGGAAACTATAGACCAATCAGCCTGTTGTGTTCGCGAAAAATGAGACTTGAGACCAGCATGACTTTCAGCTCTTTTATTAGTTGCTGGATTCCGTCTAACTGCGGAGCTGCAGCAACCTGTTTTATAGAGGCTGCTTGCGGCTCGTGGCCAATGACGGCTCCTTGATTCCCCCGCCGCTCAGGCAGGCCAATCATAAGATGGCCATTGTTGACCAATCACCGCCATTTAAAACACCAATCAGATTCGAGTATTTGTGGACCAATGGAAATAGGGTATTTGGAGTATGCTAATATGTAACACCCTTCCCCTCTTGGTTTGGTCCTACATTATGTAGTCACGTAAGTAGGCGGGGCTTTTATGTTGTCTACTTGACCTGCACAGTTTAGTCGTGCTGTTGTCTTCGGTGGGTTTGGACGGGATCGCTGTTTCTCCCGTCCTTCTCTGTGGAACCTCCTGGAAGGTGGAGTCAGCCATGCTGCTCCTGCCTGGCCCATCCGGGCTTGTAGAGTCGGCCCGGCTGCTCCCTTCCGGAGTGGCTCCTTGATGTTCTTGCGCCGCCTGTTCCTCTCTACCGAAGTGATCTCCAGGCAAGTAGTTGTTTCTTTCTGGGGTTATTTGAGAATTTGGTTGGTGGTTTGTTTTTCTGTTTTGCGGTGTTTCTTGTGCTAACAGAGGGTCTCCCCCTCCCCTCTTATTTGTGTTTGAGGAGTCTCCCCTCTGGTTTGATTATTATTGTTTTTGTTTAATGTTTGCTGTGTTCCTGGCGTGTGTGTGTGTTGTTGTTCTATGTGCCTGGGTGTGTTAGTGGTTCTTTCTAATGTTCTTGATCTTAGTTGATGTATGTGTCTCCTGCAGCTTCTTCCATCCTCTGTTTCTAGTCTGTATGACCAGGGTCCTGTTACTTGGGTTATTTTTGCCAGTATCCACAGTGGGTGCCCCGTGAGATTTTTTGCGTAGACTAGGTCCCCTGTTCCGAATGTGTGGTGTTTGCTAGAGGAGTCTGCTGGTTTTTCCAGGCTGTATGTGGGGTGTAATCTATCCAGGTATGATCTTAATTTTCTGCCCATCAATAATTCTGCTGGGCTTTTATTTGTAGTGGACTTAGATGGGATGTGTTGTATGGTGAGCATTTTGTAAATTTTCTCTTGTATGTCTCCTGTGTCTAATTTTTCTATAGTTTCTTTGGTATACTGGACCATGTGTTCTGCCCACCTGTTTATAGCCGGCCGGCTCAACGCTGTCAAGGCATGCCTTATGCCGTGTTCGGCAAGGAACTTTTCAAATGTCAATGCTGTGGTCTGCGGCCCGTTACCTGAAACTAAGTCCAGCAACCCATGTGTGGCGAAAAGCCTCCTCAGTTGTCTGATAACTGCTTCTGTTTTTGTTGAGTTCATGATGCTTACTTCCAGCCAATTTGAGTAAGTGTCTACTATACTTAAAAATGTGTGTCCTTTTGTCGGCCCTGCGAAATCTATGTGTATTCTCGACCAGGGTCCCCTCAGTGTTTTGCTGTCAAGTACAGGTGCTGCAGGATGCAGGTCTGGATCTTTGGCATTTAGTGCATGTTTCCACCCATCTCCCAATATCCTTATCCATCCCTGGCCACCATACATAACTCTTGGCCAGGGATTTCATTCGTACGATACCTGGGTGTCCTTCGTGCAAAATATCCAGTACTTGTTCTTGTAATAGTTCCGGTATGACTACCCGATCCCCCCATAGTATGCAACCTTTTAACATTGAGAGTTCAGTCTGTCTGTTCCGGAACAGTTTAAAAGTCTCGTCTCTCTCGTTTTCTGGCCACCCATTTCCTACCCAGTTTAAAACCCACGCCATCTTTTTGTCTCTTGTGGTTTCTTTCGCAATGTCCGCTGCGGTTATGGGTAGGTTTCATAATGTCTCAATTTGCAGGATGGATGTGGTTGGTGCCAGGTCACTTCCCAGTTCAGGTAGGGGAGTACGGTTCAGGGCGTCGGTGTGTGAAATGTCCTTGCCTGGCTGGTGAATTAATTTGTAATTGTATGCGGCAAGGAACTCGGACCACCTTGTCATTCATGGGGAGAGTATGTTTGGGGTGGCCCTGTTTCCCGCGAGTATTCCCAAAAGTGGCGTGTGGTCTGTAATGAGTGTAAAGGTCCTACCATAGATGTATTCATGGAACCGTTTGACCCCGGATATTGCTGCTAATGCCTCTCTGTCCAACTGGCTGTAGTTCCTTTCAGCTTTGGACAGTGTTTTGGAGTAGAATGCGATCAGCGCTTCTCTCCCATCTGGTAGCATATGGCTGAGTACGGCTCTGACACCGAACGATGATGCGTCACAGGTGACTGTCAGTGGCAGTGTTTCGCTGTATTGCATTAACACAGATTCGGATGTCAGCAAATCTTTTATTTTCTGGAACGCGGCTTCTTCTCGTCGTCCCCAGGTCCAGGTGGCTATTTTATCCAGTAATCTCTGTAGTGGTTCTGCCACCGTTGCCTTCTGTGGCAGAAAAACATTATAGAAATTGATGAGTCCCAAAAACGCCTGTAAATCTGTTTTGTTTTGGGGCCTGTGAGCTTCTTTTATATCACTTTGATTTTTTGATCTGTGGGATGGATGCCATCTTTATCTATTAGATACCCCAGGAATTCAACTTTCGAGGTGGCTAGCTGACATTTCTCTTTTTTAACCTTGAGTCCCGCCTTTCGGAATCTTTGCAATACTACTCTGAGGCAGCTTTCTAGTTTCTTGTTTTTCAGTTTTTTCTAGTTTTCCAGTTTCTTGTCACTGGCTGACACCAGCACATCATCGAAGTATGGGACCACCCCTTTTATCCCTTGTAACAACCGCTCCATCAGGCTTTGGAACACCCCTGGGGCCACGCTGACTCCAAATTGCAGTCTTTTGCATCTGAATGCCCCCCTATGAGTTACAATCGTTTGTGCCTCTGCTGTTTCGGGGTCGACTGGCAATTGTTGGTATGCTTGTGCAAGGTCAAGCTTTGCGAAGACCTTGCCTCCCCCCAACGAATGTAAAGATGTTGCACTACCGGAATGGGGTATGCGCTTTGTTGTAGTGAGTGGTTTAGGATGGCCTTGTGGTCTCTGCAGATTCTCACGGACCCATCTGGCTTAATTGGGGTTACAATTGGGGTTTCCCATTTTGCGTGGTCTATTGGTTCCAATACCCACTGTGTGATGAGTTTATTTAATTCCTCATCGATATTCGGTTTTAATGCGAAAGGGACTCCCCTTGCCTTTAACCTAATTGGGGCTATGGTTGGATTCAAATTAAACGATATGGGGGACCCTCAGTACTTGCCTAGTTTCCCATCGAATACGTCCTGGAAATCCCTCATTAGACTCTCCTCCCAGTCTGTTGTGGTGAAGCTGTTGATTCCGGGGACTCCGATTCCCAGGGGTTCGAACCATTCGAGTTCCAGTAAGCTTGGGCGATTCTGGTCTACGATGGTTAAAGGCAGAATTTCTGTGTGTTTCTTGAATGTGACTTGGAAGTGTCTGAGTCTGACTACCGGAATCCTGTTCCCTTGGTAGTCTTTCAGGGTCAGTGTTTGGCTCTCTAATTCTGTTCTGCATATGTGTGGTATCAGTCTCTTAATTGTGTTCCATGATACCATTGATAGGTATGAGCCAGAGTCCACCTCCATCTTGCATTGTTGGCCTTCGATGTTGACTTTCACATATACCTTCCGGGCATTGGTTGCGTTTGAATGCCCGATGGTTATAGTTTGGTGTGTTTCTTCCTTCCGGTAGCTTTTGTTGAGTCTTTTGCCTCTGCTTTCTCAGCTCCAACTGCCCCCTGTCTGTCTGTCTTTCTTTCGTTCTGGGGGGGTGTTGTCTCTACGTTGGGGGCTGTAGCTTTTCTGGTTTCGGCAGACTCTTGCTATGTGTCCCCGTCTCTCACAGTGCCAGCAAATTGCGTCTTGGAAATGGCACTCGAAACAGGGGTGGTCTCCTCCACACCTGGCGCACTGGAAGCCCAACTTATGTCCTTTCCTCTCCCATCTATTTCATTCCGACTGGAGTCTGTGGATTTCTTCCTCTTTATCATTGGTCTCGGACATTGACTCGCTATCCTCATGGTGCATGATGGTCTTGTGGGTGCTCTCTGACTTCTTTTCTGGAGGTTGGCTTGTTTCTGCCGATGTTTTTTGCATTGTCATATTCATTTGTTGCATTTTGGCTGCTGATTTTTTAGTGGCTTCAGCTGCAGTGGCCTCAGTGATGGCCTCAGTGACTGTAATTTTTGGCCGGGTTAGCAGTTGAGATCTCTTAGTCCAAGGACCACATGATCCCTCATGGCTTCATCCATGTTGAGGAACTCGCATGCTCCTCCAATGTCCCTGAGAGCTGCTACGAAATCTGTGATACTCTCACCTTCTCTCTGGTCCCGTTTGTAGAACTCATGTCTCCGAATAAGGCTGGAGACGGTCGGTGCATAATGGGCCTTCAGCATTTTTTCCAAATCCGACCAGGCCATCTGCTTTACGTCCTCAGGTTTGGCCAATGCCTTGGCCATCTGGAACACTGTGGGCCCACAGTGTGTCAGGAACACGGCTCTCTTCCTGTTGTCAGAGATCCCTTGTAAGTCATTGCTCTCGAGGAACATGAGGAATCTGTCGATGTCTGATTCCCAGTCCTCCGTCACTGGGTTGAATGGTGCGGGTGGCGAGTTGGTGCCAGCCATTTCGTCTGCTTGGTTCTCGTTGCCATGGGCTCAACTGGTCTCCTCGTCTCAGAATCCGACCTTCGTTGCCAGTGTTGTGTTCGCAAAAAATGAGACTTGAGACCAGCGTGACTTTCAGCTCTTTTATTAGTTGCTGGATTCCGTCTAACTGCGGAGCCGCAGCAGCCTGTTTTATAGAGGCTGCTTGCAGCTCGCGGCCAATGATGGCTCCTTGATTCTCCTGCCGCTCAGGCGGACCAATCATAAGGCGGCCATTGTCCACCAATCACCGTCATTTAAAACACCAATCAGATTCGAGTATTTGTGGACCAATGGAAACAGGGTATTTGGAGTATGCTAATATGTAACACAGCCTAACATCAATACCCAGGAAGTTAATGCAATCCTAAGTTGCATTAACAGAGGGATACAATCAAGATCCAGTGAGGTACTAATACCACTCGATAAAGCCTTAGTAAAACCACATCTAGAGTCCTGCAACCAGTTTTGTTCACTACATTATAGAAAAAGATGTTGAGACTCTAGAAAAAGTACATACAAAGAACAGTTATAGGAACTGGGCTTGGCTAGTCTAGTAAAGAGAAGGACCAGGAGAGACATGATAGCAGTCTTCAGTATTTGAGGAGCTGCCACAGAGAGGAAGAGGTCAAACTATTTATTAAAGCACCTTTGGCCAGATAAGGAATAATGGATGGAAACTGAACAAAGAGAGATTTAACCTGGAAATAAAGAGAAACTTTCTGACAATGAGAACAGTCAATCAATGGAACAGCTTGCCTTCAGAAGTTGTGGGAGCATCATCACTTGAGACTTTCAATAAAAGATTAGACTGCCATTTGTCAGAAATAGAGTAGGGTCTCCCGCTTGGGTGGGGGGTTGGACTAGATGACCTACAAGGTCCCTTCCAACTCTGATTATCTGTTATCTGTTGAATCCACAATGTTTAGCAGAAATTGTGAACAAAAGACTTACATTGAAAAAAAAACTTAAATAAAATCCATAGCATATAGAAAGTCATTTATTTATTTTAATGTATGGTTATCATTCTGGAATAGATGCTATTTCTGTGATTCTCTAATATGGCCTGAGTACTTCTTTAAATATATTTTGATCTCTTAAAATAATTTCCCCATGTTAAAAAGGCTATGACATACTATTTTATTTCATGGGATTAAGCCCACGTCACACTGAACCAACGAATGCAAAGAGGATGTAAAAGGGAGAAAAAAACTTGCCATCCGTTGGAAAACGCGATGTACTCACTGCCTCCGTTTTGCTTCCTCTCTATCCGTCCAGCATCCGTTTATTGACGTTTCATCCGCTCCAAAATTTTTGGGCTGCCCAAAACTTTTGCGTGGAAAATGTATCCAGTTTGTCCGTTCTGCATCCGCTTCGCATCCGCTAGGCATCCGTTACGCATCCGCTATATCCGCTAGGCATCCGCTGCACATCCACGCAACTTGCATCCGCTCGGATGCAGGGAGGAAGCGGAATGGACGCAGAATGGATGCAGAACAGATGCAGCACGGAAACAAAGCGTTTAAAACGGAAAAAACATTCGCAGAGGGGACCTATCTCGGATATTAAGGATGTCTAGAGGATGCCTAGAGGATGCCTAGAGGATGCCTAGCGGAAAACCTATATTTCCAATAAAAAGGGGGAGCAACTCATCTGCATTTCACTTTCAGAACAGCAGCCCAGCGGTACAGACCTCTGCAGCCTTTATCTGGCTCTTCCTCTTCCACAGCATCCAGTCATGTCCATCGTGGATTGTAACAAAGTCCTTTCGGCAGCCACCATCATTCTGCAACAGTGCGAAGCCATCTGCAGGCTCTGTGAACTCTACTGCAAGAAGAAAAAGAGGTGGCCAAAAAGAGTCTGGGTCCAAAGATGGTTCACCAGAAGAGCAGAGGACGGACTGTACAGCAAGCTGATGGTGGAGCTCAGGAACGAAGACACTCGGGCATTCCAGAACTTCATGAGGATGCCTCCAGCATGCAGTACAGCTGGAGGGTGCCACACAACACCATCAGCATTGTGGTCAGAGAAGTGGTGCAGGCCATCATTGAAGAATACGTGGAGGAGCTCCTCCAGTGCCCCTCCACTGAAGAAGGCTGGAAGAAAGTTGCAGAGCAGTGGTATCAGAAGTGGAACTTCCCACACACCATTGGAGCCATAGATGGCAAGCATGTGGCCTGCAAAGCTCCAGCCAAGTCGGGGTCCACTTATTTCAACTACAAGGGCTTCTTCAGCATCATCCTCTTCGCCATGGTCGATGCTGACTACAAGTTCATGTACATCGATGCTTCAGGCAACGGCTCATCTTCAGATGCCCAGGTATACAACGCCAGTCACCTCAAGGAGGAGCTGGAACACAACCTCATCGTGGGCTTTCCAGATCCAGAACCCCTGCCCAACGACACACAAGATGTGCCCTACTTCATCGTAGGGGATGATGCCTTCTCCCTCAGAACCTACCTCATGAAGCCCTACACCTCCAGACTCCTCACCCGTGAAGAGAGGATCTTCAACTACAGGCTGTCCAGGGCAAGGCGGGTGGTGGAGAACACCTTTGGCATCCTGGCGAACAGGTTCCATGTACTTCTCACCACCATGCAGCATTGCCCAGAGACCGTGAGGAGGATCATGGAAGCTTGCTGCATCCTGCACAATCTCATGTGCACCCGCTACCCAGTCTTGCAGAACAGGCTTGTGGACCTCCAACAAGGCAATGGGGACATGGAGCCTGGGGAATGGAGGCAAGGGCAAAACCTGATCGACACTGAGGATGTGCAAGGCCTCAACAGAGCCTCACATGAAGCGAAGAAGCAGAGCAACCTCCTGAGACACTGGTGCAACTCCCCAGCTGGAGCAGTGGAGTGGCAAGACAGGATGGTAGATGCTTAATGGATGCTTCCTTCAGCCTGTCTCATCACATGGATGAGATTGGGCCATGTATGTTTGGTTGGCCTACAATGAACAGGGCGTTTAATAAAGAGTTATGTTTATTGACATGTGTGGATAATTATTACATTATTATTGATAATAAAGGACCATAGGTGTGGCACCTGGGAGGGTGGACCATCCAGTCCCACAATGCTTGCAATGGAGGTTTATCCATCCCACTGCTATCCTAACCCATCCCATAGCTATTACCCATCCCACAGGTATCCTAACCCATCCCAAAGCTATCTTTACCCATCCCACAAGCATGCAAAGGCTTAAACCATTTCTAAAAGTTTCCACCAAGACTTTATTAAAAAAAAGAAATGAAGCAAGTGTGTGAATCATAAATAGACTTTATTAACAACAAGCTATAAAACAAAAATGAGTCTCTGGCACTCCTCTTGGTCGCTCAGTCTCAGGGGTGAAGGGTCCAGGTGCTGTGGAGGTGGCTGGTGCTGGAGTGCTTGTCATCAGCTCCTCCAGAAGCAGAAGCAGCAGAAGCCCCAGCCCCAGAAGAGCGAGCCCGTGCTGCAGAAGCCCCAGCAGAACCAGAGTGAGGGCCAGGGGGCAGGGTAGTAGCCCTGTCCCTCTTGCAAGGGCTGGCAGCAGATGGCTGAGGCTTGCTGTGCTTCCGCATGGTTGTGGGGTTGCTGGCTGGCAGGGAGGCTGGCAGGAACCAAGGCTGGCAGGAAGGCTGGCAGGGAGGCAGGCACCAAGGCTGGCAGGAAGGCTGGCAGGCATGCAGGCACCAAGGCTGGCAGGAAGGCTGGCAGGGAGGCAGGCACCAAGGCTGGCAGGAAGGCTGGCAGGCAGGCATGCACCAAGGCTGGCAGGAGGGCTGGCACCAAGGCTGGCAGGAAGGCTTGCAGGGAGGCAGGCACCAAGGCTGGCAGGAAGGCTGGCAGGCAGACAGGCAGGCACCAAGGCTGGCAGGCAGACATGAACCAAGGCTAGCAGGAAGGCAGGCAGCAAGGCTTGCAGGCAGACATGCAGGCAGGGCAGGCAAGACAGCCAATCCGTCTGGCAGCAGGTCTTTCCTCTGAATGGCGACCTGCTTCCGAGCTGCTTCCATTATATACGCGGGGCTGACGCAATGCATCCTTCCCGCATGAGCAATTCACGCCAGACATCCATTAGGCTTCCGCTGTGCATTTGCTGTGCATCCGCTTCATCCGTTCCGCGTCCGCTGTGCATCCGCTGTATCCGTTCCGCGTCCGCTTTGCTGAGCCCCCCCGGAAGCCCAGCGGATGTGCCATCCGCTCCCATCCGCTTCCATCCGCTGGGCTTCCGTTCCGCATCCACTTTGCATCCGCCCTGTGTTCCTCCCCTCGTCCTTGTTATCCGCTCCGGTTATGCAAATTTTTGCCCCTTTTGAGAGCGGATAACAACGGAAGGAACATTTTGCTCGTCCGTTGTGTCCTTTTTGCATCCGTTGGGCAGTGTGACATGGGCTTTAAGTATTTTAAAATATACCAAGTCAGAATCATCTTGCTGGGGAGATACTACTATTTCGAGGGAATAAAAGAATCAGAAACTGTTTTGTGATCTTAGCAGTTCCATGAGAGGATACCACATGTCTATTAACTGTTATAAATGAATTAATAGATATAAGCTGACAGAGATAGTAAGTCAATACAAAAATAACAATTTCTTTATTAATTCCAATTAAAAAAACACTTGATAGCTGTATCCATTTCTCATCAGAGCAGCCAAGGCAAAGTAATATACAGCTTTTGATTCAACTTTTCTAACCCAAGAAATTGTAATACAATCACACTGTGAAAAGTTTTGCAGCAGTCAATTCATTAAATTTGATTTGGGAAATAATGGACATTTGTTTTATTGAGTGATCTCTTTGAAAAACCCATAGCTGATTTACATTCTGTGGTCTTTTTCATCTCTCATCTTTTCTCTTTCATTTAAAAATATGTTTAATATTGAATACTGATAATGTTTTAATATATTTGAAAAGCAATGTGAACTATTATCCCTAGTGCATATGGTATTGTTGATTAATATTAACTGTGAGAGTAGTTAGACAAGGTCACAAAAGGCATAATCAAGAAACAGAATAGCAGTGTTAATAGAATTCAGATTTTGCCATATGGTAAGCATTGACTGGACTTTGCCTGTTATGATGATTAATGTGAAGCTGTCATTTCTGACAGCCATTTCTCAAGGTAGTATCTTTTTTCTGTCCTCTTGATTAGAAACAACAAAAATATGACTTTGGTGCAGAGCTTGGGCTTGGCATTTAAAATCTGAATAAGTCTATCACTAAAAATGGCTCAGTCTAAAATGATACCTTATAAGTTTGGAGTTTGGGTTAATTCATAGCATTAAATAGAAGTCTCCTTATGAGAGTTTTGGCATCATTTGGAGAACATGGAGTAGTGTTTAACTATTAGTTATGTCAAATGACATTTTTATTTATTTTTAACACTGGATATTTTATCAGTTTTCTTAGACATTTTTCATTCTTGTAAGGTTGATCATTTTGCTTATTTCTAAAGTTTACTTAGAATTTGGGTTTTAATTTATAGAGTCCAGAATGACCTTTCAGGGCCATTCTGTTCTTTTGATTTCCCCTCTAAGCCTGGAGAGAGCATTGAGCTTGGAGATGCTCCTGAGTTTTTCTACGTTCTGACATTTTTTATGTGGTTAAAAAATTACAAAAAAAGGCAAGTGGAGGATCAGACAGGAGTATGTTTGACAGTCAGTGAAATTCCCAAAAAATTGTATTTCACTCTTCTTCTGTGCTCACCTAGAAAAATATGTAGACCAGCTAAGAGGGGAATTGTCCAGTACAATAACTGGAGAAGAAGAAAACAGAGACAAAAATATCTCTCTGTCCTCATTTATTCTTCATCAGGGATTTGGAAAAATAAAATGCTTTGATATCAGTGCATTATTAGATTGCTTAAGAGATAGTGTAATTTATTCTAATGCTATATATAGAAATGATATATACATTTTCAACTTAAGAAAGTTGTGTTACAGAGCTCTGCTGTGTTACAGAGCTAGTTAAACAATATCTGTGGAATGAAAATGAAATGAAATAGAAATGAAAATGTAGAAATGAAAATGAAATGAAGAAATGAAAATACCATTTCTATACTTTTACATGGTTAAATCATACTATTCTGGCTAAAGAGTAAGTAATTGGTAATTATATGTCTGTATTTGCAAAAGCAACACAGTGTTTAACTGATTGAATGAAGGCCAAAGCTGATGAACATAGCAACCTTGTCATTGCTTTTCAGAACTATTAAAGCCAACATTTCAAAGTAAATCTTCCACAAGAAGAAAGAAGGTCCATCTTAACAAAGCTAATGTAATACTTGAGAACAGAATTTAAACATAATAGCCCAAGCAATGAAAATATTTTAAGGGACTTTTTAAAAGATTACTCTCATTATTTTACTGTTGCATTTGGCTTCAAAAAATTACTGTTCTTCAATTACAGTATTGCCAAAATTGCCAGCTGATATAGTTTTAAAAAGTAAAAAATAGTTAAGTATTTATTTTGCTGGTATATTTTTGGATTTGGCATTTGTTCAGTTTTAATCTTCATGAATGGATTTTATATATGTTTAAACAGTGTTTCATTTCCATGCTCCTGCACAGGTTATCAGAATAAATGGCACTATGAATGAGAATTGGGGCAGGCAACTGCCTCAAAATTGTTACATCTGATTGAAATTCATTTCAAAGGCAAATGTAGAAGATGAGCAAATTGAATGAATCAAGGGATGGTGGTGTAAAAGGACAGAGAAAAATATTCTTCTATATGAACTTTTATTATTTTTGAAACAGTGTATCCTCTATAAGAAACATAATGTTCTTTTTCTTTTATATTTCCAGCTGACTTTGGTCTTGCAAAGCAAAAACAGGAGAACAGTAAACTCACTTCAGTAGTTGGAACTATTCTGTATTCCTGGTAAGAGAATATTAGGTTTAAAGCAGTGGTTCCCAAAGTGGGTGGTACCACCCCCAGGAGGGCGGTGAGATGCCTTGGGGGGGCGCTAAGAGGCAAGAGGGCCGGCAGAGGGGTGCTAAGAGTTGGCAGGGAAGTGTTTGAGGTGCCAGCCCCACAGGGTCACCCCATTGACTATTGCACCATTCCGGAGCCAGCGCCTTGAATGCGGCAGCTCCGATTGGACCACTCTGGTGCAACAGTCAATGGCATCCATGGATTACCTAAGGGGAGGCAGAGGAATGGGAGCTTTGACCACATTCCCCAATATCCAGTATTCTGCTCAGCCAAACCCGCCCCTCTTTGTAGTTGCCATGCCTGATAGCAAATTCACAGGCTGCCCCTCCCACCAGGGATTAGTCTCCTAAGCTGTCCCCCCTCCTGGGGCACTCACGTCGTAGAGGGCAGTGCTGTTCCCTCCTTCCTGGAGCAGGGCAGGGTTGAGGAACCCCAGGGTTATATTTTCGCAATGTGCCGCCGCTGAGTTCGATGCCCCGGCTCCGCAGGCTCACCCCATTGAGCCCTTGCACCACTCTGGTGCAACTATCAATGGGTTGAGCCTGCGGTGCTGGCGCCTCAATCACCCCCTGCCACCTCTTAGTGCCCCCAAGGGGGCCGGCAGAGGTGTGCTAAAAGGCGACAGGGGGGCATTTGAGGCACTGGCACTTAGGCTCACCACATTGACTGTTGCATCACTCCAAAGCTGGTGCCTCAAATGCAGTGGCAGCAGCTTTGTTTTACTTTCCCAAAGTACCACCGCTGTAGCATTCTGTCTGTTTCCCTCTCTCTCTCTCTCTCTCTCTCTCTCTCTCTCTCTCTCTCTCTCTCTCTCTCTGTGTGTGTGTGTGTGTGTGTGTGTGTGTGTGTGTGTGTGTGTG
>BLBF01000019.1:24896045-24914544 GCA_015471245.1 Laticauda colubrina
TTGCTACAACTTTAAAAGCACTACAATGACATGGGATAATACCCGAAGGAAGCTGAACAGCACACATGTAAGTACCCGCGAAAACTTAAAAAAACAAATATATATATATATTTGTTTTTTTAATATAAATATATATGTAAATATATATATAAATGCTTATTTAATCATAACAAAATCATAAATGCTTATTCATAACATTGATAATAACAAAATTATTAAAGTTAGAGCAATTATTATAAAATATTTAAATATTTAAATGTTACACATTTTTAGTGTGATATTTGTTCCTGTTTGTTTTAAGTTTAGGGATTTTTGGTTCCAATGATGTCACTGCAAGATGGACCTGCAAAAGGTTATTTGAGGTTATGAGGTTGGGAACTGTGGGGTAGAGCGAAGGGAAAGGAAGGGCCTCTCTCATTCTTTGGGGCCTTTGGGCCTTTGTAAAATGATCTGCTATATTGTTTTCTGACATACAGTATTCTAGCTTAATCATCTTACTTTGCACACATTGTCTCACATTTAAATATCTTAAATCTGTGTGTTTCGTTCTTCTTTTAACAGCAATATTTGAAGCCATCTGTATTGCTGATTGGTTATCTTCGTAAACAACAATAGGATCTGTTACATTAATTCCCATATCAATTAATAGTTGCTCATACAAAACTAAATCTGTGCATAGTAAAGACAAACATGAGAATTCAGCCTCCATTGTTGACAAACTTAGATGATTCTGTCTAATAGATCTCCATCCAATCAATGCTTTCCCCAATAATACAGCAGTACCCGATGTAGATTTTCGTGTATTTATGTCTGTAGCAAAACTTGCATCAGTATATGCAGTCAAATTCAGTTCATCTTTTGGCTCCAAATACAATGCATAATGCATTGTCTGTTTCAGATATCTTAACACACGTTTAGCAGCTTGCCAGTGCCTTTCAGTGGGCTCAGCTTTAAATCTCGCTAATTGATTAATACTGTATGCAATATCTGGCCTTGACCAATTACTGAGATAAGATAAACTATCAATCAAGGACTGATAAATGTTCTTATCAAAAACAGGACTTTGAATATCACTATGGCTAAATTCCTGGATCACTGGTGTTTTAGCCAGCTTACAAAGTTCCATTTTATAACTTTTTAGTAATTGGTTAATTTTATCTGCCTGTGAGATCTTGTATCCTCCCCTAGTTCTATCTATCTTTAAACCAAGATAATGTTTGATTTCTCCTAACTGTTTTATCTTAAATTTATTTTCCAGCAGTGAAATTATCTCTGTAGCTTCTTGTTCAGTTTTGTGATTAATGCTATGTCATCAGTAAACAATAGCAATAATGACATCATACCATTATTTTCTCTTTTAAGCAAACATGGATCAGCCATGCCAGCTACAAAACGTATCTTAGTTAATTATTTAACTATACATTGGTTCCACTCATATCCTGATTGCTTTAAAGCATAAAGACTCTTTTTCAATTTCCAGCAATCATTATCAGTATTATCATTTTTGAGACCCAAAGGTTTTTTTTAATATATAGTGTGTTGCAACAGTGCATGCAAATAAGCTGTCTCTCCACCCAAATGATTTACAATGTATTTCTGCTTAGCTGCCCACATTAATGCTGCCCTTAATGTAGTAGCCTTCAGACTAAGTGCAAACACCTCATCATAGTCATTGCTGTCTGACTGAACCCTTGTGCCACTAACCTGGCTTTATGGGTAACAGTCCCATCCACACCTGTCTTCAGTTTATATATCCATTTGCATCCTATGCCATGTTTACCTGGTGGTAGCTTAACATTTTTGTATACATCCAGTTTTTTTAATGATTCCAATTCCTTATCCAGACTGCCAAGCAGTCTGATCCTTAGTAGGATACATTTTCAGTTCACTATAGTTACTTGGAACTGTATTCATGTGGCATACAACACTAGTCTGATATCTATCAGGTGATCGTGTTACTCAGGTTGAACATCTTGGTAATACAGGGCTTGCTGGTGGACTTTCCTGTGCCACCTGCTCCTGTTCTTCTATTTCTTCCTGTGCTTGTTCTACTACTTCCTCCTGTCCTTCCTCTTTAATGGCTATTTGGGGTGTACTGATTTTATCTTTAGGGACTATTTGGGTGTCAATAAGAATATCATTGCTGGATTCCTGTTCCAGTTTATCCCACCCAACGTCTCAAGAAATTTTGCACTAGCGCTACAATATATATGAGCTGTGCCTTGATCCCAGAATCTAAATGATCTGTGGTTGGCCTCATAACCCACAAAAAATAACTTCTTAGCTCTATGTTGCCCTTTCAGTCTTACTTGTGAGGGAATATGCACCCATGCTGGAGCTCCAAATGTGCGTAGGTAACTTACATTTGGTTTTCTGCCATGCCAACGAGTGAATGGCAATTCTCCAGTTGTTGTATTAACTACATTGTTCAAAACATGGTTACTAGACATTATGGCTTCACCCCACAGTGTTTCAGGTAAATCTGAATCAGATAACATAGTGCGAGCCATGGCTTGTAATGTTTGCCCTCTTCGTTCTAGAAACGAGTTATGTTGTGGTCTGTAAGGTGCAGAATGTTTATGGTCAACACCAGCCAATTTCAACATTGTTTGGAATCTTTTGTTAACAAATTCAGTCCCATTATCAGTTACTAAAGTAATTACTTTACTTTTCATTTTTTTCTCAGCGAACCTTAGCCAATTAAAGAAATGTTGGAATGTTTCTGTTTTGTTCTTCATAAGATAGCAGAAACCGTATCTTAAATAATGGTCCATAATACTCAAAATATAACAGGCACCTCCTAAACTTGGTTTCTTAGGACCAATTATGTCAGCAAATACAACCTCTAAAGGTTCTTTGATCTTAAACCCATTCAGTCTGTTTGCTGGAGTAACCTTACTCTTTTCTTGACTATAAGCATTACAGTGTAAATACTTGCTACAAGGTTTCAATTTTACACCCTCTGACAATTGAACAGTTTGTTGAGCATTTTGAAATTAATATGCCCTAGACATCTATGTAATAAATGTATACATTCATCATGTGACATCTATGTAGTAAATGTATACATTCATCATGTGGCTCAGTTTATTGTTATAAACTGAGTTAGCCATCTTCAACTGATCATCATGTATTACATGTAAATCATTTTTTAAAATTTCCCTTTTTAAAATAACCCTTTTACCCTCTTTCTCTATTATACAGTTATCTCCTCTAAAGATTACTACATAACCAATATTAACTAAAGCCCTTACTGATAGCAAATTAAATTTCAGTTTAGGTACATATAACATAGTTAAATGTTCATTTATACAAGAACAATATGCAGTACCTTCACCTGATGCTTTCATCTTCCATCCATTTGCCAATGAAACATGTTGTTTACTCGTGGACATCTTTACAAACCTTTTTCTATCTTTAGTAAAGCACTGTGATGCTCTGCTATCAACAACCCACAAATCACTGTTTACAGTTGAATTGCTAGACATAGCTAAACTAACATTCTTTTTAGCCTTCTGGCTAAAGAATTTAGCTATATGACCCCTAGCCCCACAAGAAAAACATTTCCTAACAGTATAGGCAGTTGAAGATAAAATCTCTTCTTGTGGTTGTTCCTTCCTCAGTTGGTCCCTATCAAGCCATCTTCTTGCTTCTTCTAGCAGTCTTCAAGTTATGTCAGTCAATGTCAGTTTATCTCTGGGCAGGACTTCCAGTGAAGATACATAGTCATCATAACTTTCATCCAATGAGGAAAGAATGATGTAAACTTGATGCAGCTCTGAAAATCTTAGTTCTTTTTCATGTAGCTCTTGGAAAGTTCTTTTCATGAAGTTTAAATGAGCTAGCATATCTCCACCTTTCAGAACACGTGCTCTAAACAGTTTACATGTAAGATGTATGTGTGCACCTACACTGTCACGAACAAAAATCCTCTTCAAATTCTGCCAACCCTTAGCAGCAGACTCCTCTCCATGAATATGGACTAGCTGCTGGTCACTCAGTGTTAGTCCAATTATACAAAGAGCTCATTCGTTGTTCTTTTTAAAGTCAGCAATCTTCTTGGCATCATCCTCATTTTCTGGATCCCAAGCATTTACATCTGGTGGATTTTGAACTACATTCCATAAACCCTCTTTACGCAGAAGTAGACTGCATTTCATAGACCAGGAAACATAGTTTGCTCCATCCAACTGGGTTATCAGTGATAGACATGTTGAAGTGTCTTGTGCCATCTTTAAACAGTAAACAGCTGTCTGTATACAGTACTGTGCATTCACACTAACTCTCAGTTATCTAGCCTGATATGGCCTGGGCCCATAACCAGTGTTGAGGTAATTCCCCATTAGGAGAATGAGCGCATACAGGGAGACATATAGAGAGTAGTGTTAGAATAATACACACACAGTACACAGATACACTGTATAGTTAATGAAGGTTTTTACTTCCAAAAAGGTTTAAGCAAAGTCCAAAATAGGCAGTCCAAAAATCATTCACAGGTTAATCAGTCAATTTTTCAATCCAGGGATATTCCAGTAACAAAGTCCAGTGTCAAAAACAGTTAAGTATTAGACTTACATTAAATCCAGTAATATCAGTCAATTAGGAAAAATGGAGTAATAGCAATACTTTCCAACAGAAGGAAATAAAGATACACTCTCTTCTCTTCTGAGACTCAGACTAAAACAACTCTGGTTTCTAGCTCCATCTTATGGCTGTTTGAGAAACCACACCCAATTGCATGCTCTTGCATTCCCTTAAAGAGACAGTATTAAAATGTTTATCCTGGTTTATATATTTCTAACCCAAATACTTGTTAGGAGACTCATATTCCTAACAGGGGGATCCAAAGTCCTGATGTTTTGTCTTTGTTAAGAGTAATGTGTAACTAGTATTTTTTCCCTATACTTTCACACTTATGAAAATTCCTTCCACCCCCACCCCAACCCACCTTGAGGCTGGAAGAAAAAGGCACAGAACCATTCACATTTCCCCACAGGAATTCAATTCCCCAGCAGCATTGGATCGTTCCCTCCTCTCTCCCTCCACCTTCCACTGATACCCCTGTGTATCAGTGTAGCCACTCGGTTAGTTCCTAATCCACCTTCCTTTCCCACCATCAGCAAGCCACCCCTCTCCCCTGCCATTGGTCTTACCTTCAAGTTGCAGGTCACATGGCACTCTGCTTCTCAGTCAAAGTGAGTTTTGCACTGGCTGAAGGATGATGGTCAGCAGATGGGAGGGCATGTGGGTGGAGCAGCCTTGTTTTCCCATGCAGCCCAGATTAATTGCTTTTGGGGGCCATTTTTTCTACAGCCCACCAAAATTTTGCCATGGCCCACTGGTTGGCAACTGCTGCTCTGGTTAGCAATTCAATATTTCTTCGTAAGATTAGATTTACAACTCTTAATGTCTTTTTGGCAATGCTGTTACTGTCAGTTCTCACGCTTAGGTCATTTGATATGAATACACCAAGGTCCTTGACAGAGTGAGGATCATCAACAAGGTCACATCTGCCTAGTTTGTATTTGGTGTACTAATTTTTTTTTACTAATGTGTAGGACAGCGCATTTGTTGGTCAAGATTTGGAGTTGCCAATTGTTTGACCTTTCAAGCACATAATCAAGGTTGTTTTGAAGGACAGTAGCATTGTCAGTGGTGTTGAACAGTTTTACGTCATCCGTGAAGAGGATACAGTTGCTTATAAGGTGATCACAAAGGTCATTTATATAGAGAGAGTATAAAGAATGTGGGTCCTAGAATGCTGCCTTGGGGGACACCACTGTTAACTGGAACAGGGTTTGATATAGCACTCCCTATTTTAATTATTTGTTGCCTGTTTGACAGGAACGCAGTAATCCACTTATGAAGGGATCTGGAAATGCATAAGAGTTTAGTTTTAATAGTCGTTTGTCATGTACCACTGAATCAAAAGCTTTGCAAAAGTCTATGTAAATTGTGTCTATAGCTTTACCCTGATCAAGTAGAGTAGTCAATATGTTTTTGTAGTTTTGAAGATTGCAGGACAATTTTTTCCTGAAACCAAACTGTTTTTTGGAGAATAGGTTGTTTGACTTTAAGTGGAGGGTGATGAATTGGTTAATGATTGATTCTATGACTTTGCATGTGACACAACACAGTGAGATTGATCTGTAGTTTTCAACCAGGCTGGGGTCACCTTTTTTGAAGATAGGGCTGACTGTAGCTAAGGACCATAGGTTCATTAAGGAACTGGTTCTGAATAATATCTTATATATAATGCTTGGGGTTCTCCTATGGCAGAGGAGAGCTTATTTAAGAAGTGTACACATAATCCATTGGGGCCAATAGATTAGGGATGGCTTTAGGTTACATAGTGCCTTTTCTACATTATATTCTGTAAAGTCAATATATTGTTGACCATTAGAGTTAATTGTGGTATGACTAGGAAATGCGGGGCATGAACCATTGCTGTTTACAAAGAATGAACTGAAGAATGTATTGAAGAGGTTTGTCTTAATGGCTTCATCGTTGCAGTCTTTTCCATTTTGTCTTTTTAGGGGTGGGATGGTTCTTGTGTCTTAAGTTTGGTGTTTACAAAATTGTAGAAGGCGTGGGTGGGTTTTGTACATAGGAGGTTTTCCTCTTGCTTGCAGTGGTAATTTGTGCATTTTGCCTTTATCTGTTGGCATAAGGTGTTGTATTGGTTTTTAAAGTTTGCTACATAGCTAGTTTTGTTTTTACGCCATAGCAATCCTTTTTTTGATTGAAATTTCTTTATTGTTATGGTAAAATAATTGTTTTGTTTTTGTGGGTTACTAATGGTACATATAATTTTATGACTCTTTCAAGTTCAAACAAGAATGCATTATAATGGTCTTCTGTAATATTACAGCTAAAGAACACAATGTGCCAATTAAGAGATGATAGGTCGGCATCTATGAGATCATAGCTGGCTTTTTTGAAGTTGTATTTTGAGGATCCATCATTATGTTCCTCTTTGTGAGGGTGTAAATTGAGACAAAAGTCGATCATGCTGTGGTCACAAGCCATATATTTGTAGGCCATATATTGAGCTTAAGCAATTGCAGAAGATGAGGTCGAGGCAGATGTTGAGTCTAGTGTTGTTAATTACTAATTGATCCAGTTCCAGTGAAGTAACGGCATTGTACAGGATTGCACACGTGGGTTTGGATGTACATTCATTTAGGGTCCAATTTATAAGAGGGAAATTGAGGTCACCAAGGAAAATAAGAGGGTGCAGGTAGCCCATGTTAGCAGTAAAATTAGTTTGTTTGCATGAATTATGTCATAATCGGGGCTCTTTAGCATAGTAAGAAGCAGATTGTGGTATTTGAGGACAGTTCACAGACAATGGTCTCTGGAAGAGCAAGTTCCTGTGTAATTTGAATCAGTTTTAAATTTAGGGATTTTTTGTAGAAGATAGCAACTCCTCCTCTACGGAATTCCTCTTCTCCGGAATTCGCGATCTGACCGATAAATGTGATATTCTCTGACTGTGATAATGGAGTCTGGAAAAGTTGCCTCACAGACAAATATAATATTGAATGTGGTCGTGCCTAATAAGATGAGGAATTCATGCATTTTGTTTGCGAGACTTCTTGTGTTGAGTAGTGTGCATTTTAGATATATCGTAGTGGGTCTGGAGGAAGTAAGGGGCATGCATGCCTAATGTTCGAAGTTGGGATGATGGTTATTGGGATATAAGTTGAAGGTATTACTTTTGATACATTCTGTACGGTAGTTTGATACATTCTGAATGTATGTTTGATACATTCTGTACTAACCTAATGTATAGGTTAGTATTTCCTTGTTCATGGAGTCTTTTGAACTCAGAGCATAGGTTCATGGGATCGGACACATTGCTGTAAGGTTAGGTCTGGCGAGAACGGAGGTTCTTATGGTTAGTGTTGCTCTTGGCGAGTAAGTTTATACTATAAATGAATTTTCATTTGCTTGATTCATTTTTGCAAATGATCCTGCAGAAGTGTGGAGCCACTGTGCCGTCACTGTTTTTGAACTCTGGGCTGATGCAGGAAATGTCAAGCATTTCATAAGGGGAGATGGTTGATGCTTGATAGTCACTGATGATGTTGCAGACATTTGTGATGTCATCATTGTCATTGTTGTCTTCTAGACCAAGTAAGATGATATTTGGACACTTCCATTTGCACTCAACAGCTTCTTTGATGAGGATTGGGATATCATTATTTGTTGGATTTGTGGTTTTTTGTGGATTGGATTTCTGTTGTTGGGTAAAGATGTGGTTTGTAGCTATTGGATGTTCAGGGTTTTTTTAATGTTTTTTTCAAGGTTAGTTAATTTTGCTTTTATCCAGGGATGCTACTATGGTGTCAAGGGATGTTATTTGTGTTTCTATGGTACCAACTCTTTCAATTTGGGTTTGCATGGTAGGCAAAAATATGGAAATGTATCATTTGATGTTTCTAGGAATTGAATCATTTGCTTGGGTAATCCCAAGCAGCCATGGTGAGCATAGTTGTCACATAAGGAACATTTGGTGGAATTTTTATTATCCTTTAGAGTTTCTTTACATATAAGGCACGTGCAGGAGTCTTGTGGTTCTTTGGTGGGGATTTCTTTCTCTTTGGGTTGTGGTTTGGCATTGGGTTTTTTTTTTTGCATGATAGGTTTGTTGAGATGGTATGTTGATTAAATTGCTTAATCAAACAAGATATTTGGGTAATAAATATAGCCAATATCATGCCAATTAATCAAATACACTAATCACATTAGTCAAATAATTTAACTAAGCAACAATCAGTCTAATCAGTTAAATACATTAATCACTAATCACAATCAGCCTAATCAATTAGTTACACTAATACTAATCACACTGGTCAATTAAATTCAATAAATCACTAATTTTACTAATCAATTAAATTACACAAATCACTGATCTTTTACACTGATCAGTAATCACACTATTTGCACTAAACACTCTAATCACACCTAATCAATCAAACAATAAGTCAATTAATTGATAAATTAATTATTTTATAGAAATTGTTTTAGAGACATCATTATCTAATATAGGTCATGAGGTAGAAAAGTTATAAGTTTTGAGGTAATGATGTAATCAGTGTTCAAGTATTTAAATAATGAAATAATATTGAGGGTCAGCAAGTAAAGGGTTATTGCTTTGCAGGCTGCTGCTACCGGATCCACTGGGATCTGAGAGTTGAAGTCCACAAGTCTTAAAGCTGTTAAGTTTGAAGACCCCTGTTCTAGTCCAACCCCCTGCTCCAGCAGGAGATCCTTCCAGAATCATAGAAGAGCAGAGTTAGAACCTTGGAGGCCATCCAGCAGGAGACCTTATAATCATGTTGGCAAACCTATGCCACATGTGCCAGAAGTAGTAGAGTTGCCCAGAAGAGCTCCACTGCGCATGTGCATGTCGGCCGACAGCTGTCAGGTATCCAGTGTGCATATGCAGGGGGCTGACGGATGGTGTGCAGGAGAGGTGAGTGCATGCGTAGGAACGCGCTACACATGAGGGGATCGCACGCATGCACAGACGTGCTGCACACGAGGGAGAAATCACACGCATATGCGCAGATTCATGGCACACAAGGGGGAATGCGTGCATATGCTCAAAGACATCACATGCGCAGGGGACATGTGGAGGCCCAGTACTCATTGCCTTCTGGCTGGCATGCGAGCATGCATGAGGATGGAAATTGTGCACACACGCGCAGACATGTGGGGTGCAAGGGGAAATTACATGTGCATGTGCAGAGATGTGTGGCGTGCGAGGGAGGAATTGCATGTGCATGCACAAATGCATGGCGCGTGAGAGAGGAATGGCACACGCATGCGCAGGGGGCGTGGGGGGCCCAGCATGCATTGCCTTCTGGGTACTGGCATGCGAGTGCATGCAAGCAAGTGCATGCACAATTATTGGCACAGGAGTCGAAAAAGGTATATAAGGCACCACTACCTTATATCATCTGGAAACTGTATTATTTTGGTGTCTCTAATAGAGAGGAGTTTATTAGAACAAGGCTGCCATGCAGAGGAAGGCAGAGATAGTCCTTCACTTATGACCACAATTGAGCCCAAAATTTTTGTTGCTAAGCAAGAGTTGTTAAGTGAGTTTCACCACATGTTACTCAATCCATGACGTCTCCTGGATTTAACGGTCATGTGCATGCTAGGGAAGTAAATCTGAAGGTGTGTGCAATGTTCTAATGTACAGAAATTATATTTAAATGTGTGGCAGAAAGTGGACTCTGGGTGTGTTTTGCCAAACACAGTGAGGTTGAAGGTGTATAGTTTTAGAAGAGTTGTGTGTGTGTGTACATACACATACTGTATATATAGTAGATAATGTAGCTTTGTGTGTCTATACATATACTATACTATGTAATATGTATGTACCCATATGGCATATATACATAGGATTAAATAGTGTATTTTGGATATTCAGTAGTAATAAATAAATAGAGGGAAATAGTAGCTCTTTGAGGTGAGGAGCAGCCAGGTAAGGCACCCTTTGACGTGAGTGAAGTCAAGTTAACCACTCCCACCCAATCAGACACCCACACAGTATGCCCACCCAGTCACATGACTACTAAGCCACATCCACCCAGTCACATGACCACCAAGCCTCGCTCACCAAATAAGCAATGGCCACAGAACTAGTAGTAAAAATTTTTGAATCCCACTACTGGCTTGGTGTTTTTCTTGAAGACATCTTATTAATAAACTAAGCAACATCATCACCTAATTTGGTAATGAAACTTCTGCAAGAAAACTGCCAAGCTCAGGGAGCACCAAAGGCCCCACAGTTCATCCTGAGCTATAAATATTCTCTTTTATGGATACTTCCTTATTTTTAGGTACGCATTGTGGTTCACATGATATTATTTTTATCACTTTCTGTTACGCAGATATTACTCACAATCAATTAAAATAGGACTGGCAACTTATAAGCTTCAGGCAATGCCCAGACACATTTTCGTAGATCTTGACTCTTGTAGCTTTCCAGATTTCACATTTCAACAGCAAAATGTAACATTAACATGCTTTGGAAATAAATAAGTTAAGGTTCTGCAGGGTATAATTAACCTATTTGCATTCAGTCCCCTAACATTGATCTTGTCCCAAATGTAGTTTTTCAAAAGGCAACTGGAGTTACTTGTTTTTCTTTGAAGACATTTAACTTCTCATCCATGAAGCTTTTTCAGCTCTTACTGGATGCTGGAGAATGGAAGGATTTATATTTCTTTAAGACAGCTGGTCATTTGCATTTTTTAAGAGAGATATTAAAGCCACTTGAAGTCTGTGTCCTCAGGGTCACCTGAGTAGTTCAAATGGGTGTGGAACCTTCTTAGAACTGCTGAAAGGACTGTGTTGTGGAGCTGTTTTCTGCAGGATGTTCTCCAGAATGGTTTCGACAGGATCCATGCATGGGACGGATTCAGCTCTGTTTGGCTATAGACTAAATAGAAAAACTGAAGATACGGCCCTTCCAGGCCACCGTCTCCAGTTCTTCTATTCATTCTTGGCAGATATAGACATTTTTAATCTTGCTCCTCTATATTTTATCCATAGAGGGGTGTTTGTAGTATTTTTAATTTAGATTTGTTATTTTGGACTAACAACAGTCCTTAAGGAACTAATAGTACCTTAGGCTTTTCAAAAGCCTCAATGATTATTACAATCACAAGTATCTTTATGCGAATCTCTATTCCAAGCCAATGGAATAGAGATTCCATCGGTTTTTTCAAGCAAATAGAGTTCAATAGTCCGGAGTTTGCAGAGATTGCTCCCAAAAACCTGAAATAGGGTTTTGGGGGCATTGAAGAGGCACCTTTTGCCAGCTGAGCAGCCTGCCCGTATCATAAAGGAGCACTAAGCAGTCCGAGCACAGCAGGCATCTTTATTTGACTTTAACACGGAACGATTTGTTCGTGACAAACAGCTGACGGAGAGACCACTCAGACCGAAATTGGAAGGCTCCCGGAATGAAAAGCCTGTCAGACAGCCTGCCCAAATAAGGGAGCGCAGTCACAGCAGAGTTGCTGTGTTAGCCACAAAGAGGTTCCAGCAGAGGTAAAATCAACTCGATGACGGTTAAAATTGGTGGGAGCACCATTTTGTAGAAGCCATTTTCTAGCTAGCTCTAGTGTGCCTCATGACCCAATCTATACCTCTCATAGACAGTTAACCTCGAAAGATTCTGGTTATTGGGCTATTTAATTGTCTTCAAATTGGCAGAATTCTGTCCTGAGGGGCAAAGCCTCAGAAAAAAAACAAGAGGTATTTTTTCTCAGTTTTTCTACCCTTGTGTGCTGTGTGCCTCACGACTATACTGCTTATAGATAGTTAACCTTGAAAGATTCTGGTTATTGAACTATTTAATTGTCTTAAAATTGTTGAAACTCTGTCCTGAGGGTCAAAGTCTCAGAAAAAGATTTTCTTAAAGAATTTAATGAGATGCATTACAATTAATTGTTGTTTCTATTTTTATTTGATATAGTCAGAATAAAGTTACAGTCAGTTATAGACATTATGGAGGAATCTTCCAACACAATGTCTTCACATCTGATTGCTTCCAATCAACAAAAAGGTTGGGGTAAAAAAACCTGTAAGACCAGAGGATCAGTTCAGGAGGCAGCTGACAAAATCAGGGCCAAGGCCAGAGCTACTAGGAAAAAAAAAGCTGATAGTCAGGCTGAGGATAGACTACATAATGCGTTGGTTAAGTAAGTAGAGGAGAATTCAAAAGAACAAATGAAATCACTGCAATTAAGTACTCCTAAGGGGGATCACACAAGTCAATCTATTCTATACCAAGTGGGATCACACATGGACAATTTGGGCCAAGTAGTTTTCTAATGCAGGATTCTGAACTTCCAGGGTGTTCTTACTTGAGTAATCCAAGACCAATGGCTCCTCCTTTAACAAGATAAGGGCAAATGTAACACACTAAAACAGGAGGGCAGTTAATGCCAGTGGTGGTTCAGCAGTATTTTACGTAACTTATTGGTCAGGGAATGATAGGAGAACTTCACACTAACAGTCCAAATCAGGCGGACTCTAGAGTAGATCCCTCCCACCGTAGGAGGCATTCCCACTCCTTTAGACAAACACTTATGACCAAAACATAGTCTCCTAATACTTCAGAGGATTAACAATCTGAGTATTCAGTAGAGTAAGGGGAAATAGAATATCTTTCTGTAGAGGAGAAAGAAACAGAGATATGTTTGGTATGTCCCATGCATGGATCCTATCTACACCATTCTGGAGAAGGTGTGTTGGAAGACTTACCTGAGAATGCACCTTCTCAGATGGTGTAGATAGGACCCAGACCCACTCATTTTCTTAGGTTCTGGCAATCAAGTTATTATTAATCATGAATGTTATACAAAGATGGAACTATTGCAGTATATTACAAGAAAGCCTTGACTTCATTCAGAACTGGGGACGGTGGCTCGGAAGGATGTGTCTTCAGTTTTTCTATTCAGTCTATAGCCGAACAGAGCTGAATACATCCCGTGCATGGATCCTGTCTACACCTTCTGAGAAGGTGCATTCTCAGGAAAGTCTACCAACGCTCCTTTTCTGCCCTGTGTCCTTTCATTGTTGAACATGAATGGAGGCTGTTGGGGATATGTCTGTGTTGTCTGCATCTTAAACTGAATGATTCCTGTAGTTTGCAGTTTTTCAAAATCTGTTCATACTCCCGTACCATTCGAAGGGTGTTCATCCCAAAGTACATAGCTAAATATCTATGGAGATTCTCAATCCTTCAGTCATGATTGTCCCACAACTGCTTTTTTCCAAGAGACAAATGGACTTTCTTTCTTTCTTTTTTCTTTGAAGATGGTTCCCTTTTTATCCAAGAAGCTTCTTCATCTCTGACTGGATGGTAGGGAATGGAAGGATTTATATTCCTTGCAAACAGCTGTCATTTGCATTCTTTTAGAGAGTCATTGAGGCCATTTGGAAGTTATATCTGTGTCCTCAGAAGAATTCTAAACAAAAAACCTTCTAGAACACCTTCTACTTTACATTTAAATTTTAATTAGAGTTAGCAATTTTGAATACTTGAATGAGTAGAAAGATGGATATAAATTAAATAACTGCATTTGTTTAAATGAAATTGCTGGTCCAATTGGTGAAAGAAAGCGCAGGACGGTATTGGTTACAAACATGCGGAAGAGGCCTTCCTCTCACAGTGAATAGACAATGGCTAAAATGATGATGATGATGAAATATGATATAATTATTGATATTTTTTATTGTTTTTGAACAAGTTATTTATATGTGTATTACATTCACAAAACAATTTATTTACATTTAATCAGATGTAAAAAGTGTACTCATATCTGTTCTATAAGTTATAAAAGGAAACTAATTATGTGAAGTTCGCCATGGAAACCAAATGGAAAATTACAATATAAAAATCTTTAAAAAATACAATTTAAAAATGACAGCAACTATTTATTTTACAGATAGTAGAAGCTGTTTATGATCCAGTACCTGGAGGTATATATACTACAAAGATATCAGCTGTCATAAAAAAGTACGTATTATTAATGAACTTATTTGATTTGAACAGCATTCAGTATTTGACTACTTATTTTATTAAATAATAAAATAGTTTATTTAATAATTTATTTAATATTTATTTATAATAATAACATTTATTTATCAGTCAACTGCAAAAGGCTTTACATAGACTACCTTACATCCCGTGATGATATCTGTAACAACATTAACATCTACCAGTTCCTTGGAAAAGACTCAATAAGTAGATAAAAATGCCAAATCCAGTCTAACATCTGACTGTGTGACAAACCAAAATATTTATTCATGTTACATTTAAAAACTGTGGGGTCCTATCAGGGTGGGATGGGGGCAAAGGTGAGGGTCATTGAAGGATCCCTGTGGTTGGTTATAAAGGTGAATGACTGTGGTGGCACTGCAACTGCTGTAAGTTTGGACAGGGCCATGTATCTACAGCTTTTTTTGTGTGGGGGAGTCTTTCATAACTTTGGCTGTTAATTGACTGGTCACAACTTAGGAATTACCTGTAAAGGACTATCAATTGAATTTGAATGTGCAATAATACAAAGTAGTTAAATTGAAACCCAGCTATTATAACTGTAAGGAATCAGTAATAATCAGTAATTGCTTTACAATAAAAATAATAGACTAGATCTTGTATCACATCAACAAAATATAAATAATTACATCAAATAAAATTAAGCAATATGCATCATATAAGCAATAGAGGCATGTTACCAAGGCCAATCCAGAAGTCACAAGTTCCCAATTAGAAGAATATCTCTACTTATCAAATCAAATTGAAAGTAAAACATAGTAGTATGCTTTATTTTCTAATTTCTAATCAACATTAGTAAGGAGAATTTGTTCTAATTCTATTATTTTTTTTGAGATCCTCTGACTAACTTTTTCAGAATAGTTCAATAAATAATTAGCTTATGTGATAATGAAAGATCCAGTAAAAGTGATAGCATCAGACAGTACAGGCTGATTACCTGCTTACGGTAGCTCAGTGGCATATAGATTTGGATTCGCCTGTCAGAAAAGATTGAACAATAAACAAAGCAACATTGTCATTTCATACATTGCAGGCATATCGGAAAAGCTTAGGAAGAACTTCAGCCAACATAACATATATGCACACTTCAAACCCAAGAATATACTAACGCAGAAGCTTGTCTACCCCAAGGATAAAAAACCTAGACAGAAACTGAACAATGTGGTATATGCAGTACAATGCAGTGAGCCATATGCAGATCTGTACATTGAGGAAATGAAACAACCACTTCATAAATGCATGGCACAACATTGGAGAACAAACACATCAGGACTAGATTCACAGTTCATCTGCATTTAAGAGACACAGGCTACTCTTTTGAAGATAGCAAAACCCACATTTTGGATAGAGAGGATTGCAGGTTTGAAAGAGGTGTTAAAGAGGCCATCTATGTCAAAATTGAACAACTCTCTCTCAACAAAAAGGGAGGATACGACATCTATCTCCAGTTTACAACAGTCCTTTCAACAGTTCCAAAAAGGTTACACACAGGTGACCCTGTTGACATTTGAATGTAAATGTTCTCTTTACATTTGAAGAGGACTGAGATGGAAGCATTTTTACACTAAAAACTACTTTAGTAAAAACTAAAGTAGTTTTTAGTGTAGTTTTGACCCACTAAAAGAATGCAAATTACCAGTTATCTGCTTCCATTCCCCACCATCCAGTCAGAGCTGAGGAAGCTTCTTGGATGAGAAGTGAAATATCTTCAAAGGAAAAAAAAAAAGAGAAAATCCAGTTGCCTCTTGAAAAAGCACCTTTGGGATAACCATATCCTAGATGACTGAGAATCTCCATAGACAGAGTGACCATAGGGATGCTGCAGTAGTTGGAACTTTGACCACTAATTGTCCATTTGTTCAACTCCACTACAATTTTGAACAGTCACTGAATGAATGATCATAATTTGGCTGTACTTCCAGGAAAATATACTAAGAATACATTGGTAAATAGTTTTTTAGCACTCATTCAAGCTTGATTTCAACCGAACAATAGAGACCTACTATTAAACATAACAAAATAAACATATCTGTGATATTCACAAAAACTTGGTTTATTTCTATTGAGATTTAAAAAAAAAACTTTTGTTGTGTAAAACATTATGAACAAGGCAATATTTGGTAAGGTCTATTTCTCTCTTCATGTAAAAAGATGTACCAGTCATTGATTTTACGAGAGCTAGTTTCATATAATATTGGTAGTTATCCTAAATAACAAAGATTTTTTTCCACAGGTGTTTGACCCCTGATGCAGAGATCCGTCCTGATATAGTAGAGGTCAGTTCAATGATTTCAGATGTTATGATGAAGTATTTAGATGGATTATCAAATTCCCAGCTTGTCTTGGAGAAGAAATTGGAACGTGAAAGAAGGCGTACTCAGAGATATTTCATGGAGGCCAATAGGAATGCAATAAAATGTCACCATCAACTTGCTGTGTTATCTCAGGTAAGGTAAACGTATATAGTTATTTTGTTACCAAGGCTACATTACATTCTCTGTTATTTGTTCCAAATTGTCAATGAGTATATATAATACAGCATTAGCCTGATCTCATATTTGTCATTTATAAAGTTTGCACTACATTACCCAACAAACAGCTGTATACATACAGTAATGTGAATAATTGGTTGCTGAAGCTAGATAATCAAAACAGTATTTGTAACATCAAATGCTATGTTATCTTTACATTTCAAGAGGACTGAGATGGAAGCATATACATTTTGTTGCCCCCAATTTGCATTCCTGAAAGATTAAATATTGGATCTAATATTGTAAGACTAAAATTTTGAAAATTCAACAATATGAAGGCACATAACTAGAAAATTAAAAGCAAATTATTGCATCATGAAAACATGACTTAAAAGTCACTAGAGAGACAAAAATAACCCAGTAATGAAAGTAATTTTATGCCTCGTTCATTGGCTATTAATTTATAAATTCAGATATATCAGTTTGGTCACATAATGCTTTCCAAGGTATACTTCAATAAAACAAGAGAAGTGGAAATTGTCTTTTACATCAGAAAAGAGTATCTATTTATGAAAAAGACAAAAAGAATGGGAATTAACTGTCAAGATACAGCATTAGATAAAATCTTAACAGGACCAGAGACAAAACAAATAAAGAAACTTTATAAACGTCTACTTGACCATAAAAAATATAAAGAACAAGGTAAAGAATTGATACTAACCTGTGCTGGAGACCTTGGACATAGTATAAACCTAGACCAATGGCAGCAAATTTGGGATTGAAACAAAAAGATTACGTTAGCAACATTCTTTAAAGGCCCTGCAATACACTGGCCGACAGATGCAAAACATTTCGGACGAGAAAAATGTTCCATCTGTTGTTATCCGCTCTCAAAAGGGGCAAAAATTTGCATAACCAGAGCAGACAACACGGAAAGGAACGGACGGGGGGAGGAGGAAGGGCGGATGGAAAGCGGATGCTCCACGGAAGCCTAGCGGATGGGAGCGGATGGCACATCTGCAAGGCTTCCGGGGGACAGCAGCAAAGCGGACGCGGAACGGACGCCGAGCGGATGCACAGCGGATGCCTAGTGGATGAAGCAGATGCACAGCGGAAGTGTTAGGGATAACATTGTTCACCCTAATTGGTTTAGGTGAAATAATAACTATGAATCATAGTTAGTGTATGTTAGAGTGTATGCAGCTTTAACTGTGAAATAGCAATTAAAAGAGTGGTTATGTAAATACTATAAAAGTAGTAAGCCTACAGCTTGCTCACTCTCTGGCTTTGATGATCCCTGATTACTGCTTGGAAACAAGACTGCATTGCTCGAACGGGAGAGACAACAAAGGACTGATTTTGTAAGTGAACTGACATAGGATATTCTTCATGGACTTTGCTAACTGAATACCCCTGAATGGACTGACTACATGGT
>BLBF01000019.1:24924544-24948244 GCA_015471245.1 Laticauda colubrina
ATGCTAATAATCTTATACTGGAATAAAATATATTCTTGATAGCACAAGCGTATCTGTTATTTTTACTGTATGTTAATAAACATACAAGCTTAGCTCACTCATTTATCTGTGTGCCTATCTGACTAACGCTGCACATTCTTTTTAACTTGTCTACCTAACCCTGGTTGGGGAACCCAGGCTTAACAGGAAGCCTAGCGGATGCCTAGCGGATGCCTAGCATTCAATGCGCATGCAGGGAGGATGCATTGCCTCAGCCCCGTGGATATAAAGGGAAGCAGCTCCCAAGCAGGTCACCATTCAGAGGAAAGACCTGCTTCAAGACACATTGAGTGCCTTGCCAGCCTGCCCTGCATGCCTGCCTGCCAGCCTTGCTGCCAGCCTTGCTGCCTGCCATCCTGCCAGCCTCCCTGCCAGCCTGCCTGCCAGCCTTGCTGCCTGCCTGCCTGCCTGCCAGCCTGCCTGCCAGTCTGCCTGCCAGCCTTGGTGTCTGCCTGCCTGCCAGCCTTCCTGCGAGCCTGCCTGCCTGCCAGCCTGCCAGCCTTGCTGCCAGCCAGCAACCTCACAACCATGGGGAAGAAGAGAAAGCCTCAGCCATCTGCTGCCAGCCCTGGCAAGAGGGACAGGGCCACCCTCCCACCCCCTGGCCCTCACTCTGCTTGTGCTGGGGCTCCTGTAGCATGGGCTCGCTCTTCTGCAGCTGGGGCTTCTGCTGCTTCTGCTTCTGGAGGAGCTGATGATGATGCTTATGGCGGTGGTGCTTCTGCTTGTGCTTACTCTGCTGATGCTGCTTCTGGCAGTGATGCTTCTGCTGATGCTGCTTCTGGAGGAGCTGCTGATGCTGCCTATGGCGGTGGTAATTCTGCTCGTGCTTACTCTGCTGAAGCTGCACCTCGTCCTGCTGGTCTTGCTCGTGCTCCTGGTCTTGCTCGTCCTGCTGGTCCTGCTTGTGCTCCTGGTCTTGCTTGTCCTGCTGGTCCTGCTCATGCTCCTGGTCCTGCTTGTGCTCCTGGTCCTGCTGGCGCTGCTGGTGCTTACTCTGCTGCTGATGATCCTGGTGCTGCTGCTGCTGATCCTGGTCCTGCTGGCGCTGCTGCTGCTGATCCTGTTCCTGCTGGTGCTGCTGCTGCTGGTGGTGTGGAGGAGCAGCCCCTACAACCTGGAAGCCCCTCTGATGAAGGCCCATATGGTCCTGCCAAAGGGAGGAAGAGGCATATGCGAGAACGGGAGAGGAGGCAAAACTCCATTGAGGAGGAACACAAGGATGAGGTGCTGGAATGGCTGAGAGAGAATGAGTATCTATGGCGGAAGGGACACAGGCTCTACAGGGACACCAAAAGGAAGCAGGCTGCTTGGAGAGAGAAGGTGGAGAGTCTGGGCTACACATCGGAGGTACTCCTCGGCTGGTGAAAACATATGCACACCTGGTACGGGAAACTGCACCTCAAGAAATCTGGCCAGGCCACAGTCAAGCTGACAGACAGAGAGACCTATGTGATGGCCAGGTGCAGCTTCCTGGAGGGTGAGATCTGCCACCGAGGAGCAGCCCCTCTCACTACCCTCTCTCTCTGGCAGCCTGCTGAGAGCCAGTCCTCTTCCGGCCGAGAGTCAGCTCCTGTCTCCAGGCAGGTTTCTGTGGAGCGTCCCATGGCGGAGAACCCGCGGATAGCTGTTTTAACCGTGGCGGAGCGTGTGGAGGACTCCCTGGCGCAGTGGGAGAAAGGAGACGGCACTTCCACCACAGTCCTACCCGCATCCACCCCCAGCTCCACCTCCACAAAAAGACAGAGAGCCAGACAGGAGGGGCAGAGCCACACTGTCCTTCTGGAGATCAGGGACACCATCCGGAGCAGCATAGATCTCCTCTCTCAGCTGGTCCACACTGACTCCTCATCCTCCAACCGCAAGCCCTCCTCACCTATGTCAACCAGACCCTCACGGATGTCACAACCCTCCAGATCCAGAGGAACCTGCTCCCACCCAGTCCAGGTCTGCTCCTCCACCCCAGGTGATTTCACTCCCATTCCAAGGCTTTACACAGGCCCTCACCTACCAGGGCTACAGCTACCAGGAGGTCCAGCAGCACAGGAAGCAGCCCTTCCCAGTCCAGGCACAGGCTCATCAGATGCCACCGTGGCCACCGGTTCCACTGATGCCACCGATGCCACCCACGCCACTGATGCCACCCACGCCACTGATGCCACCCATGTCACCGATGCCACCCATGCCAGTCCTCACACAGCTGCAGACCAGACAGCCCCACTACACTGCTCCTTCCTCCACCCCACAGCCAAGCCCGGCCTCAGTACATCTGTCGTCGGTATTGGGGCTGACACCCCATGTCATGGAGGAAAGGGGTTCTCAACATCACGGGGCTGAGCCAGCTCTCTGAGAGCTTCCTCAACACATCGTCACCTGTTGTCCTCTCGGGGCCAGGCACCCCAGTGGGGCTTCAGACCAGCACTCCAGCAGCAGCCACCTCCACAGCACCTGGACCCTTCACCCCTGAGACTGGGCACACCTCCGAGTGACCGATAAGAGTGCCAGAGACTGGGTGGCTACCTGTAGACTTTATTTGGACACTTGACTTGGGTCATATTTCTTTTACAGCTTGTTATTAATAAAGATTATCTTTGCTTCACACACTTGCCTTATTTATTTTATTAAATAAAGTCTTGGTGGAAACTTTTAGAAATGGTTTAAGCCTTTGCATGCTTGTGGGATGGGTAAGGATAGTAATGGGGTGGGCAGGGATACCTTTGGGATGGGTAATAGTTGTGGGATGGGCAGGGATACCTGTGGGATGGGTTAGGATATCTGTGGGATGGGTTAAGATAGCTGTGGGATGGGCAGGGATACCTTTGGGATAGGTTAAGATGGGTTGAGATAGCTGTGGGGATAGATAAACCTCCAGTGCAAGCATAGTGGGACTGTATGGTCCACCCTCCCAGGTGCCACACCTATGGCCCTTCATTATCAATACTAATGTAATCATTGATCCACACATGTCAACATAAACACAACTCTTTATTAAATGCCCTGCTCATTGTCAGCCCACCCAACATACATGGCCCAATCTCATCCGTGTGATGAGACAGGCTGAAGGAAGCATCCATTAATCATCCACCATCTTGTCTTGCCACTCCACTGCTCCAGCTGGGGATTTGCAGCAGTGTTTCAGGAGGTTGCGCTGCTTCTTCCCTTCACGTGAGGCTCTGTTGGGGCCTTGCACTTCCACAGTGTCTATCAGGTTTCACCCTTGCCTCCATTCACCAGGCTCCATGTCCCCATTGCCTTGTTGGAGGTCCACAAGCCTGTTCTGCAAGACCAGGTAGCGGGTGCGCATGAGATTGTGCAGGATGCAGCAAGCTTCCACAATCCTCCTCACGGTCTCTGGGTGATGCTGCATGGTGGTGAGAAGTACCTGGAACCTGTTGGCCAGGATGCCAAAGGCGTTCTCCACCACCCGCCTTGCCCTGGACAGCCTGTAGTTGAAGATCCTCTCTTCACGGGTGAGGCATCTCGAGGTGTAGGGCTTCATGAGGTAGGTTCTGAGGGAGAAGGCGTCATCCCCCACGATGAAGTAGGGCACATCTTGCATGTCGTTGGGCAGGGGTTTTGGGTCTGGGAAGCCCATGATGAGGTTGCGTTCCAGCCCCTCCTTGAGGTGACTGGCGTTGTATACCTGGGCATCTGAAGCTGACCCGTTGCCTGAAGCATCGATGTACATGAACTTGTAGTCAGCATCAACCATGGCGAAGAGGATGATGCTGAAGAAGCCCTTGTAATTGAAATAAGTGGACCCCGACTTGGCTGGAGCTTTGCAGGCCACGTGCTTGCCATCTATGGCTCCAACGGTGTGGGGGAAGTTCCACCTCTGATACCACTGCTGTGCAACTTTCTTCCATCCTTCTTCAGTGGAGGGGCACTGGAGAAACTCCTCCATGTATTCTTCGATGATGGCCTGCACCACTTCTCTGACCACAATGCTGATGGTGTTGGGTGGCACCCTCCAGCCGTACTGCATGTTCCTGTAGGTGGTCTCTGAGGCCAGTTGGTGCAGAGTGAGTGCCACCTTGAGCCCAGGTTCCAGGCTGGGAACTTGGTCAACCTGGGTATCAGCCGCTGCACAACTTCATCAAACATGGCTGGAGGCATCCTCATGAAGTTTTGGAATGCACGAGGGTCTTCGTTCCTGAGCTCCACCATCAGCTTGTTGTACAGTCCGTACTCTGCTCTTCTCCCGATCCATCTTTCAACCCAGACGCTTCTTGGCCGCCTCTTTTTCTTCCCGTAGTAGAGTTCACAGAGCCTGTAGATGGCTTCGCACTGTTGCAGAACAATGGTGGCTATCAAAAGGACTGTGTTACAATCCAAGGTGGACATGACTGGATGCTGTGGAAGAGCAAGAGGCAGATGAAGGCTGCAGAGGTCTGCACAGCAGGGCTGCTGGACTGAAAGTGAGATCCAGGTGAGTTGCTCCCCCTTTTTATAGGCAATATAGGTTTTCCCCTATGTATCCTTTTGCATCCCTCTAGGCATCCTCTAGACATCCTTAATATCCGAGATAGGTCCCCTCTGCGAATGTTTTTTCCGTTTTAAATGCTTTCTTTGCGTGCTGCATCCGCTTTCATCCTTTCTCCGTCCGTGCTACTAACGCTGCGCGTCCGTTCCGCGTCCGTTCTGCTTTCTCCCTTTGTCCGCTTTCTGCTGGAGCGGATGTGTGTTGCGCGGATGTGCAGCGGATGCCTGTCGGATGTAGCGGACACGTAACGGATGCCGACGGATGCAGAACGGATGTTCCCCGTATGCCTAGCGGATGCAGAACGGACGCGTTGGATACATTTTCCACTCAGAAAGTTTTGTGCAGCTCAAAACTTTTTGAGCAGATGAAATATCAATAGACGGATGCTGGACGGATAGAGAGGAAGCAAAGCGGAGGCAGTGAGTACAGAACGGAAGCATCGCGTTAACCAATGGATGGCAAGTGTTTTTCTCCGTTTTACATCCTCTTTCCATCCGTTGGTGCAGTGTGACAGGGGCTTAAGGAAAATCTGTACAAGATGTCTTATAGGTGGTATTTCCCACCAGCTAGATTAAGAAAAATGTATGGTAATCAATCATCCATTTGCTGGAAATGCTCGAAAGAATGGGGTACTATGTGGGTGGGCACAGGTGTTCTGGTATAAAATTTGGTAATGGTTAGAAGAAATGTTGTGACTAAAAATTAGCTATACACCAGAAATGTTCTTATTAGGAATAATAAAAGAGAACCTTAAGAATGCAGATACCTACTTAATTATACACATAATCACTGCATCAAGAATACTATTCGCCCAAACTTGGAAAACAAAAAAAATTCCAAGTGACGATGCTATGATAGAAAAGGTTTTTCATTGCGCTGAATTAAATAGTTTGACACTAGAATTGAAAGAATATAAATCAGAATACAATAAAGTTTGGAACAAAATTTACATATGGAAGGATATGAAAGGAAGCTCATAAAATTGAAATTAGAATTTAAGATGAAATAGAAATGAGGTGTAAGGATAAGATTTAAAATGGTACAAAGCCTAAATGTATATATGTATGTAAATGTTTATATTTTTTATCCTTTCCAGTGTAAAATGTTAAGACTGAAATGTATGTCAAAGAAATCCACCATGTTCAATTATTTTTAATGTTTATTTTCAATAAAAAATATTTTAAAAAGCCCCAAAGAGTACCTATTGTACTACATAGCTGGGAAAAAACAAATGTTAAGAATTTCAACCTTAATTCCACATTAAATAAAGCTTCTATGTGATATTCAGCATATCGGAATTATTTTATAATTACTGCAGAGCTTTTCTACAGTAACTCTCCTCAGATCTTGGACTATGATAGTTATTTGTGTCAATTTCTTTCATATCTGAGATAATCTCAGCAATAATTCCAATTACTCCCTTATTACCCTGTCTAGGAATTTGAGATTCTAAATCCAGATCATAGTGAGCAACACCCTTGCCATACTGATAACTGTTGACCAAATCATTAATATCTTGCTCCAATATTATACCTGGCTATCATAACAAATCAGCCATTTCAAATAACTCAGTCTTGGAAGAGCATTTCATAACTATTTTTTTTATTTGTCAATTGCTTACAAGATAATAGGTATAAGTAAAAACATAGTTATGAATACATGGATGCATATAAGAAAAATAAAATAAAATATAAAAGAAACAATGGGACAGGGACAGTAGGCACATTGCGCCTATGCACGCCCCCTACAGACCTCTTAGGAAAGGGATGAGGTCAATAGTAGATAGTCTTTGGTTAAAATTTTGGGGGTTTGGGAAAAAAAACCACAGTCAGGTAGAGTATTCCAGGCATTGACCACTCTATTGCTGAAGTCGAATTTCCTGCAATCAAATTTGGTGTGATTAACCTTGAGTTTGTATCTGTTGTTTGCTCTAGTGTTGTTATGGTTGAAGCTGAAGTATTCATTGACAGGTAGGATATTGCAATGTATGATTTTATATACTATATTTAGATTGGACCGAAGGCGGCGTAGTTCTAGGTTTCCTAGGTCTAGAATTTCAAGTCTGGTGGCATAAAGTATTCTGCAACAAGTAGAGGAGTGGAGAACTCCTCTTGTGAAATATTTCTGGACTTTCTCAACTGTGTTAATATCAGATACATAATGGGGGTTCCAGATTGATGAGCTGTATTCGAGCATTGGTCTGTCAAATGTTTTGTATGCTCCAGTTCTTAGTGTAATATTACCAGAGAAAAACCTACGTAAGATTAGGTTAACAACTCTTAATGCCTTTTGGGCTATGTAGTTACAGTGGGCTTTAGCACTTAGTCATTTGAGATGAGTACTCCAAGATCCTTGACAGAGTTTGGATCATCAACAAGGTCTTGATTATTCAGCCTGTATTTTATTTTCTGATTTCTTTTTTGCCAATATGTAGGACAGAACATTTATTTGTTGAGATTTGAAGTTGCCATTTGTTTGACCATTCTGATACATAGTCAAGGTCATTTTGAAGGGTAGCAGTATTGTCTGTGGTGTTGAATAGCTTTACATCATCAGCAAAGAGAACGGAGTTGCTTTTGATATGATCACAGAGGTCATTTATGTAGAGTTTGAAAAGAGTTGGTCCTAGAATACTGCCTTGGGGGACACCACTGTTGACATGTGTTTTGTGATTTACAATTAAACCATTGACTTGCAGAGCTGTAAAATGAGCAGTCACTCTCTTGCAAGGAAACAAGTGCTTTAAAGACTTTCCAGAAAAAAAAGAGATTTGACCATCACATACATCTTTGGAGCAGCATGCTCCACATTATGTGGATCAATACTTAGAAATACCTGATTCTAATTCTGGGAAGGGTATAAGGATAGAGAATAAGGGACTAACCTAACAACAAAGGCAGATGAATTTAGTTAAAGTACAATGAGTGTACAATAGAAAAACCTGAAAGTACAGGTTAGGAAAGATAGATCATCATATATGATTTTCAGGAGGTGAAAACTACAGAATAATTCTTGGTAAGATAGTCAGGCATCCAAGTGCCACACCACATTTGTTTCATAAGCAATAAACAGCATGTGAATTGAGCTTGGAAACCTGTGAATTGATTCAAAATAAATGTTATTCTTCAAAAATATCTGCCCTGATTAATAATCTGGCTGCTGGATATTGCAGCTAGTGAATCATCTTCAAGTCAGATAAAGCACATCTTCCAGATAAAGCACATTGCAGAGGGGTTTTAAATAGGAAATGGCCAAGTGTCAGCCCTTCCAAGCCCTTCCTGTATTAACTAGACAGGAAACATGACTAAGATGAAATAATTCTATTTTATTGTAAGGCTACATTAACATAATCTTGCACATCTGTATGTATAAACTTTCTACTGCCACTTTTAACTGCTTGATCAGTTAAACCATGGAGGAGGGGGAAGCACTCTTTTTCCAATATCCTAAGAAGTATCTCTTCCCCTTATCCCCAATGGTAATGCACGCATTTTATTACATGAGTCACAAAGACTTCATGGTCAAGGTATGGCCATAATTGTTGCTCCAGTAGAGTTGGGCCATAGCTTGTTTGGCAACAGCTTACATCTGCTGATCTAGCAAAAGTCCAGGATGAACTAATCACACACTAGCTTTTTCAGGAAAAGCACAACCATATCAGGAACAACTACTGAAGCTGATTTACTGGTCTAGAAAACCATGGTATTTAATGAGCAACTCTGTTTTGATAAGGTTTAGTCTGGGATTGTTTCACCCCACTGAGCTCCTAACAACCTCCAGGCATTAGTTCAAGACCTCCATAGCATCTTTAGTCTGTGTGGGATGATGATATACAGCTGATTGTCATCAACATACTGATGATAGTTCACCCCAAAGCATTGAATGACCTATTTCTATGATTTTTTATAGTTACTAATATGGAGCAAGCACTGTAAAATCCCACAATGGAGCAGCCAAACCATAATAAGTTTCAACTCCAACTGAAATGGATCTAGAAAATCTGCTTCCTTTAGTATTGTCTGGAATTTAATCTGTATTACTTTCTCAAGTTTTTTTTTTAAATAGAAAAGATTGGAGAATAGATTAATATTGTCAAATAAATGTTAGCTTCTACAGGAGAGAGTGTATCACTAATTATTTCAAGTCAGGTTAGCATCACAACCATCATAAATAACTATCATCTGAACATATGATCTAAATCATGCAGAACTTCCAGCACTACTTGAAATGTGTTTTAAAATGAGAAACAGAAACTGTAGACACCAAAGAGAATGGCATGAAGGTCATTGCCACAAACAAGTTGGAGAAAGAAAGGCAAAATTTGAACTTTGATTTTCTATAAACTGGCCTTGAATTTGACATAAAACTGACACATTTCTTTCATAATGGTTTCATAATTTTTATACAGTAATTCTTATTAGAATGTGTTTCTTTAGAAATTTATTCATTACACTGTCTTGCCCAGCTGGTAGAAAGAAGCTTGATTGCCACAATTGAAATAGCTAAGGAACAGTTGTGAAATTTCATGGATACCACTTCGGGTGAACTTCACATATTAGTGTTGTAAGAGCAAATTATTTATATTCTTAAAGAACTGTTTTTATTTACAGGAACGTTATGAAAAATCAAGTCTCAGCAGCAATAGTAGTGGAGCAGCTAGTTTAAAAAGTGAATTTTCTGAAAATATTGATATTCTATCTGAAAACCTCCATAAATTTTCTGGAAAAGATGAAGAGAAAGATGAAACCCTGTCAGATGATAACTGCATTTTAGAAAACACAGAAAAAGGTAAGATTAAATAAGAAAAGTTTAGTAATCCCGATCATAATTGCAGAGAAGGGCTAATTTCTGCTTTTATTTTTACAAAGATATTTGCTCAGAATTTGGTGATGAATTGGATATTGCAGATCATTCTAGCAGTTCAAGTCCTCTTAAAGAGTCAGCATTTGGTAAGTTCCTTTAATAATATTTTTGAATTGTTGACATTGTTAATTGGAAGCTATTATTGATGACAAAAATGTTGCTGTATTATCTGAACAGTAGTAAGATAGCACACATGAATCATAAATGAAAACATAATGATCCTACAGTTTTAGAATAAAATTGGAAAGACCAAATGAGACAGTCTAAAGCCAAAAACAAAAGAAGAACTTGATTTAAAAATCAGGGATTTAGCTAAAAAACATCCATAATCAAATTAATATGGTGTAAGAAGTTCCAAATTTAACTAATGATGCACATTTGATAGCATGATCTTTTATCTGCTTTAAGTGAAGCTGGGAGATATTGATTATTGCAAAGTCTGTCCCATGGGCTATCTTCATAGAGGTTTTTGCACATGCTTGTAAATGTGTTAATCTGTAAATAAACTGTTCTACAATGTGAATATGAAGTCAATATTTACAATAATATTTTACTACTTATGCAGTTTATTTATTGCATAAACAAATTGAATACATATCAAATTTAAAGGGTTTTTATGTTTGAAAAGGCATGATCTGTGTTGTAAAAAGTAAAGCTGAGCATTAAGATAAGTGATCCTTTCAATCAATCAGAATAGAGCTTGTAGGGATCTTGGAGGTCTTCTAGTCAACCTCCCTGCTCAAACAGAAGACCCTATATCATTTCAGGTAGGTGGCTATCCAGTCTTTTCTTAAAAACTCCAGTGATAAAGCATCTACAACCTCTGAAGGCAAGTAGTTCCACTGGTTAATTGTCCTCACTGTTAGGAAGTTTCTCCTTATTTCTAGGTTGCTTCTCTCCTTGATTAGTTTCCATCCATTGTTTCTTGTCCTGCCCCTGCTGCTTTAGAAAATAAGTTAACCCCCTCTTCTTTGTGGCAGCCCCTCAAATACAGGCTACTGCTGTCATGTCACCGTTAGCCTTTCTTTTCTCTAGACTTGTTCTACCCAATTCTTGCAAACGTTCATATGTTTTTATCCCTAGGCTCTTAATCATCTAAGCTTCTCTTCTCACTTTTTCCATAATAAAGATACATTTGATATGTATCTTTACTATAATAGTAATAGTATACAATATGTTTATCCTTGATGTCTATTATATTTTTCAAGAATGAATAATTGTATGAAATAAATTCTTATAAATGAAATTAATATCAAAGAACACTTACATTTGATAAAAAGATGGAAGCTTTATAACTTCAACTATTTGTAAGATTTGTAAGATTTGAGCTTTTAATTTGAATTTGAGAAGATTCAAATAATATTTTGAATAGGGATATATACTCTGTGAAAAACTTTTCAATCTGAGCATTTTTCAACCAAACTTCCACATCAGTAAATGTCTAGCCTTTTAGATTTTTCCAGTTAAAGCACAACAGAAGTTAATACAGGAAAATGATAAGAAAAAAGAACCATTTGTTCTTAGCAACTATTACAATAGCACCAAAAAAAGCGATTTACACCTGGTCCTCACACATATAATTGTCACAGCAGGCTTATAGTCATGTGATCAAAATTAGGATGCTTGGCAACCGGTATGTATTTACAACAGTAACAGTGTCCTGGGATCATGCGATTGCCATTTGCAACCTTCCTAGCACATTACCAGCAACCAAAGTCAATGGGGGAAGCCAGATTCTCTTAGTGACTACATGATTCTCTTAACAACTGCAGTGATTTGTTTCATAACCATCATAAAAAAAGTTTGGAAAAATCAGCTTTAGTTCATTTAATATTATAATTTATTCTTTCCTAAGGTAATTGCTAATTACAAGACTAAGAGAGAAATTGGAATGGAGAGTATGTAGTGTTTTTTTCTTTTTCATTCTGAATGAAGGTAGATTTGCTTATTTTGAATTCTGATCCAGAAAAGATATATATCAGACAAGAAAATAGTTTGTTTTCTTAAATGTACAATATGTACAGAAAAATGCAGTGAAAAGAAATTAGATACAATTATTGCATCTGATAGATTGTAAAAGTAAAAGTTTAGCCTATGCCGTCATGCCAGACTCTAAGGGGTAATGCTTATCTCCATTTCCTAGCCAAGAGAAACAGTTTTGTCTGAATATGCTTCTGTGGTCATGTGGCTGGCATGACTATATGCCAAGGCATATGAATCACTGTTACATTCCCATCAAAGTAATGCTTTCAAACTGCTACATTAGAAGGAGCAAAAATAAGAGCCACCCTGTCACATAGTACTTGGGTCTTAAACTGCCAACTTTCCCTTTGACAAACCCCAGTGTCTTAACTACGAGGCCACCAAATATCCTCTAACAAATTATATGGCCAGCAAATAGAATATTTCTATGCTTTGTCAAGTATGGTTAAAATGTGATATTTAGATGTGATATTTAGTATGAATGATGATGCTCTGTTTACTTGTATTTAAAGTTGTCTTTTATTGTCAGAATATATTTTAACAAATTACTATGGTAGGATGCAAATGCTAGAAGAAAAACATTTTATGCAGTGGTGGGATTCAAATTTTGTTACTACCAGTTCTGTGGGCTTGGCTTGGTAAGCATGGCAGGGGAAGGATACTGTAAAATCTCCAGTCAGAGGTGGTATTTCTTCAAACTACTCAAAATTTCTGCTACCAGTCCTCCAGAACTGATCAGAACCTGCTGAATACCACCTCTGATTTTATGAATTTAGAATGTTTGTAGACTTGTATGCCTTCATTATTTTGTTACAGGTATAAAACGGAGCTTAAGTGCTTATGAAAGACAGCCTCAGGCCAGGTAAGTTTAAAATCTTATCAAATGTAAATTGTTTGCCTCTCTAATTTTGAATTCATCTTGAATCTGTAATACATCAATATTGAAATTTTCAAATAATATAATTTTCAAAATACCTAAAACATACTAGCAGTTTAGCAACATATAAAATTATGTAGCAATAATACATACAACATATAAAATAATGCTCATATATTTAAAAAACCCTTCACAAAACAAATCTCAGACGGTTTATTTTTTATTGTTTCAGCGGTATAAATGTCTTAAAATAAATTAGCAGAATAGAAGCATAAATTATTATTACAACATTTTATTATGGTAATTGTGATACATATTTTATCTATTGCAAAAATATTCAGAATAGTATACAATATTTTATTGTCCAAAGACCACCCTTAGCATCACACTGGAAAGCACATTTTCCAAAGTACTGACTGCTCCTACGAGACAATTTAATCTGATCTAATTTGCATTTAAGCTAAACTAAAAATAAATATAGTTCAAATGATAACTCCCCAATAATGTATTTAAAGCTGTTCCCCTTTTATCAGGATTCTTTTTAAATTAAACATTATTGCCATATTTAAAGCTGTTAGAGACAATATATGATAAGGCCTTAAGCTAAGTGGTGCTAACTAAAATGTTAAACAGTATGAACATGCATTTTTTGGCATCAGCATTCTACAGAGAATTGTATAGATTTAGTACAAAAAAGTTAATACAACTCTTAAATTAACTGCCTTTTTTAGATTTGCTCAGGAGCAGGAAAAAAGAAGGGTTGTTTTAAGAAATAGTAGAGAGATTCAAAATGCTTAGGATTATACAAGGACCAGAACATTTCTTTCAGACAGTCTTTGAAGATGCACAGGCCATCTAATAATACTACATAATAAAAAAAATGGATAAGTAATTTTTCTTTGTAAACAGGTGATTTTCTTTCCAGGCATTGATACAATTTATATGTTAAATTTCTCACACAATTATTATTTGAAAGATTATTCTTGCTTAATACCCTTTCTATTTTTGCAGAGATTACACTAGAATTCCAGGATTCAGACCAAGACCCGGTAATTTCACTTCTGCCACTATTTTTGAAAAGATTCCCATCTTGAATTTCTTCTAATCTTATTTTTAAATTGTGTTAGTTTCACATGCAGTTTTTTCTTTTATTTCTTCAGCTTTGCAGCCCCTTGATCTGCTTCTGAAAGCACCTTCGTTCATGTTCAGGGCCCACGTTAAGAAAATAGAGGACTCGTTAGTGACAGGGTGGAAATCCCATAGTTTTCCTGCTGTGATTCTGCGCAATCTGAAAGATCATGGTAGTACTTAAAAATATCACTTCACCATTAAGCAAATTATGAATAGAATATAGATTTACAGAAAAGTTATAAATAGTGAGATGCTGTTATTGAAGAAAAAGTCTTACATAAATAACATTATGTAGAACACGAAAAAAAGATCTAATTTGTTAGACACCTGAAATCTTAACAGTATAGAAAAAGATGGGACAAAGAATGGTTTCCAAGTTTAATTGGAGCAGTTCAAGGAAAAAAATGGAATGAAGATACCAGGTAGACAAAAGAAAATTTGAGATAGCAACAGTAGATAATTGTTCAACGTCCCCTATCATCCCTACCTTTTGGCTGCCCTCCACCCTGTCTTGCAGTAAGCACCCCAGAACTGTGTAATTCTGGGACTGTTTACTATGTTGCATCTCAGGACCTTCTTGGTGCACTGTAGCTCTGAGACTGCAAAAAGCCTCTGAGCTGCAGCAAGAAGCCTCAGCTTTCCTTGGAAGCCCCAGTTGTCCTAAAATGTAGCGTAAAACCGTACCACTGCAGGAAGCTCCAGTCATCCAAAGAGCATAGCAGAAAGCAACAGCACCCCAAAAAGCCAATCACTCCAGCAGCACAGCACAAGCCACAACTGCCACAGCTCAGCTGTAGTCCTCGCCATCCTGTATTCTGAGGCTCTAGCTATCCTACACCCCACTATTCCAGCTGACTTTTGTCATTTTCTTGCTCCCACTGTTGATAAGGTATGCTAACTTTTTCACAAGACAGCTTCTGGTCACATGATGTCATGTTCCCAAGATTTCACAAGAAAACCACTGTCTGTGATCTTGGAAAGAAAACTTTGTCTGGGCAGCAGTTGCCCCACAAAGGGTTAGGCTGAGCATACTTAGCCAGACGTGGGAGCAAGAAGATGATGTATGTCAGCAAGGATGGTAGGGGCCAAAGGCAAGTTAGGGTAATGTGCATATTACCAATTTTCCAAGTGCACGGAGTGTTATTTTTTTCCACAAGAAAGAAAATGCTTTATTCAGGTGATCCTTGTTTGTTTCAAGTTCCAAAATGCAATATCTGTTTTGAACAAAAGTAGTTTTTTTTTATTTTTAACTTTTTTCAGAATTCTTATAATGCTCTTCAAAAGTTATTCTGATTCTATATTTCACAAATATGCTGAAAACCAATCCATTTTTATTTGGACTAGGATGAATCTGGCGTAAGAGATGGAAAAGAGTGAATGAAACCTTTCTTGACACTTTTTGAAAGTTCATAATTTATCTAAGTAGGTTGTTAGTACCATAAAATAACACAAGGAAATCTTCCATCTCAATCTCTTTTGTTTTTTGTGCTCTTTCCTCCATTTTTACATTTACAAGATTCAAGCTAAATAAGATGATCCAGTTCTTAAAAGGTCTTTCTAAGCCAAAAAGTTCTTTACAGGTGATCCACAACTTTGACTGTAATGGTGACTACTAATTATAGTTACAAGTGCTGATAGCAATTAAACAAGACAGTCTCACCTAAAGATCCACACTCCTTGCTTTTTTTGATATAGTCATTAAAACTATGTTTGGGTTGTTAAAAAACTATGTTTGGAACATATGGTGCATCAGTGTGGAGGAAGCTTGGGAGATCTAGTGCAGGTTCAGGCCAGGTGTGGGATTCTACCAGTTCGCAGCTATTCTCTAGAACCGGTTGTTAACATTCTAAGCAGTTTGAAGAACCGGTTGTTAGAAGAAATTACTGGTCTAATCCTGAAAGAAGGCAGGAAGGAAACATTCTGGTGTTGTTTACAGAAACTGCCTCTCCGTTAACTGTTATTACGTTCTTGGCAGGACTAGACTTCCTGACTCAGGAATTTGCCTGGAGTTTTTTTCTCCTCCTTTGCTGGTACTTTGCTTGTGTGGAATGACCATTAAAAGTTACAATGGCACTGAAAAAAGTGACTTATGACCATTTTTCACACTTACGACTGTTGCAGCATCCCCACATCATGAGAGGCCAGGCGAGGAGATGCATACCTTGATGTGAGTGATATTGAGTTAGCCATGGCCAGCCAATAACATGACCCCCAAGCCATGTCCACCCAGTCACATGACCACCCAGCCACACCCACCACCTAAGCCATGCCCACAGAACCAGTTGTTAAAAATTTTGAATCCCACCCCTGATTCAGGCCCACCTGACCTGAACTTCTTAAGACCTCCCTCATCCCCTGAGACACTTCATGTCCTGTTTCCTGTCCCTTGGAGTTCCAATAGCCCTTGGATCTGCCTATTCCCCAAATCCTGCAGACCTTTTCCCCTCTCCACCAGGTCTACCCACCTTAGGCTTACTTCTCATTCCATCACCCAAGTGGGCTTATCTTTTGAAGATCCCTGAAGCTCCAGAGGTTTCCTAACTGCATTAGGGTAGTAAAATGACTCCCCCCTCCATATGGCTGCATTCCAGAAGTAGCTGCCATTTCTATATGACTGCAAAGAATTGGCGAGTTGAAAGTGGTGGCCACTTCTGGGGCACAGACATGCAACCCAGGGACAAGGGTGGAATGGGGCAATTTAGCAGGGCCAGCTGTCCATTGTCAGTTCATCATTTTTCACCATTGTTAAGTCACCTCCACCAAGTCATCACAGGACAACTCAACAAGGCAAATTTGCCTCAGGGGCAACTTTCTGTGGCAGCCAGAGGGAGAGCTGGGCAAGTGGGTAGATGAGTGTGTCAATGGTTTGCCTAATGAATCCAACAAATATAGACACCTTCTGGAACTTTGAAATTCTAAAAGCAGAACTTCATTGAATACACATTTTGGCACTGAAGAAAGCAAAACCTGCTCTAACTTTTTCCACACAACCCTGCATAGTTGAAGAATAAATTACTCCCCTCCTCCCACTGGACAGGTTACATTGTCCAATTATGAATCATTCTTTTGTTTTGAGAACAATTTATGTCTTGGCCGACACTTGCAATAGTGTCCTTTATAGGTACTTGGCTCTCACAGTTGAAATTTGGAGCCTTAACATTTCTACTTCCCCTTCCCTCCCCCCAGTTCCTTGACAAATTGAAAAGTGATAATATCCACAGGAAGCATAAGCGAATTTAATCTGACAGAGTGAGCAGGTGGGCAGAGTGGCAGTGGCAGGCAAGGGGCTTCCTATTTGCATAACCCTGCCACCACCATTGCTGCCCCTGCTGCCATGCTGAACTCCAGGCCATTTGGAGTTCAGACCATTTGGCAGCAGTGGCAGTGGGTGGGGCATCTGGCCAATAGATAGTAGTGTCCAGGTACATCTCATTTTTTATACTCTCTGCTGCTTTTGCCGCTGCCATGTCAATCTCTTGGAGTTTCCAGAGCTTGCTACTGCAGCAGTACTGGCAAGTGTGAAAATGGGATGTGCCTCCTCCCGGTTGCCTGCCCCCACCCCCAGTGTTGCCACCAAATGGCTCAGAGCTCAGAACTGAATGTCTCAGAGCTCAGTATCACAGCAATGACAGTTGCAGGAGTTGTAAGGGATGTGCAAATGGGAATCCCCTGGCCACCCCTGTTCTATGCACTACATGCCTGTTTGTTTGCCCACCCACCCACCCTGGTGTTCCTCTGGCTACCTGCAGTGAATTGTCTCTGCAATGAGTTGTCCTGAAATGACTTGGTGGTGAGTTGACAGAGGTAACTTGATAGTGATCTGGCTACAATGAGTGGCCACGCCAAGTTGTCCTAGATCTGGACAGATTATCTGTCCTCCTTCCCCAGCATGAAGTCTGATAATTTTCACAAGTTAAATGTACTTATGGATGGATGAGCGGGCAGGCTTAAGGTCTCTGGGGATCTGGAGGGGCAGAATGGAAACAAGAGATATGGAGGAGCAGTTCCAGCATCACTGTGGTCAGTTATAACACAGAATGACATGGAAAGGCACTACAGGGACCATAACTTTGAAACATGGGGGTAAATATTTTTGGATAGGTCTGTCATAATTTCAGTGGGCCACTATTTAAATGAGGGCTTTCTATTTTTTCTTTTATTAGTGATAATTTTTCATTACCAATAATTAAATAAGAGTTTTCTGTATTTTCCTTTTTCAGTGATGATTTTTAAAGATGCTTGAACACTCCATTAATGCTATGAGTGTTGAGAGCTGTATTTGTTATTATTTTTCATTCCTTCTGAAAAATGAATGAAAAACAACTACGTGCTCTAGGGACAATTAACTGTAGGTGGTTTTTTTTTATTGGAGAGTGAAAAAAGCATTATGTTTTATGATAAGATTGACAATAAGTTTGGAAAAAAGGAAAGAAACAAGGAAAATCAAACTATATTTACAGAAGTTCAGAATATTGGTAGAAATAGCTTATTTTTTCTCTTTCCCTCTTTACTTCATAAATAGGTAAAAATATGAGGAAAGTTTGTCCAAGGTTAACATTAGTACAAACACTAGAATATGAGGGCTGGAACCAAAGAATTACAAAGGAGAACTTCAAGGGGACTGTATTTTTTTAAGGAACTTCCTCTGCAAGTCTGTTCACACATTTCTGAAATTCTTTTTTTTTTTTGCCTAGGTTTGATTACTTCCTGATTACTATTTTTTAGTCTGTCAATATCTTTTAAAAAGAACACAATTTTTTTTGTGCTACATGTAAATGCTAATTAATATTTTAACTAATATTAATTAGTACTTATATGCAATACTGTGATGACCAGGGCCCTAGCACAAAACCAACAAAGTCACAAAAATGGGTAAAGTCCCTTTAATACCTCCAATTTGGCCCCCAATGTCCAGTTATTCTCGACTGGAGATCAAACTCTTCCAAAAACAGTCTCAAAGGGAAGAAATGCAGTCCAAACCCAAAATACAGATAAATTAGAAATAAAAAAAACCAACACAAACCATGCTGAAGTAATTAACACGGCAGGCCAGGATAATAAATTGCAGATTTCCAAAAGATAACGAAGCACACACAGTTGGGAGGATACCAAAACCTTGATAAGCCTCGACAAAGATAATGCACACTTTTCTTCCAGCAAGGTGCTGTGTGCAAATACCCTTCTTATATTCTGTTCTCCCAGAACTAATGAAAGAGATCAGGACCTTTTTCTCTCCCGTAAGCCACTTGCTCCCTTCTCTGTTCCTCCCTGCATGCCCTAGGATGAAGAGGGGGTAGCCCTGGGTCTTCCTCTGAATGCCCAGCCGGACTGTGCCCTTCCCTCATTTCTTCCACACCACTGGAGCCACACTCCCACTCCCTATCATCTTCTCAATCTCCCCTCAGAATCAGACTCCAACAAGGACATGACGCAACACAAAGTACTTTTATGTTCTTTATAATATACTTTGTGTCTTATAATCATGGGAAAAATGAAGATAGAAAACTGTACCAGTCTCTCTCCTTTAATTAATGAAATATACAGTAAATTCCTATGTAATTTTACATCATAAAATGGATTTAATCTGGATTTCATAGTGAATATAGAGCAGTGGTCACCAACTGGTGGGCCATGAGAAAATTTTGGTGGGTCACAGAGAAATCTCACCCCCAGAGCACCCCCCCAAAGCAATTAATCCAGGCTGTGCAGAAACACAAGGCTGCGCCACCCACATGGCCCATGGGAACCCTCCCCAGCCATTCACTCCTTACCCGGTAAACTTGCCTGCTAAATTTCTATTTTTCTTTTTTCCGACCATCGTCTGTTCTGCTGTACTGGGAGATTTAGATTAGCTAGGAAGCAGGATTTCTTGCTTTCTAGTTAGTCTTTAGATCTTCAGCTCTTTTAAGTATAGCCGAACCATAGGACTGTAGGTTTGCTTGCAAGCAAATTCAGTGCAGACTCATGGCAAGCAAATTTGAGAGACTGAGCTAGCTGGTGGCAAATAGATAGATCACTGAATGATTCTGTGAGGAACTCAATCTGCCTGCTTTTCCTGATTGTAGGTAAAAGTTGCTCCTTTTTATAAAAAAAATCAATATTTACATATATGGTATGTTGTGAGTTAATTTTGTGAATTTTCTTGCTTGCAAATTTTATGAGTTTGCTTGCAAGGAAATTTTATGTGACAGACTGAGCTAGCCAATGGCAGATAGATCGATCTTTGAATGAATTTGTGATTCTGTGAGCAACTCAATCTGCCTGCCTGCTTTGCCTGATTTTGGATAAAAGTTGCTCTTTTTTATAAAAAATTCAATATTTATATAATTTATAATATTTACATACAAGCCATGCCCAGTCAATCACATGAACACCAAGCCACACCCACAAATTAGGCCATGCTCACAGAACCAGTTAGTGGTCCCTGGGATCTAAAATTATGAGTTTGGTGGTCCCTGAGGTCCAAAAGGTTGGTGACCCCTGATATAGCGGATGATTTTGAAATACAGAGGGGAAAATCAATTGCCAAAGAAACAATCAGATAGTTGAACCTTGAGCCCAGGCTTAGAATGTGGTTTACGGAGGGAAAAACCTTCAAGATAGCATCCCCTCATAAATTCACAAGATGAAAGAAGAAGGAAAACATTTTCTGATTTGCAAGATTCTATTACTATAGCAACTTTTAAATTTTTATTTATTTATATCCTAATTTAAGGCAGCTAAAATGTTTAATACTCCTTTCTCCTCTTATTTTTCCTACAACAATAGCCATGTGAGATGAGTTGGACTGAAAGAAAATGATTGACCCAAAATCACCCAGACAGCTTTCATGCCTGAGGTGGAACTAGAATTCATGATCTCCTGATTTCTAGCCTGCTGCCTAGCCACTAGTCCAAAATGACTAATAAATACTAATATTTATTTATTTATTAAATTTATATGCTGCCCATTTCACTACCCAAAGTAATTCTAATTAAAAAATAATACTAATAAATATTATTTATTAATAAATGAATAAATATTAATAAAATAAATACTAATGAAAGTATCTGTAGGTCTATACAGTGTTCGTTTCTTACTTCATTCTATCTTATAAGGCAAATAGATCCTCATATATATGCATTCTGGGGGAATATTTTTTCCTCCCACAATCATTCCTCTACCTGCTCCATATAAAAAACATCACATCAGCAGGTTGCTATATTTGTGCTTACGTGTTCAGTAATTGGATGAAAGTTTCAGATTATATTAATGTCTTCAGCCTTTAAATTGTCTCCTCAAGTTTGTTTTCTTAATAAATTTAGTGAAATGTATTTAATACATTACGCATAGAATATCACAGGTGGATCCTAACTTTTCAATAGAAAATTCATAGCATTGTTCTCAAGAAGGATCATCATAAACATTCCATGTATTCTACACTATCTTTTTACTCTATTGCTATTATTATCATGTTGCTTTCAGTTATACCAGCAAGGCATGTTTGGATAAAGGGGAGTGTTTACTGGCCAAAAATAAATGTTATAAATAGTCATAACCTTTTATTATTTAAAACTTAGTAGAGTTTGGCTTTGGAGAAGTATGGATCTGATTATTGAATATCCTATAATTTATCAATATTCAAATCCAATTTACAGACAAAATTGAAATGAGAAATCAGAAGATGCCCTGACCTCTTATAATACATCCTATAAACATGCATCCTAGGAGTATGGCAAACAGGTTAGATTTTAAGACTTCATTTCCCAGATTATTTATAAAGATTGCCCTGTTTAATGAGAGGAGTATCTCATTCTCACTGTCTTTATGAAGCTATCTTATCCAGGAGATACTTAACAACAGATGTATAGAGGCTTTTAACGTAAATCCTGGAAAAAGATGAGAAAGGACTGCTGGTTGGCTCCCTTGAGTGTATGTACCATCCTTGTGTATGATCTTGTGAAAGATATATTGTGTCTTTCTGGACAAGCTGATTTCAGGGCAAGAAGTAAGATTAGGTTGCCCTCTACCCAGTACCTGCATTATAATAATAATACATAGTAAAATAGTGAAAACAACACCTGTCTTAGCAGTAAATTCTGTACTGAGGGATATCTGTAAATTAATAACTTTCAAATATTTTAACATTATAATTTTAAAAATACTTCCCTAATCAAAACTACCTTCTAGTTATCTGAGTGTCACAGTTTATTTCTCTCAAATAAATACAAAGGTATTCTCTAATTTCAATAGCTATATTACATTTCTATCTATCTGAATAATTTTTGTGGTGATAATATTTTACTACCTTATTTAAATACATGAATTGGTGGCCTATCAATGACAGTATGGCCATTTATCTTGAAGCAATAATTCTGCATTACTAACATAAGATTAAAACTCATACAACCAAACAATAATAATAAACACAGAGAGTGTATGAAAAGATTGTTTATCATATATGAAACAGAAGTGGCATTGTGGCAACACCAGTCACAAGGGAATGGGGCTCTGCATCCCTGCGCTGGGTTCTCCCTACTTGTGGGCTCCAGAAGAAGCTGAAGCCAAAGCTGCCTTGAAGGGGTGGTGAAGCAAAGGAGGGGTGCCCTGTGAGGTTCCAGAAGAGAACACTACTCCCTGTAGAGCCCCAGGATTTTTTCTGCCCTCTATGCCATGTTGTGGAGACAGCTGGAAACAGTTAACATCCAAGAAGAATGTTGGAGTCGACTTAGTGACAGTGTCTGGAACTGGGTGAGAACAATCCTTTTTATTTAAAGTGCAACCCTGACAATATTTAGAAAAGAGAGACTCATAATTATCCTTAAAGTGGTGGTGACATAACACTGGGAGTATAATTCTAAAATTTTAAAAATGGAAGGGAAAGGAATTAAAGGAAGAAAATAGAAAATTTGTTAAAAACACAGAAAATTGGATTTTCAAATTGGACAGATATTGGTTTTGGATAGGCAGTTTAAAATGCTGAAATCTTCTACCCAAAAAACTAATATAATATTTATTTTTGGAATATATCAATAAAGTTTGATAAAAAAGACAAGACAAAGTTAAACTGGTTTAAGAGTGCCACCTGTTGTCAAAGGAAGACATAACAACCCTGGAAAGTCCTGGAAAGACCTGGTTTGTGGAGAATTAAAAGTGAGAAATAAGAGAACTTTATTATCAAAAAATCTCTGAAAGCTTTAATATAAGACTCAACTGGAAGAGAGATTCATGAAAGTTGTACCCTTGGATTACTTAAAAGAACAGATCAACTAATTTTGGGATATAAAGACTCATGGACATTCAATATTGAATTTCTTGTTTGAAAAATGGCTTTGGTTTGAATAAAAGATTGTTGGACAATTGAACAAAAAGAAATAAAATAAAAAAGATGAGTGGAATCTGGAAAGAAGTTGCATTGGAAATTCAGGACATAAAAGACACCTTGACAAGAAGATGTGACTAGATCTTGAATAAATTACAGAGCATAGACGTAGAGCGGTAAATTGAGACAAAAATGACAAAAAGAAAACAGAAGGTTCAGGAAGAGGAGTCAACTGAAAGAGTAGCCGGAAAAATAGAACAGACAACACAACAAACAAAAAAAATTGATAAAAAGGACATAAAAATAAAAATGACAATGATTGATGAATTAAAACAAGGGGAAAGTACTTTAAGGGAAGTTAAACAGGAATTGGAATTGCAGGGAGATTTTTTGGGGAGAAAGATAGGGATAAGAATAGAAAATGAGACAATGAGACCAATTAGTAGAGAAGGGAGAAATGTTTAAGAGGATTGGAAAGAAGTGGCAGATAGAGACATAGATTTAAGAGAGAAATATGGGAGAAAAGCTAAGAAATGAATAATTAAAGCCTTAATGTTGAGTGAGAGATGATGGTTAAAAAGATTATGATTTAACAAATGTGTGTATTATTAGTTAAGACGTAATCGTTAAATGAAATAAATAGAAATATTAACATTTCATTGGAGGAAAAGGAATGATATGTGGAATTTGATTGACATAAGGCAATATATTGAAATATTGCATAAGATAATGAAAGATTACAACTTAATAAAAATAACTATTATTAGAATTACATAATTTGTTAAATGTAAATATAATGAATATTATTTTATTTGTATTAAAATGTGATTAGAAAGGGGATATTTTTAAAATATAATAGTGACATAATTAAAAATGAAAAAGGGGATAAATAATGGAAAATTACAACTAAATATAAATTTGTGAATTGCTGATATTTTCGCCCCTGGTCGGTCCTAACGGACCTAAACCGTCCCGTAGAGACGGGGATTGTGAAGGGCACAGTCCCAGGATCCCAGAGATATC
>BLBF01000019.1:24978244-25003362 GCA_015471245.1 Laticauda colubrina
ATTCACATGTGGTTGGAAAAAATGACAAAGAAACACATAGACTTGAAACCAGAGATCTTTTTATTGGGAATCTTACCTGATATATATAATAAAGACTTGAAATATTTGATTGTAAATGTATTAACAGCAGCTAGGATTGTATTTGCTAAAAATTAGAAGAATGAGAAAATACCATTACAGGAAGAAATTATTAAGAAAATATTGGAATGTGCTGAGATGAGTAGATTGACATTTGAAATTAGAGAGCAAGAAGATAAACAATTTTATGAAATTTGGGATCTTATCAATGGTTAGATGATAAAATACAATAATAGAGCATTAGTATTATATCTATGAAGGGTTTTTAGGATTGATTTGTTATGACTATATGATTTGTTATAGAATAAACTGTTTGAAGTATTGTTATCTCACAAAGCATGAATGATTAAAAGTATAGTCAGAAAAAGACTTTATTTTAATTTTTTTTTTTTGGTAATATTAGGATATGGATTGATAATATGAGTGGTTATGTAATATAACTGTAATTGGGACTATAAAATGAATGCACAAAACTGATGAACCAACCGACACACCAGAAGTATATATGAGAGTAGATGTTTTTAATGTTTTGTATGTTATGTCTGTTTGTAGAAAATTAATAAAATTCTTAAAAAAAAAAAAACAATTATATAGTCTGTTAAACACTGCAAATATGATTATCAATGTATTATTTGTAGTAAAAGGAGTGATGTTAAGAATATAGAGATTGACACAAAAATAATATTCCAAAATATCAAATAATTAAGAATGATAATTTAACAAAATAAGCATATTAAGATTAAATTTTAAAAGATTGTCAATTGTATTAAACATGTAGAATATTGTTATATTTGTTTTAAAATGTAAGGATCTCCAGTGCCACACTGTCCACACAATGATACATTTGTTGAAACAAGAAAAAATAAATATTAAAAAAAAGATTGTTCATCATACACATTATATTAAGTGTTCAGATTGATGACCATTTTCTTGTTTGATGCATGCCATTTGAATATTCCTTAAGTATGGTAATATTTTATCTGGGATGAAAAAAGCATTAATAGAACATATTGTGATTGCTGATGAAGCCTGACTTTGAATATTTCTATATTCCTGGCAGCCAGGGACAGAAATCATAAATATTGTGGACTCAATAATGGTGATCTGGCTGTATTACCAAAGGAATATTGGAAGATAAACTAATCTTGTAATGATCTTGTTGTGGAGACACTTTACATATATTTATATTTTAAGCTGAGAAATTATGCAGGAGTTGCTATTTTAATTGTCTTATAAAAGAAAAACATGTTACCATCTTTTAGCATATGTTCATTCATAGTCTGTGATACTGAATCAGAAAGGAAATGAAAATCTAAATTTGCTCAGTTCTTGACAATATTATTAATAAATTTGAACTCCTTTGTAGATTTTTATGTCTGGTTATAGAGTACACCTAAAATAACCTTATTCAGGTTTCAAAGGCTGAAAATAGCTTTTTTATTTTCTTCCTAGATAATCTTGAAAGCGTATAAAGTTATGATTTGACAACCTTTGTATAGCCTACATCTAATTTTATTGAAAAAAATGTAATATTATTTTGCTTTGCTACATGAATATTTCAACTGAACTAAAGTATAGAAAATGTTTTATATTTAAAATTCAATAACTCTCTATTAATAATGTCGTTACAAGAAGGGAAATACTAGATATCTTTATAGTTTGCAAGATCCAAATGCTTTGATGCTCTTTTTCCCTCTTTCCTGGCTTCTGCATTTGTCTTTGAGAGAAATACTGAAACCAGCAAATTGATTTTCATTGCTGACTATAACATTATCTTCTGCAGCATCAGCTGGGATTGCTGTGTCACAACGGAAGGTGCGTCAGATCAGTGATCCTATTCAACAGATTCTAGTTCAGCTGCACAAAATTATTTACATCACTCAGGTACCTTTTACTCATATTATTTTAATACAGACTAGTTGTACTGCTTGATAGGTATAACAATAGTTTCTCTGCTCCCAGCCAATGTATATATTATTTCATCTTGCAGGTAAAGCCCCTGTCACACTGCACCAACGGATGGAAAGAGGATGTAAAACGGAGAAAAACACTTGCCATCCGTTGGTTAACGCGATGCTTCCGTTTTGTACTCACTGCATACGTTTTGCTTCCTCTTTATCCGTCCAGCATCCGTCGATTGACGTTTCATCCGCTCAGAGGGTTTTGAGCTGCTCAAAACTTTTGCGTGGAAAATGTATCCAATTCGTCCGTTCTGCATCTGCTAGGCATCCGTTCTGCATCCGTTACGCATCCGCTATATCCGCTAAGCATCCACTCTGCATCCGCGCAACTCGATCCGCTCAAGCGGTAAATGGACGCAGGGAGGAAGCGGAACAGATGCAGAATGGAGGCAGAACGGATGCAGAACGGATGAAAGGGAATGCAGCTCAAAAAGAAAGCATTTAAAATGGAAAAAACGTTCGCAGAGGGGACCTATCTTGGATATTAAGGATGTCTAGAGGATGCCTAGAGGATGCAAAGGGACACATAGGGGAAAACTTATGCTGCCTATAAAAACGGGGAGCAACTCATCTGGATCTCACTTTCAGCCCAGCAGCCCAGCTGTGCAAACCTCTGCAGCCTTCATCTGACTCTTCCTTTTCCACAGCATCCAGTCATGTCCACCATGGATCGTAACAAAGTCCTTTTGGCAGCCACCATCATTCTGCAACAGTGCAAAGTCATCTACAGGCTCTGTGAACTCTACTACGAGAAGAAAAAGAGGCGGCCAAGAAGCATCTGGGTCCGAAGATGGATCGCCAGAAGAGCAGAGTACGGACTGTACAACAGGCTGATGGTGGAGCTCAAGAATGAAGACCCTCGTGCATTTCAAAACTTCATGAGGATGCCTCCAGCCATGTTTGACGAAGTTGTGCAGAGGCTGACACCCAGGTTGACCAAGGCAAATACCTACTTCCGGCCCAGCCTGGAACCTGGGCTCAAGGTGGCACTCACTCTGCGCCACCTGGCCTCAGGGACCACCTACTGGAGCATGCAGTACGGCTGGAGGGTGCCACCCAACACCATCAGCATTGTGGTCAGAGAAGTGGTGCAGGCCATAATCGAAGAATACATGGAGGAGCTCCTCCAGTGCCCCACCACTGAAGAAGAATGGAAGAAAGTTGCAGAGCAGTGGTATCAGAAGTGGAACTTCCCCCACACTGTTGGAGCCAGAGATGGCAAGCACGTGGCCTGCAAAGCTCCAGCCAAGTCGGGGTCCACTTATTTCAACTACAAGGGCTTCTTCAGCATCATCCTCTTCGCCATGGTCGATGCTGACTACAAGTTCATGTACATCGATGCTTCAGGCAACGGCTCAGCTTCAGATGCCCAGGTATACAACGCCAGTGACCTCAAGGAGGGGCTGGAACACAACCTCATCATGGGCTTCCCAGATCCAGACCCCCTGCCCAACGACACGCAAGATGTGCCCTACTTCATCGTGGGGGATGACGCCTTCTCCCTCAGAACCCACCTCATGAAGCCCTACACCTCCAGATGCCTCACCCATGAAGAGAGGATCTTCAACTACAGGCTGTCCAGGGCAAGGCAGGTGGTGGAGAACGCCTTTGGCATCTGGCCAACAGGTTCCAGGTACTTCTCACCACCATGCAGCATCGCCCAGAGACCGTGAGGAGGATCGTGGAAGCTTGCTGCATCCTGCACAATCTCATGCGCATCCGTTACCCAGTCTTGCAGAGCAGGCTCGTGGACCTCCAACAAGGCAATGGGGACATGGAGCCTGGTGAATGGAGGCAAGGGCAAAACCTGATAGACACTGAGGATGTGCCAGGCCCCAACAGAGCCTCACGTGAAGGGAAGAAGCAGCGCAACCTCCTGAAACACTGGTGCAACTCCCCAGCTGGAGCGGGGGAGTGGCAAGACAGGATGAAAGATGTTTAATGGATGCTTCCTTCAGCCTGTCTCATCACACTGATGAGATTGGGCCTTGTATGTTGGGTGGGCGTACAATGAACAGGGCGTTTAATAAAGAGTTGTGTTTATGTTGACGTGTGGATGATTATTACATTATTATTGATAATGAAGGGCCATAGGTGTAGCACCTGGGAGGGTGGACCATACAGTCCCACTATGCTTGCACTGGAGGTTTATCTATCCCACAGCTATTACTCATCCCAAAGGTATCCCTGCTCATTCCACTGGTATCCCTGCCCACCCCACTGCTATCTTAACCCATCCCACAAGCATGCAAAGGCTTAAACCATTTATAAAAGTTTCCACCAAGACTTTATTAAAAAAAAGAAATGAAGCAAGTGTGTGAATCAAAGATAGACTTTATTAACAACAAGCTGTAAAAGAAAAATGACCCAAGTCAAGTGTCCAAATAAACTCCACAGGTAGCCAGCCAGCCAGTCTCTGGCACTCCTCTTGGTCACTCGGAGATGTGCCCAGTCTCAGGGGTGAAGGGTCCAGGTGCTATGGAGGTGGGTGCTGCTGGAGTGCTGGTCTGAGGTGTCATTGGTGTGCCTGGCCCCGAGAGGACAACAGGTGATGGTGTGTTGAGAAAGCTCTCGGACAGCTGGCTCAGACCCGTGATGTTGAGAGCTCCTTCCTCCATGCCATGTGGTGTCAGCCCCAGTACCGAGGACAGATGTAGTGAAGCCGGGCTTGGCTGTGGGGTAGAGGAAGGAGCAGTGTAGTGGGGCTGTCTGGTCTGCAGCTGGGTGAGGATTGGCGTTGGTGGCATCGGTGGCGTGGGTGGCATCAGTGGAACCAGTGGCAATGGTGTCATCAGATGACTCTGTGCCTGGACTGGGAAGGGCTGCTGCCTGTGCTGCTGGACCTCCTGGTAGCCATAGCCCTGGTAGGTGAGGGGCTGTGGAAAGCCTTGGAATGGGAGGGACATCACCTGGGGTGGAGGAGCAGACCTGGACTGGGTGGGAGAAGGTTCAGCTGGGCCTGGAGGGTTGTGAAGCAGCTCGGTGATCCGGTCCTTCACCACCTGTACTGGGGTTCCGCCATGTCCATGAGGGTCTGGTTGACATAGGTGAGGAAGGGCTTGCGGTTGGAGGATGAGGAGTCGGTGTGGACCAGCTGAGAGAGGAGATCTATGCTGCTCCGGATGGTGTCCCTGATCTCCAGCAGGACAGTGTGGCTCTGCCCCTCCTGTCTGGCTCTCTGCCTTTCTGTGGAGGTGGAGCTGGGGGTGGATGCGGGTAGGGCTGTGGTGGATGTGCCGTCTCCTTTCTCCCACCGCACCAGGGAGTCCTCCACGTGCTCCACCACAGTTAAAACAGCTGTCCGCGGGTTCTCCTCTGAGGCACGCTCCACAGAAACCTGCCTGGAGACAGGAGCTGACTCTCGGCCGGAAGAGGACTGGCTCTCAGCAGGCTGCCGGAGAGAGAGGGTTGTGAGAGGGGCTGCTAGTGCTCCTCGGTGGTGGATCTCACCCTCCAAGAAGCTGCACCTGGCCATGACGTAGGTCTCTCTGTCCGTCAGCTTAACCGTGGCCTGGCCAGATTTCTTCAGGTGCAGCTTCCCGTACCAGGTGTGCATGTGCTTCCACCAGCCGAGGAGCCCCTCCGAAGTGTAGCCCAGACTCTCTGCCTTCTCTCTCCAAGCAGCTTGCTTCCTTTTGGTGTCCCTGTAGAGCCGGTGTCCCTTCCGCCACAGATAGTCATTCTCTCTCAGCCACTCCAGCACCTCATCCTCGTGTTCCTCCTCAATGGAGTATTGCCTCCTCTCTCGTCCCCGCATATGCCTCTTCCTCCCTTTGACAGGACCAGATGGTCCCTCATCAGAGGGGCTCCCAGGTAGTAGGGGCTGCTCCTCCACACCACCAGCAGCAGCAGCACCAGCAGGATCATCATCATCATCACCAGCAGGATCATCAGCAGCAGCACCAGCACCAGCACCAGCACCAGCAGGATCATCATCATCATCATCATCACCAGCAGCAGCAGCAGGACCAGGATCATCATCAGCAGAGTAAGCACCAGCAGCGCCAGCAAGACCAGGAGCTCGAGCAGGACCAGGAGCACGAGCAGGACCAGGAGCATGAGCAGGACGAGTAAGACCAGGAGCACGAGCAGACGAGCAAGTCCAGGAGTACGAGCAGGAGCAGCAGGAGCAGCAGGACGAGGAGCAGCTTCAGCAGGGTACGCACCAGCAGAAGCACCACCGCCAGGAGCAACTTCAGCAGAGTAAGCACCAGCAGAAGCACCACCGCCAGGAGCAGCCTCAGCAGAGTAAGCACGAGCAGAAGCACCACCGCCAGAAGCAGCATCATCAGCTCCTCCAGAATCAGAAGCAATAGAAGCCCCAGCAGAAGCAGAGTCAGAGACAAGGGGTGGGGGGGTGGCCCTGTCCCTCTTGCCAGGGATGGCGGCATGTTGCTGCTTTCTCTTCTTCCCCATGGTTGTGGGGTTGCTGGCTGGCAGGGAGGCTGGTAGAGAGGCTGGCAGGCAGCCAGGCACCAAGGCAGGCAGGCACCAAGGCTGGCAGGCAGACTGGCTGGCAGGGAGGCTGGAAGGCAGGCTGGCAGCAAGGCTGGCAGGCAGGCAGACAGCAAGGCTTGCAGGGAGGGTGGCAGCAAGGCTGGTAGGCAGGCAGACAGCAAGGCTAGCAGGAAGGCTGGCAGTAAGGCTGGCAGCAAGGCATGCAGGCAGGGCAGGCTGGCAAGGCACTCGATGTGTCTGGATGCAGGTCTTTTCTTCAAATGGTGACCTGCTTCCGAGCTGCTTCCCTTTATATCTGCGGGGCTTACGTAATGCATCCCCCCTGCATGCGCAATTAACGCTCTGCATCCGTTAGGCTTCCGCTCTGCATCCGCTAGGCTTCCGCTCTGCATCCGCTTCATCTGCTGTGCATCTGCTTCATCCGCTCGGCGTCCGCTCTGCATCTGCTCTTTCCGTTCCACGTCCGCTTTGCTGAGGTCCCCCGGAAGCCTTGCGGATGTGCCATCCGCTCTCATCCGCTTCCATCCGCTGGGCTTCCGTTCCGCATCCACTTTCCATCTGCTCTGCGTACTCCCCGCGTCCGTTCCTTTCCATGTTATCCGCTCTGATTATGCAAATTTTTGCCCCTTTTGAGAGCAGATAACAATGGATGGAACATTTTTCTTGTCTGTTGTGTCCTTTTTACTAACGTTTTGCATCTGTTGGGCAGTGTGACAGGGCCTTAATGTTTGCTTCTGCCAATGGGATGTGGAATCCAGAATTTTATTTTCATGAGCCAGAACATTGAGAATAGGTATCACACTTCCAAAAGTATAGCGATATAGGATGGCTGGAGGTTGTTCCTTGCTCTTGCCCACTCCCTCCATTTCTAATCATGAATTGATCTCTTGTTCCAGCTTCTGGTACACACACATAGGTGCATCCATGTTTCTTAACTATACTTAGGTTCTCATTTAGGCGTAAAGGAAGTTCTGTTGGTCACTTTCCATCCCTGAGTTAGGCTGATTGGCATCTTCGACAGATAAAATTTTTCATAATCTTTGATTCTTAGTAGGGCAATCTATGTTGAATAACTCAGTTTTGCAGTATTTCTTCATCTTCATTTTTAACAAGCTTCCCTATGCTTGTCAATTTCTACTTGGAAGACTTTCATTCACTCTCCAATTAACAAGTCTTCAGGAGTGTCAATTGCTCAATCCAACTCAGATTTAATAGCCTGCACTTCCCTGGATTAAAATAAGAGCTCTTCAACTTTCAGAGGTGCCTATCCTGTTTTTTTGATGATATCACTAGTGGAAGCCCAGTAAACCTCATCCCATCCCTTCTCCTTGGAATACTTTCAATAGGAGAATACTTTCCGTATAGAGTTCTGGTGGTGCAGTAGTTAGAATGCATTATTGCAGGCTAAATCTTCCCACAGCCTGGAGTTGGATCTTGACAGGCTCGAGGCTGACCTATCCTTCCAAGGGTCATTTAAATAAGAATCCAGATTGTTGGGGGCAATCAGGGATGGGATTTTACCGGTTCTGTCCGATTCTATATAATCCCTTGTTAACTTTCTAAGCAGTTTGGAGAACTGGTAGTTAGAAGCAATCACCTTTTGTTTTTTTCCACCCATATTACATTCTTGACAGACAGCCTAGAGTTACTGTCTCCAGAGCTTTTGAGGCTTGACTTTCTTAAAGGGGAAGGATTGTTTTAAGACTTTTATACTGCTGTTGGGAGGAAATACTTCCCTCAACAATCAGAACTTTGAAGAAATAATTGAATAATGAAGCAAAGCTGTTAAGCCTGGGTTCCCCAACCAGGGTTAGGTAGACAAGCTAAACAGAATGTGCAGCGTTAGTCAGATAGGCACACAGATAAATGAGTGAGCTAAGTTTGTATGTTTATTAACATACAGTAAAAATAACAGATACGCTTGTGTTATCAAGAATATGTTTTATTCCAGTATAAGTTTATAGCATAGTCAAAAACAGTCCAATATTCATTTACCATGTAGTCAGTCCATTCAGGGATATTCAGTTAGCAAAGTCCATGTAGAATATCCTATTGTCAGTTCATATAAATCAGTCCGTTGTTGTCTCTCCCGTTCAAGCAATGCAGTCTTGCTTCCAAGCAGTAATCAGGGATCATCAAATCCAGAGAGAGAGAGAGCAAGCTGTAGCCTTGCTACTTTTATATGGTTTTCATAACCACACCCACAATTGCTATTTTACATTTAAAGCTGCATACACTAACTATGATTTATAGTTAGTATTTCACCTAAAACAGTTAGGGTGAACAATGTTATCCCTAACAAAAGCTTTTAGTGATAGGGAACCAAGATGAGTGATATTCAGCAAGGCTTCTTGGCTAGCTAGAAAGATCGACGTTCAAATGTGAATTTACATACCCTTTCTGAGTTTTGGTCTAAAACTGTTTTTTTCCTAAATGTTAATTCTGTACTTATTCTGTGTTTATTGATGGGATAATTTTCCCTATTCAGCTTCAACAAGCAACAGCTACTGTTGTGATTTAATTGTTCGTATTGTGTTTGAATTTTTTCTTCCCTCATGGTTTCTTTTTCTATCTGGGGAGGGGATCTTCCTCACTGCTTTAATACTATCTGGCACTGTCCTTTTGGGTGTGTACTTCCAAGAGGCAGGATTCAAGCTTGGCACTGATTTTTTTTACTGCCTTTCTGGGGGGCATGTGACCTTTTCTTAAATCTGGATGATTTCCTTAGGATATCTTGTGAGGTGAGTGAGACCAGCTGGTATCTTTAAGTGATGCAAATGGATCTAAGGATTGCTTTTCCTGAGTGTGCTTTTTCTGGAGAGCTTAAATGACCTCTCTGCTAAAGAGTTTCATTTTATGAGCAAGAGACGGCTGCTTGATAATTATCATTGCATTTTAACTATTTTAATTCCTCAAGGTGCTCTGGCACCCTGCCTGATATGTAACTCTGGCTTGCAGGTATTTTTAATCTAATGACTGGTATTTAGGGCAGCTTTTTACAAGCAAAGAAGCTTTTTGTATTTTTGTACAGATAATCCCTGACTTACAATGGTTCATTTAGTGACCCTTCAAAGTTACAATGGCACTGAAAAAAGTGACTTATGACCATTTTTCACACTTATGACCATTGCAGCATCCCCACTGTCATGAAGCCAGAAGTGCCCCCTAACATGAGTGAAGTCGAGTTGACCATGCCTACCCAGTCACATGACCACCAAGCCACATCCATCAACTAAGCCATGCCCACAGAACCGGTTGTTAAAAAAACTGAATCCCACTCCTTCACTGGTCTTGTGCCATCTTTACCAGGACATTGACCCACAATTAAACAGTAAACAGCTGTCTGTAGTACTGAAGTATTGCGCATTCACACTAACTCTCAGTTATCTGAGTCTGGAATGTGCTGGGCCCATAACCAGTGTTGAGGTATTCCCCGTGAGGAGAATGAGTGCACTCAGGGAAACGTAGTGAGAGTGATGTTGAATAACACACAACCAGCACATAGATACACTGAACAGTAAAATATAGATTTTACTTCCAGTAAACGGGTAAACAAAGTCCAACAAACAGTCCAAATCATACACGGTTAAAGGAGGTAGTATCAGTCCAGGGATAATCCAAAAATGAAGTCAAGTATCATAAACAGAGTTTGCTAGCAGTTGCAAGACTCACAGCAATCCAAGTAGAACAACGATCAGGCAACACTGCAAAAACAGGAAATGCAAGGAGAAAGAAACCAGGTTTCTGGCTCCATCTTATGGTTATTGGAGGAACCTCAGCCAATTACACTTACAGCATTCCCTTAAAGATACAATATTAAATGACTATCCTGGTTTATATATTTCCAACCCAATTTTTAGGTGACTAATTCCTAACACATCTCCTTGCCTGGCCTCTCATAATTGTGGGGATGCTGCAACAGTCATAAGCGTGAAAAATTGTTATAAGTCACTTTTTTCAGTGCCATTGTAACCTTGAATGGTCACTCCACACAAGCAAAGTACCAGCAAAAGAGGAAAAAAACCTCCAGAGAAGTTCCAGAGACAGGAAGTCTAGTCCTGCCAAGAATATAATAAGGGTTAACAGAGAGGCAGTTTCTATAAGCAACCCCAGAATGTTTCCTTCCTGCCTTCCTTACAGTAATTTAGGCCAGTAATTTATTCTAACAACCGGTTCTCTGAACTGCTTAGAATGTTAACAACTGGTACTAGCGAATAGGTCTGAACCTGTAGAATCCCACCCCTGGTCCAGGTGTTTTATTGTTTTTTTTGTCTTTTAATTGCTTCTGTTATTTCCAATGTTATTTTTTCATTTAACATTGCTTTCATTGTGTCTGGTATTTTAGGTAGATCAGTCTTTTCCAAATATTGTTTTATTTTTTATCTTTTGACATTTTTCTTGACTGTAAACTTTCCTAAAAAATTCCTGGATTATTTTCTTTTTGTCTTCATTGTGATGATGGAAAATCCCTTCTCATTTATCAGTTTGTATATTGTTTTCTTCTCTTTTTTCAATTTGTATGCTAGCCATCTACCTAACTTATTTGCGTTTTCAAAAAAGTTTTGTTTTGCCATTTTGATTTTTTGTGCCATTTCCTCTTAGATTCAGTTTATGTTTTTATTAGATCGATTTTCTCTTTTATTTTTTGGGGAGAATCACTCTGCAGTTCTGTCTCTAATTTTTTAAGCCCTTCTTTGGTGTATTTTGCTGTTGTTTCCTTTCCTTGCTTTTTCTTGCTATATATGTTATCAGATGTATACTTTTGCCATGTCCCAAAAAGTTTACAGTGATGTTTCTTCTTTTCTATTTTCTTTGAAGAAAAAATCCATTTCTTTTCCTATAATTTGTGTGAACTCCTTGTCTTTTAAAATAGTTTGATTCAGTGTCTATCTCGGTTTCTTCCTTTGTCCCTCTAATGTAACTTTTATGGGCTTGTGGTCTGTCCATATGTTTGATTCTATATCTACCTTTTGGATATCTGTTCTTGTTGCTGATATCATCCATGCCATATCTATTCTTGACCATGATTGATGTCCATTCAAGTAAAATGTATATTGGTTTGTCTTTGGGTTTAGCTCTGTCCATATATCCTATAGGCCTATTTCTTGTGTCATTTCAAAAACGGTTTTTGGAAATGTCCTTATTTTTTTCCTTTTTTTACTGGTTCTATGATATATTTTGACGTCCATAATTACGTTGAAGTCCCCTGTCATACATATGTTTACATGCTCAATTTAGGTTATCTTTTTGTGAAGTCTTTTGTAGAATTTCCTGCTTATTGTTTGGAGTGCAGATTGCAATCAAAAGAATCTGTTTCTGGTTTAATAGCACCTCCACCATTAATATTCTCCCTTCTTCATCTACATTGTTTGGCTTTTAATGGTTCTGTAACATATAGTGCCACCCCTCTTTTCTTTTGATGTGCTAATGCTGAATATAGTTTCCTGATTTTGGGGTATTCCAATAAGTTGCCATGTTGTTTTTTATTATACACTTCTTGAAGACAAATTATGTCCAATTTTAACCCTTTGTGAAGGTTTTTTTCTTTTCATGGGGGAGTTCAATCCTTTTATGTTATGAGATAACATATTTACTTCTTCCATCTTTTTATTTATATATAGATCTTACCCTTCTAGTTGTTCTTATCTCTCTCTGTCCTTTTATTCTTACACCTTCGCATTCTGCCACACATTTTTCACCTTCTCTCTTTCTTCTTGATCTAGGAACTTTTTGTTCTATTTGCATTTCATCTTGACTTTTACTTTCTATCTTCTCTCTGCTTTCCTGTTCTTCATTCACAGTAAAATGGTATTCAAATAATTTGTGTGCTTTATCAAGTGTATTCACCCTAATTTTTTATCTTGCCAGGTGACCAGAATTCCTTCTGGTATCAGCCATCTAAAAGTCATGTTATATTTGATCAGTTGTGCTGTCAAAATTGGTATTGTCTCCTCTTCTCTCTCCTAGGAATCTGTTTTAAAATCACAATTTCTCTCCCTTTATACTTCAAGGGCTCATCTCTAGTTCTTTTATATATTTCATCTCTCAACTTTTTTTTAGTAAATCTCATGTGTACCCCTTTTGGTAGTTCATGTCTTCTTGCATAATTCGTATGGATTCTAAATATTTTATCTATTTTCCTTTGGATGTCTTGTTTATTTTTCTGTGGTGCCCAAGCCAGTAGTTCTATCATCACATCAACCAGGTCTTCCTGTTTCTCTTCCATGATAGTTTGAAATCTCAAATAGCAGGCTGCCTTTTTCATCTCTAGAAAAATTACTGTCTCTTCTAATTCTCTATTGGCCTGTGATAACTTTTGGTCCATTTTCTTCATTTTTTCCTTGTTTATACAGCCTTTATTTCTATTTTCTGTATCCTATGTTCATTCTTCACGATCATTTGCTGAAAATTTCTTATCTTTTTATCCATCTTCCATATATCTGCTTTCATCTCCCCCGTTTCATTCTTAATCTCATTGTGGTTTTTTGACATAGCTTCTTGACTTTTGGTCTTGGCTTCTTGAATCAATAGTAGCATCACTTGCATATTCTGAAGGGAACTTGTTTTGTCCAGACCTATCATACTTTCTATCGAGCTTTCCATCCATTATTCCTTGTCTGCCCTACAGGTGCTTTAGAAAAATAGCTTGACCCTTCCCCTCTGTGGCATCCCCTCAAATACTGGAACACTGCTATCATGTCTCCCCTGGTCCTTCTTATCACTAGACTAGCCATGCCCAGTTTCTGTAGCCGTTCTTCATATATTTTAGTCTCCAGTCCCCTAATCATCCTGGTTGCTCTTCTCTATACTTATTCTAGAGTCTCAACATCTTTTTTATAATGTGATGATCAAAACTGGATGCAGTACTCTAGGTGTGGTCTTACTAAGGCTTTATAAAGTGGTATTAGTACTTCACTTGATCTTGATTGTATCCCTCTTTTAATGCAACTTAAGATTGCATTAGCTTTTTTGGCTGCTGCTGCACGCTGCTGACTCATATTTAGCTGGTTGTCCACTAAGACACCAAGGTTCCTCTCACAGTGACTGGTATTAAGTCTTGTTTCACCCAATCTATATGTGTACTTTTGGTTTTTCTTGCCTAAGTGCAGAACTTTACTTTTCTCTACATTGAATTTCATTTTGTTAGATAAGGCCCAGTGTTGTAGTCCATCAAGATCCATCTGGATCTTGAGTCTATCTTCTTGGGTGTTAGCTATTCCTGCCAGCTTAGTATCATCTGCAAATTTGGTAAGTTCCCCTTGTATTCCCTCATTTAAGTCGTTAATGTAGATATTGAAGAGTACTTCAGTAATGAAGTATTGAAGAGATATTGAAGATAATTAGATTTAACTCTTCAGTGGCTTGTAGCCTTTCCTCCAATCATTGCACTACTGCTATAATGAAGATTGTGTACTATTCATCTCCCTTATTTTTTTTTTCCTCACTCAAATAGAAGCAAAAACCATGTTGGGTGCTCAGTTTTACATTTGATCTTCAGGGTAATGTCTGATGCAAAGCTCCATTAAAAGATTTTGGATGTTGGCAGATGTTTTTTCTACTGAAGGGGAAGAAAAAACATCTGCCAACTTTGTAGATGGATATGATTGAACAGAAGTGCATCAATGTAAGCTTTAAGGGGAAAATGTTGGAATTCTTCTGCAGCCTAATAGATTCTACCATATATTTAAGTGAAGAGAAAGCAACCAGTCTCTTTTTATTCCCATTATAGGCAGATTTCTTTAGAGAGTTCTGAAATAAACACATCTGTTGATCAGTATTTATTGCACATGTAGTTTCAGTGAAATTGATTAAGGTTTTTGCATTTTTATTCTTAGTTAATATGATAACATACAAAAGATTGCTGACCAATTGTCAGAGTCTTGAAATACTTCCTTATATCCTTTTCTATAGGCTCCCTGATAAGCATATCAATCAATTCTGGACCTTTTCTGGCAAGCTAAGCTGGACTGTCTAAGAGAAGAATTTTTGTTGTCATTTCTGGACTTCTAGCATCCTTTCTCCATTCTGTCTCCATGGCAACAAGTTTCATTCAGACCTGAGAGAAATCATGCAAGCTTTAAAAAAAACAATTATGTAAACCTCTTACCTTATTTCCACTCATCTATATCTTTGAAAACAAAGCAGGAATTAAAATCCAGTCACTGAGACAACTTTACTCAATTTCATTCAGAGGGAAGCAATTTCCTGAACTCCTTATTTACTCCGAAATGTCCCTATATGAAAAAGGAAACTTTTTTGCTACTACGTTATGACTTTGCATGTTATATGTTCAGTATTTGATAAATAACCTTGAACAATTGTCAAAGGAGGAGCTTGTAACCTGCACCAAAATACAGCAACAAGAATCCATAAATTATATATAATTAAACCCCCTTATTCTTACTATAAATGGAACAGTAGTATAGCTATGAAGTAGTTATTTCCTGTATTATATTATCTTGAATTAAGCACTGGCATTAACACACCAACATTGAGTTTTAGCATAAATAAAGCTTCAGTTTTCAACTCTGAGATCAAGTTTGACCTCAAACAGTAATTTTTATATTGTAGGTGCTTCAAGTCTTTGATCGCTAAGAAATTATAAACACAATAGAAAAGAATACATGTAGCTCAAATTTGAACTGTGGAGCCCTTAGTGCTCTCTGAGCTTGGTTATTTGTGTGTAGATGTTTAATTACTTGATTAAATAACTTGATATTGCCTAGTAAGGTAATGAAATATTTGCAAGCAAGCAATGAAGCGCCAAGGATTCCACATTATAAACACACCTAAAAGTCATTTTTCTGCATATGACACAAACATGTTTCAAATCAGTTTACTGGGAAATTGTTGCTATCTCTTTGTGTAGGCATAATAGAAAAGAGGGATGGACTGTTAAAAACCATGCAGTGAAACACAAAACCACTCTTTTATAAATAATTTATATTTATTTATATTTATAAATATTTATATTTTCATATTTTTAAACCATCCATCACCTTAAAGAATGACTCTGGAAGGTATATAGTAAAACATTGAAATGAAAATAGTTATAAAAATATGAATGTTAAAGTTAAAATTTAAAGTTAAAAATTTTAAAAGATTATAAACACATTTATGTACCAAAAATGTCAGGAAGATCTGAAAAACATCCACAGTAAATGGAAGGATGCATAGACTGTAGCTGTGGACTGAAAATTGTGGAATACCCTTGCAACCCAGTATGCTCATTATGATGATAATGACATTTTAAGAAGCCAAGAATAATTAACTTTTGATTGACAAAGGCAAAGGGAGGTCTTTCATGACACTAGACAACCCCATGACTGTGTGCTCCTTTAGGTTCTCCATGCAAAACTGCAGAGTCACATTTTAACTCTTTTTTAAAAGGCTAGAGGAGTGGAGGCCTGGCTCAACTCTAAGGGAAGAATATTCCATGTGGCGGGGACAAAATAGAGAGTGCTCTTTTCCTAGACCCCATTAGTTGAAGTTCTTTAATTCACTCAACTCTTGTGAGGACTACACGGATTGTAGGAATTTCTGCCAGAACTTAGCGGTGAACTGCACTCTTCAATCCGAGATGATTTGCTGCAGCATTCCATGTAGACTGTAAATGTGCTTGATAAAGATTTTCTGAAGGCAATCCAGAACAAGCAGTAAAATGTGCCTGATTAGAGAAAAGGTCAACTACTGTCCAGATAACTATATTCCCCCCCACTTTCTGGAAGCTCTACAATAAAGTCCATCGCTATTTCCTTCCAAGAACGGCTGGGATCAGCTAAAGATTGGAGCAGACCTGGTAGTTATCCAGGTCACATTTTCATCACTGCACAAGTGGAGCAGCTTTTGACATAATCTTCTTCATCAGCTTTCATCTTTGGCCACCAAAAATGATGCCAAGTAAAGTGGAGGGTTTTTAAGAACTCAAAGTGTCCAGCCAGTCTCTAGTTGTGGCAGCATCTTAGCACTTTCTGTCTTAGACTGGCAGGGACATACAATTCCAGGCTAAACCATCCCCCATCATCAGGAGATTAGAATTGTCCTTCAACCATTGGTCTATGGGGATAACCACCATCAGCTCTGTTGAGATTGGATCGATTGTAGATATTCCCTTGGTTTTGGGTGGTGACTTGCACTGCTGGTTGCAATTGAGGCACCACTGCATGTATCACTTCCCCTTGTTTACTGTTAAACAGAGGTTTTCTTGATAATGCTTCAGCCAATTTGTTCTTTTCACCTGTGATGTGTTTCGGTTCAAAATGGAAGCATTTGAAATACTGTGACCGGTGGATTTGTTCTGGGAACAGTTCTCAAAAAGTTTTTAGTGCCTCTAAATTCTTGTGGTCAATTCAGACTTCAAAAGGTTCCTTCCTGCCTTCCAAAAAGTGTCTCCATGAAAGAAGGGTGCAACAGATTGAGAAAGCCTCCTTCGCCCAATGCTGTTCTATGTCTGTCAGTTCTTTGGACACATAAGCGCAAGGCTACAGTTGATCCATAAAATTCCTCTGAAGGAGCACAGCAGTGACAGTGACATCACTGGAATCCTTCTGCGCTACAAAGGGCTTGCTTGGATCAGGATGCAATAGAATTGGCTCTTTAGAGAAAAGTCCTTTCAGTTCCTTGAACACTTGCTGGCATTCAAGGGTCCAGCTTAGCGGTTGGTTGAGTTTTGGTTTTGGGTCGGCCCCTTTAGTTTTCAATAACTCAGTTAATGGCAATGCTATTTCAGTGAAAGCGGGAATAAACTGACAGTAAAAGTTTGCGAACCCCAAGAAACTTTGTAGTTGTTTTTGGGTGTGAGGGAGTTGCCAGTCAAGCACCACTTTGACTTTGGACAGGTCCATTTCAATCCCTTCATTGGATACTTGGTAGCCTAGATAGTCCAGTGAATTTTCATGGAATTCACATTTTGAAAGTTTGATATAAAGTTTGGCATCGAGGAGTTTTTTCAACACTTGCAGCACCAGTTTTACATGTTTTTCCATGGTCTCAGTGAAGATGAGAAGATTATCTAAATAAACTAGGACCCCTTTATAGAGAGGAGTTAACTTATCATGTGCTAACTCATCAGTTGCATAAATACAGAGGGGGCTCCCTGAAATCTAAAAGGCATCACTTTATTAGTTATCCCTAACTTTTGAATTGTCTGGGGGCTGATTAGGCATCAGGTATACTCAGTGTCTACTATGTCTTCAAGCTCCCCCTGGGTTCTGGTGCTGGGCACCCTTATGTGAGTCTTTATGGAGAAAGGGCGGATTGCTCCAATTACCATCAGGTCTTCATCGCCACTCCCTCTACAGTCAATCACATCAGAAGCTGAAGTTTCGCCCCCATCAAATGGGAGAGGGGGAAATTCCACAGCCTGCCATGTGAACTTCCTTTTCTGAGGAAGTTTACAGGAAGTTTGTTTCAGCTTAGGTGAGGCTGGTGTCCTTGCTTGATGGATGCAGGCTCAAGGCATTCTGACCGAGTTGACTGCATCAATAGCACTTTATGGTTGGGCCAGTGGCTGCCTTCGGCTGGGCTGAGGGATTTATGATCAGACCCCTGCCCAGATGGAGTTTGGACGCATTTTCTTGAGTAGTCCTGCAGTGGGGTTGATATCTAAGTCCATTGCCACTGCCACCACCAATCCTGGATTCGGTCAGGCACACCTCTGATTGAGCTTGCCTTCCTCAGCTCTGGGTCCAATGCCTCCTTGAAGTAATGGACAAAAAACCTTTCAACCTCGCAGTCTTCCGGCCACTCTTCTAAACTCCCACACTAGCTCTTTCTTAGATGGACTTAGATGGTTGGCAACCATGTTGTTTTAGTCCCTGAATTTCCGCTTCAGCCTCTTCCCAGTTCACCAGGTCTTCGAACCGTGCTCTCAAGGATTGCATGAACTCATCCATATCTCCCAACTCAGGGACTCCTTCATTGTGAAGCTGGGCAATCCACTAAGGAGCTTCCTCTTCTTTTATGCTTTTGAAATGGCTGTAATCAGATCATAGTCTGATTGGTATTGTGCCCCATAATGATCAATGTAAGCCCAAATCCAATTAAGGAAATAGGAAAGTTTGCCTGGGGTGCCATCAAAAGTGACAGGGAATTGTGGCAGAGAAGCAGCTGGTGGGGTACAGCTGCAGCTGGGGGAATTGGAGCCAGCATCCACTGATATTGGATCCACCTGTGTCCTGGGTAAAAAGCCCATCTAGGGGGAACCTGGTCTGCTGGTGGAATCCCCGAAGATGCTGGTGGAGCTTATTGGATTGGCCTGGGAGTGCTTCCCTGTCTTTCTCTGGTCCCTGGGCTCAGTCAATCTGCTGGCCTTGAGGGTCATCATGGCAGGTGACAAGACTATGGCAGCAATGGAGGGGTTTCATTGCTGGATCCCCATACTTGGGCCAGGCAGCCCCGCATGAGCAGACACAGATGCCCCGCTCTGGCTTGCTGTTGCTTCATGCCCCAGATAATGGAAAACTGGCCGTGACAGCACCCATCAAGGCTGGCTTGCATGTGGGGAGGCTTGAACTGTGAAACCCATGCTGAGTAGTTCAGACTTTTCAAAAAATCTGGCTAGCAACTGCTAGCGACTTCAACACTGGTTGAAGCCTCCAATCGTGGATCCTGCCAGCTTCTAGGGATTGCGGTGGTCTCTACTCATTGGCAGCTTTGGTTCCTGGTGGCCACTGTGCTTCTAACGGTGGGAGAACTCCAATCACTGGTCTGTCAGTGAGGTTTGCTAAAGAATTGGTTCTTTGGGTCTTGCTCCACTCTGGATCTCAGCCTGCGCAGCCTCTGCTGTGGCCGCTTCTGCTTCCAAAGAATAACAGCGAATCTCAAAGATTTTCTCCTGCACAGGTCTGGTGGTCCTTTCATTGGTCTCCAGTTCTTGTTCCATCTTCTGAGTCTTTATGCTCCCAATGTGTATAGGCAGCATTTGGAGCTCAGGACCCCAGGCAGTGGTACCGCATAAGCAGAAAGCTGCTGTGATTTTCTTTTTTAGGGGGTTTGGGTTAATGTCAGTGTTCCAATCAAATTATCCATTTCAATTCAGCATTCAGAGACAAAGTTCATCCAAGTAAGAATTTATTAGAAAAGTCATATTGGCACATCTGGGAAAACTCCAATCTGAATTCCTGCATTTTCCCCTGCTATGTCAAACTCACACCCAGCCCCCTTACTGATGACCCACTCTCCAATCCACCTTCATTCTCCCCCCCCCCCAAAAAAATCCGGTCACTCCACTCCAAACTCCAGCAACTCGGCCTTGAGCTCTGTAGAAAGAATGTTGTTGTGGCTGTCCTCCCTTTTCACTTTACTTTCATTCTCACGGTTACCCATTCTCCCTTGTGGCAGCCCCAATCCAAACAAAGATGGATGGGGGCTGACATTTAGTTCATTCAAATTGTACAGAATGAAATATTATTCAGTACAAGCCAAGATAAAAGTCTGGCCTCCATGGCAATGCCACAAATGAGACTTGATGCATATGGACTCATGAAGGAAATTCTCACCTCAGAATTGGGACTTGATATGCTGATGCTGGTGCCAAGGATAACCACCTGTTGAAAGGACCAGCCTGCTTCTTGTGGTTACTGTCCAGCAGTCTGTTCTCTAGCTGACCCATTTCTGCATTTCTTTCCATTGAGCTGATAATAAATGTAGATTATTACTTCTGGCTCCTTTGAAATAAATATACAAGCAAGCATAAAATGTTTGGAACCCAACAACTTCCATTAGTTCATTCTATTCTGGCATTCTCAGTGATCAGATTCACCTGGAGTTAACTTGGGGACTTTTCTGTGGGGAAAAAAAGAATAGAACCTGGCTCTATGTGATTGAGAAGTAGAGTTGCTCAAGTGCAAAAGCTGCTACTATTCACAAGGTTTAAAGAACTATGTTTTGTCATGTCGTGTATTTCTTTTCTTCCATTCAATCATGTTTAATTCTCAGAAACTGCTTAGATTAGTCCCTGCAGTTTTCTTGGCAAGATTTTTCAGAAGTTATTTTCTTTCTAGAGCTGAGAGAAGGTGAAGAGCTCCAGATCAACCCTCTGGCTTTGGGTCTAAGGCAGGACTAGAGCTCATGGACTAATGGTTTCCAGCCTGATGTCTTAACCATGTCACAAACTGGCTTTCTCTCAGAGATGACTATATACATTCAAAAAGTTTGTGGAAAGTTGATTGGTGAAATTGCACTTGATAGGGATATCCTGAGAGATCACTGTAGTGTCACTGTAGTTAGAACTCAACCTGATGCAGTCTAGGATTTGCATCTCTTTCACCATCTTGTGAAAATAACTAGCAATTTTATGGCACTGGAATGTATTTTCATCTGGCCTAGTAGTTCCACTGTAGACTTGTTCAGTGAAGTTTTATAGTATGTGTACTAAGTTATCCATAAACTGGAGAGTGGTATAAGACTACATGGCAAGCTTTAAAAAAAACATAGTAGTACATGTGCATGTATTTATAGCAAATATCAATGCAATCAGTGCTCATAGACAGTCATACAAAAAGCTAATAGTTTTTTCCAGTGGATAAGCAAGCATTATCCACTGGAACTGAAGTCTGGCTTGCTATAAGTGTACTGGTTTGAAAAACAAAGCAATAGAAAGAATATGTGATGACCCGGGGCATGACACAAAGGCAACCCAGCCAGATAATAAGTAGGAATCCCTTTATTAGCTCAAAACTTTGCCCCCAAGGTCCTGGTTACCTTCTGGTCTGGAGAAAAACTCTACCAGGAACTGCCTTTGGCCACAAAGATTCAAGTCCAAAACGTCAACAAAAAACTTTAACTATAATTCTAATCAAGGCAAGATGAGGCAATTAATCCAACAGGACAAGATAAGGAGTTCCTGAAGGCAAATAGCATAGCGTAAATCAGCAAAGAGCACAGCGTAAACCAGCAAATAGCACAGTGTAAATCAGCACAGTTGGGAGGATGTCAGGAACACAGATAACCACAGTCAACACAAGATAAACTCACGTTTGTCCCCAGCAAACACAGCTCTCGGCTGCACCTCCTTTAAACTCTCTTCCCAGGTGTGCCTAGAGAAGGGAATCAGGGCCCTTTCCTCCCCCATAAGTGACACAACCCATGTTGCTCTCTTCTCCATTCTTCCCAGTGTGCCCTAGGATGAAGAGGGGGTGGGCCTGGGAATTCCTCTGAACTCTCTCTCCTTTGTTCTATCTCTCCTCTGCTCTGCCCAGCCTGACTTTGCCCTTCCCCTGTTTCCTCCATAGCCAATGGAGCCACACTCCAGCTCCCTGTCAACTGTTCAGACTCCTCAGAGCATGAAAGAATAGCCTGTATTGTGTATTTCAAACTAACCAGCTGTGGGCCCCAGGTTTTGTTCTATATACACTCCCCTTGAAGAAGAGCGTGCATATTATCCAGTGTTCAAACATACATCTTCTAAGAGTCAGAAACAGTGGTGGCATTCAGCTGGTTTGCACCAGTTCGGGCGAACCAGTAGGAAGGATTTGATGTGGGTCACTGAACCAGTAGTAACTTCTGGCTGGCTATGCCCCTGACCCAGTTGCCTGGTGATCGTTAGCTCACTTGCCCTGCCCACCCAATGCTTGCTCACCCCGTTCACTCCGCCCAGTCACTATTCCCCTCTTATGTGGCACGCTGGGTCCTCGTGACTTGCCATTCTAGCCTTCCCACGTGGTGCTTGTCCCCAACTGAACAACCCTAATGTGCCTGCTACTCTAGCCTAGCTAGCTGCCCCCCCAACACCGTCCCTGTCTGGCTTGCTTAGCGGCTCCATCCGAGGTGGCACTTGCCTAGCAAGTTTCCCCCCCCACTGCCCTCCAGCTTGCCTGGCTTGCTGGTGGCAGAGAGGAAGGCGAGTCAGAGCTGACCTATCACCACTCGGGTCTCCACCAGCCTGGACCTTGCCCCCTGCCTGAATTCTCCACAGCTGCTGGGCCTTGTCTGCTAGGGGTGGGGGTGACCAGGGAGCATGACGCTATGCTGCCCGCATCACCCTTTGCCTGCCACCCCTTCTCTCTTCCGCTTGCTGACTGCGTGCTTTGGGTGAGTGCGGGCGGCCACTGTGAGAATGCTGTCGGTAAGCCCTAATGCTGATGGCAGGGAAGGAAGATCCACACCGGGTTTGCTGCGCTCAGCCAAAGGGCTGCTGGGGGGTGACATGGTGAGGCTCAGCTGCCTCTCAGACCTAGCTTTAGCTTCCGGGGCCTTCCATGTGGGAGGCCTGAGAGAAAATGCCTGCTTGCCCATCTGCCAACCAGGCTTGGACTGGAAGTGGCATGTCCCCTTGTCGCAGGATAATGTGGGACCCGAGGTGGAGCAGAGGTCAAGCAGGTGGCAGCCCAGAGCACAGCCCGAAAAGCAGTCAAGTCTCTCCAGAGCACATTTTCCTTCCCCACCATTAACCGTACCTTCCAGCCCATGCAGCTTGCATCAACGTCACAGTGGCTGCCCGCATTCTGCCAAAACACTGGTCTGGCTAGGAAGGGGTGGCTGCCCTGGGCGATGGCATAACCTTGTGCTTTCTGGTCACCCTGCTCCCCTCCACATCTCCTGGCAAGTGAGCCTCAGCAGCTGCCGGAGAATCCAGGCAGGGGATGAGATACGGACTAGCGGGAAGGGAGCCGAGTGACGGCTCTACCCTGGCTGGCTTGACTTTCCCTCTGCCATTCTTTTAAAGGAGGAGGGGCATATTTGACGGAAGAGTAGGATGGCTTGGCTTTAAGAAGAATGGTGGGTTAATGGGATTAGAATGCTAGGAGAAAGGATGAGCATGGCAACCTTTTATTACCTTTTTGGGTATTCTTGATACTCATTGCCCAAAGAACTAAACACCCAAACAGGGGTAACACTAGAAATTGACAAGTACTGCTGCTTGAGTGGTGGGCCAATAAGGGAGTTCGCTGGTGGGCTCATGTGGGGGAAATTTGTGTAGAAAGATGGGAAACCAAGGAAATGGTTAGCGGGTGTGAAGTGGTGAGGCAAGGAGCAAGGCCAAGCATGTGGGGCAGGTGAAGGGCTTTGTGTGGGAGTTTGGACGTGGCCTATCTTTCTGGCTAGCTTCTCTCGGATATTATCCCACGTCATTGTAGTGTTGTTAAAGTTGTAGCAACGTTTCAGCAGAATCTCATCTGCCATCATCAGGCTTCTGTATGGATGTGTGTTTCACAGCTTTTGGTTTCAAATTCGAGGCTGGTCCATTCTGATTGGCTAGGAGCCTGGGTCTGTGTTCATTGGACTTGGAGTTTGATTGATTGGTGTTTCTGGTTTCTTCTGTCTGTTTTGTAGCTTTGATTGGCTGGCAACACTCTGTTCTTGTGTTGGAGGCTTTCAGTGCAGCTTGGCTTCGCGTGAAAGGACGGCTGCTATTCATCAGCAAGCTAGGTTTCACCTGGGTGCCTGGTGGGGGGGTGTTTGAGTTGGAGGCATCAGAGGGAGTCTGTCTGTGCTCAGGTGTTTGTCTGTTTTGTGGTGTGGAGATCTTTCTATTTGAGAGTGCAGGTTTCCAAATGATTGACAGTCTGCTGGAATCATCTCTTCTATTCATGCTTTCAGGTCTTTTTTCAATCTCTATGGCTTCTCTGATGATTCTGTGGTTGGGGTTTTCTATAGTGGCTAGGGTTTTAGTGCCATTGAAGTTGATGTTGTGACCTGTGGTTGACAGTCTGCTGGAATCATCTCTTCCAGTCTGCTGGAATCATCTCTTGCTTTCAGGTAATAATAATAATAATAATAATAATAATAATAATAATAATAATAATAATAATAATAATAACAACAACAACAACAACAACAACAACAACAACAATAATAATAATAATAACAACAATAATAGAATAGGTAATAGAAGAGATGATTCCAGCAGACTGTCAATCATTTGGAAACCTGCACTCTCAAATAGAAAGATCTCCACACCACAAAACAGACAAACACCTGAGCACAGACAGAGTCCCTCTGATGCCTCCAACTCAAACACCCCCCCACCAGGCACCCAGGTGAAACCTAGCTTGCTGATCAATAGCAGCCGTCCTTTCACACGAAGCCAAGCTGCACTGAAAGCCTCCAACACAAGAACAGAGTGTTGCCAGCCAATCAAAGCCACAAAACAGACAGAAGAAACCAGAAACACCAATCAATCAAACTCCAAGTCCAATAAACACAGACCAAGACTCCCAACCAATCAGGATGTAGAAAAAACCATCCTGCCACAATAATAGGCTAGCCTCAAATTTAAAACCAACGCTGTGAGACACTGACCCACATACAAACTCTATACAGAAGCCTGATTGATGGCAGATGAGATTCTGCTGAAACGTTGCTACAACTTTATATATATATATATATATATATATATATATATATATAAAAATAATATATATATATATATATATATATATATATGTTTTTTTAAGTTATCGCGGGTACTTACATGTGTGCTGTTCAGCTTCCTTCGGGTATTATCCCACGTCATTGTAGTTCTGTTAAAGTTGTAGCAACGTTTCAGCAGAATCTCATCTGCCATCATCAGGCTTCTGTATGGATGTGGGTCTTACAGCTCCTGGTTTTTAAATTTGAGGCTGGTTCATTCTGATTGGCTGGGAGCCTGGACCTATTTCATTGGACTTGGAGTTTGAT
>BLBF01000019.1:25008362-25059469 GCA_015471245.1 Laticauda colubrina
AAGCTGGGTTTCACCTGGGTGCCTGGTGGGGGGGTTAGGTTGGAGCTTTCAGAGAGAGTCTGTTTTTGCCCAGGTGTTTGTCTGGCTTGTGGCATGGAGATCTTTCTATTTGAGAGTGCAGGCTTCCAAATGATTGACAGTCTGCTGGAATCATCTCTTCTATTCATGCTGTCAGGTCTCACATTGTCAAAAGCTTTTTGTACATCCAAAAACATCAAGGCCATTTGCTTTTCAGGATGTACCTCATGTATTCCAAAGTGTCCAGAATTATTCTCACATTGTCTTTGATTTGTCTCTTTGGCAGAAATCAATTTTGATCAGCATAGATAAAGTTATTTATATATCTTTTCAGTCTTTCTGCTAAGATTGAAGCAAAAATTTTGTAGTCTGAATTTAGTAGGGATATCGGTCTATAATTTTTAACCCGCTGCAGGTCTGTAACCTCCTTCAGTATAAGTGCAATATATGCTTCTGACCATGTTTTCGGTATTCTCTTCTTTGACATAACTTAGTTCGTGACTTCTAACAGTCTTATAAAAGTCTTATAAAATTCCACTGGCAATCCATTTGGACCTGGTGCTTTTCCAACATTCTGTTTTTTTAAAGCTTCTGTTAATTCCATCATCATTATGTTCCCTTCTAGCATTGTTTCAATATCTCTGGATATCTGGGGTAAATTCATTTTCTGTAGATATTGCTTAACTTTTTCTTCTTGAATATTCTCTTGATAATACAATTTTCCATTTTGTTTCAGTATATATTCGTGTTGTTTTTTTATATGTACTTGTAGGCAAACTATGTCAAATTTTAATTTCTCTCATTTATGGAATACTTTTCTTCTTTTAATAGCCCAATTAAGTCCTTTTATGTTAATCATAATCAATTTTCTTTCATCCATATCAAGCTTTATAAGAGGGTTTTATTGCTCTAGTAGATCTTAATTCTCTTTGTTCTCTGGGTACACCACCTACTGCACCTTCTTCTTTCTCTTTTTCAATTATTGCTGTACACTCCTCTTGAAATTCAATTAATGACTCTTCTTTTCTTGCTTCTTCCTCCTTTTCTCTTAAGATATTCTAAGTAGAATAGTTCAGCTTTTTCAACTGTGTCAGTTCTGTCTTTGTTCCTGCCAGGTGAACAAGAGGACTTTTGGCAATAGCCATCTGTAATTTACTCCTCTTTTAAGAACTCTTCAGTCAAAAATAAATATTCTCTTCTCATCTCTCGTACTCTTCTTGGTATCTGTTTCAGCACCACAATTTCTTTGTCTTTATACTTTAATGTTTCCTCTCTTGCCACCTGCAGTATCTGTGTTTTAATGATCTTGCTAAATCTGATGTGAACTTCTCTTGGTAACCTATTTCTCATTGCATATCTTGTATAGACATGGAACACTTCATCCATCCCATCCATCATCTTCTCTTTGGTTATCTCTAGTGCTTCTGCCAGTATTTCTGTCATTATTTCGGCAAGGTTTTCACCTTTTCCTTCTTCTACATTTTGAAATCTCAGGTAGAATTCTGATCTATTGATTTCCTATCCTAATGGTCCACTCCTGCCCCTTTCAACATCGCTCAATCGAATATCAATATCTCCAATTTTCTTATCCCTTTGTATATCTTCTTTGATTTTTTAAAAACCTGTCCTCATATTTCATCATCTGTTGAATGTTCTCTACTTTCTCATCTGTCTTTTCAGTTCTTTGCTCAATATTCTCTATTCTCTTTTCAATCTTCTGAATTACTTGCATAATCATCTGCAGTGTCACTTCCTTCTCTTTCTTCTGTTGTAGCACTGTCTGTATTGATCGTTGTCTTCCAGATGGTGAAGAGGGACCTCCTCCTTTTTTTGTGATGCTTAATGTTGGGATAGGTAGAAGTTGAACAAATGAAGCTCCTTCCCACCTCCCAACAACTGCCAAAACTCTTGGCCTGATGAGGGAGAGGCAGCTGGCAGAAGGGCGATGCAGCCTCATGCTTCCTGGTCACCCCCCCCCCCAGGCACCCCCTGGCAGACGAGCTCCAACAGCTGCCAGAGAATCTGGGCAGGGGATGAGATGTGGGCTGGCAGGGAGCTGGGCTGGCTTGTCTTTCCCTCTGCCACCAACTGCTGGAGGAAGATAAGGTTTCAGCCAGTTGGAAAAGCCAAATTCATGCTGACTAGCCTAGAGCTGAACGTGGAGGGAAGGGGCGAGGCATGTGCTTCTCCTTTCTCCAAAAGCAGAAGGGGAGGAAGTCCCACCTGCAGCCCTCTTGTTGGACCCAGAAGTCTTTCCTGCTGGCTTTTCTGGGCAACGCGGGACCGGAGACTGGCTGGGAAAAACCCTCATGATGAGTGACCCTGCCGGGCACTTGGAAACGTGTGTGTGTGTGTGTGTGTACATTTCAGATGGGCACTTGGAAGTGTGTGTGTGTTTGTGTGTTTGTTTCAGATAGGTGCTTGGAAGTGTTTGTGTGTTTGTGTGTGTGCTTGTTTCAGGTGGGTCTCAGCTTTAGAAAGAGAGAGGGAAGGAGAAAGGGAAGGGATAGAATAAGAGAGAAAGAGGGAAAGAGGAAGAGGAAGAGAGAAGGAAAGAGAGAGAGACAGAGGGGGGAAGAGTGAGAAAAAAAGAGGGAGAATGGGGAGGAAGACAGGTAGAGAGGGAAAGAGGGAAACGGAAACAGAAAGAGAGGGAGAGAGGGAAAGAGGAAGAGAAGAAAAAAAAGAAAAAAGGGAAAGAAAAAGAGAATGGAATAAAAGGGATAGACAAAGAAAAATGGGATCTAAGAAGAGAAAGAATGAAGGAAAGAGGGAGGGAGGGAGAGAGAGCAAAAAGAGGAAGGAAGGACACAAACCCTGGCTTCAGAAGACTCTTTGAAACAGCACAGCAGTCTAGGACTGGAAAGGATTTCGGAGGTAACCTTCCAATCCAAGGGTCTTCAAACTTGGCAAATTTAAGACTTGTCAAGAATTCACAGAATTCCTAAGCTAACATGACTGGAGGAAGAATTCTGGGAGTTGAAGTCCATAATTCTTAAAGCTGTCAAGTTTGAAGGTTCCTGTTCTATTCCAACCCCCTGCTCCAGCAGGAGATCCTCACAGAATAATAGAATAGCAGAGTTAGAGGGTACCTTGGAGCTCATCTAATTCAACCCTCTGCTCCAGGAGGAGACCTTATATCACCTGGAATCTGGATTATTTTGGTGCCTCTTAGAGGAAAATTGGCAGAGGAGTTTACTAGGACAAGGCTGTCATGCAGAGGAAGGCAGAGATAATGTTTCACTTATAACCACAATTGAGCCCAAAATTTTGGTTGCTAAGCAAGAGTGTTGTTAAGTGAGTTTCACCACATTTTACTCAATCCATGACATCTCCTGGGTCTAATGGTCATGTGCAGGCTAAGGAAGTAAATCTGAAGGCATGTGCAATGTTCTAATGTAGTGGTTGCCAATCAGTGGCCCGGGGACCACTAGTGGTCTGCAAGAAAATTTTGGTGGTCTACAGAGAAACGTCACCCCCAAAGCATCCTCCAAAGCAATTAATCCAGGTTGCATGGGAACACAAGGCTGCACCACCCAGATGGCCCGTGGGAACACAAGGCTTGCATCGCTTGCTTTGCGAACAACACAAGGTAGTGAGGGGAGAGGGAAAGGGCGGAGGGAGGGAACTTGCCCCACTTGCCCCACACGCCTCACCTAGTCACCAGGCTGCTTCTTTCCACTTCTTTTGTCTGCTTTTGGGTGCAGGCAAGGAAAGCAGCAAAAATCTCTCTTTCTCTCCCCCAAACTCCACCAGAAATGAGCCTTTGAGATCCTGCAAGGCATCCTGCTCCAAAAGGCTGCACTGGTGTGACAAGTCTCACAAGGACTCATTTCTGGCAGAGTTTGGGGGAGAGAAAGAAAGACCTGCTGCTTTCCTTGCATGAAGTCAAAAGTTTTTCTCTCTCTCTCCCCCTGAGAATGGAGCTGGAGATGGTCTCCTGCAATCCCAAATAAAGAATGGTCAATTGGTAGGAAAAATGGGGTGGGGAATTTTCCTGCAGACATTTTTGGGATTTTCCCAGGGTCTCTGGTCTGCGGGATTTAAAATTATGAGTTTGGTGGTCCCTGAAGTCCAAAAGGTTGGTGACCCCTGTTCTAATGTACAGAATTTATAGTTAAATAGTGGCAGAAAGTAGACTATGTGTTTTTCCAAATACAATGAGGTTGAATGTGTATAGTTTTAGAAGAGCTCTCTGTGTGTGTATGTGCGTGTGTACACATACAATATATATATACAGTAGATAATGTATCTTTTTGTGTGCCTATACGCACACTATACTATGTAATATGTATGTACACATATGGCATATATACATAAGATTAAATAGTGTATTGTGGATATTCAGTAGTAGTAAATAAATTGTTCTGACACAACCGGTTTCCCAAAGAACAAACACAGACAAATGCAGCAGCCCCCATCTTTTAAGGTTTAATAACGAATTCTGTTCTGAAGGCTGCTTTCCACTAATTAGCTGTGATAAGAAAGAGCCTTGCCAAGTTGTTTGTCAAGGCTGCCAAAAAGCCAGAGAAAAGAACTAATTTACAAAATTCTCCAAACACAAACTAAGATGTCCACCTGTTGAGTTTCAGAGCTTCTTTGCTTTCTGCAAAGAATGCTTTTCCAAACCTGGCTTTTATCCTCTTGAGGGAGGGGCATTACCTTGCATCCTTACTCCTGAGTCACCTGTGTTGCTGTAATTGTTCTTTTCTCTGAGCAATCCTTCATGCACGTGCACTTGACACAGGCTCCTCAGGAACCTCCTCATAACTGCTGCCAGCCCCCACAATCTCTGAAGGCAGCAGTCCATTCCCTGATGGTCCTGGCCCTTCGTCAGAGTCCTCGCTCTTCTCAGCCATCTAGTCTTGCTTGGCCACGCCCAACCAATCACATGACCACCCAGCCACACCCACCCAGTCAAATGACCACCAAGCACACCTATGCAGTCACATGACCAACAAGCATGTCCACCCAGTCACATAACCACCAAGCCACACCCACCAGTCACATGACCACCAAGCCATGCCCACCAAATAAGCCAAGCCCACATAACCGGTAATAGAAAAATTTGAATCCCACCACTGGCCAGAAATAATGTTTTAGTTTACTAATACAAGTACCCATTTCAGTTGGAATTGATTCTGAAATGGTTAAATTGATTTGCTGTTGATTAGAAAGATAATTAATGAGGATACAGAGGTCTAAAAAGAAGGGAAAAATTTTATGAACAAAGGAAAACAATGTCTTTCAGCAAAATGTGCAAGACCGTATTATTTGTTCTATTTTTGTTGGCTTGTTACTTTTATTTAGCACTGCTACATATGGTTTATTCAAAGTTTCAGAGAGTTATAATTTCTTGTATCATTGTTTACATTGGATACTTTGCATTTGAAAGTACTTTTGTACTTTGTAAATTTTATAGTTGTCTGAAAGTCCATAGTTTTACTGTGGCTCTATTAGGCAACCATGAAAAAGTTACTGCTCAATCCATCATGGTGAAATATGGGTAGTGATATTAAGATATATAACTTGCAACCGTTCACAGGATTAGTGACCTCATGAATATGAAATGCTTTGAACAGTCCAATGTACTTAATAAATTAGACGTTAATGCACACTAAATAGTATAAAATATATTTTCCAACAATAAAAGTTACTTGCTGTTTTTCTTGATGCTTTACTAATTAAGAATGATTAATTATGTGTTTTTCATTAACATATGAGTATAAAGTGATATGACAAAAGTTGTCTGCATTTTCAAACAGCTGCCACCAACTCTGCGTTGCAATTTGAAAAGAAGAATTGTCGAGAGATTCAAGAAATCTTTATTCAGTCAGCAGAGTAATCCATGTAATTTGAAGTCTGAGATTAAGAAGGTATAGTATTCAAAAGGACACTTCTACAATTATGGAATTTCTCCCCCATTTGAAATGTGGACTTGAAGCATTTTCAAAGTTTAAGATATTTAGCATTTAAAAATCTTCATATTTTATTCCTAATAAGAGGCAGGGGTGAAATTTGACCACTTCAAACTACCTCACACGAGATGGTAGGGACAATAGGGTTGGGTTCATCAAACTAACAATTGCCCCTGGTTGGCCCTGCCCACACCCACCCGATTGCACCCATGTCGGCAATGGGTGATACCGCCGGTGGGTGGACTGATCCGTGCAGGGAGGGAGACTAGCATGCAGGAGAGCACAATATTGGAGTCCTTCCCAGGTGTTCTTGGCCTGCGAGGGAGGACATGATCTCCTGTACCCCCCTCAGGAGCCACAAAGTGTTTGCTGCCCCTATGGCACCAGCCAAGCCTCCTCACCACCATGCTTTTCTTCCTCACCAGAAGTGCTTGCACGCCCAGTGGGAAGGAGGAGGCTTGGTGGTTGCCAGAGGGCGGTGAGTGCTTTGCTGCCTGTAAAGGGAGCCTGGCGGCAGTTTCTGCAGCAACCAGGGAGAGCCAGCCCATTGGGACTGCTTGCACCCACTTAGCCTGGCTAAGTCAACCACCGGGAACTTGGGTGAGTGAGAAGGTACTTGAGGGATCCCGTCATTATGACTTTCTTCCAGCCCCATGACCACCAAGTGCTGGTGCTGTACAGTAAGGAAGGAGCAGGAGGGAGAGATGGGGGAAGGCACCACTTCTCCTGCCAAAGGCCCTCCTCGCCCCCTCTCTGATTGAGCAGTGGTTTCCGCTTAACAAAAACCTTTGATTCCTCCCCCCCCAAAAAAAAGTGTCATGAAAGGGAGAAAGAGAGAGAGATGAGAGAGAGAAACAGAGAGATGAAAGACAGAGAAATGAGAGGAGAGGAGAAAGAGAGAGATGAGATGAGAGAGGCCAAGTGATATCAATTTGGTCACACCCACCCAAACAGTCACATGGCGACCAAACCACACCCACCAAGCCATGCCCACAGAACCGGTGAATTTCACCAGTTTTGAATTTCATCCCTGATAAGAGGGTACTTAAATTATTATTTTAAGAATGACTGAACTTTATATGTAGCTATTTATGACAAACATCCATATCCAAGCTCTCCATATTATTCAGCAAAAAAATCAGAAGGAATTTTGATTCCTTACTTTTATATTTACATCTCCTTTTCTATATAAACAAATTTCTTCTGTTCAAATAATCAAAGTCTGATCCCAGTTAAAAAAAACATTACCAAAAATAACCATCATTAAACATCGCCAAAATAGCAACCCGTTATTTGTTTTTAAAAACCAATGTATTACAACTATGTTATATTTAATTTGAATCATTCCTTATATATTTATATCTCTATTTTGTATTCGAAGAATTTCCCCCATTGCTACTCTTTAAATAGTCAGTCCTAGTAAAAAATTGTTTACCAAAATTAATAAGTCATTGTTTTGACATGAATCGAATAAATCCCTTTTGTATTTAAATTCTTTTTTTTGAACAAGTTTTATTCAGTTTTTCATATAAATTACAAAACAAAAAGGCTCTTTTCAGTGGACAACATATTTCTGGGTCACCACTTTTATATGCAAATATGACAATAGTTATATATTCATTTTTTACATTTCTATCTTATCCAATTTTTACTTAGTTCTATTATTACCTTTTCCATTCCAACTTTTACAGAAGAAAAGATCAAACAAATTGATCCTGGTGTCTGATATTGGTCTCAATTTAAACATCCTCTCATTTCAATTATTTCAAATATATTTCTTAAACATTAATATTTCTTTTAAAATAAAAATAACAATATTCATTCGCCTAATAAATATTATCAATGTTCCTCCTTCCTCATAATAATCTATATTACCCTATTAACTGACTAATTTATAATTACCAATACTTTTATTGTTATCTTTTCCAAAATACTCTTTTCTCTTTTAAATAGTTCTTTTATCTATCAGATTTGCAATTTCATCGCATATATACCTGTCAACAGTGGTATCCCTCAAGGCAGTGTTCTAGGGCCCTCTCTCTATATGTTCTGCATAAATGACCTCTGTGATCATATTAAGAGCAACTGTGTTCTCTTCGATGATGATGTAAAGCTATTCAACATCACAGACAATACTGCTACCCTTCAAAATGACCTTGACTATGTATCAGAATGGTCAAACAAATGGCAACTTCAAATCTCAACAAATAAATGCTCTGTCTTACATATTGGCAAAAAAAATCAGAAAATAAAATACAAGCTGAATAGTCAAGACCTTGTTTTTTATATATATAAATTTTATTGGTTTTTAAGACAAACATAGACAAAACATAAAAACATCAAGCCACCTTCCATTAATATATATACAATGTGTCGGTTGGTTTACAAATTGTTTTGTGCTTCTATTTTGTAGTCTTCAATTACAGTTACATTATATATATTCTCATATTTTCAGTCAAATATTAAGTACATTAATATCATTGTTAATCAAATATTTGACTATACTTTTATTCATCCATGTTTTACAAAATAATCCATATTTTACTGAATTTACTCATAATTTTTATGACAGTTCATAATATCATCTCAAATCTATCCTACAATCATTTTGTAGATATAATAAAAGAATACATCTTTATATATTTATTATTTTATAAGAATCTACATATCTCATTACCATGTATTACTTTCTAATCATTGATAGAATAGATCCCAAATTTTATAAAATGGTTTATCATCTTGTTCTCTGATTTCAATGTCAATCTACTCATTTCAACACATTCCAATATTTTCTTCATGATTTCTTCCTGTAATGGCATTTACTCATTTTTCCATTTTTGGCAAATACAGTCCTAGCCGCTGTTAATACATTTACAATCAGGTATTTCAATTCTTTACTATATATTTCAGGCATCTCTTGTTTCAAGTCTGTATGCTTTTTTGTCATTTTTTTCCAACCACGTCTGGATTTTAGTCCAATATTTTTTGGGCATCAGCACAAGTCCACCACATATGGTAATAAGAGCCTGGTATCTGATGACATTTCCAACATTTTTCAGATTTGTTCTTGAACATTCTTGCTATTTTTGTCGGGAGAAAATTCCACCTGTAAAACATCTTATACAAATTTTCTTTATATGCTGTTGACATTGTCATCTTATAATTTTGAAATCACAATTTTTGCCATTTCTCTAGATCAATCCCATATCCAAAATTCTTCCCCCAAGCAATCATAGTTTCTTTAAGTTGTTCTTCTTCTAGTTTAATTTCTAATAAACATATATTTTTATTACCTTTTCATCAGTACCTGTCAAAATTTTATCTAAATCAGTCAGTTTATCATAGAAACCTTCTGTTTTAGAATCTTTATCATACCTTGAATGTATTTGCACATATGAAAACCAATTCATCTTTATACCTTGTTCCTCTAATTTTTGCATAGATTTAAGTTCACCCTTTTCATTCAATATTTCACCATATCTAACTATTTGTTCCTTTTTATATATTATAGGATAAGAAAATGCTTCAATAGTCAATAGCCAGACTGGAATTTTGAAATAGCATTGCTTTTTAGTCTTCTCCCAATTTAACCACAGGGACTCCCGTATATAATGTCTTCTAAAATACCCGTGTATTTTAGTTCTTTTATACCAGAGAAAAGCATGCCACTCGAACAACAGATCATCACCTTCTAAAGGACTGGTCCCACTGCATTTACGGATGCAAAGAGGATGTAAAATGTTAAAAAAAGTTTGCCATCCGTTGGAAAATACATTGCATCCATTGTGTACTCACTGCATATGTGTTTCATAAGCTCTATCCGTCAAGCATCCGTCCACTGCAATTTCATCCGTGCAAGAAGTTTTGAGCTGCACAAAACTTTGTGAATGGATGAACTTTCCGCCGTGTACGATGTACATCCACGACATATACGGGCAACAAACGTTCTATGTCCGTTATCATCCATTAGACGTCCGCTGTATCCTCTCTGCATCCTCTGGCCATCCCCTCAACTCACATCCACTGCAGCTGAAAATGGAAAGAGGGAGGAAACAAAAGGTACATGGAACGTCTACACAGCGTTAGTAGCATGGAAATAGAAAGGATGTAAGTGTATGCATCTCGTATATAAAGTATTAAAAACGGACAAAACATTTGTATCTGGGATGTATCTCGTATATTTAGGATGTCTGGAGTATGTCTAGAGTATGAAGAAGGACACCTAGCGGACAACTGATATTTTTTATAAAAAGGGGGAGAAAATCATCTGGATCTCAGTATGAGTCCAGCAGCCGTGGTGTACAGATCTCATCACCCCTGGTCTTGGCCTTCAACATCATCAATTGTTCTCCACCATGGATGATGACACAGTCCGTATGATAGCTGCGCTCATTCATCATCAGAACCAAAACCTGTTCAGACTGTATCAAGTTTTACACAGAAGGAGAAGAAGGAGATGTCCAAGAGCTGTGTGGGTCCGAGGATGGATCAGGAGGAGAATGGAGTTTAGACTGTATGACCAGTTGATGGTGGAGCTGAGGAATGAAGACCCTCGTGCATTCCATCACTTCATGAGGATGCCACCAGCCATGTTTGATGAACTTGTACAGCGTCTGAGACTCAGGTTGACCAAGCCTAGCACCAACTTCCATTCCAACCTGGACCCTGGACTGAAGGTGGCACTGACTCTGCGGCATCTGGCCTCTTGAACCACATACAGAAACATGCAGTATGCATGGAGGGTGCCACACAACAGCATCAGCAAAGTGGTTAGAGAAGTGGTACAGGCCATCATTGAAGAATACGTGGAGGAGTTCCTCAGGTGCCCCACCACTGAACAAGGCTGGAGAAAAATTACAGAAGAGTGGTATCAGAGGTGGAACTTTCTCCACACCATTGGAGCCATAGATGGGAAGCACGTGGCCTGCAAGGCTCCAACCAACTCAGGGTCCACTTATTTCAACTACAAGGGCTTCTTCAGTATCATCCTCTTTGCCATGGTTGATGCTGACTACAAGTTCATCTACATTGATGCTTCTGGCAACGGGTCAGCTTCAGATGCCCAGGTACAAGGATGGGCTGGAAGGCAACCTCATCATGGGTTTTCCAGGTCCAGACCCCCTACCCAATGACTCACAAGATGTGCCCTACTTCATCGTTGGTGATGACACGTTCTCCCTCAGAACCTACCTCATGAAGCCCTACACTTCAAGATACCTCACCCGTGAAGAGAGGATCTTCAACTACAGGCTGTCCAGGGCAAGACGGGTGGTGGAGAACGCCTTTGGCATCCTGGCCAACAGGTTCCAGATACTTCTCACCACCATGCAGCATGAGCCACAGACTGTGAGGAGCATCATGGAAGCTTGCTGCATCCTGCACAATCTCATGCACACCCGCTACCAAGTGTTGCAGAACAGACTTGTTGACCGTCAACAAGGGAATGGGGACATGGAGCCTGGTGAATGGAGGCAAGGACGTAACCTGATGGACACTGTGGATGTATAAGGCCCCAACAGAGCTTCACATGAAGGGAAGAAACAGCGCATCCTCCTGGGACACTGGTGCAACTCACCAACTGGAACAGTGGAGTGGCAAGACAGGATGATAAATTATTAATGGATGCTTCTTCAGGCTGTCGCATAACACTGATGAGATTGTGCCATGTATGTTGAGTGGTCCTACAATGAATAGGGCAAGAATAAAGAGCTTTGTTTATTTTAAAATGTGTTGATCAATGAATAAATTGTTATTGATAATAAAGGTCCATATGTGTGGCAGTTGGGATGATGGACCGTACAGTCCCACTATGCTTCCACTGGAGGTTTATCTATCCCACAACTATCCTTATCTATCCCACAAGCATGCAAAGTCTTAACCATTTTTTCAAAGTGTTCACCAACACTTTGTTAAGTAAAAATAAAGAACCAAGTAGACTAAGTGTGTTAAGCAAAGATAACTTTTATTAACTTTCTTAGGTAAACTTTATGACTTTATTAAATAAGCAAAATGAACCAAATAAATTGTATTAAGTGTCTTAAGCAAAGATAACCTTTATTAACTTTCATAGGTAAACTTTATGACATTATTAAATAAGCAAAATGAACCAAGTAAACTGTATTAAGTGTCTTAAGCAAAGATAAACTTTCTTAGGTAAACTTTATTACTATATTAAATAAGCAAAATGAACCAAGTAAAATACCTTAAGCAAAACTAAACTTAACAAGTAAACAACTCAGTCTCTGACACTATTCTCAGTCACTCTGAGTCATGTCCATGGTCTCAGCTGTTAAGTGGGCAGGGACTGTGGAGGTGGCTGTGGCTTGAGTGCTTGTCTGAGGCACCATTGGGGTGCTTGGCCCTGAGGGTACAACAGATGGTGGTGTTTTCAGGAAGCTCTCCAAGAGCTGACTCAGTCCCGTGAGGTTGAGAGGCCCTTCATCAAGGACTTGATAAGTCCTGCCCAATACTGATGACAGATTGTCCATTGACGGGCTTGGCTGTGGGGTGGAGGAAGGGTTGGGAGGAGTGTAGTGGGGATGTCTGGTCTGCAGCTGGGTGAGGACTGGCGTCTGTGGTGTCTGTTGAACCTGGGCCTGGACTGGGAAGTTTTGCTTCTGCTGTGGGAAGTCCTGGTAGTCGTAGCCTTGGTAGGTGAGGGGCTGTTGAAAGCCGTGGAAGGGCTGTGACATCGCCTAGGGTGGAGGAGCAGACCTGGACTGGGTAGGAGCAGCTTCATCTGGGCCTTGAGGGTTGTGCAGAAGTGCTGTGATCTTCTGCTTCATTACCTGGTACTGGGCCTCGGGCAGGTCCCTCAGAGTCTGGCTCACGTAGGTGATGAAAGTGTGGCGGCCCGAGGATGCTCTGTCCAAGTGGACCAGCTGAGAGAGAAGTTCTGTACTGGTCTTCATTGTGTCCCTGATTTCCAACAGCACACTGTGGTCCTGGCCCTCCAGTCTGCCTCTCTGCCTGCATCCTCTGGAACTGGGGGTGGGGGTGGGTTGGCCTCTAGTGGCTGCTGCTTCTTCCTCCATTTGTGACGGCAGGGCGTCATCCCCCACGGGATCCTCCCAGTCTGCCGGCATGGGGAGTGCAGCTGTCAGGGGGGTCTCTGCTGTGGGGCCTCTGTAGACACCTGCCTGGACAGGGTATCTGGCTCCTGGCTGGAAGAGGACTGGCTGTCTGTGGGCTGTCTAAGGGAGAAGGGTCTCAGAGGGGCTGCTCCTCGGTGGCGGATCTCACCCTCCAGGAAACTGCACTTGGCCATGATGTACATCTCCCGGTCAGTGAGCTTGACAGCGGCCTGCCCGGAATTCTTGAGGTGTGGCTTGCCATACCAGGTGTGCATGTGCTTCCACCAGCCAAGGATTACCTCTGCAGTATATCCCAGGCTCTCTGCCTTGTCTCTCCAAGCTGCCTGCTTCTTCTTGGTGTCCCGATACAGTCTGTGGCCCTTTCTCCACAGGTACTCGTTCTCCCTCAGCCATTCCAGCACCTCATCCTCATGCTCCTCAGAAACGGTGTACTGTTTCCTCTCTCCCTTCTCCTTCCCTTACCTCTTCCTCCCTCTGGCAGGGGCTTCAGCAGGGCCTTCAGGGGCTTCAGCATCAGGGCCTTCTGGACATTCTTCAGGGGCTTCAGCAGCAGGGCTTTGAGGGCCTTGGGGCTGGTCCACCACAGCAGCAGCAGCTTCAGAGTCAGTGCCAGGGGGTGGGATGCTGGTTCTGGCTTCTTCACCTTGCCAGGACTTGAACAAGTGGGCACGTACTTCCTCTTCTTGCCTGACTGATGTACCATGGTGTTCCTGCAAGATGTATCTGGCAGCACGTCTTTCCTCTGTATGCTGACTGCGTGTGTGCTGCATCCTTTTATATCCGCAGAGCTGATGCAATTCATACTCCCCGCATGTGCAGTGAACGCTTTGCATCTTATAGACATCTGTGCGGCATCCCATTTGTTTCCTATAGGCGTCTGTGATGCATCTGCTTCATCCGCTACACATCCGCCCCTTCCGCTATGCATCCGCTTTGAAATTCTCCCCCAGAACCCCTTCGGAGGTGTCATCTGCTTCCATCCGCTTTCATCTGCTAGGCTTCCTATGAACATCCATTTAACATCCCCGCTACATACTACCCACGTCCATTCTTTTCCGTTCTGTTTATGCAAATTTTCACCACTTTTTGGAGCGGATAACAATGGATGGAGCCACCCCGGAAATTTTGCTTGTCTGCTGTTTCCTTTATGCATACGTTTTGCATCTGTCGGTCAGTGGGACCAGGCCTTAATGTCAACAATCTAGTATTTCTTAATGTTATCCATTCCTTAACCCACATTAAATTTGTAGCTTGGTAATACAACTCCCAATTAGGCAAACCAAATCCTCCTCTTATTCTGGCATCTTACAAAAGTTTTAACTTTATTCTCTCTTTCTTATCTTGCCATATATATTTCAACACAATTTTATTTAAATCTTCAAGACAATCTTTTTCAAACCTAACTGGAATTGTTTGGAACAAATACAAAATTCTGGGTAGTATATTCATCTTGATTGTTGATATTCTCCCTATTAATGACAGCTGTAAATTTTCCCATTTCGCCAAATCTAGTGCTATCTGCTGCTTAAGTTTGACATAATTATTCTTTTTTTTGGTATACTACATCTAGCTGTCAAATGTATCTCCAAGTACTTGATCTTATTCGTGACCTGAATTTTCAATACATCTGCCAGTTCTTCCTTTCGTCTTGATAGCATATTCTTTGTCAAGATCTTTGTTTTATCTTTATTTATTTTCAAACCAGCCACCTTTCCATATATCTCTATCTTTTCTATCAATTTTGATGCTGTTTCTAGTGAGTCTTCTGAAATAAAAACCAGATCATCTGCGAATGCTTGCAACTTGAATTCTTCCTTTTTAACTTTCATCTCTTTTATATCCTTTTCTTCTCTAATATTTCTGTTTAGGACTTCCAAGGTTAACACAAACAACAGAAGTGATAGTGGGCATCCTTGTCTTGTTCCTCTTCTTATATCAATAGATTCTGTAAGTTCTCCCTCTATCATTACTTTTGCCATTTGCTTATGATATATAGCTTCTATTGCTTGAATAAATTTTTTAGCAAAACCCATCTGTTCCAGCTGTAATAACATGAATCGCCAATTCACATTAACAAATGCCTTCTGTGCGTCTAAAAATATCAAAGCCATTTGCTTTTCAGGGTGTAGTATTCCAAAGTGTCCAAGATTACTCTCATATTGTTTTTAATTTGTCTCTTTGGCAGAAATCCATTTTGATCAGGGTGGATAAAATTGTTTAAGTATTTTTTAAGTCTTTTTGCCAATATTGAAGCAAAAATTTTACAATCTGCGTTTAGTAAGGAAATAGGTCTATAGTTCTTGATTTGTAATGGGTCGGCCTCCTCTTTTGGGACAAGTATAATATAAGCTTCTGACCATGATTTGGGTATCTTGTTCTTTAACATAACTTCATAACTTCTAGCAATGGAAGGTTGAACAATTCTTTTAGTGTTTTATAAAATTCTACCAGAAGTCCATCTAGGCCTGGTGCCTTTCTACTGTTTTGCTTCTTAAGTGCTTCAGTTAACTCCATCATTGTTAGCTTTCTAACATTGTTAGCTTTCTGACATTGTTTCAATCTCTGTTGATATCTGGGGTAGATTAGCATCCTGTAAGTACTATTTAACTCTTTCCTCATCAATATTCTCTTGTGTGCATAGTTTCCCATAATAGTCTCATATAATTTCCTTCTTCTCTTTACTACCATAGCAAACTTGGCCTTGGTCATCTATTAATTGCAATATTTTCCTTGATTCTTTCTGCTTTCTCAATTTGTATGCGAACCATCTACCTGATTTATTTGCATCTTCAAAACAGTTCTGTTTCGCACCTCTGATTTTCTGTGCTAGTTCTTCTTTTTTAATTAGTCCCATTTTATGTTTAATTATATCCATTTTTAACTTAATGTCCTTTTTCTGTGGTATTTTCTGTAGCTCTTTTTCAAGTCCTTTATACTCATCCTCTAATGCCTTAGAAGCTAGTCTTTTCATGGTATTTCTTTTCCTTGTATAGTCTATTATCATCCTTCTGGCATATGCTTTCATTGTATCCCATATGTTTTGCATTGATGTATCTTCTTTTTTGTTTTCTCCAAAGAAGAAAATGAGTTCTTTCTCCATCCACTATGTGAAGTCTTTTTCCTTTAAAATAGTATTATTTAACATCCATCTAGATCTTCTTCTTTGTCCTTTCCATTTTATTGTCATTGGATTGTGATTTGCCCAAGTACTTGTTTCAATATTTATTTCTTGAATATTAATGAACAATTCTGTTTACATCCATATCATATCTATTCTGGACCATGATAAATGTCTGTTTGAATAGAAGGTGTATTTTTTAGTCTTAGCACTTCTTTCTCTCCATGTATCTTTTAAATTTATTTCATCTATCATTTTAAAAAAGGATTTAGGGAGAGTCTTTCTGTTTTGCTTTGTTGTTTTCTGTGCTGTATAGTCCAATTTATTATCTACAATTACATTAAAGTCTCCCATCATAACTATATTAGCATAATCCAGTTCAATGATTTTCATATGTAATTTTCTATAAAATTCTTCTTGATTGTCATTCAGGGCATAGATTGCAATCAGGAGTGTTTTCGTATTATTGTCCATTATTTCCACCATTAATATTCTTCTGTCATCATCAGTATAAATCAATTTCGCTGGGATGGTCTCTGTAATACATAAAACCACTCCTCTTCTCTTGCATTGTGTCAAAAAAGTAAATATTTTCCCCAATTTTGGCTGTATCAACAATTTTTCATGTTTCTTTTTAGTATGTACTTCTTGTAGCAGATTATATCAAATTTTAATTTCTCTAATTTATGGAAAGTTTTCCTTCTTTTAACAGCTGAGTTAAGTCCATTTATGTTAATTATAATCAGTTTTTTCTCTTTCATGGTTATATTTTGTAATTAGGTTCAGCAGCTCTCGTAGATCTTGGTTCACGTTGTTCTTTGACTTCCACCTTTCCGCCTACTTCACCTTCTTCCTTTTCAGTCGCTATTTGGCAGTCCTCTTGGAATTCAATTAGTGAGATTTCTTTTTCTACCTCTTCCTCTTTCCCTCCAAAAAATTCTGTGTAAAATAATTCAGCTTTCTCAATTGAGTCAATTCTATGTCTCTGATCTTGCCATGTGAACATTAAACCTTCTGGAATCAGCCATCTATAAATCACCTCTTTTTTAAGTAGCATTTTGGTCAGAAATCGGTATTCTCTTCTCATCTCACTCTTCTGGCTACTTGTTTCAAGACCACAATCTCCTTATCTTTATATTTCGATGTTTTCTCCCTTGCCACTTGCAATATTTGCGTTTTAATGGCTTTCTTTGTAAATCTGATGTGAACTTATCTTGGAAAGCTATTTCTCATTGCATATCTCATGAAGACTTGATAAACCTTGTCTATTCCATCCATTATCTTCTCTTTAGTTATTTCCAGAGCTTCGGCCAAAATTTCTATCATTATCTCAGCTACGTTTTGTCCCTTTTCGTCCTCTAAGTTTTGGAATCTGAGATAAAATTCTGATTCGTCCATTTCCCATCTCAACATCCCAGTTTTATCTTGTTCAACCACAGTTAATCTGCTAGCAATATCTCCAATCTTCTTATCTCTTTGTTTATCTTCTTCAATTTTTTGGAATCTCTCATCATACTTCATCATCATTTGTTGAATGTTCTCCACCTTTTCATCAGTTTTTCCCGTTTTTTGTTCAATGTTTTCTGTTCTCTTTTCAATGTTCTGTTCTTATTTGTATACTTTGAATTCCTTGCATAATCATCTGCAGCGTCACTTTTTCCTGTTCTTTTTCTTGCTGTAACATCATCTGTATTGAACGTTGTCCTCCAGATGGTGAAGAGAAAGAAGTAGAAGTTGAGGAAGCTGAGGCTGTTAATTTGCTACTCATTTCAGACAATTCAAAATCTTCAGGTTCTTCTAGACCTTAATCCACTTTTGAAATAACCAGTTGTAACTCCAAGTAAACATAGTGGGAAAAAGAAGCATTATTATTATTATTATTATTATTATTATTATTATTATTATTATTATTTCTTCAGGTTCTTGTGTACCTTAATCCAATCGATTGGTTAGATAGCAGTTAAAACTCAAAAATGGAAGAAAAGACCATAAACACACAAAAAAAGAAAAAAATGTTAAATCCTGGAACAGGGGGAAAAATAAAAAACTAAAGAAGAGAAAAGAAAAGTTCTTCAGGTTCTTCAACACCTTAATCCAATTAAAAAGTCTCAGGTATAAAAGGATGCATAGCAAAAAAAAAAAAAAAAAAGTAACAAAAAAAACCCAATATGGAAGGTAAATAGAAAAAAAAAATACAAGGGAGGGAGAGAGAAAAAAGAAAAGAGACTACTCCCTTAAAAAAGAAAAAGGAAAAGGAAGGAAATCATTAATACTAAAGCTTTTCCTTTAAAATAGAATGCAAATGTAAAAATTAGACTTCAAAAACAAGTTCCAAAAGGCCAAAGATCCAAATAGCTATTACAAAAAGTAAGCTAGTAAGGAGGGGGTTTGTTGAAGTAAGAAATAGCACAGCTTAAAAAATAAAAATAAAAAGAGTGTTCTTTTTGGTACCTTGTTTGGTTATCCAAGGCTTTTGTTAAAATTTATAACCCTCTTCTCCAGAGTCTTATCACCTTTTTTTTCTATAAATTTCAACATCAGACTCCAGCTATTAATAGAAACTTTTAAATAGAAATTAAAAAAAAAGAGATAGAATATTTCCAATCCTTTAGTTGGCAGTGTTACAAAGTTTCTTCTGCTTTCATTTCCCCCTCCTTTTCCAAACAAAATATAATAAAAATTAATTAAAAAGGGAAAAAGATATAAAAAAGGAGACTAGCAGGGAGTCTCTAGCCTAAAATATTATAAAGTCAAAAAGGAAAGAAAAAATAGGTGGAAGAAGAGGGAAAGAAAAGCAGTGCAATTTCAAAATCTAAAATCCAGCTATGAGAAAAAAAATAAAAAATATTACTTTGACTTCCTGTTTAAAATCGCCACTTAATCACTTCTGTCAAAACTTTTGCAGATTCTTTCTTTTCCTTGGAGTGTCCTTTCAAATCTTAAAATAAAGAAAAAATTCTCACCAAACCGGCACACTTTCTTTTTCCGTTTTCTTTCATTTCAGAGCTGTCCCGACTTCAGTAGCTTTAATTGCTGCTTCCTTGCCACTGGCAAAAATAGCTTCTCCTGGATCTACCTGGACACTTTGCAGTGTCCCTGGGATCAACAAGATGTGCTCTTTACATTCACGATCTCTTCAGGATGGTTTAGATCTGTTTGGACCATCCAGGAGCAAAGATATCGGCAGCAATCTCAGACCTCCAAGATCGCATGCCGTATCATTGCAACGCCAGCTCCGCCCTCCTAGTCAATAGTCAAGACCTTGTTGATGACCCAAACTCCATCAAGGACCTTGGAATACTCATCTCTAATGATCTCAGTGCTAGAGCCCACTGTAACTACATAGCCAAAAAGGCACTAAGAGTTGTTAACCTAATCCTGTGTAGCTTTTTCTCTGGTAATATCACATTACTAACTAGGGCATACAAAACATTTGCCAGACCAATACTCAAATACAGCTCATCAGTCTGGAATCCTCATTATTAACACAGTAGAGAAAGTCCAGAAATATTTTACAAGAAGAGTTCTACACTTCTCTGCTCGTGGCAGAATTCTTTATGCCACCAGACTTGAAATTCTAGACCTAGAAAACCTAGAACTATGCCACCTTCGGTCTGATCTAAGTATAGTATATAAAATCATACATTGCAATGTCCTACTGGTCAACGAATACTTCAGCTTCAACCATAACAATACAAGAGCACACAATAGATACAAACTCAAGATTAACCTCACCAAACTTGATTGCAGGAAATACAACTTCAGCAACAGAGTGGTCAATGTCTGGAATATTCTACCTGACTCTGTGGTTTCTTCCCTAAACCCCAAAAACTTTAACCTTAGACTTTCTACTATTGACCTCACCCCTTTCCTAAGAGGTCTGTAGGGGGCATGCATAAGCATACCGACGTGCCTTTCATCCCTGTCCTATTGTTTCTTTTATTTTTCTTATATGTATTCATTTCATGTATTCATGACTGTTTATCCTTATATCTATTATCTTGTAAGCGATTGACAAAACAAAAAAACAAATAAATAAATATTCTTTCCATGAGTTCTAAATTAATACAAGTTTTTACACAAGAGAAAAAAAAGTAAGTTCCTCCCCCCTTTTACTAATTTGATGTGTCACCTCAGTGGTTAAAATATAGCTGAATTCCCTCATCTTAATTCCCAATAAACATTTATTTTTAACTAATTATAATAGTAGTCATTCCCTAAAAAACTACATAACATTATATTTTTTCAGTAAGATTCCGCAATGTATTTTTCCCCTTTAATTTCATGGAATTTATTTATAGTTTCAAAACAAAGATAAGAAAAAAAACAATCAGTCCATTTAACTAATCCTGGTCACTGATATTAATCTCATTTTTAAACATCCTCACAGTTCATTTCAATTATTTCAATTTATTTAATAAACATTAAAATTTCTTTTAAAGATAAGAATAAAGATATACATTCATTAGTAAAGAATATCAGTGTCCATCTTCCTTTTGATAATCTATATTTCTCTATTTTCTAAATATTTTGTAATTGCAAATACATTCTATTACCCTTCATCTCCATGCGGAATCCCCCCTTTTTTAATATTTATTAACCATTATCTCTATGTCTTCTACATAAACAGTTTCTTTTCGTTATTTTGTAATTCCTATATTTCTTTATTTCCTGCTCCTGTTTCTCATTACCTCTCTCTTCCCCTTCATTTTCCCATATCTTTTTCCTTCCAATTTGTGTCCCTTTCCCTCTTTGTACCTTCCTTTCCCCTTTTCTGCTGCTCCTTTCTGCCTTTCCTAATTTCACAGGTTGTGAAATTTTTAGTTGCCTTCCCTTTTTAGTTGCCTTCTTGAATCTCAAATTTTTAACCCCCCTTCTTTTCCCTCTTCTTTGTGGTGTTCTTTATGTTAATTGTCTATTTAAGGTGGCTGCTCCTTGAACTAACTCCTCCTTCTCTGAAATTCTTTCTTCATGTTCTTCAATCATCATTTCCATAGCTTTTCAACCAGAGCCAAGTGATTCACCTCTTTCCTATAGTAATTTTATATTTTTAAGTTCCATTTTTAGATAGAAAAGAGAAGAGATATCATCACTGCACACTCTTATATCTTATAATCGTTGAAATCCACAAAAACTTTTATTTTCCTTCTTTCTTGTTCAGGCTTTCTAGATTCACAATTATTCCAACAATGGGTCTATACCAAAATCACCAATTAGTCCTACAGTCAATCTTTTCTTACTTCTTCTTTTATTCTAGTTCAGCTTTCACTTTCTAGGGTTCTTGTTTTATTGTTTCAATATTTCTTTTACATAGTATCAACTCAAGGTCAAAAAGAAACAGGATATTTTCCCTTTTATTTTTAAATTTAAATTTTTGTCCACAAGATGGCACTCTCTGTTATGCAAAGTCTTCACCTTTTTTCCCTGTTTTATTATTCAGGGCTTTTCGAGTCTCAATATTCCAATACAATTGAGTTTCCAGTTTGTATATTTGCGCCCCCCTTATTTTTATTTTTTTGATACTCTTAAGTCCAGCTTTAATTTATGCCTGTTTGTTGCCAAAATATTTTAATCCAATTTAGTTAAGTATTTTGTTCCAGCCTTTTCCTTTTCCAATTCTAAGCCCTGTTTAGCTGTCAAAGTTATTTTTCTTTTTTCCCCCTTCCCTTTGTATTTCTGCCGCTTTCTTTTCTTTTTTAAAAATTCATTGTTACATTAATCCTGGGGTACCTTTTATTTGGTTGTGGCGCACAATCGTCCTGGCTCACATGCTATCCACCTCTTTCTTCACTCCTGCACAAACTTCCTCTTTAAGTCCTCCTCTTTGGGGTGGTCATTTTAGACCACTGCTTTAGTCGTCTTTGGGGGGAGAAATTGCCAAGCCCCGGGGAAGAGATGTGGCTCCCCTCAATCTGGCTGGTGACTTCCCCTTTCTCCACCACTCCTTCGAGGCAGCTTCAGCCTTTAATCGCAATGATTGGGGCTCTCCGATGAAAGAACATGGGCCGTAGCCACAGACACACATCACAATCTACTGTCTGTCAGCAAGGAGGTCTCAACCCGGAAGCCATATAAATTCTTGTTCTAACATCTGCTTTCTCATACTCTCTTTATCTCTTTTCTTAAAATTGATGTCTTCATTATCTAGACCCTTTTGTAATTCCTGTGTGGCCACTCTAGTTAACCCCTTTTGCATATATGATACGTGGAAATAATTCATTGCTCTTCTAATTTAGTCATATATCTTTTTAAATGTTTAAATCATCTGATTTCATTTGTAAATCTACTATTTCCATCTCTTTCTTATAGGCTGCAATTTTTAAATCCAACAATAAATGCATTTCAGTTTTATTCATAAAGGCTTTTTCTTCTTCAGTAACACCATTACAGAATTAAATAGCTTGAAAACTCCTGTACTCACTTATCCATCATTTCTTTTAATGTAACCATCTGATGCCTTTTAGCATGCTTAAAAGTCAAGTATAAACAAGAGGAATTTTCTAGTGAGAAAAGATTATTTTAATTAATCTCTGAATTTTCCCTTAATTAAATCTATATGAACTTTTAATTCATTTAGAACTTTTAATCAAAGTTTTATTTTATATTCCCAAAAAAAAATGTTAACAAAACTTTAGGCACATATTTTTGTCTTAATTAATTGAAAGAGGACTCACCCAGAAAATAAAACCAGATGTGTGGTTTTGCAAATTTTCAAACTTTAACAAAAAGTTTATAGAAAATAAACTCCAAAGAGATTTTAAAAATCTGAGGTTAGTTGATCTTTGGATTCTCTTTTATTAGTGAAAGGTGTTGCTTTTGAGAAACAGAACACCATGATTTTGCAAGGATCTGCGCAAAGGAGAATTTACAGTTATATTAGATGAGGGGGATATTTGTGGCTCTTGTTAAAATCTCATAAAGAGAAATGTTGTTAAAACAGTCACTCTTCCTAAATCAGATGGAAGAGCAGCCATTCCACAAATCTAGTATCTAACCCGAATGGAATTTATGTTGTTGGTCATTCAGCAGAATTGTGATATGCTTAGAATTAAAACATATCATGTCTATGATAGAATTAAAATTATTTTTATTATGTATGTGCAACCTGACTTCCATTTTAGAACAGATCTCTAGCGCTAATTATTGTCTAGTAAAACATTTATGAAATGAAGAAAATAAAGTTTTTATTTGTGTTTGATCTTTTTTTAGGTACTTCAAGGTTCCCCAGAATTGATTGAACCTAATTTTTTGACTTCAGATTGCCATTTGTTGCTTCACTCTTCAAGTGGCAGTACTTTAGTCCTAGATGACAGACCTGGTAAGTTTAGCAAAAAACCACATAGTAGTTATTTACATTGATAATATCCAGCAATTGTGGATAATTATTAATAAAAGCTCATTTAGACCAACAGGGTTCAAGTGTCTTCTGTGGACCAAGGCAGTATTTTTCCCCCTATCCCTTATATAGCAGCTGCAGTTGGCCATAATCCTCAAAGGTCTGGTAGTAATATCTCATTTTAAATCATTTAATTTGAAATAAAGCACATATATGTATGTTATATTTTGTCAGCAGCACTAATTCCATTTTATCTCTTTTTAAATTTAAAATACAGAATCAAATAAGAAAAAGAAAAAAATACAAGATAAAAACAAAGACAAAAAATAAGCTTATAGAACAAAATATTAAACATACACATAAAATGTCCTCTCTTGTTGAATACTGATAAATATATTTCAGCAATAATACTCGTAGTTGTGCTCCCCACCCTTGCAAAACAGGTCCACAATTTATGAACTTCTGCATTTATATTTGAAGAATTGCTATATAATATTAATATCTCAAATATTAAAATCTATTATCAATCAACAAATTTGACGTATCACATATCCATTATATAAAAAAATATACAGGTAGTCCCAACATCAAAGCTAAACTTCAAAGCCTTCTGTTAACAATGACTATATTTAACTTGCAGAAATAGTCTCTCATTTCTTATAAACCCACTGCAGCCATTGTTTCTGATCCATCCAGGATTAAATACCATTGATTGATCCTTGATAACAAAAACAACTCTTTCCAGTTTATCATCTTTTCTTTTCTTTAAAATTATAAATAGAATCTTTCCAAGCAGCTGCTTCTCACTCCCAGAAAATTTAGGTCTCTGTTGAAAATATCTCCATAACACTTCTTGTTCAGTACATTTTCCTGCAAATTGCAACACAATTTGACAGCTATCTTCTAGTTAAACATGATGGTTCCATTCCACTGACTTCATGAACTTCCCTAAGAAAATCTTGTTTTTTAATATCCCCCCCCACAGCCTCCAATCTCAGTTTTCAATCAAATTTGTTAATCATGAATTCCAATCCATCCAATTGCACAGCTGATTTATCTACTGTTGGATGTCTGCTTTTGATTTGAATTTGAATTGTGACAAATTCACAAACCTTTTATCCAATTTTCCATTTAAAAGTTGTAAGCTGCCAAACATTTCTTTTCAAAAATGTTTAAGATTTTAATATTAAATTCATTTGAGTCCCATATCTCTTTTATATCTCCTTTTGGGGGCGTTATAAAACATATACCTTGTTTCCCAAAAAATACAACCTACTCAGAAAGTAAGTCCTAGCTAGTGTCAGGCAACAGAATTTTTCCCATTCACTCAACTAGAATGAACTTCTGAAAACGTATCCAAATGTATCACAAAGGAATTCTTTATTGAGATGAGACAATTCCTGTAGGAGTTCAAAGCAGCGTCTGAGATCTCTCAGGCATACAGGGATACATAAGGGATACATAACCCCTCCCCTTATCTCTATGTGTATTTAGTGAAACAAAAGCCAGTATGTTAATTCCCCACCCACCCCTTCAGTAGAAACGATCCTTTTCACAGTTTCCCAGGGCATGCCTAATTTCCCCCCACCCCCTTTTTAGAATGAACTATTCAAGAGATTCCCAAAGTACAATCTCACTGTGGAATTTTTATGACCTTCTCATCTCCTGGTTGTGCCTCTCACAGGTGATAGTTCCGGCCATCTGGCTTTTCTCCCTCCATCGTATTGTGTGGGTTATACAAATTCAATATAAGATTAAATATATTCAGGTTACATCAAGAAAGGATTTCTTTATCAGCCTCGCCCCCCCTTTTCTTCTTCCACTGAAGAAATGACAGATACATGGATCTGATAACCTGCCCTCCTTAAAAAACAGATAGGTCTACCTGGAAAAAAACAAAAATCATGCATTACATTTGCAATTCAGGATGGTTTATCAGGGTATTTTTGGTGGAACTTACGTAGTAATGTGGATGCTTTTACGTGTTGTTTGGCTACCCACTCATTTTCTGAAGAAGGAAGGTGTTTCCAAGCTACTAAAAATTGTGTGGATCCATGGTGAGTGCGTAAATCAAGGATGTCTTTAATTTCAAAATTTTGTTCCCCATGTACCATGATGGGGGTTGGAGGTGTAGGAAGGGGGGTTCTGAGGTTTGAAGTGATCTCTGGTTTGATCAAGCTTCAGTGAAATACTGGATGAATCTTCCTAAGTGTTTTTGGAAGTTGAAGCTCTACCATCACGGGGTTAATAATTCTGGAGATGGGGAAAGGGCCAATGAATTTTGGTCCTAATTTCTGAGAGGGTTGTAATGATCTTAAGAATTTTGTGGACAAGTATGCAGGGTCCCCAATCTTGAAGCGTTGCAATATTTTTTGACTGCATGAGTTTTGTAAACTGCTCTAGCTTCCTATAAAGATAATCATACCACTGGCCACATGGCTTGTAAGTTAGCCATTCACTCCTTAAAGGAGGGGATTTCAGGATCTTTGGTGAGTAGTTCTGGCATGGGGTTGAATTCTTGGCCCGTGGCTACCTGGAATGGGGTGAACCCCATGCTACTATGGATTGAATTATTGTATGCTACCTCTGCAAAAGGAAGAAGGTCAGTCCAATTATCTTGTTGGTGACAAATAAAACATTTTAAATATTGTTCACTCTGTTCACTCTCTCCATCAATCTGTCCCTTTGGGGGTGATTTCTTGACGATCACCCCTGGGTGGAGCCTAATAGGTTTAAAAATGCTCGCCAAAATTTGGATGTGAACTGAACACCCCTATCTGAGATAATCCATTGGGGAGCTCCATGAAGGCGAAAGATGTGTATTAGAAACATCTTTGCCAATGGCTTGGTGGTTGGGATCTTTTGGCATGGGATAAAGTGAACCTGTTTGGAAAAAAGATCAGTTACAAACCAAATGACAGCATTTCCAGCATTTTCAGGAAGCTCCACTATACAGTCCATTGAGATCTCTTTCCAGGGAGCAGAAGGGTCTGCTACTGTTTGTAAAAGTCCAGGATATTTTCCTTGTCTTCTTTTTGCAGCAGCACAGGTGGGGTAGCTCGCAACATAGCTTTCAATGTCCTTTTTTAGGGACAGCCACCAAAATTGTCTTTTGATGAGGTGCAGAGTTTTTACAAACCCAAAGTGTCCTGCTATTTTGGAGTCATGGCAGCGTTTCATGATGTCCATCAGGGACATAAAGTTTGTTCTCTACCCAAGCCAGTCCATCTTTGTGTAAACAAGTGTTTTTGTTAGCCTGGAGCCAGTTGTCCTTAAATAGTGCCTCCTTAAAAATTGACATCGTTGTGTCTTCAGTCAGGGATGATTTTTTTTTCTCTTGTGCCCGGGTGATTACTTTGGCTGCTAGTTGCGTCAGTTGGATCATCAGTTTTATAACCTGAATCTTTTCACTGTTGTACAGGGGTTTTTTGGACAGTGCATCTGCTAAGAAGTTCTTTCTCCCAGGAAAATATTTGAGAGTGAAATTAAAACGTTTAAAGTATTGAGCCCACCTTACTTGTTTTTCGGAGAGTTTCCGTGGATTTTTCAGGGCTTTCAGATTTTTGTGATCAGTCCATACTTCAAAGGGGATTTGGTTTCCTTCCAGGAAATGTCTCCATGTGAGCATTGCCCACTGCACAGCATATGCCTCTTTCTCCCACATGGCCCATCTTTGCTCGGTTTCTGCCAGTTTCTTGGATGTATAAGCACATGGTTGTAATTGTCCACTTCCATTCTTTTGGAGGAGGACTGTTCCAACTGCAACATCACTAGCATCTGCTTGGATGACAAAAGGTTGTTCAGGATCTGGATGCTTAAGGACCAATTCTGCTGAGAATAGATGTTTGAGTTTCTCAAATGCTGCTTGGCATTCCATTGTCCAGATAAGGGGTTGTCTTGGTTTGGGTTTCTCCCCCCCTTTCGTTTTTAGCAAGTTTATGATAGGGAGGACGATGTTTGCAAAAGCTGAAATGAATTGGCGATAAAAGTTCGCAAACCCCAGGAAACTTTGCAGTTGTTTGTGGGTGTGCGGTGGGTCCCAGTCCAGTACAGCTTTTACTTTCTGTGGGTCCATCTCTATTCCCTCGTGGGATATTCTACATCCCAAATAGTCAATTTTTGTCTTGGTGGAATTCACATTTAGAGAGTTTTGCATATAGTTTAGCATCTAAGAGTTTTTTGAGGACTGCACGGATGTGTTCTTCCCTCATTTCTGTGTAGATTAAAATATCATCAAGATGCACTAGAACTCCTTTATTTAAAAATTCATGAAGGGTTTCATTGATCAATTGCATAAACTCCTTGCAGTCCAAAGGGGAGCACTTTAAATTGGTAGCATCTCAATGGTGTGTTAAAAGCTGTCTTCCACTCATCCCCTCCCTTTATTCTGGTGCAGTAATATGCCTCTCGTCGGTCTAACTTTGAAAAAAAAATTCCTTTCGAGAGGTGAGCTAACATGTCCTTCATGAGGGGGAGTGGAGACATATTCTCTATGCAAATTGCATTCAATCTTTTGTAATTAACACACAAGCGTGCTGAACCATCTTTTCACGGAATAACACTGGGGCAGCTATTTTAGGATGGGCGGGTTCAATGAAACCCCTTTTTAAATTTTTATCGATAAATGCTCTGAGTTCTTTCAGTTCTCTGGGGGGACATGAAGTACATTTGTGTTTTGGGGAATTTAGCCCCTAGTAGGATTTTGATGGTGCAGTCTATAGCGCGATGCGGTGGGAGTTCATCACAAGCTTTCTCACTAAATGCTTGGGCCAGATTCTGGTACTCATCTGGGATGTTAATGGTTTCAACCGACTGTCTGGTCATGGCTGACTCTCTGTTTTCTGTTCCTTTCTTTATCCTTTCCTCTGAGCTATTTGCAAATACTACATCTCTCTGGAATTGTACAGTTCCTGTCCTCCAGTTTATTTTTGGATTCCATTTCTGCAGCCATGTGAGACCTAGGACAAGCGTCCCTTCCATTCCTGGGGCTACAATGAATGTGAGCATTTCCTATGGTTCCCTAGTCTTATTTTTAATGGTTCTGTGGTAAACCTGGCTGCCCCCCCCCCGCTATAGTTCCATCTAATTGGTAGAAAGTGATGGGGTTTTCCATTTCTTTCAGTTGGATCCCCAATTTTTCTGCAAGGGAGGGATTTATTAAGCATCGGGTACATCCCAAATCCAGCAACTCTGCAACTTCCCCTTCCCTCGGCTGGGGATAAACAGTCTCAGGGGTAGGGTGATTGGTTCAACTGGATTGTGTACCAGCGGGTCATCTTCCGGATCGCTTTCGGACTGGCTCAGGTCCCCTCAGAGCATTGGGGCTTCTTCCTCTGGGTTGGTGGGGGTTCGCCGGTCTCCTTTCCTTGAGGGCTGGATGTTCCAGGTTTCCCCCCTGTGGATGATCTAGCTTTCTGGCAGGAGTCTTCAAATGGCATTCTGCTGCGCAGTGTCCCTCCTTTCCACACTCAAAGCAACCAGACGTTCTTCAAGTCATGGTGGACATGGGTTTGAAGACTTCCTGTTTCCCCAGAAGTGGAGATCTTTTCCAAGACTTGCCACTGCAGCACCGGTTTTGAGTCATGTCTATCTCCGCCTCCTCTGCCATCATGTACCATTCGTGCAACAGGTTTGGAGCCCCACGGGCCAGGCAGGTAGCGTATAGGTCATCATTTAGTCCATCTTTGAACCAACAGACAAGGATATCCTTGCCAGTCCACCCGGCTGGCCAGGTCATGAAATTCCTTGGTGTATTCTGCTACCGGGCAACGGCCTTGTTTTACAACTCTAATGCGGCCTCAGGCTTTTCTATCAGCGAGGGGATCCTCGAAGTGGTGGCGTAAGGCTGTCATGAAGCAATCGAGGTTCCTTAATTCTGGGGCATTGACATTGTGGAGCGCCACCATCCATCTGGCTGCTGCCCCTTCAAGGGCCAGGGTGACGATTCATACTCGGGATCCCTGGGTTGGGAAATCCTGCCATATTCTTGCATGTTGGTGAGTATTTGTGCCAGGAAAAATCCCAGTTTCTGGGGGTCTCCATCAAATTTTACCCCCAAGGGTGGAATCTTCCTCTGCAGTTGGATGTCTCTTGGTTGGCCAGGGTTAATCCCCTGATCCGGGGAGTTTAGGAGTCAGGTACCTGGTATGATTCCTGGTCCTTTGGCTTGTCCCTCTGCCCGCTCAATTTCCGCTGGATCAGGGGTGGTGGATCAGGTTCTCTCATTTTCTGGTTACTTCGCTCTCCTGCGGTGTCACCCTGGTGCATCCCTCACCTCAAGGTTCTCCAGGGCTTCCCTCATGAGGTGTTTTATGTACCTTCTCATTCGGTCATCAGTTGGTAGCTCCTCCTCCCATTCTTCCTGATTCGATAGGGGCTCCAGCTCCAATTTCCACCCAGGTTTACGATTGCCCCGGGTGAAGGTTACAGCTCTGGTTCTTCTGTCCCAGCTGTCTCTTTTTCCTACACCGACAGACCACTGGGGCTTGGTGGAGGTTTCATAGACAGCCTCTCTGTCTTCGATGGGGTGCACCAAGTCAGTATCTGGTTGGGTACCTGTCGACCAGTATTCTCCCCAGTATTCGGCTTCCCCTTGGTCCTTGCTGTCCTCAGACATTTTCTTTTTTTGTAGGGTCCTCTCGGTAGAGTGAAAGAGTTTTTTTTTTTTTTTTAATTTCCTCTCTGGGCTGACCTCTATTGCAGATGCTGCTTTATGTCAGGCGACAGAACTTTTCCCATTCACTCAACTAGAATCAACTTCTGAAAACATATCCAAACATATCAAAAGAAATTCTTTATCGAGATGAGACAATTCCTGTAGGAGTTCAAAGCAGCGTCTGAGGTCTCTCAGGCATACAGGAATACATAAGAGAGTTTAGAACCCCTCCCCTTATCTCGATGTGTATTTAGTGAAACAATATGTTAATTCCTCCGCACCCCTCTTGTAAGGAGCGATCTTTTCACAGTTTCCCAGGGCATACCTAATTTTCCCCTTTATCAGCCTCCGCCCCCCTTTTCTTCTTCCAGTGAAGAAATTACAGATACATGGATCTGACAGCTAGATTTTTACACATCAACCTAATATAAATCCCCCCAAATAAGCCCTAATTAAGACCCCGTCCATTCCAGGGTGCTAGATTTTTTACACATGAGCCCAATATAAGTCCTACCCCCAAAATAAGCCCTAATTAAGACCCCATCCACTCCAGGTAAAAATTAAGGTAGGGTTGGGGTGGGGGAATAGATCTGCCCTTCTACTTACCTTCAGACAGTTGTAGCCAGGCCTTGAACACCTTGGGCCATTTCTTTTGCTGTAGCCAGCAAGGCTTTCCTGAAGGTCTCTATAGCTGATAACAGAACCCGGATCAATCTGGAGCTCTCCTATCAACAAAAGAGATTTCAGGAAAGCATTGCTAGTGGACTTCTGGCTGATATTGCAGTGCTGTTGGACATGAGGAACAGGTCTCCGAGCTGCCACGCCAAGTTCTCCCTGTTGAAGGGTTCCAAAAGGAGCTAAAGCCACCCTGTAGGGTGATGAAAAAAGGGCACTCTGCAGTTCGCAGAGAGAAGCAACTCTTTTGCTAGACTCAGGGCTTCCTCCCTCTCCCTCGATGAGAAGAGGCAGCCATCATGGCTGTCACAAAGTTGGGATAGCCAAGGCAAGTAAGAAATGTGCAGGAGTGGTGCAGAAAGATTGGAACTGGTAAGAGGTTTATTTTTTTATCTAGACTCTAACTTTACAGGAAAAAAAAAGGAAAATCCAGGAAAAAAGAATTTTAGAGCTATTTTTAAAAGTGGCAAACTACCATAGGAACAAATATCCAAGACCCGAAAGAGGAACTAATGGGAGAGAAGCTAAAGACCTTATAAAACAAAGACTCTTAAATTGGGAAGGCATTGTTTTGGAATGGCATTAAATGCTGGACTATCCACTTGAATCTATTTGAATATCTGACTTTGCTCCCATAAATTGAACTAAATTTGGATTAATTAAATCATTAAGATTTGAAACAATGCTGAAACTTAAGCTGAGGGCACTATTAACTGGTGAATGGAATATACCAGACCCCTATCAGTTTAGATTTTTTTTTTTGAGATCCTTCAAATTTAGACTATCTAAATCTTTAATCTATTTGTAACTTTCTAAAGTTTTAATCACTCTTTTGTTTTAATGACCCTTATTTCAACAGTATATATATTTCTACATCCTTAAATTTGTATTTAAATCTTCTTTTGCTAATGATTGAAGGAAATTCACCTGGTGTTTTCAGAATTGTCAATCCAAAGCAATTTCCAAAAGTGATTAGAAAAGAAAGTAAGCAAACCCAGCGTCATTTTAATGGCTTTGCGGTTTGAACAAGATGGCTACTCCCTCATCTCTCAAGGTTCTAAATTAGAGACTGTTGTCTTGCATTCTCCTCACAAGGAACAACTACCTGGAACTTGTGAATGACCTATTTGGAAATCTCTTTGTTCTTTGCTATGGTTGTCATCTCTGCTCTTTGCAGAGCTATCTTCAATCTACTATTCTTTCAACACACTGTTTTCTGATGAAGCTATCTTTGCTCCATCATACCTCTTCAAGCCAGTGAATATAAGGATTAAGCTAATATTTTTATTTTTTAACACTTTTGTAACTACAAAAAGAGATCAAACAACCTCCCTGAGAAAAGACACAACTGTTTTAATAACAAAAATTGCTATTAATTAAAATGAAAGGAAGTATTCAAAACATCTAAACTAGTGCTATTGAAATGAATATATATTTGGACCTCTTAATCCTAGAGAAGATCTATATCTAAAAACAGCTCAGTTTATAACACCCTATGTTTTATTATTATTTCCATAATATTCTATTTTAAACAAGCTTTTTTGCTGAAAAAATGTTCTCATATACATTTATACAAATATCTGTTCAATTATCCAACTTTATCTCATTTATATGCTGATAGGTCTACTTGGCACTTTTGACATGGATGAAGGAATGACATATGAACAAATGCAGGTTAGACTTTGTTTTTGGAATTGTAAGCAATTTTTAGGTCTTTTGAAAAATTTATAATGAAATTTATATGCTTCATTCTTAGACTGTAATTGAAGAGGTTCTGGAGGAATGTGGATATTACAATTTTACCTCAAGCAGGTGAGTTTCATTTCAAAAGGAAATGTTAAAGTGTAATGAAATTATTAAGTGCAAATATTAATTCTTTTTCTAATGACAGATCATATTAAGCTGAACAAGATAAAGGTTTCCTTGTCAGTCACGTCTGACTCTAGGGTATGGTGCTTAGATCCCTTTCTTAGCTGAGGGAGCCAGCATAGTCCAAAGGCAATTTCCATATTCATGTGGTCAGTATGGCTATATGCTTAAGGCCCACAGATTGCTGTTACCTTCCCACCAAAGTGGTACCTATTGCATTTCCATGCTTTCAAACTGTTAGGTGGATAGGAACTGGGGCAAGTAACAGAAGTAACCCCAGTGTGCAGAACTAAGGTCTCGAATTCAGACTGTCAACTTTCCAGCTGTCAAGCTCATAATCTTTAACCATTGAGCCATTGTACCCCCTTATTAAGCTTAATAGAAAGCATTATTTAATTGAATGCAGGTAAGTGGGTAGATATAACTGATAGGTAAGATTTGGATTATAATTCCATTGGAAAATAGCACAATACTTCACTGTACTTTTCTCTCATTTCTTCTTTCTCTGTAAAGCCTATTTTTGGATTTTTAAAAAAGAAAATCCGTAAAATACTTTTATCAGTAAAATGTCTTTTTAAACAAAAACAAAACTTTCTGAAAAATACATTAACTGGTTGGAATATTTGAAAGAGTTTGCCCAAATAAAACTAATAAAAGAAAGCAGAAGGATATAAAATGAAATTATTTGGAAAAATCTGACGTGAACCCATTATTCTGATTTCAGTAAGTGCTATTCTTCTCTACCCATCCCTGATAGCAGTCCAACAGCTGACTTCCCATTAGGATTAGTGTATACTAGAAATTAATCAGAAAACCTTATTAATTGACCATATTAAAATGAGTCACAGTGAATGATCAAAACTCTAGATACAGAATCAAGACTACTGATCCAATTAACGTGGAATTGTGAATTCTGCCTGGCTGAAGATCGCAAAGACCAGAGACCATTTTTGTCAACCAAAATTAACTTTTTAACTGCAGGTGCTGTGCATGAGATGATCTGTTTGGAATTGATATATTTTAGGGAATTTGGATTTTTAGAATTTAGAATTATCTCTTTTCTCCCCAATCAATGAAACTAAAATATAAAGAACAGAATGTCTAGTAATCAAATTGTCATTTTACATAGGAAAGCTGAATTATAAAAATAAAGTCTTGCTTTATTTTACATATATCAGATAGCTCATGACTCACACTTCTGGGATAGAAAAAGCATCTTTGGGTATCTAATTCTTAATCTTTTGTTTAGAAAAAGTTGCTTGTATTGAACTCTGTAACAAAACAGATGTTGAATGCCTTGCAAAACCATTCTGTCTGTGCTTTTTACTAATACTACATTTTCTACTAATTTTCAGCAAGCTGGAAATTCAGTGCTATTATATCTCAGATGAGAAGATCATAAACTGCCCTATCTGTCTATGTTGATGCATCTCTAATATATTCCAGTTTAGTAGCAGAGATTTAGGCTAACTCAAGATGAAAATGCTATTATTGTTTTCTTATTCCATTAAACAAATAATTAAAGCTCTTGAATCTTTTTAGGTATCAATACTATCCTTGGGGAGCAAGAAATCATTCAGCCAGAAGATGAGCACATGTAATTTTGACTACATTGGCAGATTTTCTAATAAGGTCTAAATGTCTTGACTTTAGCTGTTATTTTCCCAATGATAAAGGGAAATACTGGATAAAACACAAGACAAAAGGAAACACACAGGAAACAGAAATCATTCAGATCTTCTATGTAGCTTACCAAGAATCATCAAGCAATAGAACTCTAGCGCATGTCTTTGGCAGTAGTAATATGCAATATAGTTATGATGTGGTATTAATCTTTTAACCATATGCAAAAGATACGGTTTATGCAAAATGTAAACATTTTTCCAAGTACTTCAACTAAGATGACAATGCACAGTTCTTCAGCACATTCTTGATTTTTGGAATGGCCTGTTGAATATTCAGGCTTATTAGAAATCTTAGTTTTTACAGATTTCTTAATACCAGAGAGTCTATTTTTTATCATAGAATATATTTTAGACAGACAGCAATTTAGAATGTCTAAGGAAAGGATACAAAGTCTATCTATATTAAAATCAAAAATGACTGGGGAATCAGAAAAGAGCATTCCAAATACTGCTTTAATTATTTGAAATAATTGGGATTTATACTGCAATATAGACAGTATTTACAACTTTTACAATTTCTAACATTTGTTAAAAGATTAATACATGAAACATGCTTAGATTCTATAGTAAATATCAATATCTAGTCTAGATATAGATGTAAAGCCACACAAAAACATGTACATATATATTTATATTAAAAAAATACTGTAATTAATTATTATTGCTAATTAGATATGTAGCAGGCATTGCATTTTTAAAAACTGAAAATCTTCCTGAAAAATGTTTGTAAAATAGTAGAGTGCACACATTATTATCTGGACATTTTTTTAACATTACCTTTATACCTTTGGCATATTTTTAACTTTACTAAATATTTTAAATTTAGTAAGTACTGAGTAAATGTATGGTTTACAGTGAGGATGTAAGTTTTATAGATTGTAGTCATGTAGTATTTCCAAATTCCACTGACTTTTTAAAATAAGAATACGTTTGAAAATTTTAATATAGGCTTTAATCTTTGGACATGTAAGATGAAGGACAATATCCAATATTGTGTTAGAGCATTGAAAGAGAAAAGGAAATCAATTCTACCAACTGTATCTGTTAATATACTGTTGGTTTACATAAAATGTAATGTATATGTACATTAACAATATTTTTGAAGTTACACGCTTACAGTAATTTAAATTACTAGGAGGCATATTACTTAATATAGCATACTATATTTAGTTAAGGAAGATGTGGAGGGAGGCCTAGGAAAAAAGTAAGTTCAGATTTGCCTATTCTAACATATCTTAATCTGCTACAAATTATAAAATGAATTTGAGATAAAACAAAAAGAATGTTTGAAATCAAAATAAGAAAACTGCAACAAAATACTACAAAGCAAAAATACCATCTAGCATTGCAATGTATCACTTTTAAAAGGCAGTAATAATACTTCAGCAGTGTTTTCTGCATTTAGGTGCTGAAGTTGGTAATGAAGATGCACGTACTGAAACTTTCAGTAGGACTGCATGACTCAGAGATTAGCTAGGTTCTTATTTGTATGTACAGTGTGTTTTAAGGGGTGTAGACCTTCTCTGCATTTTGCTTGTTCACTACAATAAAATCAATAGAACCAAGCAGCTGCATGGTTCATGGTGGAAAATATTTTTACACAACAATTTTGTTCAAGAAATTTTATATGGGAATTGTATTAGTTCTGGATATTGATGAACAACAAAATTTCATAGAAATAATAGTAAATAATACAGTGACAATTGCAAGGGGGGGGTCAAGATGGTAGCCACAGAATCATGGTGAAAACCCCATCCCTTTCTTCATGTACCAGATATTGGCACACATACAAAAGAGGGGGGTTTCAATCACAAAGGCACAACCATTGTCTTTCTTGATGTTGCCTACAAACACCACTGAATTGAGCAGTCAAAAATAAAAAACAGGCCAAATTCTGCTCAGACAAAAATTGCTGCATTGCTTCAAAAGTAATTCTTGATAATTAAGGAATTGATAGCTCTGAGTCATGTCAAATACATTTTAATGCTAAAATTGATAAAAACTGGTTACTCAATAATCAGTTTGAATCCAATGTCTATCCCTCACAGTTTTTTATACATAGATTCTGTCCTATACTAAATTAAACCAGTGCAAATTTACATGTGGTTCTTCAAACAATATACCACAGAAGGGGCACCTTTTCAGGTATAAAAGGCATACTTTTCAAGGAAATTTGATTCCTATCACTGCTGATATTGCAGTATAGTTAACAATTATCTGCCTTTGTAGTTGTGTAAATTTCCTTCCAATTCTTTAATCTTCTTAGCAAAAACCAAATGCTTGTATAATGATACTGAATCTGATAGTACCATCTGTAATGGCCTTTGAAATAGGAACAATATGAGAATATGATTACACATTTTGAAATTTCAAATAATAAAGCATGTTGATTACTTTTTAAAAACTGTTTGTAATTATATTGTTAACCTTCAAAACTCAATATTTACCATCCTGGGAATAAAAGTAAAATTATAGCATTTGTTTAGTTTTAGAATATCAAACTACCAAAATAATTGGAAGGTCAAATATTTGCATTCACTTCTAATTTAAAATATCATCTAATGAAAACAGAACACTACCTAAACAATCATTCCAGACACTGAAATTGAGATAGGTTCTAATTATTTTTGTCTATATTTTCTTAAACAATTGTTTTCAAGAGTTAACAGGGAAAAATATTTTTTGATTTTTTTATGCAGTTGAATTCCTGTACAGTTTTTAATTTAGTATAGCTAGACCAACAAGAATGATTTTTTTCTATAGTTATTAATATGCTATACAAGTTAATACTTGAAAATATTGGTAAAATAAATATATTGAAAATTATTATTTTGATAACTATTACTTATTGCAATTATTCTTTAAATGCAAATTTCATTTTGCTTGAGTTTCAGATTGAAGAGATAAAACCAAGGATGCTTGATAGCTGAGTTGGGAATGAAAATAAGAATGTGGCAAGAGCCACGCAATTAAAGACCCATACCTTTTTATCTGTTGCATATAAAACGTAGGGTGATGTAGATAAAAAAGGGTTTTATGTAGGATGATCTACATAATCATACAGATATATGAATTTGACTGATATGTTACACTAATATATATAAATTTCCTAATTTTTATTTTTTATTTAAAAGAATTTCAACATTTGGCAAGAGTTGGATATCTTTTACAATAGTTATAACAACCATAGACAAAAAGACACCTACATCTTGCTATCTTCTGGTGTGAAGTGATAAAATAACATATTTCAATTAGATGCCAAAATTGGATACTCTATAGGATAATTCATTCATCCTAATTCAAATTATTTGTCAGCTGGCTTAATCTTGGGAACAGTACCAGATGTGAAGGTTAGCAACTTTTACATAATTCATACTGTAACTTTGCATCCATTATAGGGAAGGATATTCTTGCTGGTGTTTGAAGAGCACCTGACAGCCATAACAGAGAAGATAATCCAGAGTGGGAGGCTGATCATACACTGGAATTTTCCTTTTGTTTTATCCCCAATTGTTTTTGTTTGAGGAAGAGGGGATAAACTTATTTTAAAGTTTATGCAAAAATTACTATATGTTTCCTAACTGAAAATAGTGGGAAATCATGTTGATCATTTTTACCAGTTGAGCCCACAATCATTGGTCTTGTCAGAAAAGGTTATAGAGATTTTTTAAAAAGCGTAAGGGCTGTTTGTAGCCTAATGCCATTATTTGCTTTTCACTGTTTTATAGCAATTTCTTCAGATTGAGCATGGTAGCAAGCTAGAAATATTCTTGTAGGATGGATATACTTGCAATTGCCATTTATTTAGGATTATGAAAATAATCGAAAATTCACTCTGTATCATTTCTTATTTGTGATCTATACTACTTTTTATCCCATTTCTAAGGAAACCAATCTCAGACTGATCTGTTCCATATTTTTATGCAATTTAACATCTTCTCTAATGCATGTTTTGTAACCACTGCCCATTGTATATTTTGTGTAGTATACAAATCCAGCTTAGCCTTTCTAAATTTGTTGAAACACCTTTCCCAAACATGTGGGTCTTGATCAGCAGTGATATTCAGTAGGTTCTGACCAGTTCTGGAGAAGTAGTAGCAGAAATTTTGAGTAGTTTGGAGAACTAGCAAATACCATCTCTGTATGGTCCCACCCCCATCTATTCTCTGCCTCCCAAATCCCAGCTGATCGCCTGGGTCTTCTTTTGTTGCCCACACAGGAGAACAGGAAAGCAGGTTAGTGGAGTGGGGAGGGAATGGGATTTTGTAGTAACCTTCCCTTGGAGTGGGGTGGGAATGGAGATTTTACAGTATCCTTCCTGTCACACCCACCAAGTCACATCACGCCACACCACACCCACCAAGCCACACCCACAGAATGTTAATAAAAAATGTTGAATCACCACTGGTCTTGATGTAAAACATGTCAGTTTTTATAAATATTTCTACCAAGAATAAAGAATAGCAATAGACCCAGCATTACAGTGATATATATTATAGCCAAGTTTGCTGATGTGAAATGTGGTACTTCAAAGTAAAAGAAATTAATAGCAAACTGTAGTTATCTGGACAGATACACATTAAAAGCATGCAATAAGAACTGAGTGCCTGCTATATAGGAGTAGAGAAACAGTAATGTAACATTTTCAGCAATAATCCTACTTTATAGTAAATGCTTCTAATCCAGCAATAGATATTATATAATATTATATAATATATACTATATAATATATATTACATAAAGTATTTTCCATTTCTTAAATAGAGCTGATAAATATTTATACTAAATGTATTTTGAAGTTTTCTTTTCTGTAGTGTGCTGACAAGTTAAATTCACTTTGTTGGCACTGGAAAATTGTTGCACTCCATTTATATAGAACAGTTTTTATTATTCGCTTAAATATGTGGATGAAACAACTGGTATTTAAAAGTTAGAATTTAATTTATAAAGTATTAAAAAGAACAGCTGTAATAAATGGAAATCCTGGCACCAAACTAAAATTAAACTATCTCTTAACTGCAGACATATATGGAAATATTTATGTATTAATTAAATAAAGCATTATAATTAATTAAATAAAAGAAAAAATAAGTATAATTGCAAAATTGCAAAATTTTGCCATGGTATGTATTACATATACGTGTGTGTGTGTGTGAGGATAACATTTGATCTACCAAATGTTAGAGAAAGTATATTTATATGTGACTGACCTTTTCTAAGAGTGAGAATCTAGCTTGCGCAAGGATTAATGAAGCAGGAGTAAGGTCTATTTAGCTTCTTGCTAAAATTCTTTTACTTCTGGTAGAAGTAAGGTCTATTTAAGGAAATACATTCAGGTATAGGCAAAACCTATGCAGTTTCTAGTTAATTACAATCAGACAGACAATAAAGCCTGCATGGGGCAGTTACAAAATGGACAGAATAATAAAAACAGTACTGTTTTATGATGCAAATCTTACCCCTTGTGCATCTGGATCATGTTTTGTGAACATAAAAAGGATAGCCTTGCAATCATTAAGACACAATACAATTCCTCCAGACACCAAAACCTCTCTGATATATAATCTGGGAATAAATGCAGAAGAAAATCACTAAGATCAGAAATTTCATAGACAAATAAATAAATAAATTATTCTCCATTTACAGGCCACTGCCACTGTGGTCAGTAGGGTATGAGCTACTGACCACAATGGCAGTAAGGGTGTCAAACTTCATTTCATCTAGGATGAAATGGGCATCAAACTCAATTTCATCAAGGGCTGCATCAGAGTTGTGTTTCACCTTGAGGGGCCCGGGGGAACGTGTGTAGTGTGGATGTGGTCAGGGTGGCATGGCCGTGGTGATCGTGGCCATAGTGGGTGTTTGACAAAGGCTCAACACATGCATTTTTCCCTTTGCATTTAAAACTATTCCAGAAAAAGGGAGATATACTTTCGGGTACAGTCTCAATTCCATTATGTAGTGATTAAAGGCATGTACAGTCACCAGCTGCTATGGGGCTTGACTCTTTTGTATAGAAGCAGAGCATAAACAAATTGACAGTTTATCCAGGTATGTCTAAAAACTGTCTGTCCAACATTGTTACTACCTCTTACAGAGTCCTCGAGAAGAACTTAATATTAGTACTAATTTACAAAATTGATATACCATCCAATTCTCAACGACCGTGGGTAGCTCACAGCAGTAAAAAGATTTACAATTAAATCAATCATAGGTAAAAGATTAAGATAAAAGATGACAAACTCAACGATACAAGAGGGATCACTCTCATCAAAGACCTAAGTGAAGAGCCAGATGTTTTTGGCTCTTCCGAACAATAGCCATCTAGATCTTGAAGAATACCTAGTTCTAGTTGGAAGATGCTGCTAAAGACAAGATGAAGAAAGTGCTGCCTCCTGCAGCACTCTGCCAGACAAAATGGGGCATGGGGGACCTTGCGCGGGGGGGGGGGCATGCCCCATTTTGGCTGGCAAAGTGCTGCAGGAGTCCGTCCAGGTACTTGCAACTCCTATACACTCCATAAATTGATTTTTTCTCCCTAGGAAAAATACATGCTAGCTGGTATTTGTTCCTGTCAATATTTTCCACAAAACAACTACAGTTATTTTTAATCTCTCCTAGCATCTGCAGAAGATAGAAATGGATAGGTGGCAAAAATTGTACTTACTACCAGAACGGCAGTCAGATTCAAAATGAATCTTTGAATGATTCTCAGGAATTACCATCTAAATCTAAGTGACTACAAGCCATCATCCTTTGGCCTCTTTGGCCAAGGTAATGAAATATGCTGTTTACAGGTGATAGGAATTGTGATCTATTACATTGATAGGCTGGCAATTTGAAGTCTACTTTTTGTGTGTCTAGTTTTTAATTGTAATTCATCTGTATGATTTACTGGTGTAGTAAAACCAGAAACAGCTTCATCTAATAATTCAAATACACCCCATCAATCAGTTTCTGCATATAAGTATGTTGTCTCATCTTGCTTTTCCTGGATTCCATTTAAAATTATTTTGCTCTACTGAGCCCTCAACAAATAGTACCTCTGTCATTTGCTACTCTTGGATTCTTTCTTTTCATTTTATTCTGCTATTGCTTTTTTAATTGTTTGATTTATCTCCTCCCTTTTTCAATTTGTTACCCTTCTCAAATGCTGCTTTTGCAATAGTGAGACAATTTGGTCAGTAAAGGAATCCAGGGATATTTGAAAGAATGGTCCAATCTGGAGCCCTTGGCAGAATATCCCTTTCTATAGTATAAATTATCCCAGCAGTCAGAAAAGGAATCTACCTAACACATATGTACCTGTCGCCTTCAAAAAGTGTGATTCCCAAATAGTTTGTCTTCCCTCACAATCCAGCTCTTATTTTATTGAAATTTTGTCCGATTTGCATTACCAGCAGTCTGCCCACAAAAAAGTCTGATCATAGCAAAACAGGATCTTTAACTCTTCCAAACAACAGTCTGGAAATAGAAACCCAAGTGTGGGTAAATATGGCCTCAGCTTCATAAAGGTTTCGAGGTTCATGTAAGACAAAACCAGGATGGCAAACTTTGAGCAGTCCATCTGCTAGCTGGTACCATTCTGAACCTGTGTTTCCTAAACCATATAAGAATGGTCCAATTATTATTTTTTGTCAAGTTTTTTATTTTATTTTACATATACACATCAATACATGAATTGTGTGGCACCTGGATATCATATATTTTGATGCAATTAAGAATAACAATCATATTTGTTGAATTCATCAAACTTATGTAATTCTAATGTTAATGTATATATTTGTATTTAGTTATAGTTTTTCATTATTTAATTATTCAATGTTTCAATATATTATTCTAATGTCAATCACAATATTGTTTAAACATACATGATAATTCCATTATTCAATTTCTAATCTTCCCTCTAATTATTGCTTTTATCTCATTATACAAAAATGTGAATATTAATAATCTCCCCTCTCTTATTTCTCCATTCTAATTTTTAATCATGCCACCATTATATTTCAAAAACATTTCCTTTTTACCCCATCTCTTATCCACATTAACATTTTAATTATAATTCACTTTCATTTTAATACCAAAACAATAGTAATATTAATCATATTCATTACATTCATCAAGCTAATATAGTTCTAATATTAATGTATATATTTCTGTTAAGTTATGCTATTCCATTATTTAATTATTTCAATGTTTCTATATATTCTTCCAATATTATTTCAACATGCATAATAATAACACCATTCAATCTCTAATTTTCCCACCTTATTACTAATTTTATTTTATTATATAAAAGTGTATATACTAATATTTCCCCATTTTCTTATTTCTATCTCTATTCTAGTTTTTAATCATCCCTCTCTTAAAGGATAATTCCTTTCTAACCATCATCTCTTGTTTGCATTAGTAGTTTAATTCATGTTTTTTGACTTGGCTCCTATATTCCTCTCTTAGATCTTTGTTTCTGTCTGCATCCACATCCTGACTATTCAATCCAAATATTTTTCCCATTTCTACCTTCTTCCACTGTCTAGCTTTCAAAGTATCTACCCATTCCCCTGTTTCCCTTTCAAAAATATATTCTTGTGTCTCCAGGTCTCTTTTTAAATTTCTTGAAATATTTTCCCTTTGCTTTATTTTGTCAGTCATTATTTTTATTGTTGTCCCCTTCTTTTCTTCTTCTTTTGTTTGCTGATTCATCTGCTCTATTTTTCTTCCATTCTTTCTGTTGGTTCCTCCCTTTCCTGTGCATCTTGATCTTTACTCATTATCCCTTGTATTATATTTTCCAGCTTTCCCTCTATTCTATGCATTATTTTCTTAATCTCCTTGTGGTTTCTTATTATAATGCCCTTTATACTTTCATACATCAATGCCATATCTTCCAGAGTTCCACTCATTTCCTTCTAATGGAGCATCTCCTCTTGTTTTAATAGGTCCTGCTCTTATCCAGTAGTCCGGGAACCATATATTCAAGCCTAAAATTGCTCTTCAAAAAATACATTGATCATAATTCCTTATGTCCCATAGTTAATCCTTCAGTTCCTTTTAAGTAGTACAGGAAGTTGTTCAAAATCTCTTTATAAATTCAGTCACGTATTATGATATTCAGGGGTCACTTTAATTAGACATCTTCCTCACACTTAAGTCTCCAGTAGTCATAGGGTAAATGCATATAACTCAGTAAATATCTTCATGGTCCTCCAGATCAGTATTGTTTATTCCATATCAGAAATCTTACCAGGCTTGTAAATATATGTTGTATTTCCTTTCATCAGCAGGTGGCACTCTCAGCTTAAATTTCAACGTTACAATTTCAACGTTACAACTCAACCAACCAGTTTCAATCCAATTTGATTTTAATTAAATTTATAAAAGCAGGGTTAATTTTTAAAGTAAATAGTTCATCATTTTAAAATGCCTTCCCAAAACAATGCTTTCCCAATTTAAAAATCCAATTTTTTTTATTTTTAAAGGTATTTTGTTTTTCTTCCTTTGATCTTTTCATTCCAATCTAATATTTTTCTCAAAATTTTCACTCACTGCTTTTACAAGTAGTTCTGAGCAAATAATTCTTCTGGGTTTTTCCTTTTGGGGTTAGGTTTGAAGTAAAAAGAAATCCTCTCACCCAGTTCCAGACACTGTTCACTAACTCTGCTGTGGCACTCATCTTAGCTGTCCCTCAACTGTCCCAGCTTCATGGCAGCTATCTTTAGGCTGCCTCTTCTCCTTGTGGCTCAGAGGGAAAAGAAAGCCCTGGGTCAGGCAAGAGAGATGTAGCTCTCTGCGACCTTACAGGGCTCCCCTCTTTGCTTCGCTGGCCCTACAGGGTAGCTTTGGCTTCTTTCAATGGGGAGAACTTGGCATGGGAGCATGGAGACCTGAAGTTGGAAGTCTTAGAATGGTCTGATTATTTATGATTTATCCCTCCACAAGAACAAGGTTCCTTCTCCATTCCATCCCAAGCTTTATCCCTAAATATCATCCAGTATTCTTATGCTTTTTAAAAATAGGATATGGTCTATCTCAACAACTGCTGCCAGATAAAGACACTCTGTATAAATTAATAGCTTCCATTTCCTTTCTCAGAATAAAAGGGCCTCTCAGGTAAATTGCAATTCAATGCTTTTCAAGAAATAGCTCTGCATATGAATACACCTGCATCATATGAAAAGACAAACTGAATAGAGTATAAGGACAAGCATGCATACTATACATGGATGTTCATCTAGCAGAAGATTTTACAATATGGCTTATAAGTCCCAGCATTGAAGGAATTCTGCTTTATTGGGGTTTCCACTTATAATGTACTATAAAATATCAGAATTATGCAAGCCATTATATTCTCTGTAACACTCTATAGATGTAAATGATAAACTTTGAAGAAGCAAGTTCGGGGGAATATTGACACTTTTTAATGATGGTGTTTAGGTGGATTCCCGAGAATATAATGAATAACTCCCCCAAAAACCCACCACACAAATAAATGGATCATAAAACAAAACATCCCAGAGTTCTTACTCAAGGCAAAAATGACCTGCTCAATATATCTTACTTAGAACAGATTATGTGAAGTCCTTGCTCTTTTAGAAAAGGTTCTAATATTGTGAAAGATGAAAGGAAAAAGAAAAAAGAAGATAATCAAAGCAAGTTTAATAAACTCAGTTTCAGTATTGATGGATGCATACTCCCAATACATCATTGGAAGAATTGAAGATCAGATTAAGGACAGATTGTCTAGAAAATCTATTTGGTTGTGAAGAGTTAACAACAACTTGATGGTAAATAATCTGTTATGGATCTTCAACATCTATTCACAAAGGTGTGGCAAGTATATGGATAATTATGTCCATAACTTTAATATATCTCATACGGGAGAAAGTAATCACAAGTGTGCTGTATTACTGAATGCTAGATTTTGGAAACAAAAGCATGTATATGAAAATTCCAGAAGTCAATATTAAAATAAAGAGGCTAGGCCTGGAAATCAATAATTCAGTAAAAGCTACACTGAATGTTTTAGAAGAATATTGCAAATGTAAATGGTAAGCCATTATTGTTGAATGGCTTAAACAGCTTAAACCAGATATCTTTACCTGGAATGACCATGGATGCTTGGAGTTTACATGAAGTTTTTAAATGAAATAGTCCATTGGAAGGGAGCTCCATCAGATATAATGCTTTTATCCAATAAATCTGATTAAATTTGGAAGTTTGTTAATTAAGTGGTCCTTCACTTTGTTTTATTTTATTTTTGTAAAAAGTGAGGTTCTAATAAAGAATAAAATAACTTATAACGAACCCTATATTCCAATAGACATGGGGAAAGTTTAATGACATTGTTTAGGAATTAGTTAGATAAATTAAGAAAGAGCTGTTTAATGTAATGATGAGGGATTAGCCTAGAAACCAAAAGATGATGAATTCTTTTGTCTTAGATATGAAGACAGCTAACTGGTTTTGGGTCAGTTACTCTCTCTCAGCTGTAGTAAAGAGACAGTGGCTAACCAGTTCTTAAATCGTGCCAAGAAAATTGCAGGGAGTAGTCTAGACAATCACTTAGAATCAATTCTAATTCAAAGGCATACACAAAAAAGACAAATCAATCTGAGATTGGATTATATCCCATTTAGAAAGTGATCAAAGATTGAATCGTCATCTTAGAAGTGATTCTAAACCTCAGATAGCTCCTTTAAGTTTTGACCAGGAGTTTAAAACTCTATTTCATTGAGGGGATGCATCAGGTTTGTGATTGACTTCAGGGGGGAATGGATGTGGCCAGGGTGGGCATGGCCATCTCAATGTCACTCATGTTGGGGGTGCCTATGATGGCCTGAGCACTCTGCCAGTGAAAACAGAGCTCAGGAGAACCACATGCGGCCCTCCTGAGCTCCATTTTCTCTGGAAGAGGCACCGCGGGCTGGTCCTTCACTGTTTCCAGGGTGGTCCCATGGGCCAAATCTAAGCATCCCCCGAGCTGGATATGACCCCTGGACCTCTAATTTGATACCCCTGATATAGACCATTGCTATGACAAAGGGCAGCTTTTGCTCTGCTTCAACTGAGAGTCTCCTGCACTCTTTCCAGAATAATTTAATCAATTTATGTTTAGATTTGTCTAACACACACCAATAGACTGCTTACTATTGGGTGGTTTTTTCCCTATTTATCTGTTGTCATATTATTTGTACTAGTCTTTTGCCAACTATTTTGAATCATATCTTAATGCCGGTATATCTTAATATACCTTCTGTGATTATCCTGATATTTTATATAGCATCTTACTGACTCTTCCATGCATTCATGCAATCAGCCAAACATAACAGTTGATCTTTACTTGCTTTGATGAGAAGAAGTTGAATGTAGAATTTAGTTTAGATTGTCAAAGGAAAGTTATCATAAGGTAAGGAGCATCAGAAAGTAGGTATCAGCCACAGATCCTAGCTGGCATTAAAGGTAGAGTCTTGAATTCCAGTAAAGAGGATTCAGGAAAGAAGATGAAAGCCAGAAATGGTAATGATAGCTGGCAGCAAAAATGGCTGAAAAGAACTTAGACACTGCCAGTATATAGCAAACAAGTAGCAAAACCCAGTAGAGGCTAATAAAATCAAATAGAACTAGTGCATTACAAGATTTTTGGGAGGCTGTAAAAATGGCACTTCATGAAGAATTCTGTTGAGGTGCAAGGAAATCTTTCCACTCACTTTAAAAAACTTTGTGATTCTGAAGATGACAAAAGATAAGAAAATCAGAAAAGGAAAAAATGGAGAGAGAGAGAGAGAGAGAGAGAGAGAGAGAGAGAGAGAGAGAGAGAGAGAGAGAGAGAGAGAGAGAGAGAGAGAGAGAGAGAGAGAGAGAGAGAGAGAGAGAGAGAGAGAGAGAGAGAGAGAGAAACACAACCTGAGGTTTGGATGGCATTTTTTTAGCGTTATGTGGGTGAAAATGCCTATATGGTATCCATTCCATTCTATATCATCCATATATTAGCATAGGCTTTCCCTTATCCACTGGTGAAACCACTAGTGATATTATAGAAGGACCACATTTCAAAAGACTGCCACATAAGCCTTTTAGCCTACAATGATATATAGGCTGAAGGCTGAAACTGACAAAGCATTTTTTGCCTCAAAGAAATCAGTAAATATAATAACTTAATTATACCCATCAAGATATGAAAATCTTATAGACATACAATACAGCTTCTCCCTTCACAGAACAATTAGACAATTATCACACCCAGAGGGGAAAAAAATTCTTCCTAAAAGACTTCATGCATTCCCTCAAAACATTGTCAACATGTTTGCATACCTCATCTTCACACATCTACGCATCTCAATTCACTATAAGTATTACTGTCCCTAACCTTTTCACTCATGGCCACCTTTGAGAGCTATCCTGCATATTATGCTGTCAAATAAACCATACTCCTCTTCAAACAGTTATCCCATGTTTTTTTATGATTTGGCTAGGATTCGAACTCATAACTTTCTTCTGACAGTATGTTAAAATTAATACAGATTTCAAAAATTATTGTTAGGTGTGCCATAATATGGAATAAATATAAACCCAGTCTGTGTCCAAAAATATTATTATCTGTTTCATCCCCTGTCAACAGATCCTCATATCTCCATGTATTTCATCACATGATATTCACAAAAACCAAGATCATGTTGGACCAGACCAGGAGTGGGATTCAAATTTCTTAATAACCAGTTCTGTGGGCATGGCCTAATTTGTGGGTTTAGCTTGGTGGTCACATAACTGGGTGGGTGTGGCTTGGTGGTCACGTGACCGGCCAGGGCATGGCTTGGTCACATGACCAGCCAGGTGTGATTTGGTGATCATATTACCAGTTGGGCATGGCCAACTCAACATCACTTCTTTGCCCTAATGACTTTAAGTATAAAAAAAGATATACCAAAACAAAAGGTAGTTTATTATGTTATGTCTTTAATGCTTAAATAATAAAAAGGTACAAAAAACTATATTGTTACAACATTTTAAAATATTAATCAAAAGCTATTACACAACAAAACTTTACAAAAAGCAATAAAACTTATTTAAAGTACTGCCAGATTGCTTTTTTATTAGTTTCCACAGTTAGTTTTCTTTTATTTAACATGATCATCAGCTGTGTGATGTGCCTGTAACCATTTCTTTACTAAAGAAACAGTCCCATCTTGCAGAAGTAAGCCAATTAGATAGATTGTCAGGAGGTTTGTTATACTGGAAACCATTAGGTGACTTTTGCCCTCTGAACATATTATGTTCATCAACAAGAAGCACCTTTCTGCCTCTGCTGAACTGACTGCAATAGTTCTAATAATATCCCTAGCCTTTTTAATGCTGCAAGGAATTGTATATTTTTCTAATCTTTTAATACATTTTCTATGAAATCACGATAATCATTAATATTGATTTCATGATTGAAAATTTCACCAAATGCAACCAATTGTTCTTCAGCTGCTCTCCATGGAACCACCACTTCTTCAATATTCTAATAATCTAGCTCCAAATAATTTAGAAATTTTAATTTATCAGTGTCTTTAAATTGGCAGCCTGTTTTTAAATGTTCGCAATCTATCAATCTTTTCTTCAAATTAGTTACAATGCTTTCTATAAGTTTTTCATAAGGAAGTCCCTCCAATCGATGATTTTGTATAAAATTTATATTTTTAAAGGTTTCTGAAGTAATTTATCCATCAACCTTTTTTTCATATGCACACTTTTCCTCTATAAGCATTTCAAATGATTTAATTGATCTCACCACAAGTTTTTCAGCTTTTGTAATGTATGTTTCTCACTTGCAATGCATTAGAAAGAAGAGATATTTCAGTTAGGACATCAATCATCAAGGCCAAATCAGTGAGAAAATATCTGAGTATTTTTTATTTGAAATGAAAAATTGATGTAGCACTGGATAAGCACACCACACAGCTAGGATTGATCTTAAACTACAGGCAGCCTATCTTGATCCAAAAACTCTACTAATTTTTATAATTTCAATCTCAAATTGTTTGAAAATTTTGTTAAGTTCAATTAGGTTCTTATTCGATTGATGGAAAATAGAATATTTTTATCAATACAAATCTGGAAATGATTTATTTGCTTTATTTCCCTTTATTTCCCTAATCATCTAAAACAAGTTGCAGACGATGGTTTAAACAGTGCCATATTATAATATTTGGAAACTCTTTGGCTATCCTAGTGCTTAACCCAGATTTTCTCCCAAGCATAACACTGGCTCCATCAGAACAAAATCCAATTAAATGTTTCTCCAGATAGTTCCTATTAAACCCAACTTTATTCATAACTGAACAATATATCATCTCTGCATCTTGTTTATCTAATTCTACTAGCTCATGGAAAATTGTTGGTGAGAAAGTTGGATTCTCAATTTTTAAGTACAGTATAAGAACTGGTTTGGAAGATATTGTTGAGGCTTTGTCAATTATCAAACAGATTTTGCAAGTTTTCTCATTAATTTTGCTAAATAAATGTTTCCTGATGTCTTTTGCAATGAAATCTACTATTGCAACTGCAGTTTTACGTGAATTCAACCATTTCCAAATCTAAACCATTTTTATTTTCAATTCAGTCAGATCTTCTACATATGAAAATGGTCTGCACATTTGTGCCAGACTATACACTGTAGTAAACACTTGACATGTACTACCCAAATATTTCTCAGTCATACACTCCAATCCTTTGCTTATCACTTCCTGCTCACATTGCTTCAACTTCTCTGTACAAATTTTATGAGCTTTAGATGGGAAATGTTCCTTCAGTTTCTTTCTGAGAGAAGCTTGCTGTGTTTCTTTATTCTTTCCTGATGGTTCAATTTAGAAATTCTTCCATTCCTTTGCTTCATGGACACTTTTTTCTTTGGTTGAAATTTCAAATCTTTTGCAATGCTTGCAACCTATTTTTCTCTGGGAAACTTCCAATCGATTATATTGTTCCCTAAAATTGTTGTACTGCTGCAATGTCCAGCACTTAGGAAGATTCCTTCCAATGTCCTACTCAGTTCTTCCAGTACTTGATAATGTGCTGCTGCTCCTTTCCCCTGGTTACAGTGTGCATGATGTGATGCTGGTGCTGTTTTCCCCTGGTAGCAATGTGGATGATATGATGCTGATGCTGCTTTTCCTAGGTTGCAGTGTGGATGATGTGCTGGTGCTGCTTCCCCCAGACTCTATTGGTTGTGGTTGTGACTCTTTTGGATCTTCTTTTGTTTTCTTGCCGAAGAAAGCAAGCCATTTGCCTTTTCATTTTGGTAATGTACTGCAAAATAAAATCAATGTAGTGGTTTGGACTTGACTGTTGTAGTAAGTTAAGTGATGAAGGCAGTGGCAAGCAAAGAAAGTGGGCGAGGAACGGAGATCAGTAATATTCACTTTTAAGAGTCTCTGACATTATAGCTAGTTAGTGTTTAGAAGATGTTATGAAAAAGAAGCAAGTTTCACAGACAAGACAGACAAAACTGAACATGGATTTGAAAATGAGTCTATAAAAAAGATGTTGCACTGTGTATATAAAAGAATGCCAGATATTTTAATAATTACAATTCATTAATTGAAAAAGAGACACTTAAAATGGAAATACTATTAACAAACCAAGGGAGTTTGTTATTTTGTGCCAGTAGTGCCATAAAAATCTTTTCTAGCAAAGACCTATAATCCCTACTGGAGTGCTCTGTCTATAGCAGAGAGAGGAGAGAGGGGGGGGGGGGGGAG
>BLBF01000019.1:25079469-25099543 GCA_015471245.1 Laticauda colubrina
TGTTTAGCTTGTCTACCTAACCCTGGTTGGGGAACCCAGGCTTAACAGAGCCCTCAACATTGTTATCTATTGTTCATGGCTGCAACATGTTCTGATTTGAATGAGTGCTTCAAATTGGAGATCAAGACATGTTTAGTTTAAGATATTTTACTTGAATTCATAATCCTGGATTGTTGACCAGAAAAATTGTTTGGGATAATTACGCTGCTGACCCAACTGACTTGTTTCCTTGGCCAATTATTTTCAGGTAACTTTAAGTTCACAGCTATGATGTGTTTCTCTAGCCACTTCCATTTATTCATGCTTCCAAGCTGCAGACATTAACTTACAAATGTGAACATAAGATATCTTGAGGAAAGGAATCAACAAATATATATCAACATTTCAAATTATACATCTTATGTAAACCTGATTTTGCTAAGAATGATGGTACTTCACTCATTGGGAGAAATGAAAAATCTCTAATACTTCAGATCAAAGTGTCTTTGCCTTTTCCATCTTGTTTGTAATAATGTTTAGTCTATGATGTACACAAGCTTGCTGAATACCAGATATTCATGGAGAACAGCTTTCCCTTACTTATGCCTTCCAGTATAGCAGTATATCAATAACTCATAGCATCCCTAGCCATCATGACTATTAATGATGGAAGCTGGAATCCAACACTAGAAGTTGCTTTCCTCCACATAATTCTTTAGATTTCAATTCAGAATTTGACAGAACTAGAAATCTATGGTCATATGACTACCATAGGCCTTTTAGAAAAAGTCCTAATTGATCTTATGGCACTTAGAATACTGTTCCAGCTGTGCCCATGGGATACATCATATCTTGTTTTAGTGTTCTTCATATTTTTTCATGTTCACTATAATTTCTCTTGTTTTGTTGCAGACTTTGTTCCTGGCTACAGTGAGAAGTAAATTAAAACATTTCCGTTTATTGTAATTTTTGATTTGCCATCAGATATCACATTTTTTTTTAGATTGGAGGTACAATTGCCCCCAGATCAGCTTTTAAATTGCCCAACTTTTTGTTCCTGTTGTACTATCAACAATAGTAATTAATGACTTCACACTTAGTCATTGCCTGGGGAGGCCTCTACTTTAGATCTAATTTAAATTAGCAGGTGCCTAAATAAAGCTTTTGGGATGTTTATTATAAATAAATGAAAGCAGTCAATAAAGGATCAGTGCCAGGTGTTTAGGCAGTTCCTCTACAACATAAAGCCCCTGTCACACAGCACCAATGGATGGAAAGAGGATTTGTGGGTAGTTGATAGTGGAGCATCTCAGTGTATTACTAAAAATAGAGAGAGGTTTGTAACAATGTCCACGAGTAAGCAACATGCATCATTGGCAAATGGATGGAAGATGAAAGCATCTGGTGAAGGTATTGCATATTGTTCATGTGTAAATGAGCATTTAACAATGTTATATGTAATTAAACTGAAATTTAATTTATCAGTAAAGCCCCTGTCACACAGCACCAATGAATGGAAAGAGGATATAAAAAGGAGAGAAACACTTGCCATCCGTTGGTTAACGCGATGCATCCATTCTGTACTCACTGCATCCTTTTTTCATACTCTCTATCCGTCCAGCATCCGTCTACTGACATTTCATCCGCTCAAAAAGTTTTGAGCTGCACAAAACTTTTTGAGCAGAAAATGTATCCAACGCATCCGTTCTGCATCCGCTACGCATATGGGGAACATCCGTTAGATATCCATCGTCATCCGTTATGTGTCCGCTATATCCGCCAGGCATCCACTGCACATCTGCGCAATTTGCATCTGCTCCAGCGGAAAATGGACACAGGGAGGAAGCAAAACGGACGCAGAACGGACACGCAGCATTAGTAGCATGGACGGAGAAAGGATGAAAGAGGATGCAGCTCGCATACAAAGCATTAAAATGGAAAAAACGTTTGCAGAGGGGACCTATCTCAGATATTAAGGATGTCTAGAGGATGCCTAGAGGATGCAAAAGGACACCGAGCGGAAAAACTATATTTCCTATAAAAAGGGGGAGGAACTTACCTGGATCTCACTTTCAGTCCAGCAGCCCTGCGGTGCAGACCTCTTCAGCCTTGCTCTTGCTCCTGCTCTTCCACAGCATCCAGTCATATCCACCAAGGATCATCACACACTCCTTTTGGTAGCCACCATCGTTTTACAACAGTGCGAAGCCATCTACAGGCTCTTTCACCTGTTCTACGCGAAGAAAAGGAGGCGGCCAAGAAGTGTCTGGGTCCAAAGATGGATTGCCAGAAGAGCAGAGTAGGGACTGTATAACAAGCTGATGGTGGAGCTGAGGAACGAAGACCCTCGTGCATTCCAGAACTTCATGAGGATGCCTCCAGCCATGTTTGACGAAGTTGTGGAGTGGCTGAGACCCAGGTTGACCAAGCAGAGCACCAACTTCTGGGCCAGCCTGGACCCTGGGCTCAAGGTGGCACTCACTCTGTGCCACCTGGCCTCAGGGACCACCTACAGGAGCATGCAGTAAGGCTGGAGGGTGCCACACAACACCATCAGCATTGTGGTCAGAGAAGTGGTGCAGGCCATCATCGAAGAATAGCTGGAGGAGCTCCTCCAGTGCCCCTCCACTGAAGGAGGCTGGAAGAAAGTTGAAGAGCAGTGGTAATAGAAGTGGAACTTCCCCCACACCGTTGGAGCCATAGATGGGAAGCACGTGGCCTGCAAAGCTCCAGCCAACTCAGGGTCCACTTATTTCAACTACAAGGGCTTCTTCAGCATCATCCCCTTCGCCATGGTTGACGCTGACTGCAAGTTCATGTACATTGATGCTTCAGGCAACGGGTCAGCTTCAGATGCCCAGGTATACAATGCCAGTCACCTCAAGGAGGGGCTGGAACGCAACCTCATCATGGGCTGTGGATGTGCAAGGCCCCAACAGAGCTTCACGTGAAGGGAAGAAGCAGCGCAACCTCCTGAAACACTGGTGCAACTCCCCAGCTGGAGCAGTGGATTGGCAAGACAGGATGGTAGATGCTTCATGGATGCTTCCGTAAGCCTGTCTCATCACATGGATGAGATTGTGCCATGTATGTTGAGTGGGCCTACAATGAACAGGGCATTTAATAAAGAGTTGTGTTTATGTTGAAATGTGTTGATCAATGAATACATTGTTATTGATAATAAAGGGCCCTAGGTGTGGCACCTGGGAGGGTGGACCATACAGTCCCACTATGCTTGCACTGGAGGTTTATCTATCCCACAGCTATTACCCATTCCAAAGGTATCCCTGCCCATCCCACTGCTATCTTAAACCATCCCACAAGCATGCAAAGGCTTAAACCATTTCTAAAAGTTTCCACCAAGACTTTATTTAATAAAATAAATGAAGCCAGTGTGTGAAGCAAAGATCATCTTTATTAATAACAAACTGTAAAAGCAAAATGACCCAAGTGTCCCAAGGAAAGATAAAGTCAACAGGTAGCCACCCAGTCTCTGGCACTCTTCTTAGTCACTCTGAGGTGTGCCCAGTCTCAGGGGTGAAGGGTCCAGGTGCTGTGGAGGTGGCTGCTGCTGGAGTGCTGGTCTGAGGCATCATTGGGGTGCCTGGCCCTGAGAGGACAACAGGGGACAGTGTGTGGAGGAAGCTCTCAGAGAGCTGGCTCAGTCCTGTGATGTTGAGAGCCCCTTCGTCCAGGACATGGGGTGTCAGCCCCAATACCAATGACAGATGTTCTGAAGCCGGGCTTGGCTGTGGGGTGGAGGAAGGAGCAGTGTAGTGGGGATGTCTGGTCTGCAGGTGAGCGAGGTGAGGCGTGGGTGGCATCTGTGGCATTGGTGGCATCTTTGGTGTGGGTGGCATCTGTGGCATGGGTGGCGTGGGTGGCATCGGTGGCGTGGGTGGCATTGGTGGCATCAGTTGCATCGGTGACACCGGTGGCATTCAGTGTACCTGTGCCTGGACTGGGAAGGGCTGCCCGTGCTGCTGGAGCTCCTGGTAGCTGTAGCCTTGGTAGGTGAGAGCCTGTGGAAAGCCTTGGAAGGGCAGTGACATCACCTGGGGTGGAGAAGCAGACCTGGGCTGGGTGGGAGCAGGTTCAGTTGGGTCTGGAGGGTTGTGAAGAAGACCGGTGATCCTGTTTTTTATCACCTGGTACTGTGATTCCGACATGTTCATGTGGGTCTGGTTGACGTAGGTGAGGAAGTGCTTGCGGTTTGAGGATGGGAAGTCGGTGTGTACCAGCTGAGAGAGGAGATCTATGCTGCTTCTGATGGTGTCCCTGATCTCCAGCAGGACAGTGTGGCTCTGCCCTTCCTGTCTGCCTCTCTGCCTGCTTTCTGTGGAGGTGCAGCTGGGGGTGGATGTGTATTGTTCTCCGGTGGAAGTGTCCTCTCCTTGCTCCCACTGAGTCAGGGGGTCCTCCACACGTTCCACCATGGGGAGTGCAGCTGTCGGGGGGGTCTCCATCGTGGCACGCTCCACAGATACCTGCCTGGACACAGGAGCTGACTCTTGGCCAGAAGAGGACTGGCTTTCTGCGGGCTGCCTGAGAGAGAAGGTTGTGAGAGGGGCTGCTCCTTGGTGGTGGATCTCACCCTCCAAGAAGCTGCACTTGGCCATCATGTAAGTCTCTCGGTCCGTCAGCTTGACTGTGGCCTGGCCAGATTTCTTGAGGTGCAACTTCCCGTATCAGGTGTGTATGTGCTTCCACCAGCCAAGGAGCACCTCCGAAGTGTAGCCCAGGCTCTCCGCCTTCTCTCTCCAAGCAGCCTGCTTCGTTTTGGTATCTTGATAGAGCCTGTGTCGCTTCTGCCAAAGATACTCGTTCTCCCTCAGCCATTCCAGCACCTAATCCTCATGTTCCTCTTTGATGGAGTATTGCCTCCTCTCCCATTCTCGTTCACACGTATGCCTCTTCGTCCCTCTGGCAGGGCCATTTGGGCCCTCATTAGAGGGGCTTCGAGGTTGTAGGGGCTGCTCCTCCACACCACCACCAGCACCAGCAGCAACAACAACAGTAGCAGCAAAAGCAGCACCAGCAGGACCAGGATCAGCAGCAGCAGAGTAAGCACCAGCAGCGCCAGCAGGACCAGCAGGACCAGGAGCACCAGCAGCAGAGTAAGCACCAGCAGCGCCAGCAGTACCAGCAGGACCAGGATCAGCAGCAGCAGAGTAAGCACCAGCAGCACCAGCAGCACCTGGAGCACCAGCAGCACCAGCAGGACCAGGAGCACCAGGAGAACCAGCAGGACCAGCAGGAGGAGGAGCAGCGCCAGCAGAGTAAGCACCAGCAGAAGCACCAGCACCAGGAGCAGCACCAGCAGAGTAAGCACCAGCAGAAGCACCAGCACCAGGAGGAGCACCAGCAGGGTAAGCACCAGCAGAAGTACCAGCACCAGCAGAGTAAGCACGAGCAGAAGCACCAGCACCAGAAGAGTCAGCCCCAGCAGCAGAAGCCCCAGCAGAAGCAGAGTCAGGGCCAGGGGGTGGGATGGTGGCCCTGTCCCTCTTGCCAGGGCTGGCAGCAGATGACAGAGGCTTTCTCTTCTTCCCCATGGTTGTGGGCTGGCTGGCTGGCTGGTTGGCTGTCTGTCTGGCAGGCTGGCTGGCTGGAGCTGTGTCTGGCAGCAGGTCTTTCCTCTGAATGGTGACCTGCTTGCGAGCTGCTTCCCTTTATATCCGCGGGGCTGACGCAATGCATCCTGCCCGTATGCACAGTGAATTTTCTGTATCCGCTAGGCATCCGCTAGGCTTCCGCTCTGCATCCGCTTCATCCGCTCTGCCTCCACTCTGCATCCGTTCCTTCTGCTGCGCGTCTGCTTCACTGTGCTCCCCCGGAAGCCCTGCGGATGTACCATCCGCTTCCATCCACTTGGCTTCCGTGGAGGAATCCGCTTTCCATCCTGGCTACGTCCTCCCCCCGTCCGTTCCTTTCCATTGTTGTCCGCTCTGGTTATGCAAATTCGGGGCACTTTTGAGAGCGGATAACAACAGATGGAACATTTTCTCGTCCTTTTTACTGTGTCCTTTTTACAAACGTTTTGCATCTATCGGCCGATGTGACAGGCCCTTAACCTTTCATTAAGGGGGTCATCTTGAATTGTTCTTATTACATTTTGTTACTGCCGCAGGTTGAGGTGAGGAGAAATTGTGAAAACTGTTCAGTCAAAGTGATTCACTGCTTTGCTTCACAGACATGGCCTCACTAAATGAACTTTGGGTCTGTTCATGGACATTCATTTTATTTCTCCAAGAAGCAATATCTAGATTAGTTTTGATACAAATAGTTATTTGACTAAATTGGATAGCAGTAAGAGATAATCATATGGCAGAAATGGGATTTTTTTCTTAGTTCCCAGAAATTTTGCATGGTTGTCACCATCTGCTTTTCATTGGGAAATCTTGAATTAGCTAAGATTCCCCATCTGCCCCCCAAGGTGGTATGAAAATTCTCTTTAACAGCAGTTGTTCCTAGGTTGCATAGTAGAATGGCATGTGTTGCACTTTTTGGTATTTTCAGTGGTTCAGAAGACAGCAATGGGCCAAGGACTTCAACATCCATCTGCTGTCACCCAATACTTTTTAAAGTGAAGAGCAAGTATGCTGAGTGTCATACTGAGATTAAAAAAAAACCCATACTCAAGGCTATTTTGAATCATGAGAATTTTGGGGTAATGTTGGCCAGTCACTCTCTTTCAGCCCACCTTCTTTACAGACTTATTGTTTGGATTAAATAAGGAAAGAGGTTTTACCTGCAGAAAAGGGGCAACATAGCAAATGCAATAATAAAATAAAAACAAATAAATGGCTATTGCCATGCCTCAGCATAATTTGTGTATACACTGTTGTTCATGTCAGGTTCCGCTTTGCTGCAAATAAAGACCAGCACACTTTGAGGGTTTTTCTGTCAATGTTTTTATTTTCTTTGCGGAACAGCATGAACTGACTAGCACAAACAAAAAATGTTAGTAAAGTCAGCTCGAATTGCTGAACTTTGCCTGTGACTAATAAAGGCTGCCTACCACTCCACTTCCCCCACATCTGACAATCAAATCCCCAAAATGCAAATGCCACTCTTCCCCGGCCTATTGCAGCCTTGTTAAACAAAACCTCCACCACACTCAGTGATTAGAATTCCTAAAGCCCCTGTCACACTGCACCAACGGATGGAAAGAGGATGTAAAATGGAGAAAAACACTTGCTACCATTGGTTAATGTGATGCTTCCGTTCTGTACTCACTGGCTCCGTTTTGCTTCCTCTCTATCCGTCCAGCATCCGTCTATTGACATTTCATCCGCTCAAAAGGTTTTGAGCTGCTCAAAACTTTTGAGCGGAAAATGTATCCAATGCATCCATTCTGCATCTGCTAGGCATACGGGGGACATCCGTTCTGCATCCGTGGGCATCTGTTACGTGTCCGCTACATCCGCAAGGCATCCGCACAACTCGCATCCGGTCCAGCGGTAAATGGACACAGGGAGGAAGCAGAATGGATGCGGAACTCACACGCAGCGTTAGTAGCATGGACAGACAAAGGATGAAAGCGGATGCAGCTCGCATACAAAGCATTTAAAATGGAAAAAACATTCGCAGAGGGGACCTATCTCAGATATTAAGGATGTCTAGAGGATGCCTAGAGGATGCAAAAGGACACATAGGGGGAAACCTATATTGCCTATAAAAAGGGGGAGCAACTCACCTGGATCTCACTTTCAGACCAGCAGCCCTGCTGTGCAGACCTCTGCAGCCTTCATCTGACTCTTGCTCTTCCACAGCATCCAGTCATGTCCACCTTGGATCGTAACAAACTCCTTTTGGTAGCCACCATCGTTCTGCAACAGTGCGAAGCCATCTACAGGCTCTGTAAACTCTACTACGGGAAGAAAAGGAGGTGGCCAAGAAGCATCTGGGTCTGAAGATGGATCAGGAGAAGAGCAGAGTATGGACTGTACAACAAGCTGATGGTGGAGCTCAGGAACGAAGACCCTCATGCATTCCAAAACTTCATGAGGATGCCTCCAGCCATGTTTGACGAAGTTGTGCAGCGGCTGACACCCAGGTTGACCCAGCAGAGCACCAACTTCCAGTCCAGCCTGGACCCTGGGCTCAAGGTGGCACTGACTCTGCGCCACCTGGCCTCAGGGACCATCTACAGGAGCATGCAGTACGGCTGGAGGGTGCCACACAACACCATCAGCATTGTGGTCAGAGAAGTGGTGCAGGCCATCATCGAAGAATACCTGGAGGAGCTCCTCCAGTGCCCCTCCACTGAAGAAGGATGGAAGAAAGTTGCAGACCAGTGGTATCAGAGGTGGAACTTCCCACACACCGTTGGAGCCATAGATGGCAAGCACGTGGCCTGTAAAGCGCCAGCCAAGTCAGGGTCCACTTATCACAACTACAAGAGCTTCTTCAGCATCATCCACTTCACCATGGTTGATGCTGACTACAAGTTCATGTACATCGATGCTTCAGGCAACAGGTCATCTTCAGATGCCCAGGTATACAATATCAGTCACCTCAAGGAGGGGCTGGAATGCAACCTCATCATGGGCTTCCCAGATCCAGAACCCCTGCCCAATGACACGCAAGATGTGCCCTACTTCATCATAGGGGATGACGCCTTCTCCCTCAGAACCTACCTCATGAAGCCCTACACTTCCAGACTCCTCACCCGTGAAGAGAGGATCTTCAACTACAGGCAGTCCAGGGCAAGGCGGGTGGTGGAGAACGGCTTTGGCATCCTGGTCAACAGGTTCCAGGTACTCCTCACCACCATGCAGCATCGCTCAGAGACCGTGAGGATGATCGTGGAAGCTTGCTGCATCCTGCACAATCTCATGCGCACCCGCTACCCAGTGTTGCAGAACAGGATCGTGGACCTTCAACAAGGCAATGGGGACATGGAGCCTGGGGAATGGAGGCAAGGGCGAAACCTGATAGACATTGAGGATGTGCAAGGCCCCAATAGAGCCTCACATGAAGGGAAGAAGCAGCGCAACCTCCTGAAACACTGGTGCAGCTTCCCAGCTGGAGCAGTGGAGTGGCAAGACAGGATGATAGATGCTTAATGGATGCTTCCTTCAGCCTGTCTCATCACACTGATGAGATTGTGCCATGTATGTTGAGTGGGCCTACAATGAACAGGGCATTTAATAAAGACTTGTGTTTATGTTGACATTTGTGGATCAATGCTTACATTGTCATTGATAATGAAGGGCCATCAGTGTGGCACCTGGGAGAGTGGACCATACAGTCCCACTATGCTTGCACTGGAGGTTTATCTATCCCACAGCTATTACCCATCCCAAAGGTATCCCTGCCCATCCCACAGGTATCCCTGCCCATCCCACAGCTATTACCCATCCCAAAGGTACCCCTGCCCATCCCACAGCTATTACCCATCCCAAAGGTATCCCTGCCCACCCCACTGCTATCCTTACCCATTCCACAAGCATGAAAAGGCTTAAATCATTTCTAAAAGTTTCCACCATTTATATAATAAATGAGGCAAGTGTGTGAAGCAAAGATAATCTTTATTAATAACAAGCTGTAAAAGAAAAATGACCCAAGTCAAGTGTCCTAATAAAGTCTACAGGTAGCCACCCAGTCTCTGGCACTCTTATCGGTCACTTGGAGGTGTGCCCAGTCTCAGGGGTGAAGGGTCCAGGTGCTGTGGAGGTGGCTGCTGCTGGAGTGCTGGTCTGAAGCCCTACTGGGGTGCCTGGCCCCGAGAGGACAACAGGTGATGGTTTGTTGAGGAAGCTGTCAGACAGCTGGCTCAGCCCCGTGATGTTGAGAGCTCCTTTCTCCATGCCATGGAGTGTCAGCCCCAGTACCGATGACAGATGTACTGAGGCCGGGCTTGGCTGTGGGGTGGAGGAAGGAGCACTGTAGTGGGGCTGTCTGGTCTGCAGCGGGGTGAGGACTGGCATGGGTGGCATCGGTGGCATGGGTGGCATCGTTTTCGTCTGTGGCATCAGTGGCGTGGGTGGTATCGGTGGCATCAGTGGACCTGGTTGCAACGGTGGTGTCCAATGAGACTGTGCCTGGACAGGGAAGGGCTGCTGCCTGTGCTGCTGGACTTTCTGGTTGCTGTAGCCCTGGTAGGTGAGGGCCTGTGGAAAGCCTTGGAATGGGAGGGACATCACCTGCGGTGGAGGAGCAGACCTGGACTAGGTGGGAGCAGGTTCCTCTGGATCTGGAGGTTTGTGAAGCAGCTTGGTGATCTGGTCCTTCACCACCTGGTGCTGGGGTTCAGCCATGTCCGTGAGGGTCTGGTTGTCATAGGTGAGGAAGGGCTTGCAGTTGGAGGATGAGGAGTCGGTGTGGACCAGCTGAGAGAGGAGATCTATGCTGCTCCGGATGGTGTCCCTGATCTCCAGCAGGACAGTGTATGGCTCTGCCCCTCCTGTCTGGCTCTCTGCCTTTTTGTTGAGGTGGAGCTGGGGGTGAATGCGGGTAGGATTGTGGTGGAAGTGCCATCTCCTTTCTCCCACTGCGCCAGGGAGTTCTCCACGCGCTCCGCCACAGTTTAAACAGCTGTCCGCGGGTTCTCCACCATGGGACGCTCCACAGACACCTGCCTGGAGACAGGGACTGACTCTCGGCCAGAAGAGGACTGGCTCTCAGCAGGCTGCCGGAGAGAGAGGGTTGTGAGAGGGGCTGCTCCTCGGTGGCGGATCTCACTCTCCTGGAAGCTGCACCTGGCCATCACGTAGGTGTCTCTGTCTGTCAGCTTGACCGTGGCCTGGCCAGATTTTTTGAGGTGCAGCTTCCCGTACCAGGTGTGCATATGTTTCCACCAGCCGAGGAGCACCTCTGATGTGTAGCACAGACTCTTCCCCTTCTCTCTCCATGCAGCCTGCTTCCTTGTGGTGTCCCTGTAGAGCCTGTGTCCCTTCAGCCACAGATAGTCATTCTCTCTCAACCACTCCAGCACCTCATCCTTGTGTTCCTCCTTAATGGGGTATGAGCAGGACCAGGAACATGAGCAGGACCAGCAGGACCAGCAGGATCAGCAGGACAAGCAAGACCAGGAGCATGAGCAGGACGAGCAGGACTAGCAAGACCAGGAGCACAAACAGGACAAGCAGGACCAGCAGGATGAGCAGGACCAGCAGTACGAGGCGCAGCTACAGCAGAGTAAGCACCAGCAGAAGCACCACCGCCAAAAGCATCATCATCAGCTCTTCCAGAAGCAGCATCAGCAGAATCACCACCGCCATAAGCAGCATCAGCAGAGTAAGCACGAGCAGAAGCACCATCGCCATAAGCAGCATCATCAGCTCCTCCAGAAGCAGCATCAGCAGAATCACCACCGCCATAAGCAGCATCAGCAGAGTAAGCACGAGCAGAAGCACCATCGCCATAAGCAGCAGCAGCAGCTCCTCCAGAAGCAGAAGCAGCAGAAGCACCACCGCCAGAAGCAGCTACAGCAGAGTAAGCACCAGCAGAAGCACCACCGCCATAAGCATCATCATCAGCTCCTCCAGAAGCAGAAGCAGCAGAAGCCCCAGCCTCAGAAGAGCGAGCCCGTGCTGCAGAAGCCCCAGCAGAAGCAGAGTGAGGGACAGGGGGTGGGAGGGTGGCCCTGTCCCTCTTGCCAGGGCTGTAGCAGATGGCTGAGGCTTTCTCTTCTTCCCATGGTTGTGGGGTTGCTGGGTGACAGCAAGGCTGGCAGGCAGGCAGGCAGGTAGGCTGCCAGTAAGGCTGGCAGGAAGGCAGGCACCAAGGCTGGCAGGCAGGCTGGCAGGCAGGCTGGCAGGAAGGCTAGCAGGAAGGCTTGCAGGAAGATAGGCACCAAGGCTGGCAGGCAGACTGGCAGGCAGGCAGGCAGGCAGGCATGCAGCAAAGCTGGCAGGGAGGCTGGAAGGAAGGCTGGCAGGCAGGCTGGCAGGCAGGCTGGCAGCAAGGCTGGCAGGCAGGCGGACAGCAAGGCTGACAGCAAGGCTGGCAGGGAGGCTGGCAGGGAGGCTGGCAGGAAGTCTGGCAGGCAGGCTGGCAGGGAGGCTGGCAGGATGGCAGGCATCAAGGCTGGCAGCAAGGCTGGCAGGCAGGCATGCAAGGCAGGCTGGCAAGGCACTTGATTTGTCTGGAAGCAGGTCTTTCCTCTGAATGGTGACCTGCTTGGGAGCTGCTTCCCTTTATATCTGCGGGGCTGACGCAATGCATCCTCCCCGCATGTGCAGTGAATGCTATGCATCCGCTAGGTATCCGCTAGGCGTCCGCTAGGCTTCCGCTCTGCATCCGCTTCATCTGCTAGGCTTCTGCTGTGCATCCGCTTCATCCGCTCGGTGTCTGCTCTGCATCCACTGTATCTGTTCTGCGTCCACTTTGCTGCGCTCCCCCGGAAACCTTGCGGATATGCCATCCGCTCCCATCCACTTCCATCCACTAGGCTTTCATTCCGCATCCATTTTCCATCTGCCTTGCATCCTTCCCCCGTCCGTTCCTTTCCGTGTTATCCGATCTGGTTATGCAAATTTTTGCCCCTTTTAAGAGTGGATAACAACGGATGGAACATTTTTCTTGTCTGCTGTGTCCTTTTTACTAATGTTTTGCATCCATCGGCCAGTGTGACAGGGCCTTAAGATGGGTAACATTGACTATACTGTAATCAAGGTTTGAGTGTTGGCATGTGCTCTCTTTATTTTTCTGCTTGTCAGTGCCAATCAGCTGTTAGATGCTCTTCCAACTTTGCAGTCTTCCTTGAGGTAAATAGCAACCATGCAAAACCCCCAGAATGGCAGCCCTGTGCCAGAAAAGTGAACAGAGCTGACATGCAGCCCCTCTGCCACAGGACGGATGCTGAAAAACAAAGAACACAGCCAAAACATGTCAAGACACATGGACCTGGTTTGGTAGGATTTAACTAGTGGAATTTAGCTACCAGGCAGGGTTCATTTATATTCCCATGAGGCCTCTGCCAATGGATACCCCTTCCATAATACCAAATATTGTAACCTATTTCTATCTATTCTTGAGTCTAGGATCTTTTGTACTTCAAAATGTTCCTTTTCACTAATAATAATTGGAGGAGGAGAAGGACCCCTAATAGGTGCTGTCTGCACAGGTCATAACAAACAGAAAAACACAAAAAACTGGGTGAACCTTCCCCAATAAACATGGTAACTTTAACTGTACTATCACTGGATTGATGACCTGTTCGACGATGAACAGCCCTATGAACTTTAGTCCTAATTTTCTTTTGGGTATCCTAAGGTTTAAGTATTTAGTGGATAAATACACAGATTGGCCAACTGAAAAGTGGGGTTGTAGGCATCTCTTTTTATCTGCCAGGCCCTTATAGTTATTGCAGATTTACACAATGCTTCTTTTACTGGGCCCCACAATCGTTATAACTTACCATCCACTCCTTTAACCCCCCCCCATCCTCTGGAATGTCTGTGGGACACTCCAGAACCGGGATGAACTCTATCCCATTAACTACATGAAATGGAACTAACCCGGTGCTACTATGGACAGCATTATTGTATGCAACCTCAGCATGTGATAACAAGTCTGCCTAGTTGTCCTGTTGGTGTCTAACATAGCAATGCAAATATTGTTCCATCAAAGCATTCATTATCTTTTCAGCACCGTTAGTAGCAGGATGGTATCCAGAACTAAAACCTTGGGATGATCCTATCAGTTTCAGGATCCTATGCCAAAATATAGCTGTAAATTGAATCCCTTATCCAATATAATTCCAGGGGAACCCCATGTAGCCTGTATATGTGAGTAATGAATAAGTTGGCAAGGGTCCTGGCAGAAGGAAGATGCAGGCAAGCCATGAAGTGGGTTGTTTGGGAAATAAGTCCACCACACTCCATATTGCCTATCAGGGAAATCTACCACAAAGTCCATTGCTATCTCTTCGGGCAGGCAACCTCTTGCAATAAACCAGGTGGCTTTTCTGGCCTCCTCTTCATGGTCGTGCACACTACACAACTACACACAGACTGCTTCAAATCCCATTTCATATGTGGCCACCAAAATTGGCGATTAGTTAGATGTAAAGTCTTCATAAACCCAAAATGGCTGGCCAAGCGAACATGTGACATCTCCACAACACTTCTAGAAGGAGGGCCTCAGAGACATATATTTTAGAACCCTTCCATGCCAGTCTATTTCATAATGTCAGGTTTTGTTGATTATTAAAAAAAACATGTATCATTTGGAATGCTTTTTCAATGCCCCGTGGTAAGTCAACTAGGTGAGCTCTTTCACCAGACATATCTAATGATGTGTTTTCATCTCATTGCCACTTGGGAAGATTGCTTAGAAAACATTTTCCCACGTCCCTACATACTGGGGCTTGCAAGACAAGGGATCTGCTAAGAAATTATTTCCCCCAGGAACATAGCATAACACAAAATTAAATCTACAAAAATACAAACCCCATCTGACCTGTTTTGGTGACAGCTTGCAAGGGGTTTGCAAAGCTTCTAGGTTTTTGTGGTCTGTCCACACTTCGAATTGCTGCATACTATCTTCTAATAAATGCTGCCATGTCATCAGAGCCCACTTAAGTGCAAAAGCTTACTTCTCACATATGGCCCATTACTGCTTAGTATTTGTCAGTTTCCTGGATGTATATGCACATAGTTGCAAATCCCATCATTATTGGTTTGCAAAAGCATAGCTCCAACTGCCACATAACTAGCATCAGCCTGTACTATGAAAGAATGCATGGGATTGGGGTGCCTTAGTATTGGCTCCCTAGCAAATAATAGCTACAGATGTTTGAATGCTTGTTGACATTGTCAGGTTCACTGTATTGGCTGATTCAGCTGTGGTTTTCCCAATAAATGTTTGGTATGCAGTAGGTTAGTAAGTGGCAAAGCGACTTTGGCAAAGGAGGGGATAAATTGTCAGTAAAAATTGGCAAATCTTAGAAAACTTTGCAATTGTTTCTTGTATGTGGACCTGCCAATTATGACCTCTTGAACTTTTGCAGGGTCCATCTCAATGCCTTTGTGGATATATGGAACCCAAGATAATCCAATTGTGTTTTGTGAAATTCACATTTTGACAATTTTACATTGTTAGCTGGTGCTCCATTCAAAATCCAAGAAAGAAATACTTAGACTCTTTTAATTAGAGAAAATATATCTTTTACTGGAAGTCAAGTGGTAGCAACAAAAGAATTCTGAATCTGAGAAAATAGGTGCGTAAATCACATATACAAAGTGATGACAATATTCCCACCCCCAATAGTTCAAATGGTTCTTCCAATTAAAAGTTGTGAATGTCATCATGTGGACATCTTCAGGTGGTGATGACACTTCTGGCCGTTGACCTTGGCATATTTTGATAAAGGTTTGCAGCTGCACAGAGAATAGAAGGCTAAGCAAGAAACAAAAACCTAAGCAAGAATATACTCCTTTCCCCAGTTTATACAGTTCCACTTTGTAACACCTCCAGCTCACTTCCCACAACTATCCCCCCTCCTCCTCCCATTACTTATGACAGCCAAAAGATGCAAAGGAAAGGGAGAAAGTCTTGAAGGCTAAAATCTTGAAGGCTGACACACATACAATTTTGCTGCCAGCAATTTACTGAACAGGACCCTCACCAGCTTGATAGGTTCTTCTCAGAGTTTTGTATACACTAATATATCATCCAAATACACTAATACTTCTTTATATAAGTGCTCTCTCAGAACTTCAGCTGGAGCCCCTTCAGGCCAAATGGCATGACCCTAAATTAAGGGACAATGCCATTTTCCACTCATCACCTTCTTGCACCTGCACCTAATAATAAGCTTCTCTTAAATCTAGTTTTGTGAAAGTCTGGCCTACTGCCAATCTTCCTTCATTAAAGGAAGGAGGTACATATGTTCCACACACACAGCATTGATCCTGAAGAAATCAATACACAGCCTCAGGCCTCAATCTTTCTTCTCTCAAAATAGCACAGGCGCTGCTATGCGAGACCTACTGGTTGTATGAACCCTCTTTTGAGGTTTTTATCTAAGTAGTCACACATTTCTGCCAACTCTTGAGTCATTGAATACATTTTGGGTTTTGGTAACTTAGCCCCTAGCATTATCTGTATGGCATAATCAGTTGACCTATGGTGATGCAGCGTATCACACTCCTTCTCACTGAATACTGCATCCAGATTTCAATATTTCTCAGGGTACGACCACCTCTCCCCTCCTCCTGCAACAGAGTGATTCTTGGTTTCATTTCTTTAGTCTTCCATTTACAGCAGTCTTGTAGGGTAGACAGGTACTCTTGCTTCCAATGGTTCCAGAAGGTGTTGGCAAGCTGCTGACTTGTCTCCATTGTTGTTTGTAAAAGTCCTTAGAATCAAAATTCCCTAACAGTGTGGGCCAGTCACCTGTCTTCTGGAGTGAGAATATTCTCAGGATCTGAGGAAACCCGAACTAAAGGTCAACCATTGATGGTAGCTGCTACTTCTGCCATCAGGGTGGATAGGGTCTTATGTGTTAGTGTAGATGCCCTCATCAACATGGAATCCAGAATCCTGCAAGCTATTCCAATCATGCATTCCCATGCTCCTCTGATGTGGGATGCATGGGGAGGATTCAATATCCATACGCAATTGTTAGCTTTAAGGTAGCCATCAATTGGTGAGTTAGGCCAGATGCCTTCATCAATCTGTAATTCTTTACAAGCTCCTACAAAGTTCATTCCCTGGTTAGATCTGAATATCTTGACTGGACCTCTGCAGGCTTGAAACCTTCTTAGGGCATTAATAAAGCAAGAGGCATCCATAGATTCAATGACTTTGATATGGACAGCTCGGATGCTGAGAAATGTGAGGAGCACTGTCCATCGTTTGCTGTTAGCTTGATCGCCCCTGGTCTGTCGGGCAGACACTGACCAAGGGCCGAATACATCTAGGCCTATATTGGTGAATGGTGGTTCAGGACTCAGATGCTTGGGTGGCAGGTCGCCATCATCTGTTGTTTGCAACAATGTAGGCATCTATGCAAAATGGTTGTAACTATGATCCAGAGTCCATTCACTCTGATGGCACCTTCTGTGAAGTGGCAGCTTTGATGGCAGACTGCTTCGTGGTAATGTTGTACTAACAGGCTCGTTACATGTTGGCAAGCAGGAAGGATGATGGGGTGTTTGCTGTCTAAGGCCATTTCAGCTTTGTGTGGGTGACGGCCTACTCGAAGTAACTCTTGGCTGTCGAAGTATGGGTTCAATCCCAGAAGTGGGCTAAATTCTGGTTTGGGCTTCCCTCCTTTCAGGCATCCAAATTCTAATGGATATGCGTCTTGCTGTGCACTTCTTAGTATTCGTCTCTCTGCCTGGATATAGCTGTCTGGGAAGTTTGACTGGAAATCTTTCAGGTAACTTTGGAAATGTACGATTGCATGAACAATTTCTGTTACGCTCAGTACGAGAGCTTCTCCATTGGGAGAAGTGTTCAAAGTGAGCTGGTTCTAAGGGGCATTCCTTCTTGTCTTTGACCATTGTTGCCATGCAAACAGCCTGTTCATTCGCCTTCTTGTCTAGAGGTCAAATATCGGCATCCTGGTCTGGATTTGAGAGCTCATAAAGTTCAGGTTCCCCAGGCTTCAGGGTGTCTGTACAAGGACTTCGAGCCTTTGAGCCAGGTTGATTCTGCTAACTGGGATGCAGGAATAGACCTTGTAGCATGGTCTGCAGGGTTCTGGTCTGTTGGTACACACTGCCACTGCTCGGGTTTAGAAGATCTCTGATCCACTCTACTCTGTTGCTCATGTAGACATAGAAGCATCTGCTATCATTGTGGAAGTAATCCATGACCACCTTGCTGTCTGTACAGAAGGTGGTGGGAACTCCGCAGAGTTCCAGCCGTAGTACAATATGACCTTGTTGTGGTGCTAGTTTTGCCTTTCCCATGACAAATCCAACATAAACGTTGCTCTCCCAGCTGTAGACCCTCCTGTAGAGCCACAGCTGCTTACCTTTTCTGAGGCACCTGAAAAAACATGCAGTTCCTTTCTTTATGCTGTAGTGGGTGAGATAGGGACATACGTGCACTATAGGTGAACATCTGAGAGACAACTTAAGAGAATTGCACCATATCTTCCATTCTTGCTTCTGTTATGGCGGGAGTGGTTCATCCCAATCTTTGGTGTTTTGGGAGATGTGGTATTGCAATCTGGCTGTGGTCACTTGGTATCCCATCCATTCCAACACTGGCAGCAGTAGGAAGTGGGAACTCCCATCTAATGGTGCTATACAGAGTCCTGTGGCTCTCCTCCCCTCCGTGCTTTGTGGTACGGTGCATGTTGATATTGTGAAGTGCATTTCATCCTTTTGGACATCAAAAAGGTTGAAGAATGCAGATCTGGCCAGCGAATGAGTGCTCTAATTATCCACTATTACATACATCTTGATGGCTTATTCTGGGCATCAATCAGGGTAAACACTGGCTAAACAGATCTGATGACATGAGCAAGGGAATAGTGGATCATTGCATGACATAAAAAGTCACAACATAGCTTAGAATTCTCAAGTTGACTTACATTTAAAGTGGATGATGTATAAAGAGATTTTGTACAAAAAAAATCACATTAATATAAAAGAATATCTTGAGGTTTAAAAATTTACTGGAAAATATATGGCCCCTTAAGATCAGCATCTCCTGCAAAAATAATTAGGAATAGGCAAAGGTTATTTAGGATGCTTCTGGTTAATTGCAATTACAACAAAATAGAATAGAATATAATTCTTTGTTGGCCGAGTATGATTGGACACACAAGAAAAATGACAAATGAATATGTATCTGTGTCAATTCTACCCATATTATAAGCAGTTAGAAGAGACAGCTTATCTGTTCATCAAGACAGATACCTATTTCAGGAGCTCTGTTTCGGAAGCAAGATCTCTCTAGACATTTTTGAAGCTATTTTGCACCTCAGATATCTTTTCCAATGAATGATGCTGGAAAATGGACAACTCATTTGGGACTATTTCTCTTTTTTAGATTCTGTACTGAAGCACAACAGAAAATTTGAGATTGTATGCTAATATTATCAGGGTGATGATATATTTCCCAAAAGTATGTTGGAGCTAACTCACAATACAGAGTTCACAATCAATATAATTGATTTAGTTTTACACAGTTCCTCTTCTGAATGAAAATGAAGCATGCTGAGAATCCTTTTAGACATGGGTCTTCAAACTTGACAGCTTTAAGATTTATGGACTTCAACTCCCAGAATTCCTTCTCCAAGTTATGTTAGCTCTGTTAAGCCTGGGTTCCCCAACCAGGGTTAGGTAGACAAGCTAAACAGAATGTGCAGCGTTAGTCAGATAGGCACACAGATAAATGAGTGAGCTAAGCTTGTATGTTTATTAACATACAGTAAAAATAACAGATACGCTTGTGCTATCAAGAATATATTTTATTCCATTATAAGTTAATAGCATAGTCAAATAACAGTCCAATATTCATTTACCATGTAGTCAGTCCATTCAGGGGTATTCAGTTAGCAAAGTCCATGTAGAATATCCTATGTCAGTTCACTTACAAAATCAGTCCTTTGTTGTCTCTCCCGTTCGAGCAATGCAGTCTTGATTCCAAGCAGTAATCAGGGATCATCAAAGCCAGAGAGAGTGAGAGCAAGCCGTAGTCTTGCTACTTTTATATTGTTTTCTTAACCACTCCTTTAATTGCTATTTCACAGTTAAAGCTGCATACACTCTAACATACACTAACTATGATTCATAGTTATTATTTCACCTAAACCAGTTAGGGTAAACAATGTTATCCCTAACATTCTCCCCTTTTAGGTTACATAATAACTATGAATCATTTACATCTTTAGAAGATATTTTTCGCAACTTTCTTTAAACTTAGTTGCTCCTTGAGCTTTTGTAAATTGGTCTGCAATGTTTTCTTCTGACATGCAGTATTCCAATTTTATTATTCCATTTTTCACTGATTCTCTTACATTCAAATATCTTAAGTCAGTATGATTTGATCTAGTTTTTACAGCAATACTAGTAGCTAACTTTATAGCTGCTTGGTTATCCTCATACACCATAATGGAATCTTTTACAGTTATACCCATGTCCAACAACAACTGTTTGTAGAAAATCAAATCAGTGCATAA
>BLBF01000019.1:25104543-25162795 GCA_015471245.1 Laticauda colubrina
TAGTATTTCACCTAAAACAGTTAGGGTGAACAATGTTATCCCTAACAAGCTCACTTGAAGTCCACAAGTCTTAAACTTGCTAAGTTTGAAGACCCTTGCTTTAAGAAATAAAAAAAAGAGGCAACAGCTGCATTTTGGCTTTCTGAAGCCACTGAAACTAGACAGGGAGAAAGATGCAAAGAAATGTAGTTATTTTGGAAGAAGATGTAGTTATTTTGGAAGTAACTGGAAATAATTCCAAAAGTGCTGACCAGAAGTCTAAATATAGCTTATTGGGAATTCTTCAGAGTTGTCACCTCTCCACTCCCACCCCAGAGGATGGCAATTAAACATGGGACAAGATGTCACTATTTTAAAAAGCTGTAGATGAATGTGATGCTTGCTCCATTACACATTCCAAAGCATTTTGGGGGAGGCATTGGGGACTTAATCTAAAGCATTGTTCAGCCATAATATAAGAGCTTCCTATGTTACATATCTTGAGATCAGAATGGAAGAAAATGACCATTAATAATCTCATAGGCAAAGAGAATTCTGAATGATATACATAGGGCAGCCATCCAAAATGTTTGTCTGTATTTCATTACTTCTTTCAGGCATTAAAGTCATCCTACCAGATGTGAAAATAATTGAAGGTCCAATCATCAGGAGACAGAGGGAGCAGTAAGTGGAATTTGTTGCTAAATGGTATATTGGTAGTTATATTTTTAAATAAATCTCTTGCAATATAGATCTAGTTGAGTTAATCTAGGTAGCCAAAGTATTCTTGACTTTGCAAGCCTAGTGCTTGAATGATCATCAAGCCATTTGGAAAACTCAGATCACAAAGATTGGAAAGTCAGCCAAGGCAAAACTGTCAAGGAACAAAATCAGTTTCAATCAGAACATCACTTGATAGCAAAGAGAACTGAAAACTGCATAGAGAAAGAAAAAATTATATCACATTACTAGACCATTACTAGACCACATTACTAAACATTACTAGACCATAGGTTTGAATCAGATAGAGAACTTAGTGCATATGATTAGAGGAGAAGCCTCAAAGAAAACTGTGAAGGATGAAGAAATGGTGACAGAAAGGCCTAAAGTCATGATGGCGAACCTATGGCATGCATGCCAGAAGTAGCACACAGAGCCATTTCTACCAGCACACAAGTCATCACCCCAGCTAAGTTCCACTGTGCATGCATGTATGCCTCCTGCCAGCCAGCTAATTGTTGGGTATCTGCTGTGCATGAGATGGGGTGGGGCACATGCAGGAGACACGTGTGCATGCACAGGGGTGGGGGGAAGCACAGAGGTCAGGTGCGCATGTGCAGGGGGTGAGGAGAGCATGGGAGCATGCATGCATGCGCAGGGGCAGGGGGAGTATGGGGGGTCATGTATGCATTGTATTATGGGTGCAGGTACACATGCATGTGCATGCACGCACATTTGGCACGCAATGATGAAAAGTTAGCCATCACTGGTCTAAAGGGATATTTAATGTTTCTTGTTCATTGACTTCAAGTAATATTTTGATTCAGTAGACTGAATTTTTCACATTTTGGAAGAAATTAAAGATTAGTACATCTGCAAAACACTAATTTCATCTAAACAAAGAAACAAACAACAGCCTCCCACTCACAGACTCCATTTACTCATTCCAGTAAAATCTTTATTGCACCAGTTATATTATTTGAATTTCTCAGATGCCTTTTTTCCTTTTGCAAAAAAATGATATGAGCAAATACAATTTTTTGTTAACTCAATCAGTTCTGAATATAAGGAAATAGCTTAGAATGAGAAAGACATTACTTGGAATTGAACAATCCCCTATGTGATCATATCCTGAAATTTTAGAATGATGTTAATGAATCATTGATATGATTGACTGTGTTTCACATCAGCTAATCTTGTGTGCACTATGTGGCCACAATGTGTCTAAGAAATTTATAAAATGGTTCTAGCAGTTATGTGAAGTGCCCTGCAGGCCTTTCCAACAGGTTTTCTGTGAAAGTTGGTGTTTACCAAGGCTCAGCATTATCGCTATGGTGTTTGTTCTCATCATGGATGTTATTCATGGAAGAATTGCAACATGACATCCCTTGGATCTAGTTCTATGCCAAAAATGTCACGCTCACAGTTGCCACTAGAGAAGAACTGCAGCAAGATGGGCAGATACAAAACAACAACTTTAGCCAACTTAGCCTGCACCTAACAAGACTGAATACTTAGAGACCAGCCTGAACACCTTTACCATCCATGTCCGCAGTGAAGATCTAGTAAAAACCAATACCTCCCATTGCTTAGGATCCCATCTACAAAATGATAGCAGCACAATAACAAGGTATGTGCAAGAGTGAACAAAGCATGGTCATAATGGAAGGAGATTATTAGAATGCTCTGCATTTGATGCATACCAATCTAAAATCAAAGTTGTACAAAACAATGGTGTTAGGAATAGGAGTGTCCTAACAGGTATTTGGGTTAGAAATATATAAACCAGGATAAACATTTTAGTACTATCTCTTTAAGAGAATGCAAGAGCATGCAATTGGGTGTGGTTTCTCAAACAGCCATAAGATGGAGCCAGAAACCTGGTTTGTCTTCCTCTGAGTCTCAGAAGAGAGTGTATCTTTATTTCCTTCTGTTGGAAAGTATTGCTGTTGCTCCATTTTTCCTAATTAACTTATATTACTGGATTTAATGTAAGTCTGATACTTAACTGTTTTTGATACTGGACTTTGTTACTGGAATATCCCTGGACTGAAAAACTGACTGATTAACCTGTGAATGACTTTTGGACTGCTTATTTTGGACTTTGCTTAAACCTTTCTGGAAGTAAAAACCTACATTTACTGGGCAGTGTATCTGTGTACTGTGTGCGTATTATTCCAACACTACTCTCTATATGTCTCCCTGTATGCACTCATTCTCCTGACGGGGAATTACCTCAACACTGGTTATGGGCCCAGGCCATACCAGGCTCAGATAACTGAGAGTTAGTGTGAATGCACAGTACTGTATACAGACAGTTGTTTACTGTTTAATTGTGGTTTACTATCCTAGTAAAGATGGCACAAGACACTTCAACAAGTCTATCACTGATAACCCAGTTGGATGGAACAAACTATGTTTCCTGGTCTATGAAGTGCAGTCTATTTCTGCGTAGAGAAGGTTTATGGAATGTAGTTCAAAATCCACCAGATGTAAATGCTTGGGATCCAGAAAATGAGGCAGATGCCAAGAAGATTGCTGTCTTTAAACAGAACAACAAACGAGCTCTTTGTATAATTGGACTAGCACTGAATGACCAGCAGCTAGTCCATATTCATGGAGAAGACTCTGCTGCTAAGTGTTGGCAGAATTTGAAGAGGATTTATGTTCATGACAGTGTAGGTGCACACATACATCTTACACGTAAACTGTTTAGAGCAGTTGAAAGGTGGAGATATGCTAGCTCATTTAAACTTCATGAAAAGAACTTTCCAAGAGCTACATGAAAAAGAACTAAGATTTTCAGAGCTGCATCAAGTTTACATCATTCTTTCCTCATTGGATGAAAGTTATGATGACTATGTATCTTCACTGGAAGTCCTGCCCAGAGATAAACTGACACTGACTGACATAACTGGAAGGTTGTTAGAAGAAGCAAGAAGATGGCAAGATAGAGACCAACTGAGAAAGGAACAACTACAAGAAGGGATTTGTCTTCAACTGCCTATACTGTTAGGAAATGTTTTTCTTGTGGGGCTGGGGACATATAGCTAAATTCTGTAAAAAAGGAAAACAACAGAATACTGGCAAACACCAGAAGGCCAAAAAGAATGTTAGTTTAGCAATGTCTAGCAATTCAACTGTAAACAATAATTTGTGGATTGTTGATAGCGGAGCATCACAGTGCTTTACTAAAGATAGAAAAAGGTTTGTAAAGATGTCCACAAGTAAACAACATGTTTCCTTGGCAAATGGATGGAAGATGAAAGCATCAGATGAAGGTACTGCATATTGTTCTTGTATAAACGAACATTTAACTATGTTATATGTACCTAAACTGAAATTTAATTTGCTATCAGTAAGGGCTTTAGTTAATATTGGTTATGTAGTAACCTTTAGAGGAGATAACTGTATAATAAAGTGGGTAAAAGTGTTATTGCTATTTTAAAAAATGATTTATATGTAATACATGATGATCAGTTGAAGATGGCTAACTCAGTTTATAACAATGTTAAGCCACATGATGAATGTATACATTTACTACATAGACGTCTAGGGCATATTAATTTCAAAATGCTCAAACAAACTGTTCAATTGTCAGAGAGAGTAAAATTGAAACCTGGCAGCAAGTATTTACACTGTGATGCTTGTAGTCAAGAAAAGAGTAAGGTTACTCCAGCAAACAGACTGAATGGGTTTAAGATCAAAGAACCTTTAGAGGTTGTATTTGCTGACATAATTGGTCCTAAGAAACCAAGTTTAGGAGGTGCCTGTTATATTTTGAGTATTATGGACCATTATTTAAGATACGGTTTCTGCTATCTTATGAAGAACCAAACAGAAACATTCCAACATTTCTTTAATTGGCTAAGGTTTGCTGAGAAAAAAATGAAAAGTAAAGTAATTACTTTAGTAACTGATAATGGGACTGAATTTGTTAACAAAAGATTGCAAAATATATTAAAATTGGCTGGTGTGGAGCATAAACATTCTGCACCTTACAGACTACAACATAACTCGTTTATAGAATGAAGAGGGCAAACTTTACAAGCCATGGCTCGCACTATGTTATCTGATTCAGGTTTACCTGAAACACTGTGGGGTGAGGCCATAATGTGTAGTAACCATGTTTTAAATAATGTAGTAAATACAACAACTGGAGAATTGCTATTCACTCATTGGCATGGCAGAAAACCAAATTTAAGTTACCTACACACATTTGGAGCTCCAGCATGGGTGCATATTCCCTCACAAGTAAGACTGAAAGGGCAACATAGAGCTAAGAAGTTATTTTTGTGGGTTATGAGGCCAACCACAGATCATTTAGATTTTGGGATCAAGGCACAGCTCATGTTTATTGTAGTGCTAGTGCAAAATTTCTTGAGCACGTTGGGTGGGATAAACTGGAACAGAAATCCAGCAATGATATTATTATTGACACCCAAATAGTCCCTAAAAATAAAATCAGTACATCTCCAATAGCCATTAAAGAGGAAGAGGAAGAACAGGAGGAAGTAGAAGAACAAGCACAGGAAGAAATAGAAGGACAGGAGCAGATGGTGGAGGAAAGTTCACCAGTAAGTCCTGTATTACCAAGATGTTCAACCCGAGTAACACGACCACCTGATAGATATCAGGCTAGTGTTGTATGCCAAGTGAATACAGTTCCAAATAACTATAGTGAACTAAAAACTGTATCCTGCTAAGGATCAGGCTGCTTGGCAGAAAGCAATGGATAAGGAACTAGAATCTTTAAAAAGATGGAGGTATATGAAAATGTTAAGTTACCACCAGGTAAACATGCCATCGGATGTAAATGGATATGTAAGCTTAAGACAGGTGTAGATGGGATTGTTACCCATAAAGTCAGGTTAGGAGCACAAGGGTTCAATCAGACAGCAAATGACTATGATGAGGTGTTTATACTTAGTCTGAAGGCTACTACATGAAGGGCAACATGAGTGTGGGCAGCTAAGGAGAAATATATTGTCAATCATTTGGATGTAGAAATGGCATATCTGTATGCACTATTGCAACACACTATATATTTAAAGAAACCTTTAGGTCTCAAAAATGATAATACTGATAATAATGATTGCTGTAAATTAAAAAAGAGTCTTTATGAGAATTATTAAGAATCAGGATATGAGTGGAACCAATGTATAGTTAAAGAATTAACTAAGAAAGACTTTGTAGCTGGCTTGGCTGATTCTTGTTTATTTAAAAGAGAAAATAATGGTATGATTTCATTTTTTACTGATGACATAACATTAATCACCAAAACTGAACAAGAAGCTACTGAGATAATTTCACTATTGGAAAATAAATTTAAGATAAAACAGTTAGGAGAAATCAAAGATTATCTTGGTTAAAAGATAGATAGAAGTATGGGAGGATACAAGATCTCACAAGCAGATAAAATTAATCAATTACTAAAAAGTTATAAAATGGAACTTTGTAAGCCGGCTAAAACACCAATGAGCCAGGAGTTTAGTGATAGTGATGTTCAAACTCCTGTTTTTGATAAGAACATTTATCAGTCCTTGATTGGTAGTTTATCTTATCTCAGTAATTGGTCAAGGCCAGATATTGCATACAGTGTTAATCAATTAGCGAGATTTAACGCTGAGTCCACTGAAAGGCACTGGCAAGCTGCTAAACATGTGTTAAGATATCTGAAACAGACAATGCATTATGCATTGTATTTGGAACCCAAAGATGCTCTGAATTTAACTGCATATGCTGATGCAAGTTTTGCTACAGACATAAATACACGAAAATCTACATCGGGTACTGTTGTATTATTGGGAAAAGCATTGATTGGATGGAGATCTATTTGACAGAAACATCTAAGTTTGTCAACAATAGAGGCTGAATTCTCATGTTTGTCTTAACTATGTGCAGATTTAGTTTTGTATAAGCAATTATTAATTGATATGAGAATTAATGTAACAGATCCGACTGTTGTTTACGAAGATAACCAATCAGCAATACAGATGGCTTCAAATATTGCTGTTAAAACAAGAACAAAACACACAGATTTAAGATATTTAAATGTGAGACAATGTGTGCAAAGTAAAATGATTAAGCTGGAATACTCTATGTCAGAAAACAATATAGCAGATCATTTTACAAAGGCCCAAGGCTCTATAAAGCATAAGGCATGCTGTGAAGATTATGGACTTAGAATGTAAGATTGTATATATTATCTTACCCAAAAGGGGAGAATGTTAGGAATATGAGTCTCCTAACAGGTATTTGGGTTAGAAATATATAAACCAGGATAAACATTTTAGTACTATCTCTTTAAGGGAATGCAAGAGCATGCAATTGGGTGTGGTTTCTCAAACAGCCATAAGATGGCGTGAGAAACCTGGTTTGTCTTCGTCTGAGTCTCAGAAGAGAGTGTATCTTTATTTCCTTATGTTGGAAAGTATTGCTGTTGCTCCATTTTTCCTAATTGACTGATATAACTGGATTTAATGTAAGTCTGATACTTTACTGTTTTTGACACTGGACTTTACTGGAATATCCCTGGATTGAAAAACTGACTGATTAACCTGTGAATGACTTTTGGACTGCTTATTTTGGACTTTGCTTAAACCTTTCTGGAAGTTAAAACCTACATTTACTGTGCAGTGTATCTGTATACTGTTTGTGTATTATTCCAACACTACTCTGTCTCCCTGTATGTACTCATTCTCCTGACGGGGAATTACCTCAACAAATGGTATGCCTTGTAGTCAGTGGTGGGATACAAATATTTTTTACTATCAGTTCTGTGAGGGTGGCTTGGTGGACATGGCATGGCTTGGTGGGTGTGGCAGGGGAAGGTTATTGCAAAGTCCCATTCTCTCTCCACCTGCTTTCCAGCTCCTGTTCAGGGCAACAAAAGAAGACCCAGCCAATCAGTAGGGTCTTGGGAGGAAGAGAATAGATGGGGGCAGTGCCAGTCATAGCTGGTATTTGCCAGTTCTTCAAACTACTCAAAATTTCTGTTACCAGTTCTCCAGAACTGGTCAGAACTTGCTGAATACCACCTCTGTCTGTAGTGTACCTTTTATATACCTTTATGTTATGACTCAGAGGTTTGAGCCTGCTTTGTCAGAGGTCAAGGACTTGGTCAGTGAAGAAGGGGAGGATTTGGCTCTGAGATTTGAACCTGCTTTATTAGAGGATTTGGAATTGACTTTCTCCCCAGGATTTTCCTCCTCAGCAGGATCTTCCTCCCTGATTGTACCTCAGGTGTCGGCAGATAATCAGGAGAGAGTATCAGAGCCTCTAACTGAGGATAAAGATGAGGAATGTTGGTTTGATACGAGGCAAAGACGCAGGCAAAAGTGTGAGATGCAACGTAAAAAGAAAGGGCAAATCAGAGACTGAGATGAGAGACTGACACGCCCCACAGGGAATAAAAGTGGGTGTGTTAGCTCTGGGTTCTTGTTTGGGATAACGTGTTAACTAGTGAGAGAGGCTTCACTGGATTCTGTGTGTGTCGACAGCTTTTAATTTATGTTCCTGCTTTCTTATCAAACTTGGCAGACAGCTTGTGTGAGACTGCCACGAACATTATCAGCTCAAGTAATTTAACCCAGTAATCCCTGGACTTGCTTGCTTATTTGTGTTTTCAATTTGATATTTGGACTTTTTTACTTTGTTGGTACCGGTGAGACATAACACGTTTATATGCTGAATGAAGATGCTATTCGTTTGTGAGAAGTACATAAAAATGAATCAACAGACTTTTGATAATCTGATCCATAGGATGTTCTATTAAGGAAAATACTGCAGTATGGACTCCTCCACTCCAAAACCATGTTTAGGAGAAAAGGAGACACTCTCATTTAGTGAATACAGCTTATATAGGTTTATCAAATCACATGGTTACATACACTTCCTGTTTCCCATACATGAACGTTATACATTTTCATAAGAAAGTTCCAACCTTCCATGGACAACTTCCAACATTCTCATTATAGTAAGATTTCCTGTTATTCAAATTCCAGAAGATTATAAGAAAACCATTAATATCTCTTAATGTGACATCTAATGTCAGAGTGCCCTAGCACATATCTCTGATTTATGCCAAGTACACAGTTTTGCAATCTTGTATTATTTCTAGCAGAAAACACATTACATAATCTTCTGAGCTTTAAAAGTTCATACTGCTAACACAAAATAGCTTCAGTTTGGCTCTTCATATTCTCAGATGTAGTAACCAAATTTTCACCTATAACAGTTGATCTGAAAAGGAAACCCTGTACCTGTGGGAATAACACTATGAAGATGATGATGATTTTAGTGAATCATCAGGATGAATGCATTTTAGGTTAAAAAGGTAAAAAACTTGTCAAAATGTGTTCAAATGCTGAATTGCATTTCTGCCTATAGTAATATTCTACAAAAAGTTCCTTGATAGAAATAAGAGCAGCTAATATTTCTTTTATTGACAATCTGGATTTCCCATAGATCACTGTAGATTAATTCATTTTTTAAAGGAAACATAGTATTGAACAGGAATCATGTCAGGCTAGAAATTATAATTTAGCAATCACAATTTATAAAAGTGTTTTTCTTTTAAAGCTGACATTTGATGCCATTTTAGGATTCTTGCTGACAATGTTTGTTTAACAAATTATTGTTGAGAGCTTCACAATATTGTGGGAAAATAATTGTGGAAGATCAATTCTTGATTTTATGATTCTTCACTGCTCAGACCTAGAGACCTGTTTGAGATGGGCATCCATACTAATTGAATGAATGACTAATCTGTCCATACTTCTGTTCAAGATAACATTATTCAAGGATGCCATTTGATTTAAATCATTCATTTAATTGCTTATTATGGCTACCTGCTTATAGGTTGTAACTCTGATCAAGCTGACCATAAGATTAAACTCAACACAAGTATCAAAGTAAAAAAAAAGCATGTCACAATCAAGTTCAGCCCACAATTATTCTGTATCAACCATTATAGATTGCTCATCCATCTCTTTGATCCCATGTCTGGGAAAAGCCAGGGTTTGAAGGCCAACAGGATCAGGTCTTTCCAAATTTGCACAGGGAGAAAGGCTAGATTGTTCTAGAGTAGGCAGCACAAGAAAAAAAGCAATTTTCTGGATCCTGCTAGATAACATTGTGTCAGTCTTCAAGATCTTCTGCTATTGCTTTGCATCTTTTCGACTGCCATAAGTAACGGGGGGTGGAAAAGGGAGGTAGGAATAGTTGGGGAAGTGAGCTGGAGGTGTTACATTCGTCTGATGTATAAATGGAAGGGGGGAGCATAAAATAGAGTTAGGTTTCTATTTCTCGCTTAGCTTTCTTCTCTCTGCACAACTGCAACCCGTTATCAAACTATGCCAAGGTCAACGGACAGAGGCCTTATCATCACCTGAAGATGCCCACATGATCATATCCACAACTTCTAATTGGAAGCGTCATTTGAACTATTGGGGGTGGGAACATTTCCATCACTTTCTATATGTGAATTGCGTGCCTAAATTCTCAGATTCAGAATTCTTTGGTTGCTACCACTTCACTTTCAGTAAAAGATATCTTTTCTCTAAACTAAAGAGTCTAAGTATTTCTTTCCTGGATTTTGAATGGAGCTCCGCCTGACATTATTCTGAATCTCTCCCCACCTGCCCACCCAGAGAGAATACCCAATTTTCTTCTGAGGGGGCCTGGACATCATGTAATCTTCAAATAGTGACCAGGAGGATCTGGGAGCCATTGGAGGCCAAGATTCTTTGCTGGTGCAGGAAGCCCAATCTCTAGCAGAGCTCAGTCTGGAAGAGGATCCAGCTGTGAAGCCTAGATGGTCGGTGGGAGTTGGTTGGAAAGATCCGGAGAAAGACCCCCCCCTGGGGTCACAACTACCCGCCGGCGTGGAAAAGAGGAGCCTTGGCAAGAGAAGGAAAAGAGGGAACTCTTGCTGGATCAAGCCAGGAAACTCCTGAATGAAGCCTTTGAACAACCTCAAGCTCCACAAAGGTATGAAGGGGGAGGGGAAGCAGCCCCAGCCAGAAGAAGCAGAGCAACAACCTCTCCCATAAATCAACCCGATCCAGCAGCAGCCCCAGGGCCTTCGGCGGGAGGTGTGATTCCTAGAAGGCGTAGAGCTCCTAGGCTGCCTCCATTAGAAGTAAAATACGGAGGGGATCCCAAAGCATTGCGATTTTTCTTTGCTCAAGTATGGAGCCATATGGAGGAGTATGGGGAGGATTTTCCCTCAGAAGCAGCCAAAGTGAGGTGTGTTACCAGGGCTCTGGAGGGAATAGCGGCAGAGTGGATGGTGACTTTGCATAATGATAATGCTCCTCAGTTGCTGAATTATAACCTATTTATGGCTGCACTGCGGGCTAGGTTTGAGGACCCACTGGCGGAGCGCAAGGCCCGAATTAGGATGAAAACCATAAAACAGGGGCAGAGGTCTGTGGCTGATTACACTCAAGAATTTAGGCAGTTAGCAGGCCATTTCCGAGGCTGGCCCCAAGAAGCCCTGATAGAACTGTTTAAAGATGGTTTAAATGAAGATGTGTACCAGAGATGCACTGCTAGAAGAGACCCCAATGACTTGCAGATGTGGTACCTGTTGGCAGAAGAAGTGGAAATTGATTTAATCTGAAGTAAACGGCGGGGAGGTTATGGGTGGAGCAAGTTTTCCCCCTCGTGCTCTCAAGAGGCTCCTAAACCTCAGAAGGGAGGAGTGGCGGCAAGACCCAACCCCTCGGCCTGCTTTCGATGCGGGAAAGAAGGTCACCGGGCTGTGAACTGCAGAGTCAAGTTGGAGCCAAAGGAGGTGCCAAAGGAAGGAAAGAAACCTGAAAAGTCCCCAGCGAAGCCTCGCAAAACAGCACTAAAGTCGAAAGAGACAACAGAGGTAGCCCATCCCGCAGGAGAGGAATCAAAAGCCCCAGTGACCCCTGAGGAGGAGAATTCTGACTCGGAAGACGACTTCCTGGTAAGTCCAAGTGTGGGCCCTATGACCATTCCGGTGAAGTTGAGGGTACCCAATTCAGGGGTCGAAGGGGAAATGCTAGCCCTGTTAGATTCTGGGTGCACCAGGTGTATAATAAACACGGAAGTAGTGAAAAAAATGGGCCTAAAGTTAAAACCTTTGAAGATGCCCATTTCCTTTTGCCAACTAGATGGATCAGTGGCTGGAGGTTGCCCTGCACGTTTTGTCACGGAACCTATAGAAATGGTCATGGGAGAGCATGATGAAACCCTGCGTTTTATTGTGGTCCCTGGGATGGAGCAACCATTAATACTAGGATTGCCTTGGCTCCGGAAATGGAACCCCCAGGTTAACTGGAGAAAGGGGTTGTTGCGCATACACACAAAGCAGCGACCGGAAGGAGGGGCCAGATCTCAGCTGAAGCCTGGGGGCCTAATTGAAATAGCTTCCACAAGTACTGAGCCCGTAAAAGATGAGGAGAAAATTCCTAAAGAGTATTGGGACTTAAAAGAAGTGTTCAGTGAGAAGGCCTCGGATGAGCTTCCGCCTCACCGATCAACAGACTGTGCTATTGAGATTTTGCCTGGGGTGAAGCTCCCAAAACCAAAGTTGTACTCAATGACCCCACGGGAATTGGAAGAGCTAAGATTGTTTATTGATAAAAATTTGGAACGTGGTTTCATTCAACCTGCTAGACCCCGGGTAGCGGCCCAAGTGTTGTTCCGTGAAAAGAAAGATGGTTCCAAACGCTTGGTGGTGGATTACAGAAATTTGAACGCTATTTCTGTGGAAAACGTGTACCCCCTTCCTTTGATGAAGGACATGTTGGCCCATTTAGCAAAGGGAAAGATCTTCACGAAGTTGGATTTGAGAGAAGCATACTACCGGATTCGAATTAAGGAAGGGGATGAGTGGAAGACCGCTTTTAACTGCCCGATGGGATGTTTCCAATTCAACGTTCTTCCTTTTGGTCTACATGGGGCCCCAGCTGTATTCATGCAAATGATCAATCAAGTGTTACATGAACATTTATACAGGGGGTTTTTGGTTTATCTTGATGATATCCTTATCTACACAGAGACCCTGGATGAACATGTGAAGTTAGTGCGGTCGGTTTTACAGAAATTGTGTGCCGCTAAGTTGTATGCTAAATTGTCAAAGTGTGAATTCCACCAAGACAAAATTGACTATTTGGGATATCGCATTTCATCCGAAGGCATAGAGATGGATCCAGAGAAGGTGCGTGCCATTCTGGAGTGGGCTCCACCACGCACCAGAAAACAACTTCAAAGCTTTTTGGGATTTGCAAATTTTTATCGGCAATTCATCCCGACGTTTGCTAAGATAGCAATGCCCATCATAAATCTCTTGAAAACGAAAGGGAAGGTGAAGCTGAGGCCAGGAAAGCCGCTGGAGTGGTCCATGGAGTGCCAAGCCGCTTTTGAAAAGCTAAAACGACTGTTTGCTGCAGAACTAGTGCTGAAACACCCAGATATGGACACTCCTTTCGTGATTCAAGCTGATGCAAGTGATGTAGCTATTGCAGCGGTATTACTTCAAATCAACGAGAAAGGGACCTTACAGCCTTGTGCGTATACCTCCCGTAAACTGTCTGAAACAGAGAGAAGATGGGCCGTCTGGGAGAAAGAAGCTTTTGCAGTTCGTTGGGCCTTGCTGACCTGGAGACATTTCCTGGAAGGAGCAAAACACCCGTTTGAGGTATGGACTGATCATAAGAATCTGGAAGCCTTAAAAACACCCCGGAAACTGTCTCCTAAACAAGTTCGCTGGGCCCAGTACTTCAAGCAATTCAATTTCTCATTGAAGTACATTCCAGGCGGGAAGAACTTCATGGCGGATGCTCTCTCTAGACTACCTCAATATAATAGTATGCGTCAGGAGGTGATAAGCCCAATTGTCTCAGCCAAACACCTAGCTGCCCCAGTGGTCACCAGAGCCCAAAGGAAGAACCAAGAAGTGGTTTTATCGAATGACCTTACTGAACAATTAAAATAAGCTTTAAAACTGGACGAATGGTTCCTGGCTCATTCAAGTGACTATACAATTAGAGATGGTTTGGCTTGGGTGGGGGCCAAGTTGTATGTGCCACAGGTACTGAGGAGCCAAATACTACAACAGGCTCATGATTCTAAAGCAGCTGGCCATTTCGGATTTGTGAAGATCTTACATCTGGTTAAGCGGCAATTCTGGTGGCCTACTTTAAAGAAGGACATTGAAGCTTATGTAGCTAGCTGTCCGATTTGTGCTTTGGCAAAGAGACCTCCTGGTAAGCCAGTAGGATTGTTACAAAATGTAGCTAGACCAACGACTCCTTGGAAGGAAATCTCTATGGACTTTATAGTAGAATTACCCGAAAGTGGTGGAAACACGGTCATCTGGGTAGTGACTGATTTGTTTTCCAAACAAGTACATTGCATACCTTGTTCCAAGATTCCCTCTGCTAAGACGTTGGCTAAACTATTTATATCACATATCTATAGGTTACATGGCGTCCCAGAACGCATAATCTCTGACAGAGGGGTCCAATTTACCTCAAATTTTTGGAAAGAGTTCCTGAAGTTAATAGGCTCCTCCCAGGGGCTAAGCTCCGCCCATCACCCCCAAACCAATGGGGCCTGTGAGAGGACTAACTCAGTGTTAGAACAATATCTCAGATGTTACATAAATTATCAACAAGATAACTGGTCCGAATTACTACCATTTGCCGAAGTGGCATACAACAACTCCGTACACAGCAGTACTGGATTTACTCCATTTAAAGATTTCATTCCCATACTGGAACTTCCTCATGAAAAGCCCAACATCCATTCGTTGGATGAATGGATAACTCAACTCCAACTTAACTGGCCAGTAACATGCAAAGCATTAGATGAGACCCATCAAGCTCATAAGAAATTTGCAGACAAGAAAAGATCCCCACAGAAAGAATATAAAGTGGGCGACAAGGTTTTCCTGTCCACCAGATACCTGCAGACCACTCAAAAGTCAAAGAAGCTTGGTCCTAAATACATTGGTCCATTCACAATTGAACGGATTATAAATCCTGTAACAGTCCAGCTGAACTTACCCAAAACTCTTCGATGAATTCATCCGGTTTTCCATGTTAGTTTGCTAAAACCTGAGCGTACTTCTGACCTCAGGCCCATCCAGACTGACTCTCCCATACCAATATTGATTGAAGGCGAACAACATTTTGAAGTTAAAGAAATTCTGGATTCTCGCAAATGGAGGGGTCGACTCCAGTATCTTGTAGCCTGGAAACATTTCCCTTCTTCACAAGCCGAATGGGTTAATGAAACCGATGTTAAAGCCCCTAAGTTGATCAAAGCATTTAGTTCCAAGTATCCTGATAAGCCTTAGGAGTGTATTGTTTTGAAATTGTTTAATGATTAATAATTGTCTTTATATTCTCTCCTCTCTCTCTTCTAGGACTTCTAGGACCTATGATTTCCCTTTTTCTAGGAGGGCCGAATGTCAGTCTTCAAGATCTTCTGCTATTGCTTTGCATCTTTTCGACTGCCATAAGTAACGGGGGGTGGAAAAGGGAGGTAGGAATAGTTGGGGAAGTGAGCTGGAGGTGTTACATTCGTCTGATGTATAAATGGAAGGGGGGAGCATAAAATAGAGTTAGGTTTCTATTTTTCGCTTAGCTTTCTTCTCTCTGCGCAACTGCAACCCGTTATCAAACTATGCCAAGGTCAATGGACAGAGGCCTCATCATCACCTGAAGATGCCCACATGATCATATCCACAACTTCTAATTGGAAGCGTCATTTGAACTATTGGGGGTGGGAACATTTCCATCACTTTCTATATGTGAATTGCGCGCCTAAATTCTCAGATTCAGAATTCTTTGGTTGCTACCACTTCACTTTCAGTAAAAGATATCTTTTCTCTAAACTAAAGAGTCTAAGTATTTCTTTCCTGGATTTTGAATGGAGCTCCGCCTGACACATTGTTTGATAGAAGGTCCCTGGAATGTGCTCACCTTATCAGATGTTACAGACAAGCAGATTCAATGTCCACTCCAGCCTCTTAACCACCTTAGCACTTAATTTGCAAGTGTTTGCAAATAGTGGTTTAATTACTTTTAATATACCTTAATAAGTGCAATGTTGTTAATTGCAGCATAGAAAGCACCCCATTCACCTACTTAATTTTTAGAATTATAACTGCTTGTTTATGTTCTATTGATAATGATTAGCCACTTTTGGGAGATAGCTTTCTTTGAACAGCTGAGGAACTATAAGGAAGGTTAGTATTTCTGTAGAATCTTCAAAACTATACATGATGTTTAAAAAGTCAAGAACAGCTGAAATACTATACCTGGGTGGCATCACATTAGAGGTGACTGCCTAGATTATATCAGCATATCACTTTTAGTTTTATTTCCATTGGGTAAATAGTAACTAAACTTTTAGGATTCTACTTTCTTTCCTGCATTGTAACAGGCATTTACAAGCACCTTCAAGGCACTGAAGTTCTTAATGAACTCACTGGTGTTTTTCTAGTGGACTCTTGCTGAAATAGCTATAGTACTAGATCCGTGATGGCGAACCTATGGCATGCATGCCAAAAATGTAACAGAGCCACCTCTGCCAGCACACGAAAGGTCACCCAGAAGACCCTACTGCACATATGTGAACACACGCGCTGCCGCCTGACAGCTGATTGCCGGGTATCTGGAGGGATATCCGGGGAGGTATCCAGGGATACCTCAGAGGGGTATCCTGGAGATGTATGCTCATGCAGTGAGACGCATGGCACATGGGGGGTGTCACACATGTATGCATAGAGCTTCATGGTGTGCATGGGGGGGTCATGCATGCATGCACAGGGGGCATGGGGGAGCAGCACATATTGGCTTCTGGATGTTGGCAGACCAGTGTGCAAGCGCATGCACAATTTTTGGCATGGGAACCAAAAAAGGCTAGCCACCACTGCACTACATTATTGTTCTATTTCCTAGTTGATATTCTTTATTTCCAGAGAAGCTATGAAAACAAGCTAAACTAATATTCAGTTTTAGGCATAGAGGCTTTGTGTTCCAGACCAAAGCTCAGAATCAGGCTGGCCCTGAGATTAATAGATTTCATGGGACAGCACAGTTCACAGAAAGAAGGCAGCTTTCAAAAAAATCCTGTTTCTGTCTGGATCTCCTCTACCATTTGATCTGTTGAAATTGGGTAGGGAGGAGAACCAAGAGTGGCATTCAATGTTTTTAACGACCAGTTTTATGGGTATAGCTAAGTGGCATGGCTAGGTGGCATGGCCATGAGATTGGGTGAGCGTTTTCTTCTCCTTCTTCTTCCTTTTTGCAGCACCCCCTGTGCTCCATTTTTGGGCCTCCTAGACCTCAGGAAAACTTCTGGGAGGGTGTTTTTGCTCTGAGGAAGCTTCTCTGAGGCCCAGAAAGGCAAAAAAAATGGAGTGTGGAGTGGGGGTGCGCAGCATCCCCATGTGCTCCATTTTTGGGCCTCCTGAGCCTCAGGGAAGACTCCTGAGAGGGCCGTTTTTGTTCTCAGGAAGCTGCATGCCCCTTTTCACCTCCTGGGCTTCAGGGAAGTCTCCTGGGTGAAGCAGTAAGACAGTGAGGGGGATCCCGGCACAACTGATTATCAGAACAGCTGATTGTCAGGAAAAAATAATACCTTAAGGAGTGACTGGGCTGGGGAGAATGCAGTCAGCGATGACATGCATGCACAATAAGACTGACTGGGTGGAGAGAGGAGGGGAGAGTTGAGGGGGGCAGGGCCAACTAGGGACATGATTTGCCAGTTCTCCGAACTACACAGAAACGTAACAACCAGTTCTATAGAACCGGTCTTAACCGGTAGAATCTCACCTCTGCCCTTCATGAAGAGATGATACTAAATGCAAGAAAATGATTTGTAAGTATCTTAGACCTAAGCCATATAGATCTCTATAAGGAGTAACCACCTGACTTTTACTTAGAAACATCCCAGTAGTAAATCTAGCACCTGTAATATTGGTATAGCACTGCTATGGTAAATCTCATCTACCAGCATACATGCAACAGCTCTTTGCATTAGTTGAACTATATTGAAGATACTTTGTTGCAGGATGACATCATCCAGCAGTATCATATAGATGTTAACTGCCAGAGATAGAGTACCAGGTTCTGTTACATCTCATATTGAAGCAACCATGACTCAATTATTATACATCTATAACAATTGACTTGAACTGCCCAGTTAAAAAAGAATGAAACAACTGCAGAACAATGCCACCAACTCCCAACTGTTTCAAGTGGTCTTGGAAGAGATCACAAACACTGCTTAGAGACCTGATAGTAGAGGAATTGAGCATTAAAGACATATGGAGAGAATTAAATAGTAAAAATAGACAATTTAACATTTTATTCCAATAGACACTCATCATGGTCAAGAATAGATATGATTTGGAGGTCAACAGATTTAATTTCAAACATACATGAAGTAAATATTGACATAAGTACTTGGGTGGTCCCAATCAAATAAGGGTTAAATGGAAGGGATAGAGGAACAGATCAAGATGGACTCTGAATAATTCAATTTTGAAAGAAAAAGAATTCATTAACAACATGGAGAAGGAATTGGCTTTCTTCTTTAAAGAAAATAAACCAGAGGCAACCTCACTACAAAATGTATGGGGTACTATGAAAGAGTAAACCAGAGATGTGATTATAACTTACACAAGAAGAAGGAATACTAAAAAGAGACAAACACAACAGATCTTAGAGGAAAACTACAAGAAATTGAAGAAGGAACTACAACAAAACCCACAACATAAAAATATTAAAAACTAATGGATATAATCAAACATAAAATTGGATTAATGGAAAAAAGCAGAACTGGCACAAAAAGTCAGGGGAGCTGAACAGAACTTTTTTGAAAATGCAAACAAGCCAGGTAGATGGCTAGCATACAATTTGAAAAAAGAAAAAGAGTAAAAAAGAATAGTACAATTAACAGATGAAAATGGCACGCAATGTTATGGAATTGAAGAGAAGAAAAAAAATAGTGCAGAGGTGTTATGAGAAATTATACTGTATGAGCAAGAGGCAATATCAGAAGGGAAAGTTCAACAATATCTGCGAGAGGCAGAACGACTGAAAATATCTGATGAAGTAAAGACTATGTTTACTTCATCAAATATAAGGCAATACAGGAATCAATTTCTATTATAATGCTTGAACTACTGAATGAGGTCCTCACAAAACACAAAGTACCTGATTCATGGACAGAGGCATATGTTACACTTATACCAAAGGAAGATACTGTCAGCCTTAAAGATTTCTTTGCTTTGCTTTGCATCTTTTGGCTGTCATAAGCAACAGGGGGAGGAGGAGTGAAATAGTTATGGGAAGCGAGCTGGAGGTTTGAGAGAATAAACTGTATAAGTTGGGTGGGAGGAAGGTTTTTTTAATGCTTCTTTCCTATGCTATGCACAAGCGCATCACTTTATCAAAATAGGTCATGGTCAATGGAAGAAGCCTCATCACCACCTGAAGACACCCACATAACATATATACAACTTTGAATTGGATGGATAGTTTGAAATATTGTGGAACGTGGGAACGTTGCCATTACTTTGTATATGTGATTTTCGTGCTCAATTCCTTGGATTCAGAATTCCTTTGATGCTACTGTTAGGAATATGAGTCACCTAACAGGTATTTGAGTTAGAAATATATAAACCAGGATAAATATTTAAAAACTGTATCTTTAAGAAAATGCAAAACTGTAATTAGGTGTAGTTTCTCAAACGGCCATAGGATGGAGGCAGAAACCTGGTTTGTCTTAGTCTTAATCTCAGAAGACAGTGTGTGTCAGTCTCTGTTTCCTTCTGTTGGAAAGTATTGCGGTTCCTCCATTTCTTCTAATTGACTGTTATTACTGGATTTAATGTAAGTCTGTTACTGAACTGTTTTTTGACACTGACCTTTGATATTTGGATTATCCCTGGATTGAAAACTGACTGATTTTACCTGTGAATGATTTTGGATTGCTTATTTTGGACTTTGCTTAAACCTTTCTGGAAGTAAAAACCTACATTTACTGTACAGTGTATCTGTGTGCTGTATGTGTATTATTCAAAAACTACTCTCTATATGTCTCCCTGTATGCGCTCATTCTCCTAACAGGGAATTACCTCAACACTGGTTATGGGCCCAGGCCATACCAGGCTCAGATAACTGAGAGTTAGTGTGGATGCACAGTACTGTATACAGACAGCTGTTTACTGTTTAATTGTGGGTTACTATCCTGGTAAAGATGGCAAAAATCACTTCAACAAGTCTATCACTGATAACCCAGTTGGATGGAACAAACTGTGTTTCCTGGTCTATGAAATGCAGTCTACTTCTGTGTAGAGAAGGTTTATGGAATGTAGTTCAAGACCCACCAGATGTAAATGCTTGGGATCCAGATAATGTGGAGGATGCCAAGAAGCTTGCTGACTTTAAACAGAACAACAAACGAGCTCTTTGTATAATTGGACTAACACTGAGTGACCAGCAGCTACTCCGTATTCTGGAGAAGAGTCTGCTGCTAGGTGTTGGGAGAATTTGAAGAGGATTTATGTTCATGACAGTGTAGGTGCACACATACATCTTACATGTAAACTGTTTAGAGCACATCTTCTGAAAGGTGAAGATATGTTAGCTCATTTAAACTTCATGAAAATAACTTTTCAAGAGTTACATGAAAAAGAACTGATATTTACAGAACTGCATCAAGTTTACATCAATCTTTCCTCATTGGATGAAAATTATGATGATTATGTATCTTCACTGGAAGTTCTGCCTGGAGATAAACTGACATTGACTGACATAACTGAAAGTTTGTTAGAAGAAGCAAGAAATGCTGGGTAGAAACCAACTGAGAAAGGAACAACCACAAGAAGAGGATTTATCTTCAACTGCCTATACTGTTAGGAAATGTTTTTCTTGGGTGGCTAGAGTACATATAGCTAGATTCTGTAAGAAGGGGAAAAGACAGAATACTAGTAACCACCAGAAGGCCAAGAATAATGTTAGTTTAGCTATGTCTAGCAATTCAACTGTAAACCATGATTTGTGGGTTGTTGATAGTAGAGCATCACAATGCATTAATAAAGATAGAAAAAGGTTTGTAAAGATGTCCACAAGTAAACAACATGTATCATTGGCAAATGGATGGAAGATGAACGCATCAGGTGAAGGTACTGCATATTGTTCTTGTATAAACGAACATTTAACTATGTTATATGTTCCTGTTGTGACTCAGAGGTTTGAGCCTGCTTTGTCAGAGGTCGAGGACTTGGTCAGTGAGGAAGAGGAGGATTTGGCTTTGAGGTTTGAGCCTGCTTTGCTGGAAGACACAGACTTGGACAATGAGGAAGGGGAGGATTTGGCTCTGAGGTTTGAGCCTGCTTTGTTAGAGGATTTGGAATTGACTTCCTCCCCAGGACTTTCCTTCTAAGCAGGATCTTCCTCCCTGATTGTACCTCAGGTGTCTGCAGATAATCAGGAGAGTGTATCAGAGCCTCTAACTGAGGATAAAGATGAGGAATGTTGGTTTGATGCAAGGCAAAGATGCAGGCAAAAGCGTGAGATGCAACACAAAAAGAAAAGATAAATCAGAGACTGAGATGAGAGACTGACACGTCTCACAGGGAATAAAAGTGGATGTATTAGCTCTGGGTTCTTGTTTGGGATAACGTGTTAACTAATGAGAGAAGCTTTGCTGGATTCTGTGTGTGTCTACAGCTTTTGATTTATGTTCCTGCTTTCTTATCAAACTTGGCAAACAGCTTGCGTGAGACTGTCAAGAACATTATCAGCTCAAGTAATTTAACCCGGTAATCCCTGGACTTGCTTGCTTATTTGTGTTTTCAATTTGAAATTTGGACTTTTTACTTTGTTGGTACCGGTGAGACATAACATTTTTGTCCCGAACCTAAACAAAAGCCATCTTTTGACCAAGATGGATCAACAGCAGCAACAGCAGCAGCAGCAACAGGTTAACCAGCTGCAAGAAGATAATCAAGTTTTGCAGCAGCAAGTTAAACAGCTGCTTAATCAACTCATTCTGTTGCAGGCTTGTACTGCTCCTCCTGCCCCTTCCCCTAGGAAATGCCCGGTAGCTGTGCCGGATAAGTTCTCTGGGCAGCCTGAAATGTTCCCAGCTTTTATGGGACAGTGTAAATTATTTATGAATCTGAGGTCAGAGGATTTTCCTGATGACAGGGCTCGGGTGGGGTTTGTTATAAGCTTTCTTTCAGACTCGGCTGCTAGGTGTTCCTGCTTTCTTATCAAACTTAGCAAACAGCTTGCGTGAGACTGCCAAGAACATTATCAGCTCAAGTAATTTAACCCGGTAATCCCTGGACTTGCTTGCTTATTTATGTTTTCATTTTGAAATTTAGACTTTTTACTTTGTTGGTACCGGTGAGAAATAACATGTACCTAAACTGAAATTTAATTTATTATCAGTAAGGGCTTTAGTTAATATTGGTTATGTGGGAACCTGTATGGGAGATAACTGTACAATAGAGAAAGAGGGTAAAAGTGTTACTGCTACTTTAAAGAATGATTTATATGTGATACATGATGATCAGTTGAAGATGGCTAACTCAGTTTATAACAATGTTAAGCCACGTGATGCATTTACTGCATAGATGTCTAGGGCACGTTAATTTCAAAATGCTCAAACAAACTGTTCAATTGTCAGTGGGTGTAAAATTGACACCCTGCAGCACGTATTTACACTGTGATGCTTGTAGTCAAGAAAAGAGTAAGGTTACTCCAGCAAACAGACTAAATGGGTTTAAGATCAAAGAACCTTTAGAGGTTGCTTTTACTCACATAATTGGTCCTAAGAAATGAAGTTTAAGAGGTGCCTGTATATTATGGTATACTATATACTATAGTATAGTATTATGGACCATTATTCAAGATACGGTTTCGGCTATCTTATGAAGAACCAAACAGAAACATTCCAACATTTCTTTAATTGGCTAAGGTTTGCTGAGAAAAAAATGAAAAGTAAAGTAATTACTTTAGTAACTGATAATAGGACTGAATTTGTTGACAAAAGATTCCAAAATATGTTGAAATCGGCTGGTGTGGAGCATAAACGTTCTGCACCTTACAGACCACAACATAAATCGTTTATAGAACGAAGAGGGCAAACATTACAAGCCATGGCTCGCACTATGTTATCTGATTCAGGCTTACCTGAAACACTGTGGGGTGAAGCCATGTTGTGTGGTAACCATGTTTTAAACAATGTAATAAATGCAACAACTGGAGAATTACCATTCACTCATTGGCATGGCAGGAAGCCAAATTTAAATTACCTACACACATTTGGAGCTCCAGCAAGGTGCATATTCCCTCACAAGTAAGACTGAAAGGGCAACATAGAGCTAAGAAATTATTTTTTGTGGGTTATGAGGCCAACCATAGATTGTTTAGATTCTGGGATCAAGGCACAGCTCATGTTTATTGTAGTGCTAATGCAAAATTTCTGAATACGTTGGATGGGATCAACTGTAACAGGAATCTAGCAATGATATTATTATTGACACCCAAATAGTCCCTAAAGATAAAATCAGTAAACCCCAAATACACATTAAAGAGGAAGAACAGGAGGAAGTAGAAGAACAGGAGCAGGTGGCGCAGGAAAGTCCACTAGTAAGCCCTAGATTACCAAGACGTTCAACCTGATTAACACGACCACCTGACAGATATCAGGCTAGTGTTGTATGCCAAGTGAATACAGTTCCAAATAACTATAGTGAACTAAAAACTGTATCCTGCAAAGGATCAGACTGTTGGCAGAAAGCAATGGATAAGGAACCAGAATCTTTAAAAAGACTGGAGGTATATTAAAATGTGAAGTTACCACCAGGTAAACATGCCATCGGATGTAAATGGATATGTAAGCTTAAGACAGGTGTAGATGGGATTGTTACCCATAAAGCCAGGTTAGTAGCATAAGGGTTCAATCAGACAGCAAATGACTATGATGAGGTGTTTAAGCCCCTGCCACACTGCATCAACGGATGCAAAGAGGATGTAAAACGGACAAAAAAGCTTGCCATCCGTTGGTTAACGCAATGTATCCGTTCTGTACTCACTGCCTCCGTTTTTCATCCTCTCTATCCGTCCAGCATCCGTTTATGGACGTTTCATGCGGTCAGAAAGTTTTGAGCTGCTCAAAACTTTTGCGCGGAAAATGTATCCATTTTGTCTGTTCTGCATCCGCTACGCATCCGCTAGGCATCCGTTCTGCATCCGTTACGCATCCTCTATATCCGCGAGACAACTGTTCCGCATCTGTGCAACTCGCATCCGCTTGGACGCAGGGAGGAAGCGGAACAGACGCAGAATGGATGCAGAACGGATGCCTAGTAGATGCAGCACGGAAACAAAGCATTTAAAATGGAAAAAATGTTCGCAGAGGCGACCTATCTCAGATATTAAGGATGTCTAGAGGATGCCTAGAGGATGCCTAGAGGATGCAAAGGGACACCTATACTGCCTATAAAAAGTGGGAGCAACTCACCTGCATCTCACTTTCAGACCAGCAGCCCAGCTGTGCAGACCTCTGCAGCCTTCATCTGACTCTTGCTCTTCCACAGCATCCAGTCATGTCAACCGTGGATCATAACACAGTCCTTTTGGCAGCCACCATCCTTCTGCAACAGTGCGAAGCCATCGACAGGCTCTGTGAACTCTACTACAGGAAGAAAAGGAGGCGGCTAAGAAGCATCTGGGTCCGAAGATGGATCGGGAGAAGAGCAGAGTATGGACTGTACAACAAGCTGATGGTGGAGCTCAGGAACGAAGACACTCATGCATTCCAGAACTTCATGAGGATGCCTCCAGCCATGTTTGATGAAGTTGTGCAGTGGCTGACACCCAGGTTGACCAAGGCAAACACCAACTTCCAGCCCAGCCTGGAACCTGGGCTCAAGGTGGCACTCACTCTGCGCCACCTGGCCTCAGGGACCACCTACAGGAGCATGCAGTACAGCTGGAGGGTGCCACACAACACCATCAGCATTGTGGTCAGAGAAGTGGTGCAGGCCATCATCGAAGAATACCTGGAGGAGCTCCTCCAGTGCCTCTCCACTGAAAAAGGCTGGAAGAAAGTTGCAGAGCAGTGGAATCAGAAGTGGAACTTCCCACACACCATTGGAGCCATAGATGGCAAGCACGTGGCCTGCAAAGCGCCAGCCAAGTCGGGGTCCACTTATTTCAACTACAAGGGCTTCTTCAGCATCGTCCTCTTCACCATGGTCGATGCTGACTGTTCATGTATATCGATGCTTCAGGCAACGGCTCAGTTTCAGATGCCCAGGTATATAATGCCAGTGACCTCAAGGAGGGGCTGGAAGGCAACCTCATTGTGGGCTTCCCAGATCCAGACACTCTGCCCAATGACACGCAAGATGTGTCCTACTATATCGTGGGGGATGACGCCTTCTCCTTCAGAACCTACCTCATGAAGCCCTACACCTCCAGATGCCTCACCCGTGAAGAGAGGATCTTCAACTACAGGCTGTCCAGGGCAAGGCGGGTTGTGGAGAACGCCTTTGGCATCCTGGCCAACAGGTTCCAGGTACTTCTCACCACCATGCAGCATCGACCAGAGACTGTAAGGAGGATCGTGGAAGTTTGCTGCATCCTACACAATCTCATGCGCACCCACTACCTAGTCTTGCAGAACAGGCTCATGGACCTCCAACAAGGAAATGGGGACATGGAGCCTGGGGAATGGAGGCAAGGGCAAAACCTGATAGATACTGAGGATGTGCAAGGCCCCAACAGAGCCTCACGTGAAGGGAAGAAGCAGCGCAACCTCCTGAAACACTGGTGCAACTCCCCAGCTGGAGCAATGGAATGGCAAGACAGGATGATAGATGATTAATGGATGCTTCCTTCAGCCTGTCTCATCACACTGATGAGATTGGGCCATGTATGTTGGGTGGGCCTACAATGATCAGGGCATTTAACAAAGAGTTGTGTTTGTGTTGACATGTGTGGATGATTATTACATTGTTTTTGATAATAACGTGCCATAGGTGTGGCACCTGGGAGGGTGGACCATTCAGTCCCACTATGCTTGCACTGGAGGTTTATCTATCCCCATAGCTATTACCCATCCCAAAGGTATCCCTGCTCATTCCACAGGTATCCCTGCCCACCCCACTGCTATCTTAACCCATCCCACAAGCATGCAAAGGCTTAAACCATTTCTAAAAGTTTCCACCAAGACTTTATTAAAAAAAAGAAATGAAGCAAGTGTGTGAATCAAAGATAGACTTTATTGAACAACAAGCTGTAAAAGAAAAATGACCCAAGTCAGGGGTCCAAATAAAGTCCACAGGTAGCCAGTCAGCCAGTCTCTGGCACTCCTTTTGGTCACTCAGAGGGGTGCCCAGTCTCAGGGGTGAAGGGTCCAGGTGCTGTGGAGGTGGGTGCTGCTGCAGTGCTGGTTTGAAACACCACTGGGGTGCCTGGCCCCGAGAGGACAACAGGTAACGGTGTGTTGAGAAAGGTCTCGGACAGCTGGCTCAGCCCTGTGATGCTGAGAGGTCCTTCCTCCATGCCATGTGGTGTCAGCCCCAGTACTGATGACAGATGTACTGAGGCCGGGCTTGGCTATGGGGTGGAGGAAGGAGTAGTGTAGTGGGGCTGTCTGGTCTGCAGCTGGGTGAGGACTGGCATGGGTGGCATCAGTGGCTTGGGTGGCATCGCTGTCATGGGTGGCATCATTGGCGTGGGTGGCATCGGTGGCATCAGTGGAACCGGTGGCGACGGTGTTGCCCGATGACTCTGTGCCTGGATTGGGAAGGGCTCCTGCCTGTGCTGCTGGACCTCCTGGTAGCCGTAGCCCTGGTAGGTGAGGGGCTGTGGGAAGCCTTGGAATGGGAGGGACATCACCTGGGGTGGAGGAGCAGACCTGGACTGGGTGGGAGCAGGTTCCTCTGGATCTGGAGGGTTGTGAAGCAGCTCAGTGATCCGGTCTTTCACCACCTGGTACTGGGGTTCCTCCATGTTCCTGAGGGTCTGGTTCACATAGGTGAGAAAGGGCTTGCGGTTGGAGGATGATGAGTCGGTGTGGACCAGCTGAGAGAGGAGATCTATGCTGGTGCGGATGGTGTCCCTGATCTCCAGCAGGACAGTGTGGCTCTGCCCCTCCTGCTGTCTGGCTCTCTGCCTTTCTATGGAGGTGGAGCTGGGGGGGTGGTGGATGCAGCTACGGCTGTGGTGGATGCACTGTCTCCTTTCTCCCATCGTACCAGGGAGTCCTCCACGCACTCCACCATGGTTACAACACCTGTCCATGGGTTATCCGCTGTGGCACGCTTCACAGAAACCTGCCTGGAGACAGGAGCTGACTCTCGGCCGGAAGAGGACTGGCTCTCAGCAGGCTGCCGGAGAGAGAGGGTTGTGAGAGGGGCTCCTGGTGCTCCTCGGTGGCGGATCTCACCCTCCAGGAAGCTGCACCTGGCCATGACATAGGTCTCTCTGTCCGTCAGCTTAACCGTGGCCAGATTTTTTGAGATGCAGCTTCCCGTACTAGGTGTGCATGTGCTCGTACTAGGTGTGCATGTGCTTCCACCTGCCAAGGAGCACCTCCAAAGTGTAGCTCATACTCTCTGCCTTCTCTCTCCAAGCAGACTGCTTCCTTTTGGTGTCCCTGTACAGCCGGTGTCCCTTCTGCCACAGATAGTCATTCTCTCTCAGCCACTCCAGCACCTCATCCTCGTGTTCCTCCTCAATATAGTATTGTCTCCTCTCCCGTTGTCGCATACGCCTCTTCCTCCCTTTGGCAGGACCAGTTGGGCCCTCATCAGAGGGGCTCCCAGGTAGAAGGGGCTGCTCCTCCACACCACCAGCAGCAGCAGCACCATCAGGATCATCATCATCACCAGCAGGATCATAATCATCATCATCATCATCACCAGCAGGATCATAATAATCATCATCATCATCAGTAGCAGCAACAGCAGCAGCAGCACCAGCAGGATCAGGATCATCATCAGCAGAGTAAGCACCAGCAGCGCCAGCAAGACCAGGAGCACGAGCAGAACCAGGAGCATGAGCAGGACTAGCAGGACGAGCAAGACCAGGAGCACGAGCAGTACGAGCAGTACGATCAAGTCCAGGAGCACGAGCAGGACCAGCAGGACCAGGAGGACCAGGAGCAGCTTCAGCAGAGCAAGCACCAGCAGAAGCACCACAGCCAGGAGCAGCTTCAGCAGAACCTCCAGCACCAGAAGAGTGAGCCCAAGCAGCAGAAGCCCCAGCAGAAGCAGAGTCAGGGACAGGGGGCGGGAGGGTGGCCCTGTCCCTCTTGCCAGGGATGGTGGCAGGTTGCTGAGTCTTTCGCTTCTTCCCCATGGTTGTGGGGTTGCTGGCTGGCAGGGAGGCTGGCAGGGAGGCTGGCAGGCACCAAGGCTGGCAGGAAGGCTGGCAGGCAGGCAGGCATGAATGCTGGCAGGCAGGCAGGCACCAAGGCTGGCGGGAAGCCTGGCAGAAAGCCTGGCAGGCAGACTGGCTGGCAGGGAGGCTGGAAAGCAGGCTGGCCTCAAGGCTGGCAGCAAGGCTGGCAGGCAGGCAGAGAGCAAGGCTGGCAGGGAGGCTGGCCAGGAGGCTGGGAGGCAGGCTGGCAGGAAGGCTGGCAGGAAGGCTGGCAGGAAGGCTGGCAGGAAGGCTTGCAGCAAAGCTTGCAGACAGGCATGCAGGAAGGGCAGGGAAGGACTTGATGTATCAGGCAGCAGGTCTTTCCTCTGAATGCTGTCCACGTGTGAGCTGCTTCCCTTTATATCCGCGGGGCTGATGCAATAAATCCCCCCTGCACGCACAATTAATGCAAGGCATCCGCTAGGCTTCCGCTCTGCATCCGCTAGGCTTCCGCTCTGCATCCGCTTCATCCGCTGTGCATCCGCTGTGCATCCCCTGTATACATTCCGTGTCTGCTTTGCTGAGATCCCCCGGAAGCCTAGCGGATGTGCCATCCATTCCCATCTGCTTCCATCCGCTGGGCTTCCATTCCGCATCCGCTTTCCAACCCCCCGGTGTCCTCCCCGCGTCCGTTCCTTTCCATGTTATCCGCTCCGGTTATGCAAATTTTTGCCCCTTTTGAGAGCGGATAACAACGGATGGAACATTTTGCTCGTCCGTTGTGTCCTTTTTACTAACGTTTTGTATCCGTTGGGCAGTGTGACAGGGCCTTTACATTTAGTCTGAAGGCTACTACATGAAGGGCAACATGAATGTGGGCAGCTAAGGAGAAATATATTGTCAATCATTTGGATGTAGAAATGGCATATCTGTATGCACTATTGCAACACACTATATATTTAAAGAAACCTTTAGGTCTCAAAAATGATAATACTGATAATAATGATTGCTGGAAATTAAAGAAGAGTCTTTATGAGAATTATTAAGAATCAGGATATGAATGGAACCAATGTATAGTTAAAGAATTAACTAAGATAGACTTTGTAGCTGGCTTGGCTGATTCTTGTTTGTTTAAAAGAGAAAATAATGGTATGATTTCATTGTTTACCGATGACATAACATTAATCACCAAAACTGAACAAGAAGCTACTGAGATAATTTCACTATTGGAAAATAAATTTAAGATGAAACAATTAAGAGAAATCAAACATTATCTTGGTTTAAAGATAGATAGAAGTATGGGAGGATACAAGATCTCACAAGCAGATAAAATTAACCAATTACTAAAAAGTTATAAAATGGAACTTTGTAAGCCGGCTAAAACACCAATGAGCCAGGAGTTTAGCAATAGTGATGTTCAAACTCCTGTTTTTGATAAGAACATTTATCAGTCCTTGATTGGTAGTTTATCTTATCTCAGTAATTGGTCAAGAACAGATATTGCATACAGTGTTAATCAATTAGCGAGATTTAATGCTGAGTCCACTGACAGTCCACTGGCAAGTTGCTAAACGTGTATTAAGATATCTGAAACAGACAATGCATTATGCATTGTATTTGGAGCCAAAAGATGAATTGAATTTAACTGCATATGCTGATGCAAGTTTTGCTACAGACATAAATACACGAAAATCTACATCGGGTACTGTTGTATTATTGGGAAAAGCATTGATTGGATGGAGATCTATTTGACAGAAACATCTAAGTTTGTCAACAATAGAGGCTGAATTCTCATGTTTGTCTTAACTATGTGCAGATTTAGTTTTGTATAAGCAATTATTAATTGATATGAGAATTAATGTAACAGATCCGACTGTTGTTTACGAAGATAACCATTCAGTAATACAGATGGCTTCAAATATTGCTGTTAAAACAAGAATAAAACACACAGATTTAAGATATTTAAATGTGAGACAATGTGTGCAAAGTAAAATGATTTAGCTGGAATACTGTATGTCAGAAAACAATACATCAGATCATTTTACAAAGGCCCAAGGCTCTATAAAGCATGCTGTGAAGATTATGGACTTATAATGTAAGGTTGTATATATTATCTTACCCAAAAGGGGAGAATGTTAGGAATATGAGTCTCCTAACAGGTATTTGGGTTAGAAATATATAAACCAGGATAAACATTTTAGTACTATCTCTTTAAGGGAATGCAAAACTGTAATTATGTGTGGTTTCTGAAACGGCCATAAGATGGAGCCAGAAACCTGGTTTGTCTTAGTCTTAATCTCAGAGGAGAGTGTGTCTCAGTCTCTGTTTCCTTCTGTTCCTTCATTTCTTCTAATTGACTGATATTACTGGATTTATGTAAGTCTGTTACTTAACTGTTTTTTGACACTGGCCTTTGATATTTGGATTATCCCTGGATTGAAAACTGACTGATTAACCTGTGAATGACTTTTGGACTGCTTATTTTGGACTTTGCTTAAACCTTTCTGGAAGTAAAAACCTAAATTTACTGTACAGTGTATCTGTGTGCTGTATGTCTCCCTGTATGTGCTCATTCTCCTCGCGGGGAATTACCTCAACAGCTGCCACTTGATTTCCAGTAAAAGATATATTTTCTCTAATTAATGGAATCCAGGAATGATCAAAGGTATGAGAGGGAAAAGGTGGAGGCAGTCCCAGCTATGAAAGCCCAAGCAACTGTCCCCATAAATCAACCTGGACCAGTGAAACAGGTGGCGGCAGCCAAGGGCCCCCCAGCGGAGAGAGAAATCTCCAGAAGGCATCGAGCTACAAAGGTGCCTCCATTGGAAGAAAAATATGGATCCCAAGGAGTTAAGTTTTTCCTAGCCCAAGTGTGGAACCACATGGAAGAATATGGCAAGGATTTTTCCTCAGAAGCAGCTAAAGTGAGATGTGTTACCAGGGCTTTGGAAGGGATGGCTGCAAAATGGATGGTGACTTTGCATAATGATAATGACCCTCAGTTGATGAATTATAACCTGTTCATGTCAGTGTTGCATGCCAGATTTGAAGACCCACTAGCTGAACGTAAGGCTAGGACTAGGATGAAAACCATAAATCAGTGGGGTAGATCAGTTGTCAATTACACCCAAGAATTTAGAAAGGCTGGTTCCAGGGAGTCCTGATAGAAGCTTTTAAAAATGGGCTGGATGAAGATGGTTATCAAAGTTGCATTGCCAGAAAAGACCCCAGAGATTTTCAGCTCTGGTACATGTTGGTAGCAGAAATCGAAATTGATCTGACTTGAAACAGAGGCAGGAGTCGCCTTGGTTGGAGAAAGCTATCCCCCACCAGCCTTCAAGAAGCCCCAAAATCTCAAAAAAGAGAGTCGGCAGCAAAACCCAAGACCACTACATGCTTCCAATGTTGGAAGGAGGGTCACCAGGCTGCAGACTGCCGCAACAAGCTAGAGCCAAAGGGAGTGCTGGGGAGGGGGGGAAGAAAACCTGAAAAAACTCCAGTCAAGCCACGCGAAACGGCTCTTAAAATGGAGGAGGTTGTAGTGATCGCCCTTCTGAAAGAAGAGAACCTGAGAACTCTGACCTCTTCTGGTGAAAGTGAATCCAAATCTGAAGAGGACCTTCTGGTAAGTCCAAACAAGGGCCCAATGACCATCCCAGTGAGAATAAGGGTGCCCTTGTCAGACTCTTGGTGCACAAGGTGTGTAATCATCTCAGAAGTCATGGAGAAAGTGGGTTTAAGGCTAAGAACTCCCATTTAAAAACTCCCATAGCATTTTGCCAACTGGATGGATTGGTAGCTGGGGACGGCCCTGCACATTTCATAATGGAATCAGTGGAAATTATGATGGGGAGGCATAGAGAGACTTTGTGTTTTATTGTCACCCAGGGATGGAGAGCCCCCTACTACTAGGCTTGCCCTGGGTCTGGAAATGGAACCCCCAAGTGCATCTCCAGACCCTGTCACATCTGTCACATGTGCTCAGTATGAATCTGCTTTCATCTGTGAAGAGCACAGGGTGCCAGTGGCAAATTTGCCAATCTTATATTCTCTGCCAAACATCCTGCACAGTGTTGGGCTGTAAGCACAACCTCCACTTTTGGATGTCAAGCCCTCATACCACCCTCACGGAGTCTGTTTCTGAGCGTTTGAGCAGCCACATGCACATTTGTGGCCCGCTGGAGGTCATTTTGCAGGGCTTTGGCAGTGCTCCTCCTTTCCCTCCCTGCACAAAGGCGGAGGTAGCGGTCCTGATGCTGGGTTGTTGCTCTCCTACGACCTCCTCCATGTCTCCTGATGTACTGGCCTGTCTCCTGGTAGCTCCTCCATGCTCTGGACACTACGCTGACAGACACAGCAAATCTTCTTCCCACAGCTCGCATTGATGTGCCATCCTGGATGAGCTGCATTACCTGAGTCACTTGTGTAGGTTGTAGACTCTGTCTCATGCTATCATTAGAGTGAAAGCACTGCCAGCATTCAAAAGTGACCAAACCATCAGCCAGAAAGCATAGGAACTGAGAAGTGGTCTGTGGCTACCACCTGCAGAAGCACTCCTTTATTAGGGATTACTTGCTAACTGCCTATGCTTTCTACCTGTTGTCTATTCCATTTGCACAATAGCATGTGAAATTGATTGTCAATCAGCATTGCTACCAAAGTGGACAGTTTGATTTCACAGAAGTGTGATTGACTTGGAGATACATTGTGTTGTTTAAGTGTTCCCTTTATTTTTTTGAGCAGTGTATAATAAACAAATAGCAAGAGTAATGATAAATTGAGAATTGACAAATAATATTAATATTCAAAAAGGAACTAGACAAGATTGCCCGTTATCTCCACTGTTGTTTGTATTGACTTTGGAAGTATTGAATAGAAATATTAGGAAAACAAAGAAATAAAGGAAATGAAAATAAAAAAGGAAGAATATAAATTACAAGTATTTGCAGATGATTTGCTCTTTATATTGGAAGAACCACTGGAAACAGGTCCTAAGCTGACCGAAAAAATAGAAGAATATGGCGAGGTTGCAGGACTGAAAATAAACAAGGAAAAAACAAAAATTTTGGTGAAAAATATGATAGAAAAACAAAACAAAAGATTAATGGACAAACCAAATATTCAAATCACAAAAAATTGAAATATTTAGGGACACAAATGACAACTAGATCTGGAACTCTTAAAGAGGAGAATTATGATAGATTGCAACAATAGATTGTGACAGATTTGGAAAAATGGAAAAATTTACAACTATCCTTAACAGGGAAAATAGCGATGATCAAAATGAACATATTGCCAAAAATACTATATTTATTCCAGACGATTCCAATCAGACTGAAGAAAAAAAATACTTTGAGGACTTAAATAAAATGATGTTGAAATTTATTTGGCGAGGGAAAAAAACAAGAATTAAGGTAAAATTATTGCAGGATGCAAGAGTGAGAGGACTATCCAACTGGGATTTGTACTATCAGGTAGCAATATTGATGTGGATGAAAGACTGGATTGTATTGAAAAATGACAGATTGTTAACAGTTACTCCAATTAAATCATGAGCAATTGGTTGTCATTCAGTCTCTTCTGTTGTGCACCATAGATTTGTCAATATTCTCTTTTTGTGAGTATTTCTTACTTTGAGTTACTTCACATTGTGAAAACTTGGACAAAGAAATTAAACTGACAATGCTTTAACACTATTTGGCAAGAGTTCCTTAAATATTATAACCTAATTCTACATTGAGGAGAATACTTTTTGACCACAAGACTGCAGAACAGCCAAACACTTTTAAAGTGTGTGCATGTGCAGTAATATCTACTAAACATTCCTGTTATGTAGGCTGGGATGTTGGCTAAGATTTGGCTTCTTTAATTGTTTGGGTGCAGATAATGCCCTAAACCAACCATACAAATCATATTATCAATGGCTTGTTTATAATAGCTCAATAAGCTGGGATGCTACTGGATATTTATAGTGTACAGCAGTATATTTCTTATTTTGATTCACATTAAGCCCACATCAAGCTGGTTGCTGCACAAAGAATTCCTATTCAGCCCCTTCTCTTTTTGTGGCATACTAGCATAATGTTAATCAAGGGTATTCCAGTTTTCCAGCCTCTTTGTGCAGTGTACAGAGCTTCTTGACAGAGACATTTGAAACAGACACTGGGGATTCCTGTGGGGAAATTAAGAAATGAGATTATAACAAGAACTCTCATTTTAAATTTTATTGAAAATGTGCTTCTATAAGTAGAAAATAAGATGCTGACACTAAGTAGCATTTATTGAACATAATTAACACAGAGACTAAATATTTCTTTTTTCTTTTCTTCCTTTTTTTCTCCTCTGAAACAGAGAATTAACTATGGAAGATGTGTCATAATAACCCCTAAGTGCTGTTGAATCCATAAGGGCTGGCTTGTAGGTATTTAAAGCACCCAGTGTTTGATGGCTGTCTAGCTATTCTAATGTCTGCTGCCTCTCCTCATGCTGCCACTGCTTCTGCATTCCTGCTAACATATGGCTCAGTTCTCCTGCTACTTCTGGAATGGACCTTTCTCTGGCATGGTACGAGGCACAATTCCCAGGGATTTGGAAATGATTCTCCATTGGGAGGAGGACAATGATTCTCCATTGTCCTGCTGGGACAATGTTATTATTCCAATATAATTCTAAGATGTTAGTTTCATGGCAAAGTTTATAACTAATACCTTGGGTCATGGTGGTCCAAGTCTTTTTTTTAAGAGAAGTCAAATAGATACTCTGGAATTTGAGTTACATTGGAGAGACAGTGCTAGACCTATGAAAGTTTAGATTAATATATTATATTATATATTATTATATATTATATATTATTATTATATATAATATATTATATTATATATTAATATAATATATTATATTATATATAATATACCATTATATACCATATATAATGGTATATAAATATACCATTATATATGGTATAATGGCCATTAGAATCTGAAGCCTTTTGTTTAAGCCAGAGACACAATTTTATGGCCCCCTGAAGAAGCCTTTCCTAAGTTGGATTGTTCCATAGATCTTCAAAATTTGCAGTTAAGTTCCCATTTATGTTTTTCATGGAAAAAGGGGGAAATTAATACACAACTGGATATTTATTTCAATTAAACGTAAATGAAAGCCAGTATGGATTTTGCCCTATTCTTGCCCTCTGTTTGGAAGGCATGGTCTCAGCCCACCATTCCGAGAATTGAAATGTACTTTTCTTTTTCTGCTAAGAAAAAGTTTTGCATTCTTGCATATGAAAACCTTGTGTTAGTTTTCTTGTCTGAGGCAAAACCAGGCCTTGCACAGTATGTTCAATCTCTTTCTCTGTAATGCAGAAACCAGACTTTAGAGTGTTTATTTCAAGTGGAAAGTCTACACAAGTAGACCAGGCTTCTTATGAAGTTTCATCCTGCAACATATTGTTCATTGTCAGTCAATTTGTCAGAGCCCAAGACCATGGTACGATTCCTTTCCCACTAAGGATCTTCCTTTCCTGCAGATTGAACCTGGGGCTTCTCCTGATATAACAAATGAAAAATGTACATGAGTCAGGGAGCATGAACACTTTCCGTATCTTTCCAGTCCATTAAATTCCAGTCCACCACATACTGGGAGGGGGCCTCTAGAAACAGGAGCTCAGATGTGGGACACTTCATGTTGAAGTTTCCCATCACAACAATGGGCAGTATGGGCAGTATGGAGGAGCAACAAAGATTTGCGTACACAGGAAGGACCAATAGGGAATAATGGAATACAGGATGAACACAAAAATTGTAAATAGTTTATCAATGCACAAATAAAATGATCCTAAATGAATTGGGATTATTGAACTCTTCCAAAGAGTCAGACAAAGTCGTAAGGATAGTGGGCATAATTAGAGAGGAACGTTTAAATATTTCATCCAGGACTCAGGTGTAGATAAAGAAATGTAGGCCAATATCTCTATTGAATGCAATTATAAAATATATGCTTCAATAATAGCAGAGAGATTAAAAATATTTTTGAATGAATTTATATATTTAGATCAGAATGGATTCTTGCCAAAGAAGCAGATTAAAAATAACATGATAATTATTTTAAACACATTGGAGTATTATGAAACACACCCGAAAAACAAATGGCATTGATTTTCCTAGATGCACAGAGAGCATTTGACAAGATTAATTGACAATTTATGTTATTACAATTAAAATTGACTTTGGGGAGAGATTTATTAATATGATTAAAGCAATATATCACAAACAATCAGCTAAGGTGATAGTAAATGGGGACATGACAGAGAACTTTGATTTAAAAAAAAGGCACCAGACAGGGATGTCCACTGTCCCCTCTGCTATTTATATTGACTTTGGAAGTGCTAGCCATAAATAAAGTAAATTAAACCTTAAAAAATATTGCTTTAAAACAAATTGTAATATTGTTTCCTCACATCCTCTGAGAGTAGCATAAAGTAAAGGGAATTAAAAATATTTGGGTGAGAGATAATTATTGGGGGGAGCACCCAGAAAACTCCACACTTATTAGCTTGTAGTGTACATCTTTAATTAAAAAACACACAGAAAAAGAACCATTAATCAGAAACATCCACTCTGTCTTCTAGGAGCTCAGCCCCAGCTGGAGCAAGTTCCAAGTACACATAGAATGAAACTTGTTCCATCCGGAAAAACGCGAGGTAGACCGGGTTCCAACAAATAATGTCTTTATTTACAATAGTAAGATAAACGGAACAGTTTGGCTCTAGCCGCGGCAGCCTTTATATACGGCTTGCCTGCCAGCTTGTAGCCAATGACATTTGTTTGATTTAACTGCCTTTTGGCGGTTCCTTTGGATTGGTTCCTAGTGAACCAATCCCTATGCTGGCTTTCTTAGCCAATCAGATTAGCGAATTTGGAGTCAACTATTTTCATACAGAACACCTCTCCCCTCTTGGTTTAGTCCTACGTGGTGACGTAGTCGCGCAGGTAGGTGGGGCTTCTTCTGACTCTACTGGACTTGCGCGGTTCATTTTCGCTGGAGACTTCAACCGGTTCGTATGGGGTTGCTGTCTCTCCAGCTCTTCTCCATGGAACCACCTGGAAGGGTGAGTCAGCCATTTTGCTACCGCTTGAGTTTCTCAGGCCAGTGGTTTCGCCTCTCCCTCCTGGTTTCTCCGGGCAGGTCGAGCTGGCTTGGCTGGCCCCTTCGTCTGGATTTTTCCCACAAGTTTCATCTAACCGTAAGTTTCTTTTTTGCTCTTTTTGTTTGTTAAGAGGTTCTGGGTTTATTTTAAAAGGTTCTTTATTATTTTCTTGTATTTCCCCCCCTCTTTGGGTTGATTTTCGTCGTTTTTTATTATTTGTGGTTGTGAGTTTGTATTTCTTTCAATGTTTCGGGAATGAAGCTGGTCTATATGCCGCTTCCATTCCCTGCCATCGTCTACGGTTAATTGGTAGGACCGGGGGCCTGTAATTTGTGTGATTGTGCCTGGAAGCCATAAGGGGTCCTCGGTGAAATTTTTTGCATAGACTAGGTCGCCGATTTCAAATGTCCTGAAATGGCTGGAAGAGTCAGGGGGTCTTTCTCACGTGTAATTTGGGTGCAACCTGTCTAATTGCGACCTAAATTTTTTCCCATTAATAATTCCGCCGGGCTTTTGTTGGTCACAGTACTGGGTGTGATATGTTGGAGGTTGAGTAGGTGGTTAATTTTATCCTGGACATCCCCAGTGTCCATTCTCTCTAAACCCTCTTTGGTAAATCTGACCATTCTCTCCGCCCTACTATTTGCAGCCTGGTGGGCCGGTGCAGTTAGTGCATGGCGTATACCTAGGGAGGCTAGGTATTGTTCAAATTGGATGCTTGTTAATTGTGGCCCGTTGTTGGACACTAGGACGTCCGGCAATCCATGGGTTGCGAAGAGTTTGTCAAGTTGTTTAATGACCACCTCGGTTGTCGTAGATGACATTACTACCACTTCCAGCCAATTTGAGTACGCATCTACGACAATTAAGAAGGTATGTCCCCTAGTAGGACCCGCGAAGTCAATGTGGATCCGCAACCAGGGGCCTCGTGGGGTTTCCCAGTCCCTTATGGGTGCTTGTGGTGGGGAAGGCCTGGTTTTTTGACATTTATTACAAGTAATAACCCAGTATTCGATGTCTTTATCTATACCAGGCCACCAGACATAGCTTCTAGCAAGGCTTTTCATTTTTACAATACCAGGGTGGCCTTCGTGAAGCATACCCAGCACTTTAGTTTGTAATTTAGGAGGAATTACTACCCGATCACCCCACAATAAACAACCTTTTTCAATTGACAGTTCGGTTTGTCTGGTCCGGAAAGGTTTAAATTTTCCAATTTTTTTGGTTTTCCGGCCAGCCTTTACCTAACCAGTTTAGAATGCGGGCAGTCACTGGGTCCTTTGCGGTGGCTCTGGCGACATCGTTTGCAGATATTGGTAGTTCAGGGCATGTCTCTATCTGCAGGGTGGTCATTGTTGGCGCCGGGTCTTCCTCTGTTGTTGGCAATGGTGCTCTGCTTAATGCATCTGCATGGGAGGTTTTCTTCCTGGGTCGATGCGTTAATGTGTAAGAGTATGCTGCTAGGAATTCTGACCATCTAGTCATTTGTGGGGATAAAATGTTCACTGTAGGTTTGTTTCCCACCAGAATTCCTAATAATGGTTTATGGTCCGTTACGATCAAAAATGTTCTTCCATAGAGATATTCGTGGAAATGTTTCACTCTGGCGACAATTGCCAGGGCTTCTCTGTCTAGTTGACTATAGTTACGTTCTGTTTTAGACAGAGTCTTTGAGTAATAAGCAACGGGTGCCTCTCTTCCATCTGGCAATTGGTGGCTCAGGATGGCACCAACTCCAAACAGTGAGGCATCGCAGGTTACCGTCAATGGAAGTGTGTTACTAAACTGGATAAGAACGGTGTTTGATGTTAATAATTTTTTTATTTTCTGGAAAGCTTTTTGCTCTCTATGACCCCAAGTCCAATTAGTTTTTTTATCCAGCAAACGGTGTAATGGTTCCACTATTGTCGCTTTGTGGGGGAGGAATACATTATAGAAATTTATTAGTCCCAAAAATGCCTGCAATTCTATTTTGTTTCTTGGCCGTGGTGCGTCTTTTATGGCTTTGACTTTTTTTTCAGTAGGGTGTATCCCCTCTCCGTCTATTAAGTAGCCAAGAAATTCGACACGATCAGTCATTAAGCAACATTTTTCTTTTTTAACTTTCAGGCCAGATTCTCTGAATTTTGATAGTACATTTCTTAGTCTTTTTTCTAGTTGGGTCGTATCTTTAGCCGAAATCAGGACATTGTCAAAATATGGTACAACCCCTTTTATTCCATTTAATAGGTGTTCCATGAGGCTTTGGAACACGCCTGGGGCCACACTTACTCCAAACTGGAGTCTGTTGCACTTGAATGCCCCTTTGTGAGTCACTATTGTCTGTGCCTTGGCTGCTAAGGGGTCTACTGGAAGCTGTTGGTAAGCTTGTGCTAGATCTAGTTTAGCAAAAAAATTTTCTCCCCCAAGTGAGTGTAGTAGATGTTGTACGACTGGCACCAGGTATGCTCTTTGTTGCAGCGCATGGTTCAGGGTAGCCTTGTAGTCTCTGCAGATGCGTACCGACCCGTCAGGTTTAACCGGTGTTACTATTGGCATTTCCCATTTAGCATGGTCAACAGGTTCCAAAACCCCTTGGTCAATTAATTTGTTTAATTGTTCCTCTATTTTTGTCTTTAATGCAAAAGGAACTTGTCTGGCCTTTAACCTTCTAGGGGCCACCTGGGGGTCTAAACTAAAGGAAATTGGGGTCCCCCGATACCTGCCTAGGGAGCCATCAAAAACGTCCTGGAACTCGTGGATCAGGTTTTCTTCCCAGTCGGTTGCGGCCACCTGGTCTACTCCGGTCATCCCGATGCCCAATGGTGTGAACTACTCGATGCCCAGGAGGCTGGGTCAGTCTCGGTCGACTATTGTCAGAGGCAGGACTTCGACATGCTGCTTGTAGGCGACTCGGAAATGTCCTAGACCTACCACAGGGATTCGATTCCCTTGGTAGTCCTTTAGAGTTAATTTTTGCTTCTGGAGCTCTTTTAGCTTAATGTTTGGGACCAGTTGTTTGATTGTGTCCCATGACACCATTGACAGGAAAGACCCTGAATCGACCTCCATCTCGCAGGGGCTGCCTTCGATTTTTACGATTATTTTAACCTTTTTCCCGCTTTCCTTCTGAGCGCTTCCGATAGTGAAAGTTTGATGGGTCTTTTCTCGCTTACTGGCTCATTTGTTGCGCTGCCACTTTCTCTTGGTTTGTTTTGATTCAGCTTGTGGGGGAGAGTTGCTGCATCTGTTAGGGCTGCAATTTTTTTGATTTCTACAGACCTTCTCGATGTGTCCCCTTTTCTTACAAGCTCTGCAGATGGCATCAAGGAATCTGCAGTTGGCTCGAGGGTGGTTTCCTCCGCATTCCCGCCAGTTTCTTTTTTTGCGCCTTTTTTTGTTGGCTATAGGCGGTGGACCTCATCGTCTTCCTCCCCGGATTCTGATGTTTTGTCACCATCTTCATGGTGTGTGGTGGTGGGAAATTGTTTCTTCCCTCTAGTTAGGCTCGCTTCGTCGTTGTTCACGTTCATTTGTTTCATTTTGGCCACTGACTTTTTCGCGGCTTCTATGGCTGTGGCTTCTGCAATTGCTTCAGCTACGGTTATGTTGGGTTTATTTAGTAACTTGCTTTGTAAATTAGAGTCTCTTAAACCCAATATTACTTGATCTCGCATCGCTTTGTCTAAGTTCAGGAATTCACATGCTCCCCCCAGTTGTTGGAGGGCTGCCACAAAATCAGCGATGGTCCCGCCTTCTGTTTGGTCCCTTAGATAGAATTCATGCCGTTTGATGTGATTTGACACTACTGGTGCGTAATGAGCCTTCAACATTCGTTGGAGCTCGGGCCAGGTCATTTGCTTTACGTCTCTGGGCTTCGCTAATGCCTTGGCCATTTTGAAAACCGTTGGTCCACAATGCATTAAGAAGACAGCCCTCTTACGCTGGTCTGAGATCTCTTCCATCTCGTTACTTTCCAAGTATATTTGGAAACGGTCTACGTAGGATTCCCAATCCTCTTCATTGGGGTTGAAAGGTGCGGGCGGTGCATTGTTTCCAGCCATCGCTTCAGCCTGGGTCTCAATTCGCCGCATGCACAGTCTCACGTTTTAGGATGATCCCACCCTCGTTGCCAGTGTTCCATCCAGAAAAACGCGAGGTAGACCAGGTTCCAACATATAATGTCTTTATTTACAATAGTAAGATAAACAGAACAGTTTGGCTCTAGCCGCGGCAGCCTTTATATACGGCTTGCCTGCCGGCTTGTAGCCAATGATGTTTGTTTGATTTAACCACATTTTGCCGGTTCCTTTGGATTGATTCCTGGTGAACCAATACCTATGCTGGCTTTCTTAGCCAATCAGATTAGCGAATTTGGAGTCAACTATTTTCATACAGAACAAAACTGTTCTTTATGGCTTTGGTTTCTATCTTTTTCATTGGCTGTTGTGGACAGGTTCTGAACTAGAGCAAAATTATTGTAGAAGTAGTCACTCAACCATCCTTTTCCATAAATAATTACAAATTATGATCAAGCTGAAGTTATATATATATGGAGTGACTATGTCCAGCTACTTATTTATTTATTCATGTCATGTCCAAGAATATCCCCAGGTTTATATAAAAGATATAAGTATCTTTTCAGAAAGATAGAAAGGCCATTTAAAATAAGTATTCCTTCTAATTTCTGGACAGTAGAATTACCTATGTAATTCTCCATTTTACCGATTTAAGTTTAAGATTGTTTTTCCTCATGAAATTTGTTCCTACTCCAGACACCAATCCACCTGAACTCTGAGAGGCTGAGCTGAGCATCTTCTCCAAAGCGAATCATTGTGCTTCTTTCCATGTCTGATTACTAACTTACAATTTTATAAAATGCCAAGAAGCTGAGTCAAATTTCGAATGAATTATATGTAAACCATTCTCCAGACATAGTTTTACTGCATATATCCTGCATAGTGTGTGGAATGATGAGTATGAAGATATATACATTTTATACTCTTAATAAATCCAAGTAACTTTAGATATTTCCTTAATTAAAATAGAAATAATAAAATAATATTATAATAAAAATAGGATTGGCTATAACCTATTGCTTTCATAAGTCAGTGCTACTAAGGAATCTATTGTATTTTTGCTCATAAGGAACAAGGTGACCCAGAAATTGTTCAATCTGTAAGATGTTCTTTCATTCATAGATTTGTTCTAATACCCCATAAAATATTTGGAGCATTAACCAATAAATGTTCTCATTAAGATGACTTAAATTTATTCTGGGTTGGGAGAAAATGTATTATTTTTAACAATAACTTCTGGTTAATCCAGCTAGTAATCAATTAAATTTAACTAGAAATTCATTGACTGGATGAATCTCCCCCCTGAAATAAGATGCTTTGAAGTCAGGGTTTGTGAACCAGGTGTTTTATTTGTTCTTGCTTTGCTGAAATGCATTTTTTCCATATAGTCATGCAGAAATCTGAGGGACTAAATCTGTAGACTCCGGTCAGATGATTCAGCTGCAGCAAAATACAGCTTGGAGAAATTAAATACTGATTCAGTTGCCCTTATAATGTGACAAGATTAGGTTCTAAATTCAATGTTCATTTATGAGATAGAGCAAAGAAAGAAGATAATTTAATCATACTAAACGTGGGAAAGAGAGACAATGAAATAAAAAATATGTTAACATTTATGAGTAAATGAGGGAGAAAGCAAATAGAAAACTTTAGAGTTGGAATTCCCAGGACTATCTTATACTTGACTAAACAGAGTACAACTTTTTACTCTTCTTTCTCGTTCTCTTTTCTTTATTTCTCAATTTCCAATTGTCCAATTGCCCAAAAAAAGACCAATATAAACTGTAGTTAGAAAGAAACTTTGTCTTGTAATTGTTGATGCCATTTTGCTGCCATTTTCTGAATGAAAAAATATCTCTTGGCCCTTACAAGAGCACTCATGTTACTTTTTCAATATTCTGTCTCATGACTTTATTTTCCCTTGATGTTTATAATGATTATCCATAGCTTGTCTTTTTGGCATTAGACATAGCAGTCAAATACATTCCAGAGTGATATAGTAGTTGGATATATATATATATAGTTGGATCCAGATGTGATGATTCAATTCAAGGACGCTTTTCTCTTTCTCAGTCTAATTTGCTCCAGAAGCTGGTTGAGATGGAGGGATAAAGTAAAGGAAGTTACTCAACTATGTTTCTTAAAATATAATTTGTCTACTAAAAATAGACAATGTTAAATATGTATTGGTTCTCTATCAGGGCATAAGACCAGGGGTGGGATTCTATCAGTTCGCACCTATTCGCTAGAACCGGTTGTTAACATTCTAAGCAGTGCGGAGAACCAGTTGTCAGAAGAAATTACTGGCCTAATCCTGTGAGGAAGGCAAGAAGGAAACATTGCTTACATAAACTGCCTCTCCGTTAACCCTTATTACATTCTTGGCAGGACTAGACTTCCTGTCTCAGGAAACTTCTGGAGTTTTTTTGCCTCTTTTGCTGGTACTTTGCTTGTGTGGAGTGACCATTCAGAGTTACAATGGCACTGAAAAAAGTGACTTATGACCATTTTTCACACTTACAACTGTTGCAGCATCCCCACAGTCATGAGAGGTCAGGCAAGGAGATGCGTGCCCCGATGTGAGTGATATTGAGTTGGCCATGCCCACCCAGTCACATGACCACCAAGCCACACCCACCCAGACACATGACCATCAAGCCAGGCCCACCACCTAAGCCACACCCACAGAACCAGTTATTAAAATTTTGAATCCCACCCCTGCATAAGATATACCTGTCCCTTACCAAAAGAAACAAATTGAAAGTTTTAGGGGTTCAGCAGTCCTGCAATTCCATGCTCCAATTGTTTTATTTATTAAACCATTTTTTGTAAACATGCACAGATTTTAATCAGCATTCCTTACATTGTGTACATTTCATAGAGATTTTTTAAAAAAAATAAGAAAGCAATCCTTTTTGCCCATCAGTCTCATAGGACAGGGCCCCCCAACCCTAGTCCATGGACTGGCAGTGGGCTTCAGCATATCAGAAACTGGACTGCGCAAATTGAAGCCCCATCCTTGGGATGCAGGAAGTACATGATACTATGCCTCTTCCGGTTTGTGGCAAAAGCTCTCTCCACAGAACTGGTTCCTGATGCCCAAAAGTTGGATGCCACTGTCATAGGACATCCAGAGATTGGATGTCTTCTAATTCTCACATACATTCTCTGTCTTGATTTTCTCTGCTTGCAAAAAGATTAGACAGTGCAAAAATGTTGGAAACGTCCTACATATGAGCATGCAAGAAATTATGACACATCATTATAAAATCTGTGGTTTGGGAAAAAACATTTTGCCTTTTGTTCATGAGAAAGCTATGACATCATCCATCCAGCTATTCCTCCAAAGTGCTTACCTCAGTGTTCTTTCTCCATTATGTGCTATCTGATACTTTCACTGGGACATGTATGCATTTAAAGTCTGGATTTTCATTATGCAGATCATCTGCTGTACAATTGTGTGAATATAAAAATATAAGAAATAGATACGATATCATACTGCAGTCTGTGACAAAAAGGAAGAAAGAAATTCTACCTGAATCACCATAAAATGGTATTGGAAATAATGGATTTAGTAATTTCTGTGATGCTGTCCGATACTGCTACGCATGGATTTTTTATACACAGATGTTATGTAATCAATGGAAATGTACAAGGGAACCATATGTTGAATAAAGATGGCACAAAGTACAAAATAGTGCCATGTACAACATTTTAATATTAAAAAATTGCTAATTAAACAAAAAATAAGGGGATTTTGATCTTGAAACCTGATTCTACAAAAGCAATATCTCACCTTAGTAAGATTAAAGAAAGCTTTGAGGGTATTGGTCTTGTTTTTCAAAGTTCAAGCTGAAGATAAACAGAGGAAAAAACTATAAAATCACTAGTTGAGTAGCAGGCATAATATTAAGGAATTTGTTCTAACACTTGAAGGCTGTTCCTTATGTTACAGAGAACTATAGCACTCATATAATTTGTGGTTCAGAATTTCCTTCTTTTTTTTTACTGGCTTTTGTCAACTGACTTGCGTCACTTGCTATTACTCCAAGTGCATTCATTCACTCATGGTGAATGACATCATTACACTTTGACAATTATGTGCTGAGAGAAGACAACCATTTTTAGCCCTCTCTGGCAGTCAGGTGACTAAAAATTTAGTCAGCAAAATAAAAATAAGCTAACACAACTATTTTTTAAAGAGAAAAACAATTTAAAAAGTGCCATTATACCTTTAGAAATTGTACTTTATTGAACTGAGATTATTCTGAGACTACATATCTAAGTAAACTAAAGAGTTTTAAAGGTTCCATAGCATCTTTTATTCACCTAGGAATTTCATAGTCTGAGTTTCAAAGTATAATTTTTTTTTCTACGAGCAGATTTCCCTTGGTTCATTTATTTTCTAGTTGTTGGCTCTAATCCCAAACTTTCCCAGAAGTTCTAATATATCAGACTCAGGAATGCAAAGTCCTTATTGGCTCTATTGAGAGATGTCCTTACTCTCACAAATTTAAGATTTTGGATTTTTACAAATTTTATTGTCTACCCCTCCTCCCACCAGACCTGTTGCCTTTCTTGTTCTTGAATAATTCTATTTGGATGGATGGACAGGCTCTCATCTGAAACTCTGGAAATAGAAAGTGTTATGTATTGTATATAGCATATAGTTGTCAGTTGAACTTCTCATTCTGGTCCTCTGTTGGAGTGGGAAAATACTCTCTCCTGATTGGTTGTTTGGCTGATCAGTTTCCTATAAAAGGAGCTGTATCAGCCAGGGAGTTCTGTTGCCTTGCAGGCAGTATTAATTAAAGAATTGTTAAAAATCCCTCTGGCCTCACCTCCATTCTTTGCCCAGAACTTACAGAAGTGACATTTAAACTGTATACCCCATCAGTTTAGATCACGTACATTTCCTTTCCACAATACTGTGAAGAGTGAATGCATATACATTTCAAATTTATATAGAATAAAAAAGATGGAAGGGACCTTGGAGGTAATCTAGTCCAACTCTCTACTCGAGCAGAGTTTATTCCAAATATTAGCCTCTACCTAGGATCAAACTCACAGCCTTCTGATTATATATTCCAATTAAATCAGGAATGGGCACAATCTATTTTGGATCAGCTTGTTTGTTCACATTTAATCATGTAAAAATATGACTGTGAGGCTCTGGTGGCTAAATTCAGGACTGGAATCTATATATGGAGTCTTCCTGTATTAAATAAATGTATAGGATGATGGCAGCTCAGGGTAGGTACCATGGGCATCTACAGGAGGGCAATCCAAAAGGTCAAAATGGCAGCTATGGCCATATAATCAGTATTCATTAGAAAAAGGTTAGGATTTTGCTTGCATCGTCACAGTCACCATGTTGACATTTTGACTTCTCTCTGATGCCCTTGGAATTCTTTCTCAGAAAATGACAGAGATTCGCAATAATATATTATTTGTTTTTAATTTTTTTAATTATATGATGCTCATTTTCTCTCACTCATCATCTTCTTCCCACTAGTCTAGGTTTTGGAAAAAAGTAAAAAAAGATAATAAATAAGTGCTTTAGAACTCTTCAGAAAATGTACCTTGTTAGGATAAATTATTTAATGCAATGTCTGAGTTGCCAATATGTCAGCTGCTGAAGATAACAAAGAAAGAATATGTGTCATATTTCACTCTTTGTCCAAGGTGCTAATAAAGCAGGCGGTGTTGCCGGGGACACAGACCAATAAAGCCAAGCTGCAAATAAATGTAGAATGATGTTTTTGTTATTGAAATTGGTGGCCTCATTTTTTTTTTCCAAAGGGAGGAGACAAAGGAGAAAACTGACAACATTTGCATTCAAGGTCATATTTTTGGACAGAGAAAATCTGCAAACATAGGCCTTGGCATTGCTAGAATTAATGACATGCCTGTCCCATAGCTTTTGCAAGTCATTTCTTCCTGAATGTCAAATTGCTGCGGGGGCATTTATTACCAAACAAAACTGAATAGAATGTGTCAGAAAATAGGCACCAGAAACAAGGAACACTGAGATGAAGAAAGACTGCTATCAGAGAATGGAAGTAATTTGTTGAATGAAATATACAGTCAAGCGAATCTAGAAAACGTAGAATTTTAAGGTTAAAAATTTGCAGCTATGAGAGGAGAAATTGATACTTAGACACTGAAACATTAATATTATAAGTAGTTCCAACATCCAGTAGAGAAGGCAAAAAAGATGAAATAGCTTGCAACCGCACAAAGTGCAACCTTTTTTTACATGAATGCAACACTTGCTTCTTCATTTGCTTATTTGCCAAATATTTTAGATTTCAACTCCCATCATTGCCAGGCATTATAAGCAAAGAGACTGGAAGAATATAACTTTCTCAAAAGAAGAAACAGTACACTCAGAAAACAATTAACTCATATATCATATGAGGATTGCCAGCTTTTAAAGTCATATATATGGAGGTTTAGCAAGCGTGAAATGGGAGCAAGGAATTTACCATCCTGTGACACATTTTGGCAGTAAGACTGAGGAAACAGAAATTGATGAATGAGAAAAGACCTGGATCTTCCTTTTGTTTGCTGCTATATATAGAATCAGCCTACCATGTAATTATCAGAAAATGACTAAGTAGGGGAACACTCTGTTCCATCTTGTACTAATCAGCCAAATAAGTCATCTCCTATCAATGGGTTAGTTGGAAGGAATACTAATAACTCCCAGTACCTAGATTAGTGAAACCAAATAGCTACATCAGATTGTATAAGACAGCAGCCTTCCTTCAAAGGAACAAAGTTTGTCGCAAAATTTCCATTCTGTTATTTATGGGGCATATTTATATTGAGGCTTTTTTTGGTGTCAGAGCCAATGCCTCACTGAGCAATGATTAGGCAATCATAGGAAGGTCAGCAGTAAAGTGTTGGACAGCCTTAAAGACAATCCCAAGAGTCCATCCATAGTTTTATTTATTTATTTAACTCTAATTTTAACTGAATACATCCCGTTCAGTTCCTGGCAGGAACATCCAGTAGAGAGTGCAAAAAAGATGAAATAGCTGGCAACTGCACAAAGTGCCACCTTTTTTTTTACATGAATACATCTTGACAGACTAGAATACTGGGCCCTATCTAACAAAATGAAATTCAATGTAGAGAAAAGTAAAGTCCTACACTTAGGCAAGAAAAACCAAAAGTACACATATAGACTGGGTGAAACCAGACTTAACAGCAGAAACTGTGAGAGGGATCTTGGAGTCTTAGTTGACAACCAGTTAAATATGAGCCAGCAGTGTGCAGCAGCAGCCAAAAAAGATAATGCAATTCTAAGTTGCATTAACAGAGCAATACAATCAAGATCAAGTGAGATATCACTCTATAAAGCCTTAGTAAGACCACACCTAGAATACTGCATCCAGTTTTGGTCACCATATTATAAAAAAAAATATTGAGACTCTAGAAAAAGTACAGAGAAGAGCAACAGGATGATTAGGGGATTGGAAACTAAAACATATGAAGAACAGGTATAGGAACTGGGCATGGGTAGTCTAGTGAAAAGAAGGACTAGGGAACACATGAAAGCAGTGTTCCAATATTTGAGGGTCTATTACAGAGAGGAAGGGGTCAAGCTATTTTATAAAACACCTGTAGGCCAGACAAGGAACAATGGATGGAAAATAAACAAGGAGAGATTTAACTTAGAAATAATGAGAAGCTTTCTGACAGTGAGAACAATCAACCAATGGTTGATTGCCTTCGGAAGTTGTGGAAGCATCATCACTGGAGACTTTCAATAAAAGATTGGACTGCCATTTGTCAGAAATGGTGTAGGGTCTCCTGCTTGGGCAGGGGGTTGGATTAGATGACCTATAAGGTCCCTTCCAACTCTGATTATCTGTTATCTGTTATCTATTAGCTTTAAACATTCTTTAGAAAAACAGATACCAATATGGCAATCTCAGGAAATGCAAAGAACTGATAGCTTGTTGAGAACTCCTGATAACAAGTTTTCCTAACAGACCAATTAGAATTGTCACAATTTTAATTATCTCACAGAGCATTTGTCATCACTGAATTTCAGTAGGAAGTTCAAATGTATATATTTGTGTATGCATCTCTCTCTCTGTGTCCCTCCCCCCTCTCTCTCCCATTCTCTCTCTCTCTCTCCCTCTCTCATTGAATGTTCCTTGACTCAAGATTAATCTAGGTGGTTAGTGGCTTTGATTCATACACAGACTTTTGCAAATTATATAGCTCATGCCCTTTTTCCCCTTTGTTAGGAAAGTTGGTGATCTGGTAACTCCTATAAACTTAGGAATACCTTAGATATGCTGATTTCAAATGCTTCAGCTAATTTTTTAGTGATAAATCCTGTTCAAGCAGTTTTAGTGAAATGATTTATAAATATAAAGCTACACCTTGCTTTGTCTTCTAGAAACTAGGCTCAAATTATTCTAGAATTCTAATTACACATTATGTTGTGTTCGTGGAAAGAGAGACTTGAGACCAGCATGACTTTCAGCTTTATTAGTTGCTAGTTCCATCTAACTGCGGAGCCGCGACAGCCTGTTTTATAGAGGCTGCTTGCGGCTCATGGCCAATGACAGTTCCTTGACTTTCCCACCGCTCAGGCAGGCCAATCATAGGGCAGCAATTGTCAACCCATCACCGTCGTTTAAAACACCAATCAGATTCGAGTATTTGTGGACCAATGGAAACAGGGTATTTCAAGTATGTTAATATGTAACACCCCTTCCCTCTTGGTTTGGTCCTATGTTACATAGTCACGTAAGTAGGCGGGGCTTTTATGTTGTCTACTTGACCTGTGCAGTTTAGTCGCATTGTTGTCTTCAGCGGGTTCGGATGGGATCGCTGTTTCTCCCGTCCTTCTCTGTGGAACCTCCTGGAAAGTGGAGTCAGCCATGCTGCTCCCGCCTGGCCTATCTGGGTTGGTAGAGTCGGCCCAGCTGCTCCCTTCCGGAGTGGCTTCTTGATATTTTTGCGCTGCCTGTTCCTCTCTACTGAAGTCATCTCCAGGTAAGTAGTTATTTCTTTCTGGGTTTATTTGAGAATTTGGTTGTTGGTTTGTTTTTCGATTTTGTTGCGGTGTTTCTTGTGTTAATGGAGGGTCTCCCCCTCCCCTCTTATTTGTGTTTGAGGGGTCTCCTCCCTCTCTGGTTTGATTATTATTGTTTTTGTTTAATGTTTGTTGTGGTTCTGGCGTGTGTGAGTGTTGTTTTTCTTCGTACCTGGATGTGTTAGTGCCTCTTTCTAATGTTCTTGATCTCAGTTGATCTATGTGTTTCCTCCAGGTTCTTCCATCCTCTGTTTCTAGTCTGTATGACTGGGGTCCTTTTACTTGGGTTATTTTTGCCGGTGTCCACAGTGGGTGCCCCATAGGATTTTTTGTGTATACTAGGTCCCCCGTTCCGAATGTGCAGTATTTGCTAGAGGAGTCTGCTGGTTTTTCCGGGCTGTATGTGGGGTGTAATCTATCCAGGTATGATCTTAATTTTATGCCCATCAATAGTTCTTATTTGTAGTGGAGTTAGGTGTGATGTGTTGCATAGTGAGCATTTTGTAAATTTTTTCTTGTATGTCCCCCATGTCTAATTTTTCTATAGTTTCTTTGGTATACCAGACCATTTGTCACCGGCCGGCCTGGCGCTATCAAGGCATGCCTTATGCCATGTTCAGCGAGGAACTTTTCAAATGTCAATTCTGAGAACTGCGGCCTGTTATCTGAAACTAATACGTCTGGCAACCCATGTGTGGTGAAGAGATTCCTCAGCTGTCTGATAACTGCTTCTGTTGTTGTGGCAGTCATGACGCTTACTTCCACCCAATTTGAGTAAGCATCTACTATGATTAAAAATGTGTGTCCTTTTGTCAGCTCTGCGAAATCTATGTGTATTCTTGACCAGGGTCCCCTCGGTGTTTCCCTGTCAAGCACAGATGCTGTAAGGGGTGCAGGTCTGAAACTTTGGCATTTAGTGCACGTTTCCACCCATCTCCCAATATCCTTATCCATCCCTGGCCACCATACATAACTCCTGGCCAGGGATTTCATTCGTACAATACCCGGGTGTCCTTCGTGCAAAATATCCAGTACTTGTTCTTGTAATAGTTCTGGTATGACTCCCCGATTCCCCCATAGTATGCAACCTTTTAATATTGAGAATTCAGTCTGTCTGTTCCGGAATGGTTTAAAAGTCTCGTCTGTCTCATTTTCCGGCCACCCTTTTCCTACCCAGTTTAAAACCTGTGCCATCTTTTTGTCTCTTGCGGTTTCTTTCACAATGTCTGCTGCAGTTATGGGTAGGTTTGGTAATGTTTTAATTTGTAGGGTGGATGTGGTTGGTGCCGGGTCACTTCCCAGTTCAGGTCGGGTAGTACGGCTCAGGGTGTCGACGTGTGAAATGTCCTTGCCTGGCCTGTGAATTAATTTGTAATTGTATGTGGCAAGGAACTTGGACCACCTTGTCATTCATGGGGAGAGTATGTTTGGGGTTTCCCGCGAGTATTCCCAAGAGTGGCTTGTGGTCTGTGATGAGTGTAAAGGTCCTACTGTAGAGGTATTCATGGAACCGTTTGACCCCGGATATTGCTGCTAACGCCTCTCTGTCCAACTGGCTGTAGTTCCTTTCTGCTTTGGACAGCGTTTTGGAGTAGAATGCAATCGGCGCTTCTCTCCCATCTGGTAGTGTGTGGCTGAGTACGGCTCCAACGTTGAACGGTGATGCATCGCAGGTGACTGTCAGTGGCAGGGTTTCGCTGTATTGAATTAACCCAGATTTGGATGTCAGCAAATCTTTTATTTTCTGGAACGCAGCCTCTTCTCGTCATCCCCAGGTCCAGGTGACTGTCTTATCCAGTAATCTGTGTAGTGGTTCCGCCGTTGTCACCTTCTGTAGTAGGAAAACATTATAGAAATTGATGAGTTCCAAAAACTCTTGTAAATCTGCTTTGTTTGGGGGCCTGGGAGCTTCTTTTATCACTTTGATTTTCTGATTGTGGGATGGATGCCATCTTTATCTATTAGATACCCCAGGAATTTGACTGTCGAGGTGGCTAGCTGACATTTCTCTTTTTTAACCTTGAATCCCGCCTTTTGGAATCTTTGCAATACTTCTCTGAGGCAGCTTTCCAGTTGGTTCTTGTCACTGGCTGACACCAGCACATCATCGAAGTATGGGGCCACCCCTTTTATCCCTTGTAACAATCGCTCCATCAGGCTTTGGAACACCCCTGGGGCCACGCTGACTCCAAATTGCAGTCTTTTGCATCTGAATGCCCTCCTATGAGTCACGATCGTTTGTGCTTCCACTGTTTCTGGGTCGACTGGCAATTGTTGGTATGCTTGTGCAAAGTCAAGCTTTGCGAAGACCTTGCCTCCCCCCAATGAATGTAACAGATGTTGCACTACCGGAATGCGGTATGCGCTTTGTTGTAGTGAGTGGTTTAGGGTGGCCTTGTAGTCTCCACAGATTTTCACGGACCCATCTGGCTTAATTGGGGTTACAATTGGGGTTTCCCACTTTGCGTAGTCTATTGGTTCCAATACCCACTGTGCGATGAGTTTATTTAATTCCTCATCAATCTTCGGTTTTAATGTGAAAGGGATTTGCCTTGTCTTTAACCTGATTGGGGCTATGGTCGGATCCAAATTAAATGATATGGGGGATCCTCGGTACTTGCCTAATTTCCCATTGAATACGTCCTGGAAATCCCTCATTAGGCTCTCCTCCCAGTCTGTTGCAGTGACGCTGTTGATTCCGGTCACTCCAATTCCCGGGGTTTGAACCATTCAAGTCCCAATAAGCTTGGGCGATTCTGGTCTATGATGGTTAAAGGCAGAATTTCTGTGTGGTTCTTGAATTTGACTTGGAAGTGTCCGAGGCCGACTACGGGTATCCTGTTCCCTTGGTAGTCTTTCAGGGTCAGTGTTTGGCTCTCTAGTCCCATTCTGCATATGTTTGGTATCAGTCTCTTAATTGTGTTCCATGATACCATAGATAGGCATGAGCCAGAGTCCACCTCCATCTCACATTGTTGGCCTTCGATGTTGACTTTCACATGTACCTTCCGGGCATTGGTTGCGTTTGAATGCCCGAAGGTTATAGTTTGGTGTGTTTCTTCCTTCCGGTAGCTTTTGTTGAGTCGTTTGCCTCTGCTTTCTCAGCTCCAACTGCCCCCTGTCTGTCTTTCTTTCTTTTGTTCTGGGGGGGGTGTTGTCTCTACATCGGGGGTTGTAACTTTTCCAGTTTTGGCAGACCCTTGCTATGTGTCCCCGTCTCTCACAGTGCCGGCAAATTGCATCTTGGAAACGGCACTCGAAACAGGGGTGGTCTCCTCCACACCTGGCGCACTGGAACCCTGACTTACGTTCTTTCCTCTCCCGTCTGTTCCGTTCTGATTGGAGTCTGTGGATTTCTTCCTCTTTGTCATCAGTCTCGGACAACGACTTGCTGTCCTCGTGGTGCATGAGGGTCTGACTTCTTCTCCGGAGGTTGGCTTGTCTCTGCCGGTGTTTTTTGCGTTGTCTCATTCATTTGTTGCATTTTGGCTGCTGATTTTTTAGTGGCTTCAGCTGCAGTGGCCTCAGCGATGGCCTCAGTGACTGTAATTTTTGGCCGGGTTAGCAGTCGGCTCTGCAAGGTGAGATCTTTTAGTCCAAGGACCACATGATCCCTCATGGCTTCATCCATGTTGAGGAACTCACATGCTCCTCCAATGTCCCTGAGAGCCTCTACGAAATCTGCGATACTCTCACCTTCTCTCTGGTTCTGTTTGTAGAACTCATGTCTCTGAATAAGACTGGAGACAGTCGGTGCATAATGGGCCTTCAGCATTTTTTCCAAGTCTGGCCAGGCCATCTGCTTTACGTCCTCAGGTTTGGCCAATGCCTTGGCCATCTTGAACACTGTGGGCCCACAGTGTGACAGGAACACAGCTCTCTTCTTGTTGTCAGAGATCCCTTGTAAGTCATTGCTCTCAAGGAACATGAGGAATCTGTCGATGTACGATTCCCAGTCCTCTGTCGCTGGGTTGAATGGTGCAATGGCGAGTTGGTGCTGGCCATTTCGTCTGCTCGGTTCTCATTGCCACGGGCTCAACTGGTTTCCTCTTCTCAGAATCCCACCCTCGTTGCCAGTGTTGTGTTCACGGAAAGAGAGACTTGAGACCAGCGTGACTTTCAGCTCTTTTATTAGTTGCTAGTTCCATCTATCTGCGGAGCTGCGGCAGCCTGTTTTATAGAGGCTGCTCGCGGCTCGTGGCCAATAACGACTCCTTGACTTTCCCGCTGCTCAGGCGGGCCAATCATAGGGCGGCAATTGTTGACCAATCACCGTTGTTTAAAACACCAATCAGATTCGACTATTTGTGGACCAATGGGAACAGGGTATTTCAAGTATGTTAATATGTAACACATTATGATGAACAAAAATAGTTCATTAAGATCTATTAATTTAGCTCAATTATCAAATCATGTGATGTCAATATAACTGAATCTTTCTAGTCTACAAGCCACAACAAAGAAGGGGTGAAAGATAAGGGTATAATTCTAGGTTCCACTAAAACCAGTGTTTCTCAACCTCAGCAATTTTAAGATATTTCAATTTTCAGAACTCCCCAGCCAGCATGAAAACCTATCAGAGGTGGTATTCAGCAGGTTCTCACCAGTTCTGGGGACCCAGTAGCGGAAATTTTGAGTACTTTGGAGAACTGGCAAATACCACCTCTGACTGGAGATTCCTCTGCCAGGCCCACCAAGCCACACCCACAGAACCAATAGTAAAAAAAAATTAAATCCCACCACTGAAACCTAGGCCAATTTCTAATTAAGGTAACAAGGTGATCGACCATCAATGATCTGGGAAATGAGTTTAGAGAAATTATCAAGTACAGACATGTTTTGATCTACTGCTGGCCTGGGAACAAGCTTTGATGGGCTTTTTAAAACAAATAATTTATTTTATTTTGAAGATATATAATTTTGGGTCAGGAACTTATGAGAATTTGACACTATCCAAAATCTATTTGTACAGATTTTTAATATGCAGAAACAAGCATTTTCCCAAGCATGAAGCTAAAAACAGTCTCACCTCCTATAATTGCTGTGGAAAGCACAGCCTAGAAAGGCTGCTTTAAACCTTGGCAATTCTAGTAGCAATAGGTTCATCATCCAAAGATCATTCTAAGAATATAAAAATAAGCAGGCAGGGAGAAGAACTGGACTCTGATTTTCAGCCACTTTGGAACAAGATAGCAAATGATCACAATTTTAAATGCAAATATCAGAACACCTTTTCTAATTTCCAGAGAACAATGTGATCTGAAACAATATTCATCTTTAAAACATTTGTATAAGTGCATTCAGAAATTTTGGAAAAAAGTTTATCTGGTTCAGTTCCAAGCTGGGAGGAAGGCACTGGAAATAAAATGGAGGTTGAAGGCTGATTGGAAAGAAAGATTCCTTTTATTGATGAAGCAGAACCACCAACCACATGTAATTCTGGAACAGCTGCCAAAATGGAGTTTAGAATAGGTGGGTTTTATATCTTCTGGATTCTTGTGGGGTCATGGTTGGCTCTAAAAGCAAAATGGGAAATGCAAATCCTAGGTGCAAATCAATGCAAATCAACCTTTGGCTTGTTGCTTATCTAAGTTTTTGCCTGACCCGTTCTGGAGAACCGTTAGCAAAAATTTTGAATCTGCATTTCTAAAAACTGGGCGCCTGAGTTTCTGCTTGACGCAGAAAAAGTGGGGCTGGTTTTTGCCTCCCTTAAGGTTTTTTTTCCCCTTTTGGTGGGATTCAAATTTTTTTACTACTGGTTCTGTGGGTAGGGTTTGGTGGGCATTGCAGGGGAAGGAAACTGTAAAATCTCCATTCCCACTCCACTCTAGAGGGAAGGTTACTACAAAATCCCATTCCCTCCCCAACCCAGTAACCTGCTTTCCAGCTCCATTCTCCTATGCAGGGAAAGGAAAAAAGACCCAGCCGATTAGCTGGGACTCAGGAGGCACAGAATAGATGGGGGCGGGCCAGTCAGAGATGGTATTTGCTGGGTCTGCAAACTGCTCAAAATTTTCGCTACCGGTTCTCCAGAACTGGTCAGAACCTGCTGAATACCACCTCTGTTCCCCCCCCCCATTTCTCATTTAGTATTCTCCTTTAATATCCCCCAAAATATTTCATTCTTTTGGGGGGGCTTCCCATAACTCCCCCTTTTTACCATAATAAGTGTTGGTGACACACACACTTTTACTGGCAAAAGATTAAGAATTGATCAAACTGTTAATACAAAGGGGAGAGCATTGATAGAAACATCAGAAAAGTATACCTCCAGTGGCTCCCAAAAGAAGAGCTTTCAACCTATGAAGGTCTAGCAGCCAGGCAAAAGTTCTTTAAGAAATTTACAGTATCCAATTTTCCATGCCAATTCTTTTCAGATGTTTGATGTCACTTTCTGTGAGCTTCCAGTCATGTTTGAAGCAACCACATGCCTCAAAATTCTTCATAGTCATAGTTTCGCTTTAAATAATTACTGGCTGCCATTTTCAAGGTTGCTTTCTGAACTTGCCTTAACTCTTAATTTAGCACATTCAGAGTTTATGAGGCCAAATTGAGGTTAGCCAGTGTGCAATCCAGGTTATTTAATATTTTTGAAATTGCGCACAATGAGCCCTGGGACTCCTATTATGATACCATCAGTGCAACATTCAGTCTTATTGGGCGGCTAGGCAGCATCATCTGTGAGTCACAATCAGGGCTTGGGGTTTAGAAATCTCTTTTCTGCCACCTCTTTGGTGAGGGAATTGCCTGAGAGGGCATATACCCTCCCACATGGAAGTGGCAGGGAGATATGACTGCATAGGCCTTAGTGCCACAGAGTTAGAACCAATCTAGGGGAAGCTTTATGTGGAGATGGGTGAAGGGAATAGCTTAAACATTATTTAGGGGTACTCACCTTCTTTCCAAGCAGCCATTGAGCTCCAAACTCCCTTTACTACATTTGCTCCAAATAGCCAAGGTCCAGGGGAACCCACCCACAGACACAATGGATGTGCTGCCGGCCAGGTGGAGGCTTACCCAGGCCAAGTCTGTTGGTCAGGTTAGCTTGAAGTCCCATCTTGGGGCGCCAAATTGTTGGAAGGAAAATCCATTTGTTTCAATTCCAAGCCAGGAGAAAAGCACTGGAAATAAAATGGAGGCTGGAGGCCGATTGGAAAGAAAGGTTCCATTTATTGATGTAACAGAATCACCAGGATTTGTGGTTCTGGGGAATCTAACCAAATGGTTGAATGAATGGATGGATCTTTATAGGTTTCTGTTACTTTGAAGTTTGAACTGTTCTGGGGGTTGTACAATGAAGAGGCTTGTATTCTGAAAGGGTGTTGGGCAATTCCAATTGTGCTAATGGCTTTCATGCTGTGTTGAATCTTGGGTGAGGGGCTGTTTATTCTAATCCTACCATTCTGCTTTTGTTAGCTGTCAAACTTTGATGCAAGGAGTTTTGAAATATCCTGTCTTGAATGGGCTTCTGCTGACAGTATTTGCTTTGCTTATGAATGGAAATATCTAAATAGTTGACTTCCTCTTTAAATAAGCTCTTTATGTTCTTACCTGCTGGCATCTACTGTAGGCTATTAAGAAAGACCAGGGGCTACTTTCTGCTTCTAAAAACATGTTTCTCCATTTCTTCTTTGGGGAATTATAATATTCCATCTTTTTAATATTTCCCAAAATATTTCATTCTTTGGGGTGGAGTCTTCCCACAGAAAGAAAAGCCCTCCCCAATTTGGTGCCTTCCTGATATAGTGCTTGTTATCTGGCCATTAAGGGAGCTGTAATATAAACATTGATCTTAATGAAGAACAGATAGCGTATACTGTTTTGGGGTGGATGAAGAATTCATTATTGTTTCTGATAGTGTTTTGTTCGGAAAACACACGAGGTAGACCGGGTTCCAACAACA
>BLBF01000019.1:25162805-25186954 GCA_015471245.1 Laticauda colubrina
CCAATCAGGTTTGTAGATTTGGAGTCACCCACTTTACATATAGAACAGATAGTATACCTATCATAGAGAAAGGTTGTTCCCAAGTCATTCTGTCACAGTCTAATGCAGTGTTTCTCAACTGGCTGGCAATTTTAAGATATGTGGACTTCAATTTCTAGTATTCTTGAGCTAGTCATGCTGTGCATATTGGCTGGGGAAATCCAATAATTGAAGTTGCCAAGATTTTAAAAATATGTGGTTTAATGTTTCAGCAAATGCCCTTTTACAGTTTTTTTTTAAATAAAAGAAAAAACTTTCTCTACTTCTGTGTCACTTTTTGCAGAAATGTATACAACAATAACAGACTGGGCAGAAAACATTCTCCCAGCACTAATTGAATCAGTTCCAAAGATCAGATTGCTGGTGAAAAGCTAGATGAGATCTATAAATCTCTTTCTGCCAGAAATGCAAGCAATTCTGTAATAAAGAATTAAAAAAATCATTTTTGGTTGTTAGTGAATGTTTTTGGTTGATTTTGTAAACCAGTGGTTTGATTTTCTCAAGTAGAGCATATGTTGAATATTTGCAGTTTTGTTGTAATTCCTTGGGTAAATTGTTTGGCAAAATTTACAGGCTGACACTGATGCTTAGGCTCTTGCCTAGCTTTTCTCTTTACCAGAGATGAAATGTCCAGAGCCCCTTAATCATTTATTTTAGGAGGATTATTTGGAAACAAGTAATTACAAAACTGGAATATCTTAATAGCATTCTGTTCTATTACCTACAAAATAGTCACATTCATTAAAAATGGCTAAGGATTAAAAAAAGTATCAAAACCTTTGATCCAACCAGATGTAAGCATTTTAAAGCCTTTGTTAATATATGAAATGTGGAGTTATACTCTGAGTGGGTGAAGGGAAGAGAGACAAAAGAAAGAGTCCTCATTTCTCGTCATAAGAAGTATTTCCTGCTTCCCGTAGGTTTGGGAGAGTGTAAAAGGATCAAAAAAGGTTACGATGGCAGTTATGATTAAATAATTGAATCCCAACTTGTTTTTGTATCCTGCCTAAAAATAAGAAGAAACTTTAAAGTGAATCATCTTCATTTTTTGCTTCCCTTTCCCCTTTGCCCCGATTTGTATTTCTTTTTAAAAATGTACATTACATTTTGTCTTTTTTTTCTTTTGTAAAGAAATAGGAACAAAACTCATTCTGTCTTAGCTGATTCTTATTTTAGGATAAAAGAACTCTTGCTGAAAGCAATCTGTGCTTAATTATCATTAAGATATTTCTTAATAGGAAATATTCTTAGAAATGGGTCTATTTCTTCTGTCACTGATTACAAATGGGTAAATTGGTTAATGAGAACAGGAGATAATTGGAAGCATTATTGCCAAAATAGCTTTAATAGTAAGAAAACTAAAATAAATAACATGGAACTTCAAATATATTTAATTATTCTTGAGGTAGTGATAAAGAAAGAAAGAAAAAATTTAAAAAGTATGTGTATAATTCATTTATGTTTTTTTATTTTTAAAATGGTGGCTATATATAATAGACAATGTCTGTGTCACAATAGAAGTATTTTGAAGCCTTATCAAAAAGGCAAAACATACAAAATATTAGTTAAGACTATTATAATATACTTTCCATAATTTATGCTAGCTGAATATTATTTTAAACCCATGTCTTTCAGCACAAAGTATTATTTGTTCCTCTTCAATCAAACCAATGTGACAACTCAGATAAGAAATGCTGGGTATCTTGTATATATTTTTCAATTCCAAAATAATGTTGTAATCATTTCCTAGTATTGTACTGTTGGAAGAATTATTCTTCTGGGTTCACTTCCAAGTGGGGAAAAAGACACTGGAAACATGGAGGCTGTTTGGAAAGATGGTTTAATGGTGTAATGAACCACATGGCTTGGAGCTCCAAAGTGAAAAGGATGATTACATGCTTCAGAGTGAAGGAAAAGAGCAGGGAGGCTAAGATGCTAAGAGACCCTTATATACCCTCTGTTGGGCCCCATCTTAGCGTTTCCTGTTCCTGGGCAAGAAATGTATCCCATTGTCAGACTCCCAGGGGAGTCTTAACTAACTTTGTAGGTTTTGTCATGACCACATGACTTCACCTGATAAAATCTTCCCAGGCCAGGTGGTGAGATGGGTAGAGGCTTTTATTATGTAGAATACTCCAGTCTAGGCCTTAATGCGGAGGGGGCTGAGTTTCTGCCTCTCTGAGGTGAGTTTCTGTTTCTGAGTTTCTACTCTTTTTAGGGGAAATATTCTGCCTTTTTAATATTTCCTAGTGTGGAAAGGGAACTTCACGAGGACAGTGGTGTCACCCAAGCAGGAAAAGCCCAAAGGGAACATCAGGCCAGCCATAAAACAAACTTGCATAGGAAAAGGAATCAAATAAAAGGTATTAAAGAAGCCCCTTAGACAAAAGCCAAATAATCAAGAAAACTAGGGAAATAAGAAAAGAAAACCCTTACAAACACAAGACATGCCAAATCAGCAAAAACAGACAAAAGACACAAAATATATTACAAAGGAGACAGACAGGAGATTGCCACAAAACAAATAGAAAAAACCATTATAAAGCTAAAAGAGATTAGGAAAGAACCAATAATACAATCAAGCCACCCGCAGAGTTTGTCTTCTGCACGTCATGAAGTTTGCCCTCCGGTGGAAATAAACTCTGACAGGATTTTAAACGTTAAACATTAAACACTAAACACAAATAACGAACATTCACACACAAAAGAAGAAAAAAGTATAAAAAAACAGGGACTTACCAATACGAAGTTAGCTAGCTAGCCCAGGAATGCAGCCTCACTATCTCTCGCCTTCCTGAAAAATAAAAAGATCCAGCTTTCAAGCAGTTGTCCGTATCCTTGCACCGGAGCTCTCACAGCAGGAAAATTCGAATCCTCATAAGAAAGGCATTTTGATAGCCTTTCAACAATTGGCGACCACAAATATTTTCCAGCCAACCCTGCCACCGGACCGGGTCCATGGATCCACTCCCAGTCGGCATGGACCTTCTTTGTCCAGGGACAACATTCACAGACCCAGCCCAGAAGGCATAAGGGTAGTAAAGGAAGTCCTTGGGCTTTTCCGCTCAACAGCTGCTTGAAAGCAGGTGAGTACTGCTTCAAATTTATAATCTTACTAGGGAGGGAAGTGGAAGTGTGAGTGGACCTGGTGTGTGATTGTGGGTTTTCTCTGCAAAAACAGCGGGACCTTACCTCCTCCATGATTGCCAGCCACACCCCAGCCAGCTGCTAGCTCAAACACGAGCATGACCAGTTGGATTTGGGAACGCAAGGGGTGATCACAGAGCATGAGTCCTTCTGAAGGATGTAAGAAAAACTGAGTGGGCTGCAAAAGGAACTGGTGTTAGGAAATAAATAAAAAAGCAGAAAAATAGTCTCGGTGCATCCTGCAAGCAAAGCCCTGTGCATTTAGAAGGGGCCCGTACCAGCTGCTGGCAAACTGAACTGGAAATAGTTTGCCTAAAAAAAGCAGAGCGGGTCTTTCCAGATCCCCACCTTTAAGCGAGATCTGAAAACTGATGGCAGAGTGTGGGGAGGAGCCTGTACCAGTGCTGCTAGGGGGCAGACGGTCCTCCAAGATCCCTCTTTTTTAGGGGGGTCTTAAAATGGAATTTCCCTAAGAGAAAGGGGCCCGTACTCCGTGTGTAGGGAAACCCAGAGTTCTTTCCAGACCTTTTTTGTCTGAAAACTGATGGCGGTAGCCCGGCTAAACCAAAATAATCCCCACATCAGATAGGGAATATGGGAAGTTGTAGCTCGAGGGCAATGGAAGAGACCCCCTTGGATAAATTACTTGAGGCTTGGGACAAAAGGCAAGTGCCTGTCCTGCCTGGAATGAATAAAAAAGATGCAAAAAGTATTTGCACAAAGTGGGCTTTATTGTGAGATGATACATGAAGACAAATTTGGCCTGATAGCGGTACTTTAGATTATAAAACCCTGAAAGCACTTAGAACACACATTAAACCCAGCCAAATACCCTGTTGGTACTGCTGGGCTGAAACGGCTTGAACTAAAGACCTGATCAAGGGAAAAGATCAGGAAAAACCTGAAACCCATTCCCTGGAAGGAAAAACTGAGGCACGGTTCATGGCTCCCCTTTTAAGCAAACTAGTGCCAGGCAGAACTAGTGGACAATTAAAATACGTTTTGACCCACACTCCCTTCTCTGCCTCTGACTTAATCATCTAGAAAAAGTATACCCCAGCTTTCAGGGCTGATCCTCAAACAGTAATTCAAACCATGAAATCTATCATAGAAAGCCATAACCCATCCTGGGGTGACATGACCCAGCTGCTACAAGTCTTTCTAATGAAAGATGAACTATTAAAACTATTTGAGAAAACAGACCAAATAGCTAAACTACCAACTATCCCTGGACAGGCAGACCCAGCCCGTGTCGCATGGCCAGTATATTGCCCTGATTGGGACTATAATGATACCAATCACTGGGATGAATATACAAGAGCAAAAGATAACTTACTAGAAGCTTTAGAGGAAATTGGTAAAAAGCCTCTAAACTGGTCCGAATTCCAAAAAACAACACAAAGAGAAAAAGAAAACCTTGATGCTTTTTGGGTCTGCCTGTCAGAAGCAGCTATTGCATATGCCCATCTAGACCTTAGCTGCCTGAAGGACCAAAAGATTTTAGCTTCAGCCTTCGTAGACCAGTCCACCGTGGATATTAAAGAACATTTCCACTGCTTCATCTCTAACTGGCCAACCTTAGACATAGCAGAGTTGCACAGGATCATTAACTTTGTCTATGATCAAAGAGACAAATTGAAAGAGGAAGAGAAAGATAGAAAGAGATGAATAGAAAGACAGGAAGACTTAAAAATGTTTGCTGTAATGCAACATGATGCCAGACAAACGCCAGGTAGAACTCCCTATAATTCAAATAAATGCTGGCATTGCAATAAAGTAGGGTGGTTGCAAGGCAAATGCCAGCATTGCTATAGGTGCGGACAGAAAGGTCATTTCAGCAGGCAATGTAGACAACACCCCTCCCACAACCGGTATCACTCACCACCTAGAAACAGGAGGCCAGGCAATAATCCAGTCCATTACACTGAGCAACAAAGTTTCAGTCACCAGGCATCACCCAGCGCTCCCTTTCCTCCAATAAGTAATAACAATAGACATCAATGGGAGCAAAGAAGAGAACATAATTTACCCCTTTCCTGACTAGAACATGACAATGAAAGCACTGAATTCATGGCTACCTTTAACGGGCTGGTTATCCCCCTAAAAAACGGCCCAGAAGGGGAACCCATTGTTATCAAAGGAAAGAAATACAATTGCTTATTTGATACTGGAGCTACCTCCTCATTAATTACTGAACCACTATATAAAGCTTCAGTGGCTGAAGGGGCTCGGGATAACATAATGGGAGTGGGGGGAAATAATCCCTTAGAATTTACCCACAATGTACCAGTAGAACTAGGATTTTTCACAGTAGACCATGCATTCACTATTTGCCCCCAGTCGCCACTATCCCTAATAGGAAGGGATCTCCTATGTAAAATAGGAGCTACCATAACATGTGGCAAACAGGGGCTGCAATTGGAAATCCCAGGAAAAGGCATGCACAAGACAATCATGCTGATAACCAGCAACATGGGGCTTCATGAAGATTTAAAAAGCCTACCACCCTCCTTATGGGGCTGGGATGCATCAGAAGTGGGACTACTTAAAGGAGCAACACATGTTACTATCCAAGTAAAACATGGACCACCTCCATGCATGCCCCAATACAAAATCCCTGCAGAGGCAATTCTCCCCATAAAGAAATTAATACAAGCATACCTACAGCAAGGAGCATTAAATGTACCACTTCCTGCAACACCCCCCATTTTTCCTGTAAAGAAATCTACAGTAGACAAAGATGCATGCCCCAATACAATCTACAGTAGACACCTCCATGCATGCCCCAATACAAAATCCCTGCAGAGGCAATTCTCCCCATAAAGAAATTAATACAAGCATACCTACAGCATTTCTCATTAAATGTACCACTCCCTGCAACACCCCCATTTTTCCTGTAAAGAAATCTACAGTAGACAAAGATGGAAACCCCATCTTTAGATTTGTACATGATTTGAGGCTCAAAAATAATCACGTGATACCAAGAGCCTCCATAGTACCTAATCCATCAACTATAATCACCGAGGTGCCAGCCTCAGCCACTTATTTTTCTGTCATAGATTTGTGCTCTACTTTTTTTAGCATTCCTGTGGACCCAGCATCCCAATATCTATTTGCCTTTACCTGGCAAGACCAACAGTATACTTGGACTTGATTGCCACAAGGTTACATTGAGTCCCCCACCCTATTCTCACAAATATTAAAGGCAAACCTCTCCTCCATTTCCCTACCACAGCAGTCTATTTTAATTCAATATGTTGATGATTTACTGCTGGCATCTCAAACTGAGCTAGCATGTAAAACAAACACTCTATACTTACTTGAAGTCCTGGCAGAAAGGGGCCCAAAGCCTCCCCTTCCAAATTGCAATATTTAAAATAAGAAATAACATATCTGGGCTACATTATTGCACCAGGAATTAGGAGACTGGCCCCTAATCGGGTAGAAACTATTTTAGCCATGAAACCACCCCAGACAAAATGACAAGTAAGAGTCTTACTGGGAGTACTGGGTTTCTGCCATTGGATCCCCTCGTTTGGAGAATTAGCCCGACCACTCATTCAACGAACAGGCAAAAACATGCCTGACCCCATTGAATAGTCCAAATCTTTGGACAAAACACTTCAAACCATGAAACAAACCCTGGCATCAGCCCCAGCACTTGGGCTACCTAGGAAACCTTTTACCTTATTCATCCATGAAAAATTAAGTGTTGCCTCTGGCATTCTAACACAGCCTTTGGGACACACACATCGACCAGTCACTTACTATTCTGTAACCCTAGATCCAGTAGCTCAAAGGACTGTCCCCTGCTTAAGAGGTGTAGCAGCTACAGTCGAACTGGTGAAACAATCTAAGGATTTGGTACTAGGGCATCCACTATTGCTAAAAGTCCCCCATGAAGGGACTTTTTGCAATTCTCTTGAAGAGCCACACACAAGCCTTTACTCAGCAGCGTTTGGCTCCATATGAAGCTGAACATTTTACCTCTGATCACATTAAGTTTGAAAGATGAATTACTCTAAACCCAGCTACCCTGCTCCCTACAGAACAGGAAGAAGGCAATCTCCGTGATTGCCTCCATTTAGTGCATGATGCTGAACTACCCCGCTCCAATTTAACAGATACCCTGCTACAAAATCCCGACATTGAACTTTTCACAGATGGCTCCTCCTATATGCACCAGAACAAAAGAGCAACGGGAGCAACTGTAGTCTCCCTACAAGAAATCATCTGGGCTTCCCCCCTTCCTCTCTCCCATAGTGCCCAAACAGCTGAGCTTATAGCTTTAACGAAAGCTTGTGAAGCTGCAAGGAACCAATCTACCAACATTTATACAGATTCCAAATATGCTTTTGGAGTCTGCCATGCGACAGGAACTCTATGGAAACAAAGGGGTTTTTTAACTTCAGCATGACAACAAATAGTACATGCACCATTAGTAGCCAAACTGTTAGAAGCCATCCAATTACCACAAGCGCTAGCAGTTATCCATTGTAAAGCCCACCAAACAGATGACTCTACAATAATGAAAGGAAACCAATATGCAGATGCAACAGCCAAATGGGTGGCAACCAAGCCTCTACCTCACACCATCATAACACGAGCCTTAACAACAAAACCAGAACTACCATACACACAATTTCTAGACAAAGGGGAATCTGAGCAATGGGAAAAGAAATTTTCAGCAGTTTTTGAACAAGGATTTTGGAGAGTCTCAGATGGCAGGCCTATAGCCTCACGACATCTCTTTAGGATAATTTGCCACATTTTATATACAAAGGGACATTGTGGCATGCAAGCTATGATGGATGGCATCAGGAGGGTATGGTATGCACCTGGAGCTTATGGTGAGGATACAAGAATAGACACAACATGCCAAATCTGTCAAACAAATAATACCATCTCCAGAAAAACAATTCATGAAGGAGGAAGACCCTGGGCTCAGAAACCATTTGAAAAGATCCAAATGGATTATATACAACTACCTAAGGCAAATGGGTATCAATATGCTCTTGTCTGTAAGGACCAACTAACCCACTGGGTAGAGGCCTTCCCATGCTGCCATGCCACTGCCCTAGAAACAGCCAGACACCTCCTGAAGGATATTGTGCCTAGGTTTGGGGTCCTCACCATTCTGGACATGGATAGGGGAAAACATTTCATAGCACAAGTTCTCACACATATATTTCAGGTTCTAGGCATTACCCAAAACCTCCACATGGCCTAACTCTGACATCATCAGGAGCCGTGGAGAGAGCAAACAGGGAGGTAAAAACACTACTGGGCAAACTTTGTCAGGAAACACACCTCTCCTGGCTACAAGTGCTCCCAATTGTCCTCTTTTATATCAGAACTAGACCAAGACATGACATAGGTATTTCCCCCTTTGAAATCCTTTTTAGTCGCCCTCCCAATACCTTACAAGGCCTCGATCCTCATTCCCTCTGCCTAGATAAGGGGGATATGGTCCTCTCTTCTTATCTTGCAGCCCTGCAAAAGTGACTACAGACCCTCTGGACCCAGAGTGCGCTGACACAGACCTTACTCCTGGAAGAAGCCCTGCACCCATAGGAGCTGGGAGATTGGGTGTGGATCAAGTTCTTCACCAGAGCCTCACCCTTACAACCCAGGTGGAAAGGACCCTACCAAGTCTTACTAACTCTTCACACTGCCATTAAGGTTGCAGAATGAGACTCTTGGATACATTGGACACATGCAAAGCCAGCAGTCATAGACCATAGCCAAATTCCACCACAATCAATTCCACTCATCAAACTCTAGAAAAATCTGGACACAGATCAATGGACGTTTGCAGCATTCTTCAACACCATTGAACCAAACAACTGTGAGGAACCAAGGGCAAACATTGAATTACACAAAACTGGACTCCCAGGTGCTGAGTTATAGCATGCTATTTTTTTTTTTACCTCCTCCATTTTTTTCTCTCCATTTTTTCCTTTTATTCTTCGTATTTTTCTTTTAACAAAGAAGGGACTTTAACCATACCTTTTAATAATTTTTGATACTTGACCTATACCTTTTTTTGTACATTTTCACATTGTATAAAAAAAGGGGGGGAGGGAAGAAAAGGAATCTAGCAATGGGAAACATGAAATGCAATATATACTATGTATTATTATTATCTGTAATAATTGTAACACTTGTAACACAAGCAACTGCATTCTTGGAACCAAAGCTTATCCCAGAGAAAGGAAACGTATGGGAATATTTAGCAAGAGAAATACTCAACACCACTAACTTTTGCTTAGCAGGAGGGAAATCAGTCAAGGACATTTTAACCACATGCCTAATGGGAGTAGCAACTAGGCCACATAACATCATTAACTACACCACATTTAGAAACCTTCCTGACTCCTGTGAAAGCATTTTTAGCTGGGGCCACTCTACAAAAACCAAGGACCACACCATGTACACCCTATACATTGCTGCAGTAACCACCTCTGAGAGATGCTTTAATGTCACTGGGTGCAGCACACCTAGGGTCACAGAATGCACTAGTCTTAGCAACACAGAACTAAAATGCATCTACACAGAGACCATATCATTTTCATATAGTTACCTGAAGCTCCCACCAGTGTGGTTTTTCCTTTGTGCCTTAAAAGCCTACACATACCTTCCTGCAAATGCCACCAATGGCCCCTGCACCTTGGGAAGGTTATCCATGCTTATGCCATTCTTACAGAGACGATACAGGAGAGCCTTCCAAACCCTAGACTCAGATTGTGATTCCAAAGTCTCCCTTCCCACCAAAACAGAATATGTCTCATTGGCAATATCCCTGGTAGGGGTACCTGGATCGGCAGTGTGAAATTCTAAAAATTTGAATGGACTAGCATGTACCCTGGCAAAAAAGTTTGAATTCGACCTTAGCTGGTGGGGTGCTGCAGAAGGCTGTCCAGGGTGAAAATGGGCCACCTGCAGCCCCATTTTGGCTGTCAGGGTGCTGCAGGAGGGTGTTTATCTTGTCTCCCCACCCAGCCGGCTCATGGAGGACAATTATAATGTTGATCCGGCCCCTCAAGAAATCCAGTTTGACACCTCTACTATAGCCTAAATAATCTGTACAATCATTTATCTATTGCAGAGAAACAGACTAAGACCAGGTTTGGGAGTGTCTGTAATGGAGGTTTGGGAGTGTCTGTAAGGTTTATTAAAAAGTCCATCTTGGAAGCTTAGAAAAAAAGTCCTTTGAAGAGGAAATCCATAGTAGAAACTATTTTAATCTCTTATATTTTTCCAGTGTTGAAAATGACCAAGTGAAGACAGATCAGCGATAGCTCATGGAGAATATTAAAGGTGCCCTGGATCATTTAGGAGTCCCTGATCTGGGCTGAAAAAACTCTGTTAATGGCATCTAGTAATTTACATTAGGTTTTTCAACCCAGACTGATTATCCCTAAATTCTTTTTAAAAATTTTTTTTATTGATTTTAAAACAAACATAAACAAACACAACATAAAAACATAAACCATCTTCCATATATATATATACATACAGTGTGCCGGTTGATTTACATATTATTTTGTGCAATCATTTCATAGTCTTCTATTACAATTACATTATATATCTTCTCATACTTTCAATCAAATATCAAGTACATTAATATCTTTATTAATCAATTGTTGACTATACATTTATTCATTCATGTTTTATAAAATAATCATATCTTACTTAGTTTATTTTATAACAATTCATATTGTCCTCCCTGATCTATCCTAGAATCATTTTGTAGATATAATTAAAAAAGAAAAAAATACATCTTTATATGTTTATTATTTTCAAAAAATCTACATATTCCATTACTATATTCTATTATCTAACCACTGATATAATAGATCCCAAACTTTGTAAAATTGTTTATCATTTTGTTCTCTAATTTCAAATGTCAATCTACTCATTTCAGCACATTCCAATATTTTCTTAATGATCTCCTCCTGTAATGGTATCTTCTCATTTTTCCAGTTTTTAGCAAATACAATCCTAGCTGTTGTTAATACATTTACAATCAGATATTTCAAATCTTTACTATATATTTCAGGCAAAATTCCCAATAAAAAAATCTCTGGCTTCAAATCTGTATGCTTATGTGTCATTTTTTCCAGCCACATGTCGATTTTTTAGCACACAGGCATGTCCACCACATATGGTAATATGAGCCAGGTGTCTGATGACATTTCCAACACTTTTCAAACTTATTCTTGAACATCCTTGCTATTCTTGTCGGGGGAAAGTGCCACCTGTAAAACATCTTATACAAATTTTCTTTATATGCTGTTGGCATTGTCATTTTATAATTTTGAAACCACAATTTTTGCCATTTCTCTAAATCAATCCCATATCCAAAATTCTTCCCCCAAGCAATCATAGTTTCTTTAATTTGTTCTTCTTCTAATTTAATTTCTAATAAATATCCATATAATTTTTTAATCACCTTTTCATCAGCACCTGTCAAAAACTTATCTAAATTGGTCAATTTATCATAAAAACCTTCTGTTTTAATATCTTTATCACACTGTTGAAAGGCTGTCAAAATGCCTTTCCTTCGAGGATTCGATTTTCCCGCTGGGAGAGCTCCGGCACAAATACGGAGCTCCGGCGCTGATACGGAGAACTGCTTGAAAGCTGGCTCTTTTTATTTTTCAGGAAGGCAAGAGATAGCAAGAAGTCTGTGTTCCTGGGCTAGCCACCTTCATATGGTAAGTCCCTGATTTTTATACCCTTTTCTCCCTTTGTGTGTGTGTGCTTGTGTTTGTATTTCTTAATGTTTTAAAACCTGTCAGGGGTTGTCTTTATTTGTGCCAGAGGGTAAACTCTGCGGGCTGCGAAAGGCAAACTTTGCGGGGTGGTTTGATTGTGTTATCGGTTTCGTCTTAATCTCTTTTAGCTTAATGGTTTATTATATTTGTTTTGTGCCAGTAGGGTATTTGGCTGGGTTTAATGCATGTTCTAAGTGCTTTCAGGGTTTTATAATCTAAAGTACCGCTATCAGGCCAAATTTGTCTTCACGTGTCAACTCGCAATAAAGCCCACTTTGTGCAAATACTTTTTGCAACTTTCTTATTCATTTCAGGCAGGACAGGCACTTACCTTTTGTCCCAAGCCTCAAGTAATTTATCCAAGGGGGTCTCTTTCATTGCCCTCGAGCTACAACTTCCCATATTCCCTATTTGATGTGGGGATTATTTTGGTTTAGCTGGGCTACTTCCATCAGTTTTCAGACAAAAAAGGTCTGGAAAGGACTTTGGTTTCCCTACACATGGAGTACGGGCCCCTTTCTCTTAGGGAAATTCTGCCATCAGTTTTAAGATCCCCCCCAAAAAATGGGGATCTTGGAGGACTGTCTTCCCCCTAGCAGCACTGGTACAGGCCCCTCCCCACACTCCACCATCAGTTTTCAGATCTCGCTTAAAGGTGGGGATCTGGAAGGACCTGCTCGGCTATTTTTAGGCAAACTATTTCCAGTTCAGTTTGCCAGCAGCTGGTACGGGCCCCTTCTAAATGCACAGGGCTTTGCTTGCAGGATGCACTGGGACTATTTTTCTGCTTTTTTATTTATTTCCTAACACCAGTTCCTTTTGCAGCCCGCTCAGTTTTTCTTACATCCTTCAGAAGGACTCATGCTCTGTGATCACCCCTTGCGTTCCCAAATCCAACTGGTCATGGCTCGTGTTTGAGCTAGCAGCTTGCTGGGGTGTGGCTGGCAATCCCGGAGGAGGTGAGGTCCCACTGTTTTTGCAGAGAAAACCCACAATCACACACCAGGTCCACTCACGCTTCCACTTCCCTCCCTAGTAAGATTATAAATTTGAAGCAGTACTCACCTGCTTTCAAGCAGCTATTGAGCGGAAAAGCCCAAGGACTCCCTTTACTACCCTTATGCCTTCTGGGCTGGGTCTGTGAATGTTGTCCCTGGACAAAGAAGGTCCATGCCGACTGGGAGTGGATCCGCGGGCCCAGTCCGGTGGCAGGGTTGGCTGGAAAATCTTTGTGGTCACCAATTGTTGAAAGGCTATCAAAATGCCTTTCTTATGAGGATTCGAATTTTCCTGCTGTGAGAGCTCCGGCTCAAGGATATGGACAACTGCTTGAAAGCTGGATCTTTTTATTTTTCAGGAAGGCGAGAGATAGCGAGGCTGCATTCCTGGGCTAGCTAGCTAACTTCGTATGGTAAGTCCCTGTTTTTTTATACTATTTTCTCCTTTTGTGTGTGAATGTTCGTTATTTGTGTTTAGTGTTTAATGTTTAATGTTTAAAATCCTGTCAGAGTTTATTTCCGCCGGAAGGCAAACTTCGTGAGGTGCGGAAGACAAACTCTGTGGGTGGCTTGATTGTATTATTGGTTCTTTCCTAATCTCTTTTAGCTTTATAATGGTTTTTCTATTTGTTTTGTGGCAATCTCCTGTCTGTCTCCTTTGTAATATATTTTGTGTCTTGTCTGTTTTTGCTGATTTGGCATGTCTTATGTTTGTAAGGGTTTTCTTTTCTTCTTTCCCTAGTTTTCTCAATTATTTGGCTTTTGTCTAAGGAGCTTCTTTAATATTTTTTATTTATTCCTTTTCCTATGCAAGTTTGTTTTATGGCTGGCCTGATATTCCCTTTGGGCTTTTCCTGCTTGGGTGACACCACTGTCCTCATGAAGTTCCCTTTCCACAATACCTTGAATGTATTTGCACATATGAAAACCAATTCATCCTTATACCTTGCTCCTCTAATTTTTGCATAGATTTAAGTTCACCCTTTTCATTTAATATTTCACCATATCTAACTGTTTGTTCCTTTTTGTATGTTATAGGATAAGAAAATGCCTCAATAGTAGATAACCAGACTGAAATTTTCAAGTAACATTGTCTTTTAATCTTCTCCCAGTTTAACCACAGAGACTCTCATATATAAGGTCTTCTAAAGTACCCCTGTGTTTTCGTTCCTTTATACCATAAAAAAAACATGCCACCCCAACAACAAATCATGTCCTACTAATGACAATAATCTAGTATTTCTTAATGTTATCCATTCCTTTACCCACATCAATTTCGTAGCTTGATAGTACAACTCCCAATTAGGCAAGCCAAATCCTCCTCTTATTCTAGTGTCTTGCAAAAGTTTTAACTTTATTCTCGCCTTCTTACCTTGCCATATATATTTCAACATGATTTTATTTAAATCTTCAAAATAATCTTTTCCAAGCCTGGTTGGAATTGTTTGAAACAAATATAAAATTCTGGGTAATATATTCATCTTGATTGTTGATATTCTCCCTATTAGTGACAGTTGTAAATTTTCCCATTTCGCCAGATCTAGGGCTATCTGCCACTGAAGTTTAATGTAGTTATTCTCTTTTAATGTACTGCATCTTGCTGTCAAATATATCCCCAATCTTATTCATGACCTGGATTTTCAATTGGTCTGCTAATTCTTCCTTTTGTCTTGATAACATGTTCTTTGTCAGAATCTTTGTCTTATCTTTATTTATTTTCAAGCCAGCCACCTTTCCATATGTCTCTATCTTTTCCATCAATTTTGGTGCTGTTTCTAATGGATCTTCTAAGATGAAAACCAAGTCATCTGCAAATGCTTGCAATTTAAATTCTTCCTTTTAAATTTTCATCCCTTTTATGTCCTTTTCTTCTCTAATATTTCTTTTTAACACTTCCAAGGTTATTATCCCTAGATTCTTATCGACCAGTCCCAAAACCAGCATGTTAATCCAAACATGATACTAGTATAGATCAGTTTTATACTATAAATTTCCATTTGAAAAGGAATAAATCTGAGGAAAAAGTTACTGGCAAAAACAGAAAGGCAAAACAGAAATGTTGTTCCTTTTTTACTCAATCTTGCAGGTGTTCTGAAATTGTTAGAGGCCACAACATTAGATCTCTTTGCAATGTTCTTTAAATCTACAAATGAAACTCATGGTGAGAACAATATAGAATTTACATTGAAATAATAGAAAGTACTTATAGCTCAGGTTTTAGATTTTGGCAGTGGCTTGCTCTCCAAGCTTGCTTTAATTTAGTTTATGAATGTTTCATTACCAGACTAAGTAACATCATCTGCAGGTTTTTCTTGTCCTACTCTCCTTAGCTTATAAATGTCTTGTGTGCCAGTGTGGTCAGTTGGACATTTGATTGCTTGTTTTTCTGGAGCTATATTGAAATTCTCAGCAACTGATTGGTTCTTTGTAGACTGGTCATTGGAATGGTCTGGTTTCCTTATCTATTGGCCCTGATGGCTTCTGTGCATTCTTCTTAATAAAGCTCTCCACTACCATAGCAGAACCCCCAAGCACGATATATGAGATTCCATTCAGAATCAGCTCCTTACCAAACCTGTGGTCTTTAGCAACAGTCATCCCAATTTTCAAAAAAGGTGACCCCTGCCTGGTTGAAAACTACAGACCAATCTCATTGTGTTGTATTATGTGCAAAGTTATGGAATCAATTATTAATCAATGCATTACCTTCTGCCAGGGGTGGGATCCACCAGGGTTAACTACCAGTTTGGTCATTCGGTGATTTATGATGTGCTTCCCTGCACGCTGCTGGTGGGCGCCTGTAAATTGTCATCAGCATGCTGTGTGCAGAGAAGCAGTCCTCAAAAAGCCCTTTTTTTCCTGCTTTTTTAATTGCAGCTGTGCCATGCACAGCAGCTGAAGTTGAAAAACTCAGGAAATAAAGGTCAAGTGGGTGGGTGGGTGGGCAAAAGCATCAGCAGACATAGAACTGGTTCTATGTCTGCTGCTCTTCAGAGATACTGGTTCTACAGAGGTGGACAGAACTGGTAGAAATCCACCCCTGCCTTTCACCTCGAGTGAAACAACTTACTCTCCAATATACAATTTGGTTTCAGAAAAAGATTGTCCTGCATTTTTCAACTTCTGCACTGCAAAAACATATGGACTACAGTACTTGATCAACATAAAGCAATAGATGTAATTTACATTGACTTCTGCAAAGCCTTTGACTCAGCGATACATGATAAACTACTATTAAAAATAAATTCTTACGGCATTTCCAGATCCCTTCACAGATGGATTACTGCCTTCCTGTCAAACAGGCAATAAATCGTAAAAATAGGAAATGTGCTATCAAAACCTGCACCAGTTATCAGCAGTGTCCTCCAAGGGATCTTTCTAGGACCCACACTCTTTACACTCTATATAAATGACCTTTGTGATCACCTTATTAGCAACTGCGTCCTCTTTGCTGATAATGTCAAACTATTCAACACCACAGTCAATGCTACCATCCTTCAAAAAAAACTTGATTATGTGTCTGAATGGTCTAATAGTTGGCAACTCCAAATCTCGACCAACAAATGCTCTGTCTTATACATTGGCAAAAAAAATCTATAAACCAAATACAAGCTAGGCAGATTTGACCAGTGGGATTCAATTTTTTTAACAACCGGTTCTGTAGACACGGCTTAATTTGTGGGTGTGGCTTGGTGATCATGTGACTGGACATGGCCAACTTGACATCACTCATGTCAAGGGGCGCTTCTCCTCGCCTGGCCTCTCATGATAGTGGGGATGCTGCAATGGTCATAAGTGTGAAAAATGGTCATGTCACTTTTTTCAGTGCCATTGTAACTTTGAATGGTCACTTAATGAACTGTTATAAATCAAGGATTATCTGTACAAAAATAAAAAAACTTCTTTGCTTGCAAAAAGCTGCCTTAAATACCAATCATTAGATTAAAACTACCTGCAAGTCAGAGTTACAAATCAGGCAGGATGCCATAACACCTCGAGAAATGAAAATAGTTAAAACACAGTGATAAATATCAAGCAGCCAACTCTTACTCATAAAGTGAAACCCTTTAGCAGAGAGGTCATTTAAGCTCTCCAGAAAGAGCACACCCAGGAAAAGCAATCCTTAGATCTATTTGCATCAGTTAAAGAAACAAGCTGGTCTCACTCACCTCACATGATAACCTAAGGAAATCATCCAGATTTAAGGAAAGATCACATGCCCCCCAGAAAGGCAGTAAAAAAACCAGTGCCAAGCTTTCATCCTCCTTTTTGGAAGTATACCCCAAAAGGACAGTGCCAGATAGTACTAAAGAAGGAAGACCCCCTCCCCAGATAGAAAAAAAAAACATGAGGCAGGAAAAAATTCAAACACAATACAAATAATTAAATCACAACAGTAGCTATTGCTTGTTGAAGCTGAATAGGGAAAATTATCCCATCAATAAATACAGGATTAAATGTCACTAGAATTAACCTTCAGCAAAAGCCAATTTTAGATCAAAACTCAGAAAGGGTATGTAAACTCACATTTGAATGTCAAACTAGCTAAGAAGCCTTGCTGAATGTCACTCATCTTGGTTCCCTGTCACTAAAAGCTTTGCTTCATTATTCAATGATTTCTTCAAAGTGCTGATTGTCCAGGGAAGTATTTCCTCCCAATAGCAGTGTAAAAATCTTAAAATAACCTTTCCCATTTAAGAAAGTCAAGCATCAAAAGCTCTGGAGACAGGAAGTCTCAGCTGTTTGCCAAGAATGTAATAAGGGTAGAAAAAAACAAAAGGAGATTGCTTCTAACTACCAGTTCTCCGAACGGCTTAGAAAGTTAACAAGGGGTTCTATAGAACCAGACAGAACTAGTAGAATCCCACTCCTGGATATGACCTTGTTAATGAGCCTCACTCTGTCAAGGACCTTGGAGTTCTCATATTGAATGATCTAAGTTGCCAAAGCTCACTGCAACAGTATTGCCAAAACAGCTTGAAGAGTTGTAAATTTAATTTTACGAAGTTTCTCCTCTGGTAATACAGATTTGCAAACTAGGGCATTCAAAACCTTTGCTATACTAATACTGAATTCAGCTCTATTGTCTGGAGTCCACACTGTATATCAGACATAAATACAATTGAACGAGTCCAGAAGTATTTTACCAGAAGAGTACTGCATTCCTCTGTTTGCAATAGAATATCCTACACCACCAGACTTGAGATTCTAGGCTTAGACAACCTTGAACTATGCCAGTAAAGACTGGACTTAAGCATAGTACATAAAATCATATGTTACAATGTCTTACCAGTTAACGAATATTTCAGCTTTAACCTCAACAACACAAGAGCATACAACAGATATAAACTTAATGTAAACCACTCCAAACTTGATTGCAGGAAGTATGATTTCAGCAACAGAGTGGTCAATGTCTAGAGCTCACTACCTGATTCTGTTGTCACCTGCTCAAACCCCCACTCCTTTACCCTCAAACTAACCTCTATTGACCTCACCCCATTCCTAAGAGGTCTGTCTGTAAAGGACGTTCATAAGCACACAATCATATCTACCATCCCTGTCCTATTGTCCCCAATTATTAGTTTCTATTTCTTATATTTAAACTTATGTTTATTCTTATTTCTATTGTATTATTTATTTTGACAAAATAAATTAATTAATTAAATAAATAAAAATATTCATATATTGGAAATAGATCAATATGCTTGTTAATTGCTCCTTTAATAGAATACCAAGCTTCAATAATTTCATGTGCATGGCGGCTGTTAGCATGGCCAATGATTTTTGTTCCTTCCAAATCGAACTGGTATTGTTTATTATCATAAACAATGTTTATGTGTTATAGGATCAGGGATGTTTGATCATTCCGTTTAACTGCTAGTTGATGTTCATGAACCCTTGTTCTCAATTTGTCTTCTTGTTTGTCCCACGTAGAATTGTTTACAATTATTATAATTGATTTTGTATGCTATGTTGCTGTTGTCTTCTTTCTGTATTTTGTCTTTGACTTTATAGCTCTTTTCTGAGTATAAATGTTGGTTTGTGAACTATCATTATTCTTAGGGTATATATTCCTTGTAATATTCTGGCAGCCATTTTGGATGTTCCTTTGATATATGGCAGGTCTTGTTTTTGTGTTGTGGTTGGTTGTGTATTTTGTGAGGGTTTGGATGGTAAGGATCATGTTATGAAATTTTTTGGCTAGCCATTGCAGAGTAAACATTCAAACATGTTTTTTTTTCTTAATAACTTGGTGCTGCAGTGTGTTTTGGCTCTTTTAAAAAGGATCTGGATGTAGCTCTTCTTGTGTGCAATGGGGTGGTTGCTTGTGAAATTTAGAATTTGATCTGTGCATGTGGATTTTCGGTATATGCAACTTATTAGTTTGCTGTTACCTTGTCTCCTTATGTCAATATCTAGGAAGAAGAGAGTTCTTGTTTTTTTTCTTCTGCACATGTAAAACTGATCCCAGTAAATACATTGTTTTAAGTGGATGGTGTGTCTCTTCTAATGTAGTACGTTTGATGATGGCAAAAGTGTCATCTACATCTACATAACATATCTAAAATTTTGCTGGATGGTTGGCAGGATTGTGTGTTCACATTTCTGCATTACTGCTTCTGCTATTAGACCAGATATAGATTTTGAACATATGGAACATACATGTTCAGAGGCAATATATAACCTGCTCCACAGCCATTGGACATTGCTAGATAGCAATAGAACTTAGACTTAAATAATACTTCACAGTGCTTTGCAGCCATTTCTAAGCAGTAAACATAGAGTAAACAGAGTAAACATAGTGCACCCAACAAACTGGGTCCTCATATTACCAACTTCAGAAAGATGGAAGGCTGAGTCAAGTTTGAGTCTGGTGAGAATCAAACTACCAAATTGCTGGCAGCAGGCATCCACAGAGGTAGCCTGCCATACTACATTCTAACCACTGCATCACCATGACTATTGCTTTTGTGACTTATTCATTGCTTTCTCAGAGGCAACTTTTTAATGGCTGTATGAAGCATGCTTTTAATTTAATACTTCAGGTAGTCTTATGTTTTTAAAATATATGAGTATGTAAGAATTCACAGAAAATTGACATTGTACCAGAACTATCGTAAATCAACACAAATATACTAAGCAAAAACTGCCCTGTTGTATTTGCATTCCAGTGTCTGATGTTTGTAAGTCATGGGTTCTGCATAATTGTGTCTTGACATTACAACATGCATTTCACCACTTGCCTCTTTATGATGCTTTTTGCAGACACCTATTTTCTGTAAATGCAATATTTATTTAAATGTATCTTAATTGGTAACTTTGTGGGAGTATAGGGAACATACAATGGGGAGAAAGAGAAAATAGGGGATAAATGGCATGAAAAAAAATGTAGTTTTAGTTTCATGCTCTGCTGACTCAACAGAAACAGTTACATTCCAATTTCTAAGCCATTGAAGACCCAAAAAAACAAAGTGCAGAGGGTATAGCTCTAGAAATTTCATTCTATAGTAAATAAAACAAAGTGAAAAAAATAATAACTTTATTTGCAATTGAGAAAACCCATTGTATCTAATGGTGCTTGATGTCTTTTTTCAATAAAGTTATGTGAAATGAAGCATTGTTTCTCCAAAACAATGCTTTCATGGGATGGTAAACATATAGAAAACTATTGCAAATGTTTATGGGAATAAAGAGTTAATGGTTAATTTAGGTTGCTCTTTTCATGAATATTTCATTTACAGATTTTTGCTCTTATCAGAGCAAATCATATTAGATAGGTTTTTTTGTCAGATTTAGAATAACATTCTAATTTATTTCTTGGGTAAAATTGGTAAATATAGAGACAATTGGTCAGGCTTTACATTTTCAGGAAATGTGTTATACTTGTCATCCTATAGACTCTTTATATAACTTGTCATTTGTTTGAATTTTTAGTTATAGATCCATGAAACCAGTGGGAATTAATTTAATAATGACTAAGAATGAGCAGGCCAGGGTAGATCTTAAATGATTACCTTTGGGATTTAATCTGAAAAACTATTATTTCTAAATTAGAAATTGGATCAGGTCAAACAACAGTTGTATTTATTTTCTAATGTTATAAAATAACAGAGGGGATCTTCCTTCCTACCTTCTTTTAATGTCACATTTATATTAAAGCTTCTAATGAAATATGTACATGAAAAGTCCAAAAATTGTATTATTTGCCTCTCTCAAATTTCAAGCTGAGCCTTAGGTCATGTTTCATCTGACAAGGCTTGAAGATTGGTATTGCAACATGTTTGTGGTAAACTTCAAATAACTGTAATAGTATATGCAAATTACCTTGGAGATGGAGAGGAGGGGAGATGCTGCATAGAGAATGAACAGATAGAAGAGAGCATAGCCTTAGCTGTCTAATGGATATAGAAATAGAAAGAAATAATCTCTAGCTTTTTAGGCTGTAAAAGAGACAGCGGAATATTTGTACTATGAAACTTTCAAGATTGATGTCAGCCTTCTCAGTAGATCTATCAGGAAACATGATAAGAGGAGTTAATTCTACTTTATTGTAAGGCTATATTAACTATATCTTGCACATCTGATAGTATAAATATCTTGTCAGGTCTTTTTCAACCTGAGAAGTTAGGGAGATTCCTTTCTGGGGTTCTTACACAGCTCATTATAGAGCTAAGGCTATAGCCTCTTTTAAGATAATTCCAAAGGCAGCATCTCTTGTTCTGCCTTCCAAGGTCATTCCCACATACAATTACAAATGAAGAATGTAATATGGATTTCACAAAATGATAAAAAAAAATCTGGATTTCTTTTTTAAAAGACTGAATGGGAAAAATGTGGATATGGGAATGGTTATTCAATTTATTTCCATAGAACTGCAAAGATACTAAATAATATCTTTTACATAATTATATATATATGAGCTGTAATGGCAGTAACATAACTGTACTCTCATTCAATGTTAAAATTATGTTGTTGTTATTGTCTATTAAGAACCCAAATGGTTCTGATAGGTATTCTAGCTGTCAGAAGTTTTCCAAAGATCTAAGATAATTAAATATATTGTTAAATGTATATGTGATAATATAACTTTTATTACTGACATTGACATTTATTACTGACATTGACATATTTTGCCCTACGCCTCTCTAGATGTTTGAACAACATGGATGTTGATGCTGAAATAAGTCTTCATCTTCATCTCAAGGTATTGTGAATAGGGATAAAGGGTGACATGGAATCTTCACTGTTTTTCACAATGAGAAACATTCAAACAAAAGATTGAAGTAGGGTTATCTAGGAGATTGATCAAAGAAAGCAGTATCAAAAAATATATTCAGAGGAATTTCAGATTGACGTAAAAGCATTATGTGAAGTATAGTTGTGAACAATCTCTATCTGCCTAATGCATCAATTGTTCATTATTTACTCTCTGTTCATATTCTTGCCAGGAGTTTAGGCAGAGTTTGCAGAACTATTTACTGCCATTTTTCCTACAATAACTAGCATGTGAAACAGATAGGTAAAATGTTAATATGTACGGTATTGCTAGTTCAAATATGATATGCCATACCCTAAATAAATAATCATAAATAACCTTTGAAATGGCGGTTTTTTTGATAAGCACTTTCAGAGATTTCCATTTAAACTAAAAGGTGCTAATAATCTATACTGGCACATTTACAAGTGAACAAGCCTTCAATCATATTGCGGCCACCACTCCCTTGCCTATTTGCACCCTCTCCACAATGGAGACCAAGTATTTATGCCATCAGTTTCATTCTTTAATGAACTGGAATCCTTCTGGAATATTATTTTTTATTGGCATTCTAATGACATGTTGAAGTACTTCAATATTTTCTCCCATATCAAGCACTTACCCAAAAATTTTAAACATCTGTCTTCTTTTTAAACAAAGTGGAACATATGTTTTATAGAGTCATTTCTCAATTGTGAATGTTTTACAGTAGATTGTTTTATTATTCGTTCCACACTAGCAAAGCTTCTGCAGAAATTCACTGTAAGAATTTGTTTTATTGCATAGAAATGCTAGCAGAGGATTATTATATAGCCATACAGATTGGTAGCTGGTTACATAGCTATGCAGATCAATACAAGAAACTCTCCTCTGAACATAAAGAAACCATAGATTCTAACAGAAGATGGAAACTAAATACTGCCATCTACTGGCTTTATTCTGTAGTTACCATACAATTCTAAAATGTATTCCAAAATTAACAAATAGGAAATCAATGAAAATAAAGCTATTTTGATGTTATAACATCAACTTCAATGGCACCAAAACCCTAGCCACTATAGAAAACCCCAGCCACAGAATCATCAGAGAAGCCATAGAGATTGAAAAAAGACCTGAAAGCATGAACAGAAGAGATGATTCCACCAGACTGTCAATCATTTGGAAGCCTGCACTCTAAAACAGAAAGATCTCCACACCACAAACCAGGCAAACACCTGGGCACAAACAGACTCCCCCTGATACCTCCAGCTCAAACACACCCCAACCAGGCAGCCAGATGAAACCTAGCTTCCAAATAGATGATAGCCATCCTTTTACTCGAAGCCAAGCTGCACTGAAAGCCTCCAATACAGGAACACAATGTGACCAGCCAATCAAAGCCACAAAACAGACAGAAGAAACCAGAAACACCAATCAAGCGAACTCCAAGACCAAGAAACACAGACCAAAACTCCCAACCAATCAGGATGAAGAAAAAAGCATTCTGGATCAACAGTAGGTTAGCCTCAAATTTAAAACTAAATGGCTGTGATAGTCTGACTCACAGACGAACTCAATACAGAAGCGTGATGATGACAGATGGGATTCTGCTGAAACATTGCTACAACTTTAACAGCACGACAATGACGTTGTAGTTCTGTTAAAGTTGTAGCAATGTTTCAGCAGAATCTCATCTGCCATCTTCAGGCTTCTGTATAGAGTTAGTTCCTGGTTTCAAATTTGAGGCTGGTCCATTCTGATTGGCTAGGAGCCTGGGTCTGTGTTCATTGGACTTGGAGTTTGATTGATTGGTGTTTTTGGTTTCTTCTGTCTGTTTTGTGGCTTTGATTGGCTGGCAACACTCTCTTCTTGTGTTGGAGGCTTTCAGTGCAGCTTGGCTCCGTGTGAAAGGACGGCTGCTCTTCATTAGCAAGCTGCTATTCATTAGCA
>BLBF01000019.1:25189151-25248666 GCA_015471245.1 Laticauda colubrina
ATGGAATGGAATGGAATGGAATGGAATGGAATGGAATGGAATGGAATAGAATAGAATAGAATAGAATAGAATAGAATAGAATAGAATAGAATAGAATAGAATAGAATAGATAGAGTTGGACGGGACCATGGAGGTTTTGTACTCCAACCCCCTGCATTTGCTGTTTCTGTGGTAGCTCCATAGGCTGGATACAGCCTCCAGGGCTTGAGTTTGACACCCCTGCTCTAGAACTAATATATCTAATTATTACTTTACACATTTTACATCCAACACAAATGAGTGAATAAATCTATTTAGAGAAAGAGAGACAGAAAGAGAGAATTTTCAATGCACCTTCTTACATCACTGCATTTTCACTGATGTGCAGAGGTGGCAATGAAACTATCAATCTCACACTTTAATATCTGTTATTCTGCATATGTAAAGAATGTGCATGTATTTGTGTGTGTCCCCTATTTATTTCCTAAACAAATTGTAAAGTACTGAATAAAATATCTTATTATGTATCTCATCCCACCCTTCTTGTTCTGCCAGTGTTTCTTGTTGTTTTTCATAGTTCAAGATCTCCATTTCTAAAAATTGAAATACGAAGCCAAAAGATCCTCTTCTGTCTTGTGCTTCTTCTTTTTGTTCTTTAAGTCTCATTTTTAACTCTTCAAGGAGTGATGCCATTTTTTAAAAAAATTAAACAACCCCCAATTTATTTTATTTTATTTCATTAGGTTCCTCCATCCAAAGTTCCAGGAATCATCCAATAATCCAGAACTGTTTGTTCCTTCTTTTCTCACTTTCTCTTTCCAGGGGCTTTGTTCTCTTGTAACAAAATTTCAGATACACTGTATATTTTGCAAGCCTTGTTAAAATTCCACTATCAATTTTTTTTTAAGTTCCAGGTGGTCTCCTCCATTTTCCAGATTCCACCCTCTCTTTTCCTTTTTCTCTCCTCTGCTTTCTTTCTTTTTTTTTTAAAAAGAAAGTTTTTAAACTATCCAAGAATCTTTATCCCTTTGACACTTTATTTTCAGCTAGAAATAGCCTATTAATGTCAAAGTGGATTAGTATCAATTTCTTATTTGAATCTCTTCTTCTTTTTTTTTTTAATAAAACAAACTTTATTAATTACAAAATCAAAATGTTGAACAAACAGAGCACACAAAAGAAGCAAGAAAGGAAATAGAAAAAAAAAGAAAGAAAAGAAAAATGATTTAAAAAAAACCTAACAATTCTATTACTATTGCTATCGAAAGTCTATGGTTCCTTATTTGTTGTCAATATTAGTGATACATTACAAATACATCTTATAGCGAATATATAATTATGATTTACATTTTACATTATTTACTAATGTATTTTCTATTTTTGTTCTATCCAATCATACCAGCATTCCCAACTTCTATAATATTCTGTTGTTTCTTTTTCCTTAAGTGCTAAGGTTAACTTGTCCTTCTCTGCACAGATTGTTATATTCTGTATAACCATCTCCTCTGTTGGAATATCTGCTTGTTTCAAGCACTGTGCAAAGGTTATTCGGGCTGTAGTAAGAATATGCAATATGATATATTTAATATTTTTAGGAATTTTTCTATTAAATATCCCCAAAAGGAAGAATTCTGGTTTTAATTCAGTTTGCTCCGCCGTTATTTCCTCTAACCATTTTTTTATCCTATGCCACTATCTTTGGGCTTCAGTGCAGGATCACCACATATGAAAAAATGTTCCTTGTTTCTTTTTACATTTCCAGCAATTTGGATTCATATTAGGAGACATTTTTGCTATTCTCGAAGGTGAGAGATGCCATCTATAAAACATTTTATAGATATTTTCTTTATATCCTGCTGATCTTGTAATTTTATTATTCCTTGTCCAAAGCTTTTCCCATTCTAATAATGTAATACTATGTTCTATGTTTCTGCTCCAAGCTATCATGTTGCCTTTGACTACTTTCTCTTCTAATTCCATCTCTATTTTTATATAGTCCTGGCTATATCTATTTTGAATTTGCAAGTAAGCCCACCGGTCTACTTGAAGCTCCTGATCTTGGAGATCTTGCCATGATTTTAAAGTTTCCTGCGCATCAAGAAGGTCTTTGCATTTTATCATCTTAATAGATTATTAAGATGATAATAAAAGATTATTTGGATGTATCATCGCCTCCATCATTGAGAACCAAATTGGGATTTTTAAATAATGTTTTTTTTTAAAATGTGTTCCAGTTAGCCAAAAAGGAATCTCTAATTGTATGTCTGTGGAAATACTTCTGCTTGATTTTCCCAATGTCCCATAAAAATGCATGCCATCCCCTCTGTAAATCATGGCCTTCTAAAAGTAAGATCCTTTGATTCGACAGATTTACCCACTCTTTCAACTAGAGTAAGGAGGCTGCACTACAGTATAGTTCCCAATTTGGGAGTGCCATACCTCCCTGCTCTCATATTTTGCATTGCCTTTATGTTTATCCTCGGTTTTTTCCCTTGCCAGATAAATTTGGTGATTATCTTGTTGAGTTCCACGAAGTAGTTTTTATGTATTTTTATTGGTATTGTTTGGAATAAGTAAATACATTTGGGCAGAATATTCATTTTTATAGTGGCTATCCTCCCTAATAATGAGATTTGCAATTTAACCCACATCTCTAAATCTTTTTTAAGTTGTTGTAACAATTTATTATAATTATTTTCCATTAGAGTTTTGCACTGAGCCATTAACCAAATTCCTAGGTATTTAACTTTTTTTACTATTTGAAATCCCATTATTCTCTCCAATTTTAGTTTTTGTTTTTCTGTTAAATTTTTAGTTATTAATTTCATTTTTTTCCTTATTAATCTTAAGGCCTGCAACTTCCCCAAATTGATCTAAATCTTTCAGTAATTCTTGACCTGTTTCAATTGGTTCCTCTATGAAAAATACCATGTCATCTGCAAATGACTGGAGTTTATATTCTTCTTTTTTAATTTTTAGTCCTTTTATTCCTGGGTTCTGTCTAATTCATGTAAGCAATGTTTCCAAAGATAATATGAAGAGCAGGGGGGATAGTTGACATCCCTGCCTGACTCCTTTCTCTATTTTTATTGAACGCGTGTACTCTCCATTAATTATAATATTTGCCTTTTGTGAATCATAAATTATGGTCATGATGTTTTCAAACTTAGTGCCTAGATTCATACTGTAAATTTGTTGAATTAGGAATTGCCAATTTAAACTGTCAAAGGTCTTCTGTGCATCCAAGAATACAAGGGCTATTTGTTTTTCTGGGTGGGCTTCATAATATTCCAAAACATTTAATACTATCCTTAAATTATTCCTGATTTGTCTATTAGGAAAAAATCCATTTTGATCTTTATGTATATATGCATTCAATATTTTTTCAATCTATTTGTGATAATTGTAGTAAATATTTTATAACCAGTATTTAACAGGGAAATTGGTCTGTAGTTTTGTATATGTCATAAATCTGAATCTTCTTTTAGAATCAATGATATCCATGAATCCAGCATTCTTGCTGCTAGAAGGAGTTCATTATATACTTCCACCATAAGAGGTCTTATTTGTTCCCCTATTTTTTTATAAAGTTCCCCTGGTATCCCGTCAGGTCCTGGGGTTTTATTGTTCTTTTGGTTTTCTATTGCTATTTTTAACTCAGTCCACGTAATATCTAATTAACATTTCTTTCATCTCCTCCTTAATTATTTTATCTTTAGTAATACCCAAATAGTTTCTTATCAAATCCTCATTTACCTCCTTCTTTTTATAAAGATCTTCAAAAAATTTACATACAATTTCTTTTTTCTGTTCTATCCTTTGTTGGGCATCCCCGTTCTCATCTATTAATTGGTAGATCAATCTTTTTTATTTTTCTTTTTTAAGTTTGTAGGCCAATCACCTTCCTGGTTTATTAGCCTGTTCAAAAAAATCTGTTTGGCTGTATTCAACTTTGAGTCCATTCCTTCTTGTTCGATTAAATTTAATTTATGTTTAGTTATTATCATCTATTTTTTCAATTTACAATCTTTTGGGGTGTTTTGTAGCTGAATTTCTAATTTTTTGATTCTTTATTCTAATTTATTTTGTTGGGCATATTTTTCTTTATTTCTTTTAGCAGTTTATGATATAGTTGTGCCTCTTATTATTGCCTTCACTGTATCCCAAATATTCTGTTTCGTAGTTGCCTCATTGTTATTTTCTTTTAAGAAATAATCTAATTCCTCCATAAGTCTATTCATAAATTCTTTCTCTTTTATTATCTGTGTATTTAGGATCCACTTTTTCCTTGATTTCTTCCTACCTTTCCACACTATCTGAATTGGATTGTGATCTACCCATTCATTTGGTAAAATTTCAATCTCTTTTAATTCATTTACTAGCTCACTATTTGTCCACACCATATCAATTCGTGTCCATGATTGGTGAGGATTAGAGTAAATTGTAAACTGCTTTTTCTCAAGGTTTAATTTCCTTCACATGTCTATCAAATGTAATTCAATCATTTCCTCACATGTTTTCAGTAGTTCTCTTTTTTTCTTCTTTTTCCCCCGCTACTGTGATCTTTCTGGTGGTCCACAATAGCATTGAAATCCCCCAAGATACAAATATTCCTTTTCTCTAATTCCACTATTTTCCCATGTAATTGTTTGAAAAATTCCTTTTGGTTATCGTTGGGGCATAAATTACCACTAATAGAATTGGAACTGATTTAATCCAAATTTGTAACATCAGAATTCTTCCATTGGAGTCTATCCAAATTGGCTCTGCTTTCATATCGTCTTTCACATATACTGCTATCCCTTTCTTTTTCCTAAAATCTGCTGGCGACGTATACAAATTCCCTAGCTTGGGGCATTCTAAATATTTTTCTTCTTCCTTCCTTGAGTTTCCTGTAAACATATTATATCTGCATTTTGTTTAATTAATTTGGTTAGTATTCTTTTCCTTTTTATCCTAGAATTTAGACCTTTTATGTTTATTGATAGTATTTTTTTTTCTTCATCCATCACCTAATTGACTTTTTCTCTTTGTCTTGAGGTTATTCCTCCTCTCTCTCTTTGTGGTTGATTGTGCATCTTCAGTTCTTCTCTCTCGATGTTGTTTATTTTTTTGAATTCCTACAATTCCCATTTCTATTTTTTTTGATAATCTTGGTCGTCTTGCGAATTCATTTCTAAGTCATCTCTACTACTCGATTCTTCATGGCCGATCAATCGTTCATAGAATTCTTGGGCTTTTTCCACTGAGTCTACTTTAATTTTTCTTTCTTCCCAAGTGATTAGCATCCTTCTGGAATTAGCCATCTAAATATGATACCTTTTTGGTTTAATTGGTTCACCAGGAATTTATAAACTCACCTCTGCTCTCTCACTCTTCTTGGGATTTGTTTAAGCACCAAGATTTCTTTCCCTTTGTTTGTAATTGTTTCTTTTCTAGAAATTTTGTATATAATATCTCGAACTTTCCTTCTGGCAAATCTCACATGGACCTCTTTTTGAGGTTTATGTCATCTTGCATAATCTGTACTCACTCTGTATACTTCGTCTAACTCTTTCAAAATATCATCCTTATCTTTTTCCAATAGGTCTGCTAATATTTCTGCCATCACTTGTTCTGAGTCCTCTTCTTTAGATTCTATTATATTTTGAAATCTTAGATATGCTGCGGCCTTATCCATTTCCAAATATACCAAGGAATCGTCCATTTCTTTACTCACATTTCTTAATTGCTGACCAACCATTTCCAGCTTCTTTTCCATTTTTTCCGTTCTTTTTTCAACCTCCTTTATTGATTCATTCCTTTCTAGTGCTTGCTGTATTGTTTCAATTTTTTTATCCAGCTTTAGGATGTTTAGTTTTATTTCTGCCTTTAAGTTTCCCATCTCTTCTTTTAGTTCATTTGTGTCAGCTCTTGATTTGATATGATTTTTAGCCACTATTTCCTGAAGCTTCAGCATGGACTCTTGTAAAGTTAGAAGGGTCGATTGAATATTGGCATTCGTGATGATAGGTTGCTTTTCTCCAGATAAAGTTTCTTCAATTGTCTTTTGCGCCATCACTGAGGTAGATGTCATTGGAGTTGTTTGTATTGAAGAAGTCTTCTTTCCAGTTTCAAATGTTGTATTAGTAACGGAGGTCATTTCTTGTAAAATTTGTTTTTGTTTTTGTATTATATTAAATACATTGTCCCAAATTAACATTTGTTATTAAGAAATATCAACTATAAATGGCCACTACGCTAAATAATATGATCTGTTGCAAGATTGACCTCTCTTATCAATATATATATATGTTTTCCAGAACACTTTTATAGCTAATTTCTAAATCAAATATCTGGATTTGAAATTCTTAATGATATATCAAATTCCTCTAATAAAATTTAAGCAATATTAACCTGTATATCTATAAATGCTATAAAATCCCAAATCTCAAAATAATATTATAAAATAATATTTCAATTACTTACAAATCTAAATATAGGTATATCAACCTTACTATACAATAATTAATTAGTTAATCTATAATCATAATTAATCACAATTAATTATTTAGATCAATCTAATCAATGCCTATAATCAAATATCTATACCTAAATAATTAATTAATCATCACCTCCCATTTTTAAATATGTGTTATAACCAAATATAAACTACAATATTACTAATTTATCAATTAAGTATATATAAATTACATTTACCACATTCCAAAATCAATTAAGTTGGTGTCAAAAAATAATTGTTACAATCCACAAAAGCTTCAAGTATCTTAATATAATTGTTCAGTTCTTCAAAATTCCTTCACTGAGCGCACTGGAAGTACAGAGTTGCAGAGTAATGTCTCTGATTTCACTGTCTCTCCACACTTTCCAGTGTAGTCGTTTCTCCTTTTGTTTGAAAGTTTAACAAGTCAATTTTTAGATTCAAATAGTCTCTTTCTTTAGTAAATCTTCTCCACTTACTACAACTCCAGTCCAATAATCCAAAAGGAGACTAGTAAATTATTCAGTTTCGTTCATGGAATATTTAAAGTTGTAATTTAATTCCTTACTTCAAGTCTCCCCCCATCTCAAATTCGTCCTTCCAATTTCCCCCAAAGTCCGCAATTCAAATCCTTCAAAGTTCCCTTAGATTAAATTATTGTTCTTTCTTTCTTCTTCTTTTTTCTCTCCTCCAATTATTATCAGTCTCTCAGATCCCTCCAATTCTCTTATCTTCTCTGTCCAATCGCTTGCGTCCTTACCCTCTTCCATCTCACGAGCCCTTTCACTTTCGGTGCCATTCTTATCTGCTTTGGCTGCTGTTTTCAGGCTTCGCTTTGAGTAAGAGACTCCAATATTCAACACTCAATCAGAATCGCAAATTCTTTCACTCACATTCTTCATTCACCACAGTCTGTTGCTCACTTGCTTCCTCTTGTATGCAATGATCAAGGCTTTAGGATTGCCATTGCTGACAGTCTCTTGTTGTTGGTTTCCACAGGGTTTCTCTACATCATGATGAGAATCACCTTTTCTGCACCACGACTTGAGTCTCCCCACACTGGCACATGTCTCTACAAGATGCGTGCACCCCTAAGGGTTGCTCCAACAGCAAGAGGAGATAGCATGAAATCCAGAGCGAGCTTCAGCACCTCCGTTTGCTCATATCTTGTCACCAGAAGTCTGAATCTCTTCTTCTTAATGTTCCAAATCAGTTAAAACTGTTGATGTTAGAAGAAAAAAAGCCAATTCTGTTTCCTTTCCCTTTCTCTTTCACAGCTTAAAATCTTTTTTAGGAATAGTATTAGTCTTTAACATTCAGGTTCCAGATACCTTAAATAGATGTTCTCTATTCAACCTGGTCAGTTAAACTTTCTCCTTTAAACTTCTTCCTGCACAATTTTGTCCAGTCGGGTTCTTCTTTGAGATGGCCATTTCTGACCACCGCTGCAACCGCCTTTGGGAAAAGGAGTAATGGCCAGCTGAGGAAGAGAGATGTGGCTCTCCTCAACCCCGATGATGTCTCCCCCTTCTTCACCACCTCTACGGGGTGGCTTCAGCCCTGAATCTGGGCAGCTGGGGCCGCTCTAGCGGTGAGCACGGATCAAAACCCCAGATGATCATGATTTCAGTCCATTGCCGAAGAAGCCCAAACTGGAAGTCCATCTTCAATGACCAAGCAATTTTAAGCAGGGTAAAAAAGGGAAAGGGGGGGAAAGGGAGTTAAAAACTTAAATACTTAAGCAACATTAACAAAAAAAAGAGTAATTTGAAAAGTAATCATAATATCAGGAAGAAGCAGAAGGGAAGATTGCAGAAGGGAGAATCAGATAGAAAAGAGAATAAAAAGGGAAGGGAGAAGAAGAGAGGGAAGAGGGAAAGGAAAAGAAGCTACAAAGGACAGAAACAAGATAGAGAGGTACAGGAAAAGTGTACAAGAAATTAAAGGTATAAACCTATTTAAAAGACACAGAGGCAATGGTTAAAATTTAACTTAAGGAGAGGATTCTGCAAAGGTGCACGGGATAGCATTGTTATATAATATGTGCACGGGATAGCATTGTTATATAATATGTTAGATGATTAAAGTGAAAGAAAAAGATTTCTATTGATGTGTAGTGGAATATTTGTTTGTAAAGAGAATAAGGCTCTCAATAATTTAAAAAGAACATTTTAAAAAAACTGAAAAGAAACATGGAAGATTTTTATCAATTGATAAGATGAACTTGAATAAGAATAATAACTTTATTGACTACTGTTAATAACTATTGTTCGGTTTTTTTATTTAAAGACAGTAATAAATAAAATATGAAATATAGATGATTAAAGTGAAAGATAACTGATATTACTAGGTAATGTTTGTTAAAAGAAATAGAAATGTAAAAGATTGTTATTAATATTAATGGGAGAGCTGTACTTGAATAGAATAATTATTCCATTTACTATTGTTATACATATATACACAGATATATATGTATAGTACTCAGCTTTGTTCGGGTATTTTCCCACATTATTATAGTTGTGCTTTTAAAGTTGTAGCAACGTTTCAGCAGAATCTCACCTGCCATCATCAGGCTTCTATATAGTGTTCGTTTGTGAGTTAGACTTTCACAGCCATTTCTGTTTTAAATTTAAAACAGAAACGGCTGTGAAAGTCTGATTTTAACAACTTTAAAAGTACAACTATAATGACGTGGGAAAATACCCGAACAAAGCTGAGTATCATACATATAAATACTCAAGAAAACTTTAGAAAACAGATATATATATATATATACATATATACTTTTTTCTTTTAAGAACTTAGTGTGTATTTTAAGGGAATGTACCAAGCAGAATTCGATTGAAAATAGGTATGTGTTATAAAATAGAGGTTAGAAAATGAATGTTATAACTGTAAAGATGTAATTTAAATTTTTAAATAAGATTTTTAAAAAGATACAAAGAAGTTACACTCCTGTCTAGTAATTACAGGGGATTATTTGTTTGATGAAAAAAGATAATATGAAATTGCAAACAGGACAGATGTATAAGTATAAAAATATTGATTAGAAAGATTTTTAAAAATTAGAAAAAGATACGTAATTGAATTAAGAAAGGAATGAAATAATTTAAAATAAGGCTATAGGAAGTAAAGAAAGGGAAAAGCTGTTGAAAAAATTGTGAAAATAGTTATAAGTTATGGATTAGAATGTGTAAGATAAATATGTATTGAGTTTATGTCTGTATGGAGAAGTGATAACCCGGGGCCACGCTGTTCTCAAAAAAATATATTTTATTTGTATTTGTATGTTTTGTGAAAACTTAAATAAAACTTTTATTAAAGAAAAAAAAGAACTTATTATCTATCTGACTGTTGTTAAGAGCAGTGGTCACCAACATTCTGGCTTGATCGCCAGTGGACTGTGGGGGAGGGGATGGTTTTTGCACATGAGCTGCAGAAGTGGGAAGTGTGTGGGCAAATGAGTGTGTGTGCCCTTGTGTGTGTGGAGCTGTTTTTCTGAAATTGGCATGCATGTGCGCACACGGTCACTTGCCCAATGCTTTCATGGCCCAGTTTCGAAAAGGCTGCATCCCAGCAGTAGGCCATAGCCCGGGGGTTGAGTACACCTGATTGAGAGATTATAAAATGAAAGACAACCATCCTGAATACTGGAATTCAGTTTCAACAAATGGACATGCATGAAGTTGAAGAATTATAAATAACTTCTATTCCATTTTCATATATTAAATAGATATGTCTTGATATTCAAATTATTAATTCAACTGTGTTTTTTTGACTGTTACCTTATACTAAGCTCAATAGAAGTTAGCTCTGAAGAGATCACAGAATCATGTTGGTGTGAGGTGGAAGCAGATAAAAAACCACCAAAAGATTCGTTGATCCAAGGAAAACAAGGGTTTATTCACATGTCTGCAGAGATGGGTTCCCTCAGGCATTGAAGGAACACAGAGCAAAATTCAGGCAGCATTTTTATACCCTAACTGTCCGCCCCCTCGTACGAGGGCTTGGCTCACATTCTTTCTGTTTTCAAATTGACACATATATTTCGAAGGTTTATGCTGGCTCCCTATCTAACAAAAGCAGTTACACGGTTTCTCACATCTCACCACTTTATTACAGTTCCCCATTGTTCTAGCCTCATCTTGTGTTTTTTTCTCTTGTGCACAAACTGGAACACTTTCTTATTTAGCAGAGCTACTGAGTTTGAGACATACTTCCTTATTTAATTCAATGGGCCATCCAACATGACTTCAGTTCTACTCACAATCCCCCCTTTTTCTTTTTCCACTCTTGTCTCAAACTCAAATAGCAGATCCTCTGCTTCTTTCAGAGTGATTTCTCTCTGATACATCATTAGAGGTTCTGCTTCCTGCTTCTTCTCAAATCTTGAACCCAAGGATTTCCCTATCTTTCCACACGTTGTTATTGCACCAGGGAGACACTGAACACAACAACACAACAATACACAGCATATAATAATCAATATAATTCCCATTATGGTAGATATAAACCAACTGGAACTGGGAAGCCAAGACCATATTGCTCCCCACAGGTATGGTAATGAGGAGTCACCTCTTTGTGATAATGGATTAGAGCGAATACGTTCTTACATTACTTTTACTGTCTTTGTAATATTGGGTTGGAAATCGTGGATGTATACACAGCAATGTGAATGAATCAGAGCACACACACACACCCTTTGGTAGCTAATACAATGTCTAAAGCATACCTATTTTGTAGAGCAACCTGTCTTACTTCAGAAAGTTTGGTATTGATCATTTTAATATTCTTTATTATATCATTGAACATTGTTACCGTGAAGTTATTTAGAATATGTATATCTCGGTAGTTCATGGGTACTCCCAATGGAGTTATTATACCATGGGAGATTTGGGTCCAGAGTCTCTGGGTAAGGCCAGATTCTGAGTCTCTTTTATTATGTATCCGGCCTTGGGGAAGGCCATCAAGTTTATATATCACAAGTATCACATACCCGAGTGTATATGTGCCACTCCAGTAAGGTGGCATCTCCCTGTATTCATATTTCCCACAAAATACCCACCTAAAGTTTTCCATAGCATAGGTCTGTTGTGATGTTCGGGTCCAATAGATCATTTCCTCAAAATGCATACACATCTGATACTGATCTTGATTAAAATAATCTAATTTATGATAACTCTTGGTATAGCTATGGTTACTACAAGATGATGGCATATCAAAAGTCTTATTACATTTTTCCCAATCTCCTAAATGGAGCCCTCTAGTTTCATTTATCCTAAAACACACATACACCGTTTCCCTTAAATGAACAAAAATCCTTCCTGTTATATTTCGTTCTACACTATATTTTTCTGTCCCGTGCCCCTGTGATCTTATTCTGTTCTGATCAAGTGGAATTGTGTGTAGGATTAATCCTTCACCTGTTCTTCCTGGCATGTGCATGCATAACCAGCAATTGGTGATGTTCAAGGAATGTGAGACCTTCTTGAGATCCTTTATGAACACATTGTCATCCCACAAGTCTGTTCCCAAGTCACCCACAGGTCCAACATATTGTGAACTTCTTTGATGTATTAATATAAATATAGTTGCAACAAATAGTCCTCTCCAGAGTTCAGCCGACATCTCCGTGGTGGTTTCTGCTGGCTATTTCTTCAAGGTTACCTTTACCGGCTGACCGTCCACCAGGATTGCCTTCCAAGGTTTCTCAGGTTCCAGTACTTTCATGACTCTGCTGTAATGCGTCCAGTCTCCTTCCCGAGTACGGACTGCAGATTCAGTCGTCAGTAGCACCTGGTATGGACCTTCCCAGTTAGGTTGCAGTTTTTCACTTCTCCAAGTCTTTATCAGGACCCAGTCTCCAGCCTCGTGTGGGTGTTGGCTACCAGCCAAAGATGGTCGTTGCACCAACAGTCCCTGTTTGTGAAGAGAAAGCAAAGACCGAGACAGTGCCAGCAAATATTTCCGGAGGAACAAGTCCCTGAACTCTGTATGGGATTGTCTAGTTTGGCCAAATAGGGTCTCCCCATCAGCATTTCAAAAGGAGAAACCCCTGTGTCTTTCCTTGGACAAGTTCTGATCCTGAGCAGAGCTAAGGGAAGATTCTTTGTCCATGGCAAGCCATTTTCAAGTTGTAGTTTGGTCAAGTGTTTCTTCAATTCCCCGTTCGCTTTTTCAATTTTTCCACTGGATTCAGGTTGCCATGGCATGTGTAATTTCCATTTCACACCCACCACCTCCATTACCCTTTGCAGAACCTTTTGGGTGAAATGAGTTCCTCTGTCTGAATCTATTGCTTCCATCATTCCATATCATGGGATAATCTGTTCTAGTAAAATCTTGGTTACTGTGGGAGCTGTGGCTCTTCTAGTGGGATAAGCCTCTACCCATCCTGTTAGTTGATCTTTGATCACAAGCAGGTATTTCCAACCCCCCTTTTCTGGCAATTCAGTGAAATCAATTTGTGCTCTCTGAAAAGGCCAACCCACTAGGGGTCGCCCTCCCATCTCTTTCTTGCATGCCACTTTCTTATTTACTTTCAAACAAATCAAACATTTCCAGCAGATGCTCTGAGCTGCCGTCCACATCCTCAGACTCCAATAGTGAGGTTTAACGGACATGAACAAGGCCTCCGTTCCCCAATGTCCTCCTTCATGAACTTTCTCCAATATTCCCCTCAGGACAATGGGTGACACCACCTTGACTCCCTCCGACGTCTTCCATCCCTCTGGGGTTTTGACACATCCCTCTTTCTCCAACTCCAACTTTTCCTTTTTCTCTGGCTCCCATTCCTCCCTCTCGTCCTCCTTTTCCAGTATTGGTATAGATACCATTACCAACTCTATCTCCCCTGCAGCTTCCTTCGCCCATTTGTCCACCAATCAGTTTCCCACAACCTCCATTGTGTTCCCCTTCTGATGTGCGTTCACATGGACAATTGATACTTGGCTGGGGAGTTGCAATGCCTCTAAGGCTTGTTCTACTAACTGCACTTGCTCTATTTGATTCCCATCCGCCTTGATATACCCTCTTTCTTTCCAGATTTTCCCAAACGTGTGCACCACCCCCCATGCATACTTGGAATAAGTCCGAATCGTTATTTCCATCCCCTCAGCCAATTCCAAGGCTCTGGTCAGGGCAAGCAATTCACATTTCTGTGCTGACCAAGCAGCTGGGAGTGACCCTTTCTCTATTACCTCACCTTCCCCGGTTACTATTGCAAACCCAGATTTTCGCTTTCCATTTTCCACCCTGCTAGATCTATCTATAAACCACTTCTCTCCCTTCTCCAATGGAGTCTCTTCCAAGTCCTCTCTAACCTTCGTCATGAGATCCACTTGCAGTAGACAATCATGGTCTTCCGGTTCCCACACCTGCCTTCTCCCCTCCAAGAATTCTGCTGGATTTAGATTCTTGTCTGTTCCTATTACCACATCAGGACTGGTTCTCAAAATGGTTTCATACTTCAATATCCCTTCAGTCATCCAAGTGGTAGCCAACTGGCTCAACACTGAGTTGACCTGATGAGGCGAATGCACCACCAAAGCTTTCCCAAAGGTTAACTTTTTGCTCTCCACCACCAACATCACTGTTGCTGCCACAGCCTGAACACAAACTGGCCATCCTTTCACAACTGGCTCCAAACCCTTGCTTAGGAAGGCTACCGTCTGGTACTGACCCCCCCCCCCTCTTTTGGGCAAGGACTCCAACTGCTGTTCCCTGAGCCACCGCCACATACAAATGAAACAGTAATTTCAGGTTTGGCAAGGCTAAAACCAGAGTGGTTGACAAAGCCTTCTTCAGCTCTTCCCACCTTTCACTATCTCCCTCCTCCCATTCTATGTGCTCTCCCTTTCCAGGCAACTTTCTATGCAAAAACTGTGCCAACACTGTGAATTGGTCTACCTAGATTCTACAATACCCCAATAATCCCAACGCTTTCTGCACCTCTGTCTTGTTCCTGGGAGGAGACAAGCTCATGATCCCCTTCACCCTTTCAGGGTCCAAGGACCTCACCCCCTGCTGAATGTAATGTCCCAAATATTTCACCTTTTTTTTTCTCAACAAACTGAAGCTTCTCTTTGGAGACTTTCAGCCCCTGCTCCTTCAGCCAATTCAACAGACTCACAGAAGCCGCTCTCACTTCCTTCTCTTTCTCCCCAGTTAACAACAAGTCATCCATGTACTGAATTAGAGTGATTCCTTTCTCTCTCTCAAACAACACCAACTTTTCTTCCAACGCCTGTCCAAACAACAAAGGGCTCTCAGTATATCCCTGAGGAAGTACCATCCACCTCAACTGCTGTTTCCTTCCACTCTCAGGATCATTCCATTCAAAGGCAAACAAGTCTCTCCTCCTCTCCTCCAAAGGGCATGCCCAAAAGGCATCCTTCAGATCTATCACAGTAAACCATTTGTCTTTGGGGGTGATCCGCCCCAAGATGGTATAGGGATCAGGAACCACTGGGAATCTAGGAACCACTATCTCATTGATCCTCCTCAAATCATTAACCAATCTATACTTCCCATCCTTTTTTATTACTGCTAAAACTGGTGAATTGAATGGTGACATAGTAAGTTCCAACAGTCCCTGTTTCAATAATCTATCAATCACTGGTTTCAACCCTTCCCTACCTCTCTTACTCAGAGTATATTGTGGAGTCCACAATTTAGTTATCCCTGGTTGTATTTTGATCTGAATGGGCTGTATTGCCATCCTACTAACCCCTTCACCTCCTGCCCACACATCTGATGATATCTTCTCCTCACTTTCCGTTGTTAGCATACATATGCGAACTTCCTTCCTTCTATCCCACAGTTCTATTCCAAAAACATCCAACAAGTTTCTTCCTAGCAAGTTCACCCCTGAATCCGGAATATACAATATTTCAGTTTCAGTAACCACATCATTCAATTCCAATCTCACCTCTTCCAAAATCTTGACCTCTTGGGATTTCCCACTCACCCCAACCATCTTTAAAGTCTGCTTTGACCTGCATGCTCCCTCTACCAGATCGCATATAGATGTCCGCCTTGTGCCGGTGTCAATCAGGAACAGCCGTTCCTGATTGTCAGGACCCACTAACACATTTACCAATGGCTCCCCGCGGGTCCCTCTTGGGGAGCCGGAACCTCCCTAATCGTATAGGGCATAGCTTCGTTCCTCTGGGGTTTTGGGACATTTGCGCGCAAAATGTCCCTCTTTCCCGCATCTGAAGCAAGTTCTACTCTGGGACGGCCATTAGAATCGACCGCCTCGATTGCCCCCTGGACCTCCTCGCCTAACCGGGGGTCTCCACTCCCTGCTGGGAGATCTTTCATCTCTCCACCTTGGCCTCAGATCTGACTTCTGGGTCTCCCTGTTTTTCCTAACTTCATTCTTGGCTGCCGTTTGCACAGCAGCTACCATCATCTGAGACTTCTGTTTGGTTTTAACTGAGTCTCGGTTCACAAAAACTTGTTGGGCTGCTCTCATCAAATCTGTCATGCCCAAATCAGTCCATCCCTCTGTCTTCTGGATCTTTTTCTGGATATCTGGCCATGCTTTGGTGACGAATTGCATCTTCAGGAGAGTCTCAAAGGCAGGGGTTTCTGGCTCCACTCCGGAGTACTTGGTTAACCCTTCCCGGAGCCGAGCACAGAAATCCTCAGGGAACTTATCCTTTCCTTGTATTATTTCAAATGCTTTGGTCAAGTTTTTCCCTTGAGGGATGGCCAATTTAATTCCTTCAATGATCATGTGTTTCATATCTCTCATGTGCTCCCTATGAGCGTTATTATTGATGTTCCAATTTGGATCGGCTATGGGGAACTTTGTGTCTGCAGCCACTGCTCCCTGTTGCCCTGCATGTCTCCTATCCCAGGCAGCCATTGCTGTCCTCCTAATGAGGTTCCTCTCTTCGGGGGTGAAAAGGTGTCCAAGAATATACATCAGTTCTTGGTATGTGTATTCATTGGGCCCCAGAAATAATTCCAACTGTTCCGCCACTTCATGAGCATTCTCATGGAGTTTTGGAAGGGTCTTTTTCAGATCCCGTAACTCAGCAGATTTTATGGGGACAGCCACGAAAACGGTGACTGGATTCCCCTGCGCATTCATGCCATTTGGGACTTCTCTGACTGGGAAGGCCGACACGGGATTGGCCGACCTTCCTCCTAGAGGCAAATTCTCTAGGTCCCTGTTTAATTGAGCCAGTTCACTTCTAAGTCCTGGATATGCAGGTGGAGGTGGAGCCTGGGCAACCGGAGCCGGTAGGGGCAGTGGTGCCAGGACTGCCAGAGCCGATGCCGGTGGACTCCCCATTCAGTCCTCAGTTTCGCTATCCTCCACCTTGCTGACAAACTGTCCTACTTCTGTTTCTGGTGGAATTGGACCTTCAAAGTGAGCATGATACCATACCTCCACATAGGGTATTTGCTCCTTCATCCGGTATTTCACTATATACTCTTTCAACTGAGTTATCCATTATGTGCTGGTATTCCCTTCGGGATCCGAGTGGTAAGGAAACTCAGGGTCTACTAGGGGATACTTCAGCCACCTATATTGGCATAGGTAGATCATTTTCTTTTTCTCTAGACTCCGAGTGTAAGTCCTCAGATAGTGGAACGACCATTGTTGTAGTAGTTGACCCAATGGGGAGTCAGTCGGAATCAGCCTTCTCGGGGTCTTTCCTATCTCAATACCTGTTCCCTCTTGGAACGTCTCACACTTGCTTTGTCCCTTTGCCATTCTCCACGCTACCCGCCAACAATCTCCCAGAGATTCCCAACTCTGGGATTTACACTGTCCTCCAGCAGTTGCTGGATTCCCAGAGTTTAAGGACAGTATATCCCTTCTTCTACCCGAAAGGCAACAAACTCACCTGATACACCCCTGGTCTCCCGGAGACGAAAGGAGTGTGGGTGTCCCCACTTCAGGTGATCAATGGCACTCTCAGAGTGTCAGGCCGGCTTCTCTCTCTCTTGTTTCCAAGGATTGTCTGCTGAGTGCAGTTACCCCGGGATCCAACTGAGACAAGGGAGGGGCCCCTCTACAATGGGAGGCGGTGGCACCACACTTACCCAGTCCCTTTTCTCCAGTCGAAATTCTGTCGGAGCCCACGTTGAGCGCCAAATTGTGAGGTGGAAGCAGATAAAAAACCACCAAAATATTGATCCAAGGAAAACAAGGTTTTATTCACGTGTCTGCAGAGACGGGTTCCCTCAGGCATTGAAGGAACACAGAGCAAAATTCAGGCAGCATTTTTATACCCTGTCTGCCCCCTCGTACGAGGGCTTGGCTCACATTCTTTCTGTTTTTAAATTGACACATATATTTTGAAGGTTTATGCTGGCTCCCTATCTAACAAAAGCAGTTACACGGTTTCTGACACCTCAGCACTTTATTACAATTCCTCATTGTTCTAGCCTCATCTTGTTTTTTTTTCTCTTGTGCACAAACTGGAACACTTTCTTATTTAGCAGAGCTACTGAGTTTGAGACACACTTCCTTATTTAATTCAATGGGCCATCCAACATGACTTCAGTTCTGCTCACATTGGCAACTTATTATTTGCACTTTCTAATGCTCTATATACCAATTTTTCTTTTCTACTTTTTTGTGTTTTAGCTCATGGTTCCTACTGACAAAAATGATAAAAACCACTTTTAATAATAGGAAATGCAATCCATAACTTTTTTAATGGCACACATTTCTAGGAACTAATCCTCCTTACAGATATAATCTAATATAATCACAAATGTAGCCAGTAGCCTTAGGGCCATATTCAGCCTTTAACTAATTTGAAAAGCCCTCTGCAAATGATCATATCTCTGCTAACAGCTACCTGTCCTTTCCTTGGCAACATGATTATAAATAGAGAAGTTGTCAGAAAAGGAAAACTGATGCCATTTGATTTTTTTCATTCCATCTACATCTATTACTGACATATAGTTACCTCATAATATTATTGTTGAATGATTGCAGTTCCTTGCAGGTTTCACTGTTAACCTCAAAGACACCAAAATGATGCAACATGTATTTTACATGCAACTATATTAGGGGAAGAATTTGGATTACAACACGACAACACATATTTCATTATTTGCTCCTTTACCAGTTTGCAGGTGCCTATGGGTAAATTATCCACATTTCTTTTTCATTTCCTCCTTTCTGACCCATTTTTCATAGTGCTTTCAAATGACATTTTAACAGATCTTTGCGAAAATGAGTTGGGTTTTGTCACTGTATTTTTTGTTTAATATATCACAGCTGCATTGCTAGTAAAGATAACATGTTCTTTCTTACTCCTTTCATTTTCAAATTAGCCTTTCAACATGTTAGTTTTCAGTATTTTCATTTGAAACTTTTTGAAATCTTTTCTAAGTAAGATATTACTTTGGAAATTGGCATGATGAGCTGATAAGATTGTCCATGAAAATGCAAGGCAAGGGTATGCTGAGATCATAGTAATGCAGAGGTCTATTATGTTAAGAATGGAATCAATTAAATTCTGAAGAATAATTGGTATTAATAATAACTGGCAAAACAGTTTAGGCTGGATAACTGAATCAGTTGTGGTATAAAGAAAACCAGGGCCTGGAATAACATTCCAGATCATAACTGTGAGCAAAGATTTCTTAATATTGCAAAGTGGGAGTAATAGATTAAAACTGATTGCAAGGAGAGAGATAAAGATAAAGGAAGGCAACAATTACTCCAGATGGAGAAGGGTCAACCATTTGGTTTCAATTCTTTGTTCTGCCCAATTGCATCTAATTGGACTTGAATGGATTCATCTCTCTGGTGTCCTTGTACTCTTTTTTTGTAAAGTTTTTTATTTTATATTTACAATAAATCCACCTTTCATTTCAACAGTGTGTTGACTGGGTACATATATCTTGTGTGAACAATTATGATTAATATTTTTCTTACCAATGTAACAATAATCACATTTTCTTATATAACCATTATTTCTAAGATGATCAACCATCCTCCTTTAGGGACGACAGTCCTTTTGTAAGTTCTGTCCTCTCTCAAAAAATGTCCTCCTACATGTCCTCCTTTTTGATATTTGAAGACTAATCTGTAAATCTCCATATTTGATCGATGCCGATCCAATCCATTGTGTGTGATGTGATGTATTTGTATTTGACATGATGATTCATCAAGGCTTGGTACAGTGTGTCGAGACACGATGATGAGATGCATGTACTCCATACAGGAGAATTATTTTGAGAGAGTGTGCCATGCACAAGAGTGCACCGCACATAAGAGTGCACTGCGCAGAAGAGTGCACCACACGCAAGAGTACACCCCATACATGAGTGCGCCACACCCAAGTGGCTTTATTTTTTTTCTTCAATTTATTTGTGTCCTACTTTTCATTGTAAAAAAGTTGGTCACCTTATTATTTCTTATATATATATTATCTTTATAACAATCTTATTTCTCTATGGATTCATCTACACAACTTGTTTTGTTTTCCAACTATTGATAAAATAGATCCCAAACCATCTAATATTCTGTTTCTTTTTCTTTAATAATATATTATAATTAATATTCATCTATTCATCTCTGCACATTCAAATATTTTCTCAATTACTTTTCCCCCTGCTAGTATCATTTTTCCAATTCTGAGCAAATACAATCCTAGCTGCTGTTAATACATGAATAATTAAGTATATTTCTTCTTTGCTGTAACCTTCTGGCACCATCCCTACAGAGGTGGTATTCAGCAGATTCTGGCCAGTTCTGGAGAAGTGGTAACAGAAATTTTGAGTAGTTTGGAGAATTGGCAAATGCCACCTCTGACTGAAGATTTTACAGTATCCTTCCCCTGCCACACCCACCAAGCCATGCCCACAGAACCAGTAGTAAAAAAACCTGAATCCCTCTACTGCATCCCTAATAGTAATATTTCAGGTTTCAAATCTATATGTTGCTTTATCATTTTTTTCCAACCATGTGTGCATTTTTGTCCAATATCTTTTGGCTTCTACACATGTCCACCACATATGGTAATATGTTCTGGGTGTCTCGTGGCACTTCCAGCATTTGGCTGATTTATCTTTAAACATCTTTGCCACTTTTGCTGGTGCAAAGTACTATCTATAAAACATCTTATACAGATTTTCTTTATATGCTGCTGATATTGTTAATTTACAATTTCTTTCCCATAACTTCTGACATTTCTCTAGTTCTATGGCATGCCCAAAGTTTTTCACCCATGCTATCATCATTTCCTTTACTTGCACTTCTTATAACTTGACACCTAGTAAATAACAATACAATTTTTTAATCATCTCGCCTTCTGTTTCTGTTAATATTTTATCTAATTCTTTCAACTCCTTGTGTATACCTTTAGCTTTAACTTCTTTTTCATATCTTAACTGTATTTGCATATATGAATACCAAGGTTCATTCAATTCTTGTTTAGTTTTGAGCTCACTCTTTTCATTTAGTATATCCTTATATCTAACAATAGTTTTCATTTTACAGATATGTGGGTATACAAGTGCTTCCATTATTGATAACCAGACTGGAATTTTTAAATAATGTTATTCTCTAGTTTTTTTTCCATTATAACAGTAAAGCATTCCTAACAAAGTGTCTTCAAAAATAACCATGTATCTTACTTCTCCCATACCATAGAAATGCATGCTAACCCGATGATCAGCAGATTTCCAGTGATGAAGTGAGGATGAACAGAGGTGTAGAAGCCCATCTCTGGTCTTTCTAAATCCTTTCTGCTGTTTGGCACAACCCCTCGGGGTGCATGGTTCCTGTAGAGAACTGTGCTGGTAATGGTGATCCCTTCATCTGAACTGTCACCCGCAAAAGGAAGAGAGCGAGTGACAGCTTGTGGCGGCTAAAGAAGAGGTTTGTGCAGAGATCATGTGAGAGTGTTTGACTATTGATTGGTGAAGAGATTTGTTGAGAAGCGATAAGCTGATCGGAGCCTGGGAAGAAGCAGTGAAGAAGAGGGGGTGCGAAAGTGTCTGAAAGTGAAAGGGCTCAAGATGAGGAAGTGAAGGAAGTTGCAACCTAGAGGAGAAGGAGGCTCGGATCGGAGAGGTTTGCTATATTTTTGCCAGTTGGAGAAAAAAGTTTGACTCATGGAAATTTGGGATGCTTTTGGATTTTTTTTTTTATTTTTTATTTTTGCTTGGAAGGATTGGGCTGCCTACTTTTGAGACCGGGAAAAGACTCAAACCTTTGAAGTAGAGTAAAGACTTGTGGTTATAGACAATATCAATAACTGATTTAAGTCTCTCTGAACATGGAACGGGGATTGCTGGTTGGGGGAGTACTTTAGTGGAGAATTTTGGAAAAATTATTTGCTTGAAACCCAAAATGGAAGGAGGACTGTGTACTGCTGTGTGTTTTGAGATATTAGGAAGCCATAAACGTTACTCAGCAATTCTTTTTCTTTTTCTTCTGCCTGAATGTGAGGAAGTGAAATCACCTAGCTTCAGAGAAAGAGAGCTGGATAATTAATTTAAGACTCTCTCCTTTCTTTAAATTTGGATATTTGGATCATCTATTCTATATTTTATTATCGTCTATTTATGTATTGACTGAAGAAGGAGAGACATTTGATGAGTGTAATTGTGAGGTATTCTACCGGACCTAGCTGATTTATCAGCAACTTGTTAAGTAACATTGATATTGATAACAATAATCATTTAATATTTATAATATTTACTTCATTTATAGTTATAACTGATTAACTACATATTAATATTTGAATATAGCTTGCTTATTACTTTAAATAATCAATTGACTTTTTCAGATTAATCTATTTCTAAAATTTTCTGTGTGCATTGATGAAGTCTTTATAATACTATAATATAATATTGTCTCATAATATATATAGATATATCTTTATACATATGTGGAATGGTATAGAATATACAATAGACAAGATTTGTACATAATTAGATAGATAGGAGAAGGTATCTATCACTACTGTTATTGTATTTCACAATACTGAGAAACAAGCGTAGACTTATGGAGGAATTAGATTATTTCTTAAAAGAAAATAACAATGAGGCAACTACGAAACAGAATATTTGGGATACAGTGAAGGCAATAATAAGAGGCACAATGATATCATAAACCACTAAAAGAAATAAAGAAAAATATGCCCAACAAAATAAATTAGAATAAAGAATCAAAGAATTAGAAATTCAGCTACAAAACACCCCAAAAGATTGTAAATTGAAAAAAACAGATGATAATGACTAAACATAAATTAAATTTATTTGAACAAGAAAGGTTTCAAGGGTTTTAAAGTTGAATACAAACAAGGTTTCAAAGTTGAATACAGCTAGACAGGTCTTGAACAGGCCAATAAACCAAGAAGGTGGTTGCCCTACAAACTTAAAAAAGAAAAACAAAAAAGATTGATCTACCAATTAATAGATGAAAACGGGGATGCCCAACAAGAAATAGAACAGAAATTTTTTTCTTTAAATTTTTTGAAGTTTTTTATAAAAAGAAGGAGGTAAACTATTTGGTATTGCTAAAGATAAAATAATCAAGGAAATGAAGGAAATGTTAACTAGAGACATTACGTGGCCTGAGTTAAAAACAGTAATAGAAAACCAAAAGAACAATAAAACCCCAGGACTTGATGGGATACCAGAGGAACTTTTTAAGAAAATAGGAAAACAAATAGGACCTCTCATGATGGAAGTATATAATGAGGTCCTACTTGCAGCAAGAATGCCAGATTCATGGAAGGAGACACTGATATTGTTGATCCCGAAAGAAGATTCAGACTTACAACTTAGACAAAATTAAAGACCAATTTCCCTGTTAAATACTGATTATAAAATATTTACCACAATTACAGGAAATAGATCACAAAAATATTGAATAAATATATACATAAAAATCAAAACGGATTTCTTCCCAATAGACAAATTAGGAATAATTTAAGAATTAAATTAAATGTTTTGGAATACTACGAAGCCCACCCGGAAAAAAAAATAGCCCTTGTATTCTTGGATGCACAGAAGGCCTTTGACAATTTAAATTGGCAATTCCTAATTCAACAAATTTACAATATGAGTCTAGGCACTAAATTTGAAAACATTGGGACTACAATTTATGATTCACAAAAGATGAATATTATAATTAATGGAGAGTACTCGTGCTCAATAAAAATAGAGAAAGGAGTTAGGCAGGGATGTCCACTATCCCCCCGGTTCTTCATATTACCTTTGGAAACATTGCTTACATGAATTAGACAGAATCCAGGAATAAAAGGACTAAAAATTAAGAAAGAAGAATATAAATTCCAGTCATTTGCGGATGATTTTCATAGAGGAACCAATCGAAACAGGTCAAGAACTATTGAAAGAGTTGGATCAATCTGGGAAAGTTGCAGGACTTAAAATCAATAGGGGAAAAATGAAATTAATAACTAAAAATTTAACAGAAAAACAAAAATTAAAATTGGAAAGGATAATGGGATTACAAATCGTAAAAAAAGTTAAATACTTAGGAATTTGGTTGACGGCTCAGTGCAAAATCCTAATGGAAAATAATTATAATAAATTATTATAGCAAGTCAAAAAAGATTTAGAGATGGGAGAGGATGGAGCTGAAGTCACGATCTTGGAGGTCTAAGATCGCTGCCGATATCTTTGCTCCTGGATGGTCCAATCGGATCTAAACTGTCCCGAAGAGACGGTGAATGTAAAGGCCCTGTCACACTGCCCAATGGATGCAAAATGTATGTAAAAAGGACACAACGGACGAGCATAATGTTCCATCCATTGTTATCCGCTCTCAAAAGGGGCAAAAATTTGCATAACCAGAGCGGATAACACGGAAAGGAACGGACGCAGGGAGGACGCAGGGCGGATGCAGAGCAGATGCGGAACGGAAGCGGAACGGAAGCCCAGCGCATGGAAGTGGAGGGGAACAGATGGCACATCCACTAGGCTTCCGGGGGACCTCAGCAAAGCGGACGCAGAATGGATACAGCGGATACACAGTGGATGAAGCGGATGCACAGCGGAAGCCTAGCGGATGCACAGCGGAAGCGTAGCAGATGCCTTGCGTTAATTGCGCATGCGGGGGGGATGCATTGCGTAAGCCACACGGATATAAAGGGAAGCAAATCGCACGTGGCCAGCATTCGAAGGAAAGACTTGCTGCCGGATACATCGAATCCTTGCCTGCCCTGCCTGCATGCCTTCCTGCAAGCCTTGCTGCCAGCCTCCCTGCCAGCCTGCCTCCAAGCCTCCTGGCCAGCCTTCCTCTCTGCCTGCCTTCCAGCCTGCCTGCCAGCCTCCCTGCCAGCCAGTCTGCCTGCCAGCCTTGGTGCCTGCCTGCCTGCCTGCCTGCCTGCCTTCCTGCCAGGCTTCCTGCCAGCCTTCCTGCCAGGCTTCCTGCCAGCCTTGGTGCCAGCCTCCCTGCCAGCCAGCAACCCCACAACCATGGGGAAGAAGCGAAAGCCTCAGCAACCTACCGCCATCCCTGGCAAGAGGGACAGGGCCACCCTCCCGCCCCCTGTTCCTGACTCTGCTTCTGCTGGGGCTTCTGCTGCTCAGACTCGCTCTTCTGGTGCTGGAGGTTCTGCTGAAGCTGCTCTTGGCGGTGGTGCTTCTGCTGCTGCTTACTCTGCTGAAGCTGCTCCTGGCGGTGGTGCTTCTGCTGGTGCTTACTCTGCTGAAGCTGCTCCTGGTCCTGCTGGTCCTGCTGGTCCTGCTCATGCTCCTGGACTTGCTCGTACTGCTCGTACTACTCGTGCTCCTGATCTTGCTCATCCTGCTCGTCCTGCTCGTGTTCCTGGTCCTGCTCATGCTGCTGCTGCTGCTACTGCTGCTGCTGCTGCTGATCCTGCTGCTGCTGCTGCTGATGATGATCCTGCTGCTGTTGCTGCTGGTGGTGTGGAGGAGCAGCCCCTACTACCTGGGAGTCCCTATGATGAGGGCCCATCTGGTCCTGCCAAAGGGAGGAAGAGGCGTATGCGGGGACGGGAGAGAAGGCAATACTTTATTGAGGAGGAACACGAGGATGAGGTGCTGGAGTGGCTGAGAGAGAACGACTATCTGTGGCACAAGGGACACCATCTCTACAGGGACACCAAGCGGGAGCAGGCTGCTTGGAGAGAGAGGGCGGAGAGTATGGGTTACACTTTGGAGGTGCTCCTCGGCTGGTGGAAGCACATGTACACCTGGTACGGGAAGCTGCACTTGAAGAAATCTGGCCAGGCCACGATTAAGCTGATGGACAGAGAGACCTGTCATGGCCAGGTGCAGCTTCCTGGAGGGTGAGATCCGCCACCGAGGAGCACCAGGAGCCCCTCTCACTAGCCTCTCTCTCTGGCAGCCTGCTGAAAGCCAGTCCTCTTCCGGCCGAGAGTCAGTCCCTGTCTCCAGGCAGGTTTCTGTGGAGTGTTCCACGGCGAAGAACCCGCGGAGAGGTGTTGTAATCGTGGTGGAGCACATGGAGGACTCCCTGGTGTGGTGGGAGAAAGGAGACGTCACATCCACCACAGCCGTAGCCGCATCTACCCCCCCCCAGTTCCACCTCCACAGAAAGGCAGAGAGCCAGACAGCAGGAGGGGCAGAGCCACACTGTCCTCCTGGAGATCAGGGACACCATCCGCACCAGCATAGATCTCCTCTCTCAGTTCGTCAACACCAACTCCTCCTCCTCCAACCGCAAGCCCTTCCTCACCTATGTCAACCAGACCCTCAGGAACATGGAGGAACCCCAATACCAGGTGTTGAAGGACCAGATCACCGAGCTGCTTCACAACCCTCCAGATCCAGAGGAACCTGCTCCCACCCAGTCCAGGTCTGCTCCTCCACCCCAGGTGATGTCCCTCCCATTCCAAGGCTTCCCACAGGCCCTCACCTACCAGGGCTACGGCTACCAGGAGGTACAGCAGCACAGGCAGCAGCCCTTCCCAGTCAAGGCACAGAGTCATCGGGCGACACCGTTGCCACCGGTTTCACTGATGCCACCGATGCCACCCACGCCAATGATGCCACCGATGACAGCGATTCCACATATGCCAATGATGCCACCCACGCCAGTCCTCACCCAGATGCAGACCAGACAGCCCCACTACATGACTCCTTCCTCCACCCCACAGCCAAGCCCAGCCTCAGTACATCTCTCATCAGTACTGGGGCTGACACCCCATGGCATGAAGGAAGGACCTCTCAGCATCACGGGGCTGAGCCAGCTGTCTGAGACCTTTCTCAACACACCATCACCTGTTGTCTTCTTGAGGCCAGGCACCCCAATGACACCTCAGACCAGCACTGCAGCAGCACCCACCTCCACAGCACCTGGACCCTTCACCCCTGAGACTGGGCACACCTCCGAGTGACTGTGAAGACTGCCAGAGACTGGGTGTGGACTTTATTTGGACACTTGACTTGGGTCATTTTTCTGTTACAGCTTGTTGTTCAATAAAGTTTATCTTTGATTCACACACCGAGATTTCTTCCGAGGGGGTCTGAACATTATGTCATCTTCAACTAGTGACCAGGAAGATCTGGGAGCCATTGGAGGGCAAGATTCTTTGCTGGTACAGGAAGCTGAATTGCTAGCAGAGCTCAGTCTGGAAGAGGACCCATCTGTGAAGCCCAGATGGCCAGTGGGGGTTAGCTGGAAGGATCCAGAGAAGGACACCCCCCCAGGAATCACCACCACCCGCTGGTATGGAAGAGAGGAGCCATGGAAGAGAGGGAAAAGAGAGATCTTTTACTGGACCAAGCCAGGAAACTCCTCAATGAGGCATTTGGACAACCTCAAGCTGCACAGAAGTATGAAGGAGAAGGGGGAGTAGCTCCAGCCAGAAGAAGCAGAGCAGCCCCCTCTCCCATAAATCAACCTGAGACAGCGCAACAGCCAGCATCAGCCCCGGGGCCCCCAGCGGGAGGTGTAATTCCTAGAAGGCATAGAGCTCCCAGGTTGCCTCCATTAGAAGTAAAGTACAGGGAAATCCCAAAGACTTGGGATTTTTCCTAGCCCAAGTTTGGAGCTATATGGAAGAATACGGGGAGGATTTTTCCTCAGAAGCAGCCAAAGTGAGATGTGTTACCAGGGCTCTGGAGGGAACAGCTGCAGAGTGGATGGTGACCCTGCATAATGATAATTCCCCCCAGATGCTGAATTATAACCTGTTCATGACTGCGCTGCGGGCTAGGTTTGAGGACCCACTGGCAGAACAAAAGGCCAGGATCAGGATGAAGACCATAAATCAGGGGTGGAGGTCAGTGGCCGACTACACCCAAGAATTTAGACAGCTAGCATGTTATATCTGAGGCTGGTCCCAGGGAGCCCTGATGGAAGCATTTAAAGATGGGTTAAACGAAGATGTGTACCAGAGATGCATTGCTAGAAGGGATCCAAATGACTTGCAGATGTGGTACTTACTAGCAGAAAAAGTGGAAATTGATTTAACACGAAGTAGATGCCAGGGGGGTTCTGGGTGGAGCAAGCCTTCCCCCCCACACCCTCAAGAGGTCCCCAAACCCCAGAGGGGAGGGGTGGCATCAAGACCCAAACCCTCTGCCTATTTCCGATGTGGGAAGGAAGTTCACTGGGCTGCGGACTGCAGGGTCAAGCTGGAACCAAAGGGGGTGCCAAAAGGAGGGAAAAGCCTGAAAAAACCCAGCGAAGCCTCGTGAAGTGGCACCAAAGACAAGAGAGGTGGCAGAGGTCGCCCCTCTGGGAGGAGAGGGGCCGGGAACCCCGACTTCCCCTGAAGAGAGCGAATACGACTCAGGAGATGACTTCCTGGTAAGTCCAAACAAGGACCCTTTGACCCACTTCAGGTGCCGAAGGGGAAATTCTAGCCTTGCTAGACTCTGGGTGCACAAGGTATGTAATCAACACAGTTGTTGACTATAGAAATTTAAAAGCAATTTCCGTGGAAAACGTGTACCCCCTCCCTTTGATGAAGGACATGCTGGCCCATCTGGCCAAGGAAAAGATTTTCATGAAGTTGGATTTGAGAGAAGCATACTACCGAGTTTGAATTATGGAAGGGGATGGGTGGAAAACTGCTTTTAACTGCTTGATGGATTGTTTTTAATTCAACGTTCTCCCTTTTGGCCTACAGGGGGCTCCAGCCATATTCATGCAGATGATTAATCAGGTATTACATGAACATTTATACAGGGTAATTCTGTTATACCTTGATGACATCCTTATCTACATGGAAACTCTGGATGAGCATGTGAAACTAGTGCGGTCGGTTCTACAGAAACTGCGAGCTGCTAAGTTGTATGCTAAACTGTCCAAATGTGAATTCCATTAAGAGAAAATAGACTATTTGGGGTATTGCATTTCACCTGAGAACAAAGAAATGGATCCAGAGAAAGTGCGTGCCATATTGGAATGGGCTCCCCCACAACTTCAGAGCTTCTTGGGATTCACAAATTTTTACTGGCAATTTATCCCGGCTTTTGCTAAGATAGCAATGCCCATCACAAATCTCTTAAAAACTAAAGGAGAGGTGAAGCCAAGGCCTAGCAGGCCATTGGAGTGGTCCATAGAGTGGCAAGGAGCCTTTGAAAAGCTAAAATGACTGTTAGCTGCAGAACCAGTGCTAAAGCACCCAGACATGGAGGCTCCTTTCGTGATCCAAGCCGATGCAAGTGATGTGGCCATTGGAGCGGTGTTACTTCAAATCAATGAGAAAGGGACCTTACAGCCTTGTGCGTATACCTCCCGTAAACTGTCTGAAACAGAGAGAAGATGGGCCGTCTGGGAGAAAGAAGCTTTTGCAGTTTGTTGGGCCTTGCTGACCTGGAGACATTTCCTGGAAGGAGCAAAACATCCATTTGAGGTATGGACTGATCATAAAAATTTGGAGGCACTAAAAACACCTTGGAAGCTGTCCCCTAAACAAGTTCTCTGGGCCCAGTACTTCAAGCGGTTCAGTTTCTCATTGAAGTACATTCCAGGGGGGAGGAACTTCATGGCAGATGCTCTCTCTGGACTACCCCAATATAATAGTGTTCACCAAGAAGTGATACGCCCGATTGTTTCGACCAAACATCTAGCCACTCCAGTGATCACTAGAGCCCAGAAGAAGAAACCAGAAGAGGATTTCTCAAATGACTTGACTGCACAACTAAAAGAAGCCCTAAAAGTTGATGATTGATTCCTGGCTCATTCAAATGACTCTACGGTTAAAGATGGTTTGGCTTGGGTGGGAACCAAGTTGTATGTGCCACAAACGCTGAGGGGCCAAATACTACAACAAGCCAAAGATTCTAAAGCAGCTGGCCATTTTGGATTTGTGAAAACCTTACACCTGGTTAAGCGGCAATTCTGGTGGCCTACTTTGAAGAAGGACATTCAAGTTTATGTAGCTAGTTGTCCAATTTGTGCATCAGCAAAGAGACCTCCTGGTAAGCCAGCAGGGTTGTAACAAAATGTGGCTAGACCAACGACTCCTTGGAAGGAAATCTCTATGGACTTTATAATAGAACTACTCGAAAGCAGCGGAAACTTGGTTATTTGGGTGGTGACCAATTTGTTTTCCAAACAAGTACATTGCATACCTTGTTCCAAGATTCCATCTGCAAAGACGTGGGCTAAACTATTTATTTCACATATCTATAGATTGGATGGCATTCCTGAATGCATAGTCTCTGACAGAGGGGTTCAATTTACCTCAAACTTTTGGAAGAAGTTCCTGAAGTTGATAGGCTCCACCCAGGGCTTAAGTTCCACACACCCCAAACCAATGGGGCCTGTGAGAGCACTAACGCAGTATTAGAGCAGTATCTTAGATGTTATATAAATTATCAACAAGACAATTGGTCTGACCTATTGCCATTTGCTGAAGTGGCATTTAATAACTCCGTACATAGTAGTACTGGATTCACTCCATTTTAAGCCCATGTCACACAGCACCAATGGATGGAAAGAGGATGTAAAACAGAGAGAAACACTTGCCATCCATTGGTTAACGCGATGCATCCGTTCTGTACACACTGCGTCCGTTTTTCATACTCTCTATCCGTCCAGCATCCGTCTACTGTGATTTCATCCGCTCAAAAAGTTTTGAGCTGCACAAAACTTTTTGAGCGGAAAAAGTATCCAACGCGTCCATTATACATCCGCTATGCATACGGGGAACATCCGTTATACGTCCATCATCATCCGTTTCGTGTCCGCTATATCCGCTAGGCATCCGCTGCACATCTACGCAACTCACATCCACTCCAGCGGAAAATGGACACAGGGAGGAAGTGAAACAGATGCAGAATGGACACGCAGCATTAGTAGCATGGACGTAGAAAGGATGAAAGCAGATGCAGCTCGCATATAAAGCATTAAAATGGAAAAAATGTTCGTATAGGGGACGTATCTCAGATATTTAGGATGTCTGCAGGATGCCTGGAGGATGCAAAAGGACACCTAGTGGAAAATGTATATTTCCTATAAAAAGGGGAAGAAATCACCTGGATATCACTTTCAGTCCAGCAGCCCTGCTGTGTAGACCTCTTCAGCCTTGCTCTTGCACTTGCTTTTCCACAGCATCCAGTCATCTCCACCATGGATCATCACACACTCCTTTTGGTAGCCGCCATCATTCTACAACAGTGCGAAGCCCTCTACAGGCTCTTTCACCTGTTCTACACAAGGAAAAGGAGGCGTCCAAGAAGTGTCTGGGTCTGAAGATAGATCACGAGAAGAGCCGAGTACAGACTGTATGACAAGCGGATGGTGGAGCTGAGGAACGAAGACACTCGTGCATTCCAGAATTTCATGAGGATGCCACCAGCCATGTTTGATGAAGTTGTGGAGCGGCTGAGACCCAGGTTGACCAAGGCAAAAACCAACTTACGACCCATCCTGGAACCTGGGCTCAAGGTGGCACTGACTCTGTGCCACTTGGCCTCCGGGACCACGTACAGGAGCATGCAGTATGGCTGGAGGGTGCCACACAACACCATCAGCATTGTGGTCAGAGAAGTGGTGCAGGCCATCATCGAAGAATACCTGGAGGAGCTCCTCCAGTGCCCCTCCACTGAAGAAGGATGGAAGAAAGTTGCAGAGCAGTGGTATCAGAAATGGAACTTCCCCCACACCGTTAGAGCCATAGATGGGAAGCACGTGGCCTGAAAAGCTCCAGCCAACACAGGGTCCACTTATCACAACCACAAGGGCTTCTTCAGCATCATCCACTTCACCATGGTTGATGCTGACTACAAGTTCATGTATATCGATGCTTCAGGCATCGGGTCATCTTCAGATGCCCAGGTATACAATACCAGTCACCTCAAGGAAGGGCTGGAACGCAACCTCATCATGGGCTTCCCAGATCCAGACCCCCTGCCCAACAACACACAAGATGTGCCCTACTTCATTGTGGGGAATGACGCCTTCTCCCTCAGAACCTACCTCATGAAGCCCTACACATCCAGATGCCTCACCCGTGAAGAGAGGATCTTCAACTACAGGCTGTCCAGGGCAAGGCGGGTGGTGGAGAACGCCTTTGGAATCCTGGCCAACAGGTTCCAGGTACTTCTCACCACCATGCAGCATCGCCCAGAGACCATGAGGAACATCATGGAAGCTTGCTGCATCCTGCACAATCTCATGCACACCCACTACCCAGTGTTGCAGAACAGGCTCGTGTACCACCAACAAGGCAATGGGGACATGGAGCCTGGTGAATGGAGGCAAGGGTGAAACCTGATAGATACCGTGGATGTGCAAGGCCCCAACAGAGCTTCACGTGAAGGGAAGAAGCAGCGCAACCTCCTGAAACACTGGTAAAACTCCCCAGCTGAAGCAGTGGAGTGGCAAGACAGGATGGTAGATGCTTAATGGATGCTTCCGTGATCCTGTCTCATCACACGGATGAGATTGTGCCATGTATGTTGAGTGGCCCTACAATGAACAGGGCATTTAATAAAGAGTTGTGTTTATGTTGAAATGTGTTGATGAATGCTTATATTGTTATTGATAATAAAGGGACATAGGTATGGCACCTGGGAGGGTGGACCATCCAGTCCCACTATGCTTGCACTGGAGGTTTATTTATCCCACAGCTATTACCCATCCCACAGGTATCCCTGCCCATCCCACTGCTATCCTAACCCATCCCACAGCTATTACCAATCCCACAGGTATCCCTGCCCATCCCACTGCTATCCTAACCCATCCCACAGTTATCCCTGCCCATCCCACTGCTATCCTTACCCATCCCACAAGCATGCAAAGGCTTAAACCATTTCTAAAAGTTTCCACCAAGACTTCATTTACTAAAATAACTGAACCAAGTGTGTGAAGCAAAGATAAACTTTATTAATAACAAACTGTAAAAGCAAAATGACCCAAGTAAAGTGTCCAAAGCAAAGATAAAGTCAACAGGTAGCAACCCAGTCTCTGGCACTCTTCTCAGTCACTCTGAGGCATGCCCAGTCTCAGGGGTGAAGGGTCCAGGTGCTGTGGAGGTGGCTGCTGCTGGAGTGCTGGTCTGAGTCGCCATTGGGTTGCCTGGCCCCAGGAGGACATCAGGGGATGGTGTATGGAGGAAGCTCTCAGAGAGCTGACTCAGTCCTGTGATGTTGAGAGCCCCTTCCTCCATGACATGGGGTGTCAGTCCCAATACCGATGACAGATGTTCTGAGGCCAGGCTTGGCTGTGGGGTGGAGGAAGGAGGAGTGTAGTGGGGCTGTCTGGTCTGCAGCGGAGTGAGGTGAGGCGTCGGTGGCATCTGTGGCATTGGTGGCATCTGTGGCGTCGGTGGCATCTGTGGTGTCAGTGGCATCGGTGGCATTGGTGGCATTGGTGGCATTGGTGGCATCGGTGGCATACAATGTACCTGTGTCTGGACTGGGAAGGGCTGCCTGTGCTGCTGGAACTCCTGGTAGCTGTAGCCTTGGTAGGTGAAGGCCTGTGGAAAGCTTTGGAAGGGCTGTGACATCACCTGGGGTGGAGGAGCAGACCTGGACTGGTTCGGAGCAAGTTCAGCTGGACCTGGAGGGTTGTGCAGAAGACCTGTGATCCGCTCCTTGATCACCTGGTACTGGAGTTCGGACATGTCTATGAGGGCCTGGTTGATGTAGGTGAGGAAGGGTTTTTGGGTTGAGGATGGTATGTCGGTGTGTACCAGCTGAGAGAGGAGATCTACGCTGCTTTTGATGGTGTCCCTGATCTCCAGCAGGACAGTGTGGCTCTGCCCCTCCGGTCTGCCTCTCTGCCTGCTTTCTGTGGAGGTGGAGCTGGGGGTGGGGGTGGGTTGGTCTCTGGTGTCAGCGCCCTCTCCTTGCTCCAACTGCATCAGGGGGTCCTCCACATGCTCTGCCATGGGGAGTGCAGCTGTTGGGGGGGGTCTCTGTCATGGGGCGCTCCACAGATACCTGCCTGGACACAGGAGTTGACTCTTGGCCAGAAGAGGACTGGCTCTCTGTGGGCTGCCTGAGAGAGAGGGTTGTTAGAGGGGCTGCTCCTCGGTGGCGGATCTCACCCTCCAAGAAGTTGCACTTGGCCATCACGTAGGTCTCCCGGTCCGTCAGCTTGACCATGGCCTGGCCACATTTCTTGAGATGCAACTTCCCGTACCAGGTGTGCATGTGCTTCCACCACCCGAGGAGGACCTCCGAAGTGTAGCCCAGGCTCTCCACATTCTCTTTCAAAGCCGCCTGCTTCTGCTTGGTGTCTCGATAGAGCCTGTGTCCCTTCCACCAGAGGTACTCGTTCTCCCTCAGCCATTCGAGCACCTCATCCTCATGTTCCTCTTCGATGGAGTACTGCCTCCTCTCCCTATCACATGATTGCCTCATCCTCCCTCTGGCAGGGCCTTCTGGGCCCTCATCAGAAGGGCTTTGAGGTTCTAGGGGCTAGTCCACCACACCACCACCACCAGCAGCAGCAACAACAGTAGCATCAAAAGCAGCACCAGCAGCACCAGAAGCAGCACCAGCAGCACCAGCAGCACCAGCAGCACCAGCAGCACCAGCAGCAGAGTAAGCACCAGCAGAAGCACCAGCACCAGGAGGCAGCACCAGCAGAGTAAGCCCCAGCAGAAGCCCCAGCACCAGCAGAGTCAGCCCCAGCAGCAGAAGCCCCAGCAGAAGCAGAGTGAGTGCCAGGGGGTGGGATGGTGGCTCTTTCCTTCTTGCCAGGGCTGGCAGGAGTAGGCACAGGCTTCCTCTTCTTCCCAATGGTTGTTGGCTGGAGATGTGTCTGGCAGCAGGTCTTTCCTCTGAATGGTGACCTGCTTGCAAGCTGCATCCTTTTATATCCACGGGGCTGATGCAATGCATCCTCCCTGCATACGCAGTGAACACTTTGTATCTGCTAGGCATCCGCTAGGCATCTGCTAGGCATTTGTGATGCATCCGCTGTATCTGCTAGGCATTCGCTCTGCATCCGCTCCTTCCGCTGCGCGTCCGCTTCACTGTGCTCCCCTAGAAGCATCCACTTCCATCTGCTAGGCTTCCATGGAGCATCTGCTTAACATCCTCGCTATGTCCTCTCCCCGTCCGTTCCTTTCCATTGTTGTCTGCTCTGTTTATGCAAATTTGGGACACTTTTGAGAGCGGATAACAATGGATGGAACATTTTCTCGTCTGCTGTGTCCTTTTTACATACTTTTTGCATCCGTCGGCCGATGTGACAGGGCCTTAAAGTAGCTTTGGGACAAGATTTTGTACCCATACCTGAACTTCCTCATGAAAGGCCTAACATCCAGTCATTGGATGAATGAATAACTCAAATCCAACTTAACTGGCCAGTAACATGTAAAGCATTAGTTGAGCCCCATCAAGCTCATAAGAAGTTTGCAGACAAGAAAAGATCCGCACAGAAATCATATCAAGTAGGCGACAAAGTTTTCCTGTCCACCAGATACCAACAAACCACTCAAAAATCAAAGAAACTTGGTCCTAAATATGTTGGTCCTTTCACGATTGAATGGATTATGAACCCTGTGGCATTCCAACTCTACTTACTGAAAACTCTTCAATGAATTCACCCAGTCTTCCATGTTAGTTTGTTAAAACCTGAACGTATTTCTGATTTAAGACCCATCCAGGCTGATCCTCCCATACCACTACTGATTGATGGTGAACAACATTTTGAAGTTAAAGAAAATTTGGACTCTCGCAAATGGAGGGGTCGGCTCCAGTATCTAGTAACTTGGAAACATTTCCCTTCTTCCCAAGCCGAGTGGGTCAACAAAGATGTTAAAGCTCCTAAGCTGGTCAAAGCCTTTCATACCAAGTATCCTGATAAACCCTAGAAATGTATCCAAATTTATTTATCTAATGATTAATTATTATCTTTATATATATTTTTTCTCTCTTCTAGGACTTATGTTTTTTTTCTAGGAGGGCCGAACGTCAGCCTTCAAGATCTTCTACTATTGCTTTGCATCTTTCGGCTGTCATGAGTAGGGGGGAGGGGGGAGGAGGGGGGGAGTCTGGGAAGTGAGCTGGAGGTGTTACATTCTACTGTTATATAAAATGAGGAGGGGGGAGCATACATTCAGGTTTAGGTTTCTATTTCTCACTTAGCTTTCTTTTCTCTGTGCAGCTGCAACCCTTATCAAAATATGCAAAGGTCAATGGACAGAGGCCTCATCACCACCTGAAGATATCCACATGATCATATTCACTTCTAATTGGAAGATTCAGTTGAACTATTGGGGGTGGGAACATTTCCATCACTTTGTATATGTGATTCATGCACCAAGTTTCTCAGATTCAAAATTCTATGGTTTCTACCACTTCATTTTCAGTAAAAGATATCTTTTCTCTAATTTAAAGAGTCTAAGTATTTCTTTCTTGAATCTTGAATGGAGCATCAGCTGACAAATCCATAGCAAATTAAGCTGTATTATTAAATCCAATTTTCTAACATTATTTCAAATATAAATGCAACAATACAATCTTGTGTACTTTTCTTTTTTAATCATATTTTTACCCAGTATCACTAAATAGATCTTGTTTCTTTATATCTCGTTTTAAACCTTTGTAACTTCTCTTCCCTTCGTCCCTTCTTTTCATCTCCAATCCTGTCTTTTCCCCCTTGTCTCCTAGTATCTCTTTTATCTGTTCTATTTCAATTTTTGTATTATCTTTTCTCATTAACACTAAATTTCTCCTGTAATCACTGATGGAAGTATGATGCCTTTGAATCTTTCCCCTATATTTAACACTTAAAATAATGTATACTTTTCATTCTGGTTCTGCTTAGTACATTCTGAAACTACTTACTATATTATAAAATAAAAAAGAATAATAAGTTTATAATATAATTAAAACGATAATCCATAGCAAATTAAGCTCTATATTAAATCCAATTTTCTAACATTATTTCAAATATAAATACAATAATACAATCTTCTGTACTTTGCAGAATTTCTTTTTTAATCATATTTTTACCCACTATCTCTGAATAGATCTTGTTTCTTTATATCTTATTTTAAACCTTTGTAACTTCTCTTCCCTTTTTCATTTCTTTTCCCTTTCTTCTCCAGTCCTGTCTTTTTACCCCCTTGTCTCTTAATCTCCACCTTCTTCTGTGTTTCTCTTTTCTGTTGCTTTCTAACATTATATCATTTTTTCATGTTATTTTTCCCTTTTTTGGTTGTTTTTTTAAGTCTTAAATTCTCCATTCTCTTTCCCCGCTTTCCCTTTTCTTTCCTGGCTAAAATTGTTTGTTCATTAAAGGTGGCTTCTTCTTCATCACAGTCTTCTTGTTCTTGTAGTTTCTGGCAGGTATAAATCGCCATTTCTATAAAATGGAAAACAGATCCAGAAGAGCTCTTCCCTTCTTGATCCTCTTCTTTTAGCTTTTTAAATTCAATTTTCAGTTCATCAGCAAGTAGTGCCATTGTAAAAAGTTTTTTTAAGCAACCCAAATATTTTTAGTCTTTCAAATAATAATTTCCAAATGTCCCAAAGTTACCAAGCAATTCAAATACACACAGTCTGTTTCATTTAGCACTTTCTTCTTTTTATATTTTCTCTTCCTGGGATTATAGTTCAGTTATAAAGCTCCAGTTGAAATATATCTTTTAGAAGTTTTGTTACAATTTCGCTCTAATCTTATAAATTCCAAGCAGACTCCTCCAAGAAAATCTAGACTCCTCCAAGAAAATTTAGTTCTTTTCTTCTCCCTTCCCACTTATAGCAAAAAAAGTTTTTTTTTCAATGCTCAGAAATCTTTATTGTCCCCTAAGCTTCAATTTTCAATTTAATTACCTGTTGATGCCAAAACGGGTTTTTCCAATTTCTCCATTCATTTTCTATCACCGTAAGGAAGGAGAGTGAGAAAAAACAAACTTTCCCTTTTTACTTTCATTCGCCGCTTCTTCCACCTTCATAGGGAACAATATATCTTTAATAAAACTTAAATTCCAGGGTATTTAAATATTACTTGTCATCCTGGTTAGCCAAAAACTTTCACTTTCTCAGCTTCCTCCTGCACATTCTTATCCAGCTGAAAGCTTATTTCTGGCGGCCATTACTGACCATGGCTCCACCACTTTCGGAAAAGGGAGTTAAGCCAGCTGAGGGGGGGTTGTGATTCACCTGGACCCCTGCTGAGTTTCCCCTATCTTCAGTTACCTGAAGATAACTGGCTATAGTTATCTATAGCCTCCAAATCCAGTTGGATCGGGGGCACTCCAGCGGCGAGCGCAGCAGGAACCGCGCATGATCGCGGATTCCTACCATCCCTGAACCCTTGCAAACCGGAAGTCCCTTATAGTTATTTTTTTGAATACCTTTTTTCTTTTGTAATTAATTTTTATTATATTCTGCTTGGAAAAGGAAAGGGGGAAAGTGAAAGCTAAAGAAACTTTGTAACACTGCCAACTAGAGGCTTGGAAGTAAACTGGTTTTTTTACCAGACAAAGCAGAGAAAGAACTGAGACTTTGTTTCAAGGACATTGCCTGGTTGATAAGATAGAGGGAAGAGCATTGGAGAGTATTATTGCAGATGCTCTTCTGAGTTTCTATTAGCAGCTGGAGTCTGATGTTGAAACTTAGGAAAAGAAAAGGTGATAAGCCTTTAGAGAAGAGAGCTATAATAAGAGCCTTGGATAATTAAACAAAGTGCTTTTTTTCATTCTTTCTAAGCTGTGCTACCCCCCTCATCAGTTTATTTCTTTTTTTTCTCTTCGTAATAGCTATTTAGATTTTTTGCTTTCTGGAACTTCTTTACCTTTCATATCGGCTTCTTTATGGTTTCTTTTTATGTATCTTTTCATATTTGAGATCTCTTAACTGGATAAAGGTTTGAAGAACCTGAAGAATCTTTTTCTTTTCCTTTTTTTTAAAATCTTTTTCCTCACCTCTTTGCCTTTTTTGGGACTTTACAATTTTTCTTTTTGTGTGTGTCTGTTTATGGTGTACTTATGCCCTTTTTCTTAAGGAATACAAGAGCTTGAAAAAAATTTATTCCTTTTTTCTTTTTAATTATTATTACCAATTGGTTTTTTTTTTTTGTTTTTTTCCACTATTTTTACTTGGAATTGTAATTAGTTATTTCATAATTGGATTAAAGCCCATGTCACACTGGCCAACGGATGCAATAAGGACACAGCGGACGAGCAAAATGTTCCATCTGTTGTTATCGCTCTCAAGAGGGGCAAAAATTTGCATAAGCAGAGCGGATAACACGGACGCGGGGAGGACGCAGGGCGGATGCAAAGCGGATGCGGAATGGAAGCCCAGTGGATGGAAGCAGATGGGAGTGGGTGGCACATCCGCAGGGCTTCCGGGGGACCTCAGCGAAGTGGACGTGGAACGGATACAGCGGATGCAGAGCGGACGCCGAATGGATGAAGCGGATGCAGAGCGGAAGCCTAGCGGATGCACAGCGGAAGCCTAATGGATGCCTTGCATTAACTGCGCATGCGGGAGGGATGCATTGCGTCAGCCCTGCAGATATAACGGAAGCAGCTCGGAAGCAGGACGCCATTCAGAGGAAAGACCTGCTGCCAGACACATCGACTGCCTTGCCTGCCCTGCCTGCATGTCTGCCTGCCAGCCTTGCTGCCAGCCTTGCTGCCAGACTCCCTGCAAGCCTTGCTGCCAGCCTCCCAGCCAGCCTTGCTGCCAGCCGGTCTGCCTGCCTTCCTGCCAGCCTTCCTGCCAGCCTTGGTTCATGTCTGCCTGCCAGCCTTCCTGCCAGCCTTGGTGCCTGCCTGCCTGCCAGCCTGCCTGCCTGCCAGCCTTGGTGCCAGCCTCCCTGCCAGCCTTCCTGCCAGCCTTGGTGCCAGCCTCCCTGCCAGCTTTCCTGCCTGCCTTGGTGCCAGCCTCCCTGCCAGCCTCCCTGCCAGCCTTGGTTCCTGCCAGCCTCCCTGCCAGCCAGCAACTCCACAACCATGTGGAAGCACAGCAAGCCTCAGCCATCTGCTGCCAGCCCTGGCAAGAGGGACAGGGCTACCATCCCGCCCCCTGGCCCTCACTCTGGTTCTGCTGGGGCTTCTGCAGCACGGGCTCGCTCTTCTAGGGCTGGGGCTTCTGCTTCTTCTGCTTCTGGAGGAGCTGATGACAAGCACTCCAGCACCAGCCAACTCCACAGCACCTGGACCCTTCACCCCTGAGACTGAGCGACCAAGAGGAGTGCCAGAGACTCATTTTTGTCTTATAGCCTGTTGTTAGTAAAGTCTATTTTTGATTCACACACTTGCTTCATTTCTTTTTTTTCATAAGTCTTGCTGGAAACTTTTAGAAATGGTTTAACCCTTTGCATGCTTGTGGGATGGGTTAAGATAGCTGTGGGATGGGCCGGGATACCTGTGGGATGGGCAGGGATACCTATGGGATGGGTAATAGCTGTGGGATAGATAAACCTCCAGTGCAAGCATAGTGGGACTGGATGGTCCACCCTCCCAGGTGCCACACCTATTATCAATAACATGATAATAGTCCCTTTATTATCAATAACAATGTAAGCATTCATCAACACATTTCAACATAAACACAACTCTTTATTAAATGCCCTGTTCATTGTAGGGCCACTCAACATACATGGCACAATCTCATCCATGTGATGAGACAGGATCACGGAAGCATCCATTAAGCATCTACTATCCTGTCTTGCCACTCCACTGCTCCAGCTGGGGAGTTGCACCATTGTCTCAGGAGGTTGCACTGCTTCTTCAATTCATTTGAGGCTCTGTTGGGGCCTTGCACATCCTCAGTGTCGATCAGGTTTCGCCCTTGTCTCCATTCCCCAGGCTCCATGACCCCAGTGGCTTGTTGGAGGTCCACAAGCCTGTTCTGCAAGACTGGGTAGTGGGTGCACATGAGATTGTGCAGGATGCAACAAGCTTCCATGATCCTCCTCATGGTCTCTGGGCAATACTGCATGGTGGTGAGAAGTACCTGGAACCTGTTGGCCAGGATGCCAAAGGCGTTTTCCACCACCCACCTTGCCCTGGACAGCCTGTAGTTGAAGATCCTCTCTTCACGGGTGAGGAGTCTGGAGGTGTAGGGCTTCATGAGGTAGATTGTGAGGGAGAAGTCGTCATCCCCCACGATGAAGTAGGGCACATCTTGTGTGTCGTTGGGCAGGGGTTCTGGGTCTGGGAAGCCCACGATGAGGTTGCCTTCCAGCTCCTCCTTGAGGTGACTGTCGTTGTATACCTGGGCATCTGAAGATGAGCCGTTGCCTGAAGCATCGATGTACATGAACATGTAGTCAGCATCAACCATGGCGAAGAGGATGATGCTGAAGAAGCCCTTGGAGTTGAAATAAGTGGACCCCAACTTGGCTGGAGCTTTGCAGGCCACGTGCTTGCCATCTATGGCTCCAATGGTGTGGGGGAAGTTCCACTTCTGATACCACTGCTCTGCAACTTTCTTCCATCCTTCTTCAGTGGAGGGGTACTGGAGGAGCTCCTCCTTGTATTCTTCGATGAAGGCCTGCACCACTTCTCTGATCACAATGCTGATAGTGTTGGATGGCACCCTCCAGTCGTTCTGCATGCTCCTATAGGAGGTCCCTGAGGCCAGGTGGTGCAGAGTGAGTGCCACCTTGAGCCCAGGTTCCAGGCTGGGCCGGAAGTTGGTGCTCTGCTGGGTCAACCTGGGTGTCAGGCGCTACACAACTTCGTCAAACATGGCTGGAGGCATCCTCATGAAGTTCTGGAACACCCAAGTGTCTTCGCTCCTGAGCTCCACCATCAGCTTGTTGTACAGTCCATCCTCTGCTCTTCGGCGAACCATCTTCGGACCCAGACTCTTTCTGGCTGCCTCTTTTTCTTCTCGCAGTAGAGTTCACAGAGCCTGCAGATGGCTTCGCACTGTTGCAGAACGATGGTGGCTGCCGAAAGGACTTTGTTACAATCCACGGTGGACATGACTGGATGCTGTGGAAGAGGAAGAGGCAGATGAAGGCTGCAGAGATCTGCACTGCTGGGCTGTTGTTCTGAAAGTGCGATGCAGGCGAGTTGCTCCCCCTTTTTATAGGCAGTATAGGTTTTCCACTAGGTATCCTCTAGGCATCCTCTAGGCATCCTGTAGACATCCTTAATATCCGAGATAGGTTCCCTCTGCAAATGTTTTTTCCATTTTAAACGCTTTGTTTCCATGCTGCATCCGCTAGGCATCCGTTCTGCATCTGTTCTGCATCTGTTTCACTTCCTCCCTGTGTCCATTTTCCACTGGAGCAGATGGAGTTCCGTGGATGCGTAACGGATGCCTAGCGGATATAGCGGATGCGTCACGGATGCGTAGAGGATGCATAGCGGATGCAGAATGGACAAACTGGATACATTTTCTGCGCAAAAGTTTTAGGCAGCCCAAAACTTTTGGAGCGGATGAAACGTCCATAAATGCTGGATGCTGGACGGATAGAGAGGAAGCAAAACGGAGGCAGTGAATACAGAACGGATACATTGCGTTAACCAATGAATGGCAAGGTTTTTTGTCTGTTTTACATCCTCTTTGCATCCATTGGTTCAGTGTGACATGGGCTTAAGGTCTAGAAGAATTTGAAAGATCTTGTATTTCTCAAAATGAGTAGGAAAGTAACAACTCCTGGTTCTTCAAATTCTGCTTCCTCCTCTCCACCATCTGGAGGACAATGCTCAATACAGACAATGTTAAAGCAAGAAAAAGAACAAGAAAAATTGACCCTGCAGATGATTACTCAAGGAATTCATAATATTCAAGCAAGATCAGAGAATATTGAAAGAGAATTGAGAACATTGAACAAAGAACCAGAGAACATTGAGCAAAGAATAAAGAACACTGAACAAATAACAGGGAAAACCAATGAAAAAATGGAGAGCATCCAACAAATGATGATGAAGTATGATGAGAGGAAATTGAAATTTCCAAGAAATTTCCAAGAAATTGAAGAAGAAGGCAAACAAAGAGATAAGAAGATTGGAGATATTGATAACAGATTAACTGTGGTTGAACAAGATAAAAGTGGTATGCTGAGATGGGAGATGGACAGATCAAATTTTTATCTCAGATTGCAAAACATAGAGGAAGAAAAAGGACAAAACCTAGCTAAGATAATGATAGAAATACTGGCTGAAGCTTTGGAAACAACTCAAGAGAAGATGATGGATGAAATAGATGAGGTTTATTGAGTCTTCACAAGATATGCGATGAGAAATAGTTTACCAAGAGAAGTTCACATCAGATTTACAAAGAAAGCCATTAAAACACAAATATTGCAAGTGGTGAGAGAGAAAATATTAGAAATACAAAGATAAGAAGATTGTGGTCTTGAAACAAGTGCCCAGAAGAGTGAGAGAGATGAGAAGATAACACCAATTCTTGACCAAATTGTTACTTAAAAAGGAGGTGAATTATAGATGGCTGATTCCAGAAGGTTTAATATTCACATGGCAAGAAAAGAGATATAGAATTGACTCAATTGAGAAAGCTGAATCATTTTACACAGAATTTTTTAAAGAGGAGAAAGAGGCAGAAAAAGAAATTTCACTAATTGAATTCCAAGAGGACTACCAAATGATGTCTGGAAAAGAAGAAGGTGCAGTAGGCAGAAAGGAGGAGGCTAAAGAACAACGCAAACCAAGATCTATGAGAGCTGTTAAACTGAACTACAAAATTTAACCATGGAAGAAAAAAAATTAATTACAATCAACATAAATGGACTTAATTCAGCTGTTAAAAGAAGGAATTTTTTTCATAAATCAGAGAAATTAAAATTTGATATAATTTATCTACAAGGAGTACACATTAAAAAGCAGCATGAACAAATTGCTGAGACAGCCAAAATTAGGGAAAATATTTACTTCTTTGATACAATGCAAGAAAAGAGGAGTGGTCCTATATATTAAAGATATTATCCCAATGAAATTGATATATACTGATGATGATGGAAGAATACTAATGGTGGAAATAATAGATAATAATATAAAAGCACTCCTGATTGCAATTTATGCCCCGAATGACAATCAAGAAGAATTTTATTAAAAAATTACACATGAAAATAATTGAACTGGACTATGCTAATATAGTTTTGATGGGAGATTTTAATGGAATTGTAGACAATAAACTGGATTATACAGCACAGAAAACAACAAAGCATCTTCTGGTTTACAGGACTTTGGTGGCAGCAGGAATCCGTGATCGTGTGCGATTTCTGCTTGCGCTTGCCGCTGGAGTTCCCCGAGCCAGCAGGCTTCAGGGCTAAAGCCACCCCGTAGAGGTGGCTGAATATAGAGGAGACCCGGCAGGGTTTGAGAGGAGCTGCATCTCCTCTCCCCAGATGGCTTAACTCCTTTTTCCAAAAGTGGTAAGAGCGGCAGTCAGAAATGGCCGCCACAAAGAAGCACTCTTCTGAAAAAGAATTTGCAGGAGAAAGCTAAGAGGTGAAAGTTTTGGCTGACTGGGATAAGAAGCAACATTCAAGATTTTCTGGAATTTAAATTTAAAAAAAAGATACATCACTCCCAAAGAAGATCTCGAGGCAGTGAATGAAAGTGAAAAGGGAAAGTTTGTTTTTTCTCACTCTCCTTCCTTACGGTGACAGCAGATGAATGAGAAAACCCTGCTTTGGCATTAGCAGACAATTAAACTGGAAAATTAAAGTCAAGGGGACAATAAAGATTTCTGATCACTGAAAAAACTTTTTTTCTTTGGTGTAAGTGGGAAGGGAGAGGAACAGAATAAGAGTAAGAATTGGCTGGAGGAGACTGCTTGGAATCTAAAAGATTAAAACTAAATTGTAACAAGACTTCCAAAAGATACATTTTAATTGGAACTTTGTTCCAATTTGAACTGCAATTTGAACTGCTACCCCAGGAAGAGAAAGTGAAAAAAGAAGAAAGTATTAAAACAAAACAGCTTGTGTGTATTTGGACTAATTAGTGACTTTGGGACTCTTGGAAACTATATTTGAAGGATTAAAAACATTTGGGTGGTTGTTTAAAAAATTTCTACAATGGCCTCATTGGTGGATGAACTGAAAATGGAATTCAAAAAATAAAGAAGAGGAACAAGAAGGGAAGGGCTCTTTTGGCTCCGTTTTTCATTTTTTAGAAATGGTGATTTCTACCTATGAGAAACTACAAGAACAAGAAGATTGAACAAGTAACTTTATCTGGGGAAGAAAGGGGAAAGAGTGGGGGGAAAGAGAATGGAGAATTTAAGACCCAAAAAAACAACCAGAAAAGGGAAAAATAAGGTGAAAAGTAGATATAATGTTAGAAAGCAACAGAAAAGAGGAATACAGAAGAGGGAAATGAAGATGAAGAGACAAGGGGGTAAAAAGGGTAGAGTGGAGAAGCAAGGAAGGAAGGAAGGGAAGAGAAGCTGCAGAGGTTTGAAACAAGATGTAAAGAAACAGGACTTATTTAGAGATAATGGGTAAAAATATAACTGAAAAAGAGATTCTGCAAAAGTACATAAGAGTGTATTGTTGTATTTGTATTAGAAATTATATTAGAAAATTTGAAACAACATATGATTATAAAATGGGATAAAATATTCAATGTAATTTAATGACAATCTTTTCTTTTTTGAACAAAATAAATGAAATGAAATATAAGAGAACTGAATTAAGAAGGAATGGGAACATTTTAATTACATAATGTCTTAAAATATAAGTTAAACGGGGGGGGGGGGGGAAGTAACTATGAAAAATTTATAAGTGTTCCCATAGAAGCATGATGCCTATTTGAAAAGGAATGTATAAAATGTTTAAGATTTAAATGAATATTGCAACAATAGAAAAGAGGAATATAGAAGAGGGAAATGAAAATGAAGAGACAAGGGGGTAAAAAGGGTAGAGTGGAGAAGCAGAGGAGGAAGGAAGGGAAAAGAAGCTATAAAGGTTTGAAATAAGCTGTAAAGAAACAGGACATTTAGAGATAATGGGTAAAAATATAACTGAAAAAGATTCTGTAAAAGTACATAAGACTATTGTTGTATTTGTATGAGAAATAATGTTAGAAAATTTGGAACAACATATAAAATGTTGGGATAATAATAAAATAAAATAAATGGGATAAAATATTCAATGTAATTTAGTGAAAATCTCTTCTTTTTTGAACAAAATAAATTAAATGAAATATAAAAGAATTGATTTAAGAAGGAATGGGAACATTTTAATTACACAATGTCTTAAAACATAAGTGAAATGGGGGAGAAGTAACTATGCAAAATTTATAAGTGTTCCCATAGAAGCATGATACTTATTTGAAAAGGAATGCATAAAATGTTTAAGATTTAAATGAATATTAATTTTAATGATAGAGTTCAATTGGTATGGATTGTTGTTTTAATTATATTATATATTTACAATTTTTTCTTTTTTTAAAATATAGTGTGTAGCTTCAGAATGTACTAAGCAGAATCCGAATGAAAGTTATGAATTATTTTAAGTGTTAAATTTAGGGAAAAGATATAAAGGCGGCATACTCCAATCAGTTATTACAGGAGAAATTTTGTGTTAATGAGAAAAGATAATAGGCAGATGAAACAGGACAGAAAAAGGATATAAGTATAATGATTTAAATTGAGGTGAAATAAATAAAATAGAATTAAGAGAGTGAAAAGAGGGGAGAAGCTACATAGAAAATGTAGAATGGTAAAAAGATATGGAATAGTATATAAAAGTGAACATGAATTTGAATTTATGTCTATATGAAGAGATGTAACCCGGGATCAAGCTGCTTTCAAAAAAGATGTTTTATATTTTTATGTTATGTGTTTTATTTGTATGTGTTTGTTTTTTAAAAATCAATAAAATTTTTGGGGAAAAAAAAAAGAAAACAACAAAACAAAGCAGAAAGATCCTCCCTAAATCATTTTTTTTAAATGGTGGACAAAATAAACTTAAAAGATACATGAAGAAAAAGAAATGCTAAAACCAAACAATACATTTTCTATTCAAATAGACATTTATCATGGTCCAGAATAGATATGATATGGCTGTCAACAGAATTGTTAACCAATATTCAAGAAGTAAACATTGAAACAAGTACTTGAGCAGATCACAATCCAATGACAATTAAATGGCAAGGACAAAGAAGAAGATCTAAATGGACGTTAAATAATACTATTCTAAAGGAAAAAGACTTTACACAGTGGATGGAGAAAGAACTGGCTTTTTTCTTTAGAGAAAACAAAAAAGAAGATACATTAATCCAGAATGTATGGGACACAATGAAGGCATATGCCAGAGGCTTCATCTAGACTATACAAGGAAAAGAAATACTATGAAAAGATTAGCCTCTAAGGCATTTGAGGATGAGTATAAAGGACTTGAAAAAGAGCTACAGAAAATGCACAGAAAAAGGATGTCAAGTTAAAAATGGATATAACCAAACATAAAATGGGTCTAATAGAAAAAGAAGAGCTAGCACAAAAAATTAGAGGTGCTAAACAGAACTATTTTGAAGATGCAAATAAACCAGGAAGATGGTAAGCATATAAATTGAGAAAAGAGAAAGAATCAAGGAAAATATTGCAATTAATAGATGAACAAGGCCAAGTTTGCTATGGTAGCAAAGAAAAGAAGGAAATCGTACGAGACTATAATGATAAATTAAATACACAAGAGAATATTGATGAGGAAAGAGTTAAACAGTACTTACAGAATGCTAATCTACCCCAGATACCTAAAGAGATTGAAATAATGTTAGAAAGCAATATAACGATGATGGAACTAACTGAAGCACTCAAGAAGCAAAATAATGGAAAGGCACCAGGCCCAGATGGACTTCCGGCAGAATTTTATAAAACATTACAAGAATCATTGAATCTTCCATTATTAGAAGTTATGAATGAAGTTATGTTAACATAAAGAAGTGATGTTAAAACATGGTTAGAAGTTTATATTACACTTATTCCAAAAGAGGAGGCTGATCAAATTAAGAACTATAGACCTATTTCTTTACTAAAGGAAGATTATAAAATTTTTGCTTCAATATTGGCAGAAAGACTTAAAAATATTTAAACAGTTTTATTCATCCTGAACAAAATGGATTTCTGCCAAAGAGACAAATTAAAGACAATATGAGAGTAATTTTGGACACTTTGGAATACTATGAGGCTCATCCTGAAAAACAAATGGCTTTGATATTTCTAGATGCACAGAAGGCATTTGATAATGTGAATTGGCGGTTCATGTTGTTACTGCTGGAACAGATGGGCTTCACTAAAAAATTTACTCAAGCAATAGAAGCTATATATCAAAAGGAAACAGCAAAGGTAATGATAGAGGGAGAATTGACAGACTATCTTGATATAAGAAAAGGAACAAGACAAGGATGCCCACTGTCACCCTTGTTGTTTGTGTTAACCTTGGAAGTGTTAAACAGAAATATTAGAGAAGAAAAGGGTATAAAAGGGATGAAAATTAAAAAGGAAGAATTTAAACTGCAAGCATTCACAGATGATCTGGTTTTCATTTTAGAAGACCCACTAGAAACAGCATCAAAATTGATAGAAAAGATAGAGACATGTGGAAAGGTGGCTGGCTTGAAAATAAATAAAGATAAGACAAAGATTCTGACAAAGAACATGTTATCAAGACAAAAGGAAGAATTAGCAGACCTATTGAAAATCCAGGTCACAAATAAGATCAAATACTTGGGGATATATTTGACAGCAAGATGCAGTACACTAAAAGAGAATAATTATATTAAACTTAAGCAGCAGATAGCACTAGATTTGGCGAAATGGGAAAATTTACAACTGTTACGAATAGGGAGAATATCAACAATCAAGATGAATATATTACCCAGAATTTTATATTTGTTTCAAACAATTCCAATTAGGCTTGGAAAATATTATTTTGAAGATTTAAATAAAATCATGTTGAAATATATATGGCAAGGTAAGAAGGTGAGAATAAAGTTAAAACTTTTGCAAGACGCTAGAATAAGAGGAGTATTTCGCTTGCCTAATTAGGAGTTGTACTATCAAGCTACGAAATTAATGTGGGTAAAGGAATGGATAACATTAAGAAATACTAGATTATTGTCATTAGTAGGACATGATTTGTTGTTGGGGTGGCATGTTTTTTTTATGGTATAAAGGAACGAAAACACAGGGGTACTTTAGAAAACATTATATTTGAGAGTCTCTGTGGTTAAATTGGGAGAAGATTAAAAAACAATGTTATTTGAAAATTTCAGTCTGGTTATCGACTATTGAAGTATTTTCTTATCCCATAATATACAAAAAGGAACAAACAGTTGGATATGGTGAAATACTGAATGAAAGGGGTGAACTTAAATCTATGCAAAAATTAGAGGAACAAGGTATAAAGATGAATTGGTTCTCATATGTGCAAATACAATCAAGGTATGATAAAGATTTTAAAACAGAAAGTTTTTATGATAAATTGACTGATTTAGATAAGATTTTGACAGGTGCTGATGAAAAGGTGATTAAAAAATTATATGGAAATTTATTAGAAATTAAATTAGAAGAAGAACAAGTTAAAAAAAATATATTGCTTGGGGGAAGAATTTTGGATATGGGATTGATTTAGAGAAATGGCAAAAATTGTGGTCTCAAAATTAGAAAATGACAATGTCAATAGCATATAAAGACAATTTGTATAAGATGTTTTACAGGTGGCACTTTCCCCCGACAAGAATAGCAAGAATGTTCAAGAATAAGTCTGAAAAGTGTTGGAAATGTCATCAGACACCTGGCTCATATTACCATATGTGGTGGATATGTTCGGATGCTAAAAAATATCAGACTAAAATCCACATGTTGCTTGAAAAAAAAAAGACAAATAAGCATATAGACTTGAAACCAGAGATTTTTTATTGGGAATTTTGCCTGAAATATATAGTAAAGTTTTGAAATATCTGATTGTAAATGTATTAGCAGCGGCTAGGATTGTATTTGCTAAAAACTGGAAAAATGAGAAGATACCAACACGGGAAGAGATCATTGAGAAAATATTGGAATGTGCTGAAATGAGTAGATTGACATTTGAAATTAGAGAACAAGATGATAAACAATTTTATAAAATTTGGGATCTATTCTGTCAATGGTTAGATAACAAAACATAGTAATGAAAAATGTAGATTTTTAGAAAATAATAAAAATATCAAGATGTAGTTTCATTTTTCTTTCTTTTTTTTTAATTATATCTACAAATAGATATAATAGGATAGATCAGGGAGGATAATATGAATTGTTATAAAATAAACTTAGTAAAATATGATTATTTTATAAAACATGAATGAATAAAAGTATAGTCAACAATTGATTAATAAAGATATTAATGTACTTGATATTTGATTGAAAGTATGAGAGGATATATAATGTAACTGTAATTGAAGACTACAAAATGATAGCACAAAACAATTTGTAAACCAACTGGCACACTGTATGTATATATATGGATGATGGCTTAATGTTTTTATGTTTTGTTTGTTTATGTTTGTTTTAAAACCAATAAAAATTTAAAAAAAGATTTAGAGATATGAGTTAAATTGCAAATCTCCTTATTAGGGAGGATTGCCACTATAAAAATGAACATTCTGCCCAAATTAATTTACTTATTCCAAACATGTATTTTTATGTAAAAATACATAAAAATTACTTTGTGGAACTTAACAAGATAATCAAATTTATTTGCAAGAGAAAAAACCGAGGATAAACCTAAAGGCAATGCAAGATATGAAGAGCAGGCACTCCCAAATTGGGAATTATACTATAGTGCAGCCTCCTTACTTTGGTTAAAAGAGTGGGTAAACCCGTCAAATAAAAAAAAAATTATTTCTCGGAGGCTATGGCTTACAGAGGGGGTGGCATGCATTTTTATGGTATACTGGAAAAATCAAACAGAATTATTTCCACAGACATATAATTAGAGATTCTCTATTGGCTAATTGGAATAAAATAAAATTTAAAAATATTATTTAAAAATTCCAATCTGGATCTTAGCAATGGAGGCGATGATATATCCAAATAATCTAGATCTTAATAAAATGATAAAATACAAAGACCTTCTTGATGCGCAAGGAACTTTAAAATCATGGCAAGATCTCCAAGATCAGAGGCTACAAGTAGACCTGGGGCTTACTTGCAAATTCAGAATAGATATAGCCAGGATAAGAAAAACTTTGGAATTTATGCTGAGCTACAACAATTAGATAAAATCCTATTAGGCTCTGACAAAAAATATAGCTAAATTTTATAATTATTTATTAGAGATAGAATTAGAAGAGGAAGTAGTCAAAGGCAACATGATAACTTGGAGCAGAAACATAGGACGTAGCATTACATTATTAGAATGGGAAAAGGTCTGGACAAGGAATAATAAAATTACAAAATCAGCAACATATAAAGAAAATGCCTATAAAATGTTTTATAGATGGCATCTCTCACCTTCAAGAATAGCGAAAATGTCTCCTAACATGAATCCGAATTGCTGGAAATGTAAAAAGAAACACGGAACATTCTTTCATATGTGGTGGTCCTGCATTGAAGCCCAAAGATACTGGCACAGAATAAAAATTGAATTAAAACCAGAATTCTTCTTACTGGGGATATTTAATAGACAATTTTCTAAAAAAGTCAAATACATAATACTGCACATTCTTATTTCAGCCAGAATAACCTTTGCATAGTGTTGGAAACAAGCAGATATTCCAACAGAGGAAATGGTCATTCAGAAAATAACACCCTGTGCAGAGAAGGACAAGTTAACCTTAGCACTTAAGGAAAAAGAAACATCAGAATATTATAGAAGCTGGCATGACTGGATAGAACAAAAATAGAAAATATATTAGTAAACAACGTAAAATCTAAAAGAGGTAGTAATTATATATTGTATATAATTATATACAATAAGATGTATTTGTAAATATGTCACCAATATTGATAACAAACAAGAAACCTTAGACTGTCGATAACATAATTACTAGTTTTGGGGGTTTTTTTAATTGTTTTTTTTCTTTTTCTTTCTGTGTGTTGTGTATGTGTTTGTTTGACATTGTAGTTGTATAATCTATAAAGTTTGTTTGTTTTTTTTTAAAAAAAAATGCATGCCAACCCATTTGCAAATCGTGTCCCTCCAGCGTTAACAACCTCGTGTTTCTTAACGTAATCCATTCTTTCATCCTGGTTAATACCATGGCCTGATAATAAATTTCCCAGTTAGGTCATCTAAACGCTCTTCTGGTTCTTGCAACTTGTAACATTTAGAGGTTAATTCTTGCTTTCTTCCCTTGCCATATTGCCCATTGCCATATTTCAATACTATTCTTCAAAGTATTTTTTTTCTCCAGTTTTATCAGAATTGTTTGTAACAGATACAACACTTTTGGTAATATATTAATCTTAATCATTGCAATTTTTCCTGTTAATGATAATTGCATATTGCCCCATTTTTCCAAGTCTGTCTTAATTTGTTGTTTTAATTTATAGTAATTGTCTTCCTTAAAATCATTCCATATCTAGTCATTTACTGGATTCCCAAATATTGTACTTTCTTTGTAATCTGAACATCTAGTTTCTCCATTAATTCTTTTTCTGTTTCTCTGTCATATTTTTAACCAAAATGTTAGTTTTTCCTTTATTTATTTTCAGTTCTGACACTTTTCCATATTCCTCTGTCTTATTTATCAACTTTGGTCCTATTCCTAATGGTTTTTCTAATATAAAACCCAAATCATCTGCAAATGCCTGTAATTTGTATTCCTCCTTTCTTATTTCCATCCCTTTTATTTCCTTATCTTTCCTAATATTTCTATTTAACACTTCTAAAGTTAATACAAATAGTAATGGTGATAAGGGGCACCCTTGCCTTGTTCCCTTCTTAATATTATTTTTTTCAATCAATTCTCCATTTACTGTCATCTTTGCATATTGTTTGTGGTATATTAATCATTTTAATAAACCTTCCCCCAAAAGTCCATTTCTTCCATTTGTGCCAGCATAAACTGCCAGTTCACATTATCGAAGGCCTTCTGTGCATCAAAGAATATCAACACCATCTGTTTTTCTAGACTGACTTCATAATATTCCAAAGTGTTCAGGATTGTTCTCATATTATCTTTTATTTGTCTCTTGGGTAGAAACCCATTTTGTCTCTTGGATAGAAATCCATTTTGTCTCTTGAGTAGAAAACCATTTTGATCAGGAAACCCATTTTGATCAGGATGTATAAATTAGTTTAGAAATCTTTTTAGTCTTTCTGCCATTACTGAGTCAAATATTTTATAGTTGGTGTTCAACAATGATATTGGACTATAGTTTTTAATTTGTTGTAAATCAATGTCTTCTTTCAGTATAAGAGTAATGTAAGCTTCCATCCATGAATTAAGTATTTTCGCCTCCATCAGTACTTCATTTACAGTACTACTTCTAACAATATGTTACTCAGGGAATCCTGGATGATTATGTACAATTCTGCTGGTAGGTCATCTGATCCTGTTGCTTTCCCATTGTTCTGTCTTTTAATTGCTTCTGTTAGTTCCATCATTGTAATTCTTTCCCCTAACACTGTTTTAATTTCTCCTGATACTTTAGGTAATTCTTTTTTAAAGTATTCTTTAATTTCTTCTCCTCCCACTTGTTCTTGTTCATATAGTTCTCTATAATAATTTTGAACTATTTCTTTTTTAATCTTTGTTTCTATAGTAGTGGTTACCTTTTCATCTGTTAGTTGAGAAATCTGTTTCTTTTTCTTCTCTTTCTTCAGTCTATATGCAAGCCACCTTCCTGGTTTATTTGCATTTTCAAAAAAGTTTTGTTTGGAGCTTTTTATTTTTTTGTGCTAGTTCTTTGTCTATTATTTCAATTTTGTGCTTTGTTAGATTCATTTTATTTTGTATGTCCTTTCTTTGTGGGTTTATTTGAAGTTCCTTCTCCAGCTTTTTATATTCTTCTTCTAGTATTTTTTGTGCCTGTCTTTTTTTTCTTTTTCTCTTTCCCATATATGTTATAGTTAGTCCTCTCATATATGCTTTTGCTGTGTCTCATACATTTTGTAATGAGGTTTTTTTCTTTTCTATATTTGTAAAAGAAAAAGTTCAATTCCTTTCCCATATACTTAGTGTACCCCTTTTCTCTTAATATTAAGTTGTTCATTGTCCATCTTGACGTCTTTTTTTGTCCCTTCCATATTACTTTAATTGGTTTGTGGTCTGCCAAAGTGCTTGCTTCAATACTTACTTCATGTGTGTTAAGAATTAAATCTGTTGATACCCACATCATATCAGTCTCAGACTAGGATAAATGTCTAATAGAATTTATATTGTTTGTTTTTTGGGTATATTTCTCTCCATGCATCTTGAATTGCTAATTCTTCCATCATCTTGAAGAAATATTTTGATAATATTTTCCTGTTCTTCTTATTTGTTTTTTGTGTTTTATAGTCTATTTCAACATCCACTATTGCATTAAAGTCTCGTAGGATGCATATGCTTTCATGTTCTAGTTCCATTATTTTCTTATGTAATTTTCATAAAATTCTTCTTGACTTTCATTTAGTGCATATATTGCCACTAATAATATCTGCTTGCAGTTTATCATTATTTCCACCATTAACATTATTAACACCCTCCCATCATTGTCTTGATAAATTTGTTTAGCATTTATTGTATCTTTTATGTATAGTGCTATTCTTTTTTTACTTTGTTGTGCCAGGAAGGTATATAATTTCTCATTCTTAGGGTAGACCAATGTTTTTTCATATTGTTTTTTAATATGCACTTCTTGGAAACAAATTATATCCAATTTTAATTTTTCTAATTTGTTAAAAATCATTTTTCTTTTTATTGCTGAGTTTAGTCTATTTATATCATTGTCATCAATTTTATTTCCTCTTCCATGTCTATTTATAATATGGTTTTGTTGCTTTTATCTCTCTTGGTTCCTTCAGTTTTTCTTCTCTTGTTGTTCTCTCCTTGTTTTCTTTCCTCTCCTCTTTGTCATCTTTCCCTTTCTCCTGTGACTTCCTCTCTCTGTTTGGTTTCTTCTATTTCCCTTTTTCTCTCTCCCTCTTGCTCTCTAAAGAAATAGTCATAAAATTGCTCCACTTTCTCTATTGAGTCTAGCCTGTGTCTCTATTCATGCCGTATTACCATTATTCCTTCTGGTATCAGCCATCTAAAATTGAGCCCTCTTTTAATTAAACATTTTGTCAAGAATTGTCCTCAACTCTAACACTTCTTGGTATTTGCTTCAACACTGTTATCACCTTCCCTTTATATATCAATGTGTCATCTCTCGCTTTCTGTATTTCTGTTCTTATAGCTTTCTTTGTAAATCTAACATGTACTTCTCTTGGTAACTTATTCCTCAGTGCATATCTGGTCTGAACTTTAAATATTTTATCTATATCAGCCATCAGTTTTTATTTTGTTGCTTCCAGAGCCCTTGCCAATAGCTCTGCCATTATTTCTGCTAGATTTTCCTCCTTTACTTCCTCAATATTTTGAAATCTTAAACAGTAATTGGCTCTGTCCATCTCCAACAAGATGCTTTTTCCCCTTCTTATTTTGATCTGTTAGTGTCAATCTGTGGTTAATTTCTCCTACTCTTTTTTTCTGTTATGTCTACTCTGTCCTCTATTTTCACCATGCGTTCCTCATTTTTCATCATCAATTGCTGAATGTTCCCTACCTTTTCTACACTGCATATCTTTCCTTTTACATTCCCTACTTTCTTTTCCAACTTCCCTATTTTTTCTTGTAAAGCTTGTAGAATCATTTCAATCTTTGCTTGCATTGTGACTGCCTTTTCTTACTGTAACATAAAATCTATAGATCTTTGTCATCCAGGGCTTGAAGCAGCCAAGAAAGAAGCAGAAGATAGGGTGATGTTCTTGCTTTCTTCATTTTAAGATATTGTATTTGTTGTCTCTTTATAACCTCTTTATAATCCATCTTGTAGCCAAAGTACTTTATAATCCACAGTAAAATCTTCTCCCAAGTTCCTTTCTTCAAGCTCTTCTATGCCCTAATCCAATTAATGTTTAGTGTACATTCCAAGGGAGTGAGGATATACATAATGTTATGGAATGGTAAATATAAAAATGGGAGAAAGTAAAAGATACCAATCCCCTTTAAAAATTATGAAATTCAAAAATTGAAGGAGAGAAAAAAAATAATTTAAAAAAGAATATAATGATATCCAAAAAGTTAATATGATATTATAGTCAGAAAAAAGTAAAATTAATTATCCAATTAAAATCCATGTTAAATCGACAGGTCTCAGCATCCAGACATCAGTTATTTCCCAACATTAAATTCCACAGTGCAATTTTGCCAATGTAGTCAAAACTGTCCAAGAGAAAGGAATTTAATTTTCTATTTCTTTGTATCTCATTTGTTTCTTTTAGTATCCAAGAGTTACACTGTTTAAAATGAAAGTTTTCAGTGTTGCACTTTCTGTCTGTCAACAGCCTGCTAAGGTCAAACAGTCTTACCCTCTGTCTTCTCTTTGTTTTTTTCCTTTAGATGGCACTATTGCACTGCTTTTTCTTTTCTCTTCCCTTTAACAATTCCTTGTTATTTATAATCCTTCAAAAAATTTTATTCAGATACAGGAGATTAAAATTTAAAAAGGAAAGAAAAAAATGGTAAGAAAAAGGGGAAGTCCAAACTTCTTTTCTTATTTTCCTTAATTTAACCCAATAAAATCAATAAATCCAGTTTTAAAGTTACTTCTTTTCACAAATCCTTCATTAATGACTTCCTTTTTCTATCTGCGCTGGAAACTGTTTTCCTTGCCACTTTCTTCAGGGATGTATTCACCACCACCACCTTTAATTATGGCTTTCCCTTCAGTCTGCTCTTCTCAAGGGGCTCTTCTTTGTCATTTTAAAAGATTTTTCTCCTCATCAGCTCAATCACACTCTCTCCATTTCTTCTTTCTGTCAGCAGCTGCCCCAGCCTCACAGTGGCTCACAATGGCTATTTCTCTTTCCAGTCAGCTAAAGAGGCTATCTCTGGATCAAACAGGGATATTGCAGTATTCCTGGGATCTACAGTGTGTCCCCTCCTTCATGATTGCTCCTCCAAGGCGATTTAGATCCAAATGGACCACTGGCTGTTGGGATTTTGATGGGTCCCTCGGGAGCCCCGAGGAATTCCATCGTGTTGCCCTGGTGTCAGCTCCACACTCCTTGTGTCCTAGTACTCGATGTATTCACTATCACTGAACGTGAAATCTTCCTGGAATTCCTACTAGAGTTGAAGATGGAAGGCACAGTTGCTCCTCTCCTTCTTCCAGGAGTCATTAGCATTCCAGGAGAGATTAGCAATTAGCAGGAGTAGCAAAAGCTGAGTTGAAGTGAATCTGCTTTAGTGTTTGGAGGCCGTGATGCATTAGATCGGACAAAAATAGTATCAGATAAGTTAAGCTAGCAACCAGATTTTTCAACCTCTTCTCATATTTCAAACAGCCAAAGGAATTCATTCATTTAAAACATGCCTTTATTCATGGAATTTCTCCAGACAAAGAAGAATATTCTCTTTGAGGAAATGCACTTTTTCTCCTGATGTTCCTGCCTTATGGTTATTAATCCACCTCAGGCTTTAGCAAACATATCAAGTTTGGCTAGGATTGCTTTTTTTCAAAAATTGGTCCTGAAATACATTAATCATTTCCAACTTTTCTCTGAACTCTCTCAGAGTCAATGAAGTATAACTGCAGTAAGACAGGAGAATTGTTTTGAGAGAGTGTGCCATGTGCAAAAGTGCACCGTGTGCAAGAGTGTGCCTCACACAAGAATGCACCGCGCGCAAGTAGCTTTGTTTTTTTTCTTCAATTTATTTGTGTCCTCCTTTTTGTTGTAAAAAAGTTGGTCATCTTGTATAAGATATACTTCAGTATTGTTTATTTATAAGATTTACTTAAATATTTAGAAAATATGAGCGGGTGTACTCACTTTTGTGATATACTGTATATCATTGCTGAGTACGATCACCTAAGTACCTTAGTCATTATGCATCTTACCTCTGAAGATGTAGGAGGCACCCTTACCATAGTCCCTGTGCAATAGCTCAGCAAATGGACAATATGGGAGCGGCTACTTGCAGATGAGAAACATGGGCAGAAGGACAATGTTCAGCCTTTTCACCCTGCCATTTTTTTCCAGATACATGTCCAGGTAAAAATGTAAAATCAGCACATGAAAAAGTAAAATGGAACATACCAAGTCTTTTCAGACTAATAATGTATAGCACTCTCAGGCTTTGCTGTTCTGACCTAAAATCTGCCTTCATTGATGAGAAGCAAACTGGTGCTATAATTGCTAGAATAGAAAAATTCACTAGACATTCAAACATTTCTTCTGCATCAAAGTAGAAGATTTTGCAGCTAACATTCACGCAGAAAAACTTCATTTTCTACCAAAGTACTGTTCTATATTATTTTTGAATAAGTGTACAGATGGTCCTTGACTTACAGCCATTCATTTAATGTTGGTTCGATGTTACAACAGCCTCAGAAAAAGTGATATATACACTGTCCTTGAAATTGTGACTGTCTCAGCCCCCAGCCAATTGTGACTGTCTCACACACAAACATGGCTTGCATTTACAATAGTTGTAGCAACTTGCAGTCACTTGATCACAATTTGTGATTTTCCCAGTCAGTTTGGGAAGCCAGATTTGTTTAATGATTACATTTATAAAGTAATCTTCTGCTTTATAAAATGATGGCTTGAAATATGGCAATAGGGAGGAGATGACAAGCATTTAACCTTGAAATAGGCATAACTCATTATAAGAGGAATGGTTAGTTCAATTACAATCATTGAAATAAATGACAACTCAGCTATTTTTTGGGAACACATATTTATTATCTGAGACACAAAATATGTTGCTTTGAAGTTTGACATATCAGAGTAATGAAATTAATAATCTTTTATATGATATCAAATTAAATCACTTCAATGCCAAATGAAATATCAATATTTCTTTTCTTTTCCTCATGCCCTCCAGATACTTCAATGAATATTCATTTGCAGTGCATTCAAATGCTGTTTAAAGGTCATTTTGGAGGATTAAATAAAAATTCTTAAAAGCTTGTCACAGGTTTGTCATCCAGGCATAAGTTTTACATGCCAAACTGAGAATAAGGACTGCTTATATGAATATAGAAGTCCAGAGAATTGAAGACCACTACTTTATTTACTTTTCAAATTTGTTAAGACAGAATTTCACATGTCAACAAGGATAATACTGTATCTTGGATATAATACTTTTCTAATTACAATTTAGTTTTTCAGGATAGAAACACATTTTTATCAACATGTATGTATGTATTTGCATGTACTATATGTCTGTGTATTTATATATCTACATAAACAAGCAATCATTCATCATGCAGTCCTCAGGAGAATTAAATGCAAGCTTGTTTTTGAATATATTGTACCTTTATATATTTTTATCTGTGCTTCAAAAGCAAGCTTCATAATTACCTTAGAAATAAGCTACTTGTAAGGTGGCTGCATGTATGTGGAATGCATGAACTGGATTGATTATTCTATAATTAATTTATAATTGTTATAAGAGACCTCACCTGGATTGATTTTTTGTGTTAAAATACCCAAGATCAGAAAGCTGATGCTGCGGGAGAAGGCGGAGCTACGTCTCGGTGTTACAGCTGCGATCTCGGGGCTCTGAGATCTCAGCT
>BLBF01000019.1:25340248-25488286 GCA_015471245.1 Laticauda colubrina
ACGGTTTCTGACATCGCAGCACTTTATTACAGTTCCCCATTGTTCTAACCTTATCTTGTTTTTTCTCTTGTGTACAAACTGGAACACTTTCTTATTTAGCAGAACTACTGAGTTTTGAGACACACTTCCTTATTCAATTCAATGGGCCATCCAACATGGCTTCGGTTCTGCTCACAATGGGGAGGGAGCCATCACAGAGAAGGTACTTCTACTTGGTCACATTAGATACATCTTCTTCAAAGAGGGCCCTTCCCTAACTTTCCTTGTCTTTCCACTATGGCAAGTCATATAGATATGATTGGAAGAAGACAGTCCTTCAAATAAACTGGTTCCAAGCCATATAGGGCTTTAAATGTGACAACCAGCACCTTGAATTGGACCTGGAAGCAAATAGGCAGCCAGTGCAACTACTGAAGGAGAGATAACACATGTGCATACTTAGGCCTGCAGAAAACATGTGGACTGCTGCAACTGAACCAACTGAAGTATCCAGATAATTTCCAAGGGCAGGTTCATGTAGAGTTCATTAGTCAAGATGGAGGTGACTAGGGCATGAGGGACAATGAACAGAGATTGTTGGTCCAGGAAAGGGCATATCTGGCAGTCAAGCTGTAGCCGTGGAAACACCCTCCTGGCCATGACTATTACCTGCAAGTCCAGGAGAACCTCCAGATTACCTACATGTTCTGTCTGGGACAGTGCCACTGCATCCAAAGATAGCAATTCTCCATGTACCAAAGACTCCCAAACACCGAGCCATTCCATTTTGCCAGGGTTAAATTTCAACAGTTGCTCCCCTTTCAGCCCTTAGTAATCTTTAAACACTGTGAGAGGGAGCTTCCCACATGGTTTAACTGAACATGGATCAAGCCATATAGCTGAGTGTCATCAACATATTGATGAAATCTAGCCCATTGTGGTGGATGATCTCACCCAGTGGCTTCATGTAGAAGTTAATCAGTAGAAGAAAAAGTACCAAGCTCTGTGGAACCTCACGAAGCAGGGACAAGGGCAGATTCTTACTTTCTATCAATTCTGACTGAGAGCGGCCACAGACAAAGGAAGTTAATTAGGATAAGACAGAGTGCCCACTTCCAATTCCCAAAGTGCTTCAGAAAGATGTCGTTGTCAGTTGTATCAAAGGCCACCAGGAAGTTAAGTAGAGTGAGCAGGGACACATTATCCCTATTCTGCTCCAGTCAGAGATAATCAAAAAGTGCAAGCAATGCTACTTCCATCTCATATCCAAGCTAGAACCCTGCCTGGAAAGAATCTAGACAATCCATTTCATCCACAAATCTGAAATTGTGGATCTCTGAAATTGCCATGTAACCACCTTCTCAACAACCTTCCATAGATAGGAAAGATTGGAGGCAAGACAAACATTATTCAATAGGGTGGGAGTCTAATGATGGCTTCTTAAAAAGAAGGTGGATCTCAGCATCCTTAAAATGCTGGGGCACCCACTCCCACAGGGAAGCATTAATCATTGCCGGAACTCACCTGCATGGCACCTTGTGGGAAGCTTTCACAACCCAGAAGGAACATGGTTCTAAAACAGAAATGTTTGTGCTCATACTCCATAGGATCCTGTCCATGTCAGGAGCAACAGAGTCAAACCATTTCCAGATAATTAGTCAAGAACCTGTCCGTGTATTTTCATCAGACTAGCAACCATGCCAACATTTAATTGGGAATTAATTTGACCAATTTTGTTATTCAGAAAATCAATAAATTGCTCAGAAGGTAGACCTATGTATCTTTTCCCAGAAAGAGGCAACTTATCTTAAAGAGTCACTGGGTAATAATTTGCAGATGTGATGAGCATGGAGAAGTACTTATATTTCATTGCCTGAACTCTGCAGGGAGGCTCATGCAGCAGCAAAATCCCACCTGACCCCTTCAGCCCAACCTAAGAAAAAGGGTCTCACAATTAGGCACTTGTGGAAGTGCTCTGGAGGGTGTCAAATATTCTCAACATTATCTCTCTATCCTCACTCTATAGTCTAGGCTAGTACCATATTCGATAATCCATTGTGCTTATTTCTGAGAGAACAACAACCCAGCCAGGTCTCAGTGATGTAACCTTGGTTAGTTGCAAACGTGGATTAGTTCTCTGTTTTCCAAGATCATACACAAATTGCTTCTCCCCATCAAAATTACAGGCCAGATCTATCATTGAAAAAGAAAGGGTCAGTTTTCCTGAGATTACCTGACAAAGAAAGAAAAAAATCAGAACCAGAAGGGAAAATATCAGCCCACTGAAAAGTTGGAAGGATCTGAACTTTCCAATTATCATTCATAATAGAAGTCCCAAGTAATGGCCTCAAATATGCCATAATCCAAAACAAGCCATTTTCTTTTTTTTAATAAACTTCATTGAATTTTTATTACATTAAAAACATAAAAAATATATCACTCAATAACAGCTATTTGTAGTGCTTATCATGTAACAATCATTTGTGCAATATTTACAGGTATTAATTTGTACATAATCATATTCTTATTCTATTTATATTTTATATTTAATAATTACTTATCTTTAATCTGTCTCCAATCTATCCAGCTATACCATTGTTCCCATACCTTATAAAATATTGAAACTTCCTTATCTTTTAAACTCAACATTAATTTATCCATTTCAGCACAATTCATAACTTTTTGCATAACCAGTTCCTCTATGGGTATATATGGCTGTTTCCAACATTGGGCAAAGGCGATCCTGGCAGCAGTCAGCACGTGTAATAATAAGTATTTTGTGCACTTTACGTATTTTTTTTGAAGATCCTCAATAGGAAGAGTTCTGGTTCTAGATCTAATTGTTCATTGGTGATTTCCTGTAGCCAATTTTTTATTTTGAGCCAATATTTTCGAGCTTTCGGGCAAGACCACCACATATGATAATATGTTCCCTCTTTTTTTTTTACATTTCCAACATATAGGACTCATTTTAGGGTACATTTTTGCTACTCTCGAAGGGGGTAAGTGCCACTGAAAGAACATTTTATATATATTTTCTTTGTATGCTGCTGATTTTGTTAATATGTGATTTCTATTCCATACAGTCTCCTAGTCTGATAACTTTATGTTATGACCAATATTTTGACCCCATGTGATCATACATTCTTTCACTACTTCTTCTAAATCTACTTTTAGGAGATACTTGTAAATTTTGGTAATATGTTTTTTATCTGAGCCTAATAAGATTTTGTCTAATTGTTGAGGTTTCAAGTATATTCCGTACTCCTTTACATCCTTCTTATATCAGCTTTGTATTTGAAGATAAGCCCACCAGTCTACTCATAGCCCTTGTTCTTGGAGCTCCTATAATGTTTTTAAGTTTCCATGTGTATCCAATAAGTCTTTATACTTTAACATTTTGTTCAGGTCTAAATTATTTGGGTGGATCGTCGCTTTCATTGTAGATAGCCAGATTGGGATTTTTGTATACTGTTTCTGTCAGCCTTCAAGATTTTCTCCCTTTGCTTTGCATCTTTCAGCTGTCATAAGTAATGGGGGGAGGAGGGGGGATATGGTTATGGGAAGTGAGCTGAAGGTGTTACAAAACAGAACTGTATAAGCTGGGGGGGGGGTAGATTCTTGCTTAGGCTTCTATCCTATGCTACGTGCAGCTACAACTCTTTTTCAAAATATGTCAAGGTTAACGGACAGAGGCCTCATCACCACCTGGAGATGCCCACATGATGATATACACAACTTTTAATTGGATGAGCCAATTGAACTATTGGGGATGGGAACGTTGTCATCACTTTGTATATGTGATTTACACTCCCATTTTCTCAAATTCAGAATTCTTTTGTTGCTACCACTTGATTACCAGTAAAAGATATATATTTTTCTAAATAACGGAGTCTAAGTATTTCTTTCTTGGATTTTGAATGGAACACCAGCTGACATTATTCTGAATCTCCACTTTACCAGCCCACCCAGAGAATTAATAAATTTTCTTCTGACAGGGTCTGAACACAATGTCAAATCCAGCCAGTGACCAAGAAGACCTGGGAGCGACTGGAGGACAAGATTCTCTGCTGTTAGAAGCAGCAGGGGAAGCTGTCTTGTTAGCAGAATTAAGTCTTGGCGAAAAACCAACTGTAAACCCAAAACACTGGGAGTCGGCTGGAAGGATCCTGAGGAAAAGCCTCTTCCAGTAGTGACCCATCGGCATGGAAGAGAAGAGCCATGGCAAGAGAAGGAAAGAAAGAATTTTTTACTAACTCAAGCCATGCACCTTTTAAATGAAACTATCGGAGAACCTGAAACTGATCAAAGGAGAGGAGGGGGAGGCAGCCCCAGCCAGAAGAATCAGAGCAGCCACTCCCATAACTCAACCTGGGCTGGTGCAACAGGCAGCAGCAGCCCAGGGCCCCCCTGGCGGGGGGAATAATTACCAGAAGGCGTAGAACTCCAAAGGCGCCTCCGTTGGAAGTAAAATATGGGGGGGATCCCAAGGAGTTAGGATTCTTCCTGGCACAAGTCTGGAGCCATATGGAGGAATATGGAGAGGATTTTTCCTCAGAAGCAGCCCAAGTTAGATGTGTTACAAGGACTCTGGAGGGAACAGATGCAAAGTGGATAATGACTTTGCATAATGATAATGCTCTCCTGCTGGTGAATTATGACCTGTTCATGACTGCACTGCGGGCCAGGTTTGAAGACCCACTTGCTGAATGTAAGGCCAGAATTAGGATGAAGACCATAAATGAGGGGAGATCAGTGGCCGACTATACCCAGGAATTTAGAGAGCTGGCATGTCATATTCGAGGCTGGTCCCAGGGAGCCCTGATAGAAGCTTTTAAAGATGGGTTGAATGAAATGTATATCAAAGCTTTATTGCCAGAAGAGACCCCAGTGAGCTGCAGCTGTACATGCTGGCAGCAGAGGTGTAAATTGATCTGACCCGAAACAGACACCGGGGGGGGGGGGGGCTTGGTTGGAGCAAGACCTTCCCCAACAGCCCTTGAGAAGCCTTAAAACCTCAAAAGGGAGGAATGGTGGCAAAACCCAAGATCACTGCATGCTTCTGATGTGGGAAGGAAGGTCACCAGGCTGCAGACTGCTGTGCCAAGCTAGAGCCACAGGGGGCGCTAGGAGGAGGAAGAAAACCTGAAAAATCCCCAGCAAAGCCTCATGAAATGGTGCTTTAAAGCAGAGGAGGTTGCAGAGATCACCCCTTTGAAAGGAAAGGAGCTAGGAACTCCAACCTCTTCTGAAGAGAGTGAATCCAAATTGGAAGTTGACTCACTGGTAAGTCCAAACAAGGACCCTATTACCATTCCAGTGAGATTAAGGGTACCCACATTGGGAGCCAAAGGGGAAATGTTGGTCTTGTTAGACTCTGGGTGCACAAGGTGTGTAATCAGCTCGGAGGTAGTAAAGAAAATGAGCTTAAGGCTAAAGACTTTTAAAAAGCCTTTTGCCAACTGGATGGATCGGTAGCAATGGGTGGCCCTGCACATTTCATAACAGAACCAGAAGAAATGATGATGGGGAATGATCGATTTTTGATTCAGCTAGTCAAGATTCAGATTTGCTCTTGGGTTAATCTGGTTTGCAAATTTTTCCCTTATTAATCTGGTGATTTAAAGGCTTGTGGCTCTATTAGGTTATCCCCCCAATCAGTTGAGAGCAGCTCTTTATGACTGGCAGAGCCTGCCACTTCGCAGGCAGCCTGAGACGGCAGCTTTGGGCAATTAGCCTATCTAATTCCCTGATTGTCTTATCTTTGCAATCTTGCCAGAATGCTTGCAGCAGCGGCTCACTTCTCCTTGCCGTTCTGACTGACAGGATCATTTAGAGAGTCAACAGCAGCAGCTCGTTAAACTGCTCAGGCATTTAACATCGGAGACTCTGCCTTCCCGCCATTTTAAATGGCTGGCTTCAAGTTCAAGTAAATCTTACAGGCTCGATTCCCCACTGGTTTCCCCTCTTGGGGACTGGGGCAAGTACTTTCCCACTTCATTTTCCTGGGATTATTTCTCTCTGAACCTGGGTAAGCAAGCTAGTCCTTAAACAGGAATTTTTTTTTCTTTTCCCTCTCACAATTGCTTTTGGATTGTTACATTGGAGTGAAGCCTCAAGTGCCATTTCAAACAGCGAGACATTTTTGACAGGAAAGGATCGATCCAGGACCTGTATAGCTGGTTTCCCTTGTTGGGGACCAGGGATCCTGGATATTTCTTGCTTGGAGCCCTTGGGGGGTTTCCCTTGCTGAGGACCCTTAGATACTGTTTCCCATATATACACTCCTGGAGAAGCGCTCTACTACCACAGGGGTAGGCATCACCCCTAGGTACAAATAATAATAACAAATAATAATAACATTAATAACATTAATAATATTAATAATATTAATTTTTAATAATAATAATAATAATAATAATAATAATAATAATAATAATAATTATTATTATTATTATTATTATTATTATTATTATTATTATTATTATTATTATTATTATTTAAAGTTAGAGGCACAAGATACAGTCCTCCACAATGAAAGGTGACAACGTTTTCCGCTCCAAGACAAATAAGTCCCGAGGTAAGTCAGTGGGCCCCAAAAAGGCCTTTAAGGTGGCGGATAAGGATGCCCATAGACTGCACCAAGCCTTGGAAAGGAAGTTGCAGAAACAGGCAAGGAAGGCAGACAATATGGCTAGCCCAAGTCCATTGTTGGGGCCCTTGGACTTATCTACCCAGCCCAGACAGGCTTTTTCTGGACAGCCTCCCATAGCCATATCTCCTCCAATGAGCAGTGCCTGGCAAAGCCCAGAGGCAACCTTCACCCCTACGGCCACCAGTTTAAGACAGGAGGAGGAATTACCTGAGACTATTCCCATCGAAATGAGGCAATGGATGGAGATGGCAATTCAAAAGGGCATTGCGGTTGGAATTCAGCAATCCATCTGGACCAGACACTTTTTGGTTACTTCGGAAATGGGATCCCTGTCTGCTCGATCCTTTGTGCATATGGGACAACAACAAACTCAGGTATTCCCCAATACTCCTAACATACCAGTCCAGGGTCTTCAGGAGGAGGTGGAATTAGATGACAAGAATGTTCTCATGGAGATGGGGTTGATCCATCAGATGGACTTGGGGTTGTCAGAGGCTGACCCACTAGAACGAGGAATGTCAGATGACGAAGGCCTCATTCTGGACCAGCCTACCTTTTCGGTCTTTTTCACCCGCACCTCTTTTAATCTTTACTGTTCAAAGCAAAGAACACTGCTAAACTAGGCATATCAAGACCTCATCCATTGTCAACAGGGTCTCAGGACGAATCCGAGGACCTAATATTCTCACAACCAGCTAATGAGGCAGAAACTATTCCCTTGTATATTTGCTGAATTAGTACAAAATCAATGGGAATAAGCAGCATCCTACCCAGCCCCAACAGGGTACATTAAACAATATTATAATTTGGCACCAGAGTTTTCAAATTTTCTCAAAAAGCCAGAGGTGGATGAGCCCATTGTGACTCTGGCTTCTTCTTCAACCTTTCCCAACGAGGCCAAAGAAGCCCTGAGATACTTGTATGGCATCCTTGTATAGTGGCAATGGCATCAGCCCCAATATCAGGGGATAAATTATTTGGCAGTGTCTTGGAGCCTCTGCTTATTGAGAATAGAAACAAGAAAAAAGTGCTTCCCCCTCTTTTTCAGAGGTCTGAAAACAGAACGCCCCAGTCGTTTCGAAGGGGTTCCTTTTGGCCCTACTATCAAGGTCCATATGTTCCCAGATCACAGAGAACATCAGGCTACAGGCCCAGTTTTAGACAGGATAGATCTGAATCTTCAGATAGAGGTCAGTGGGAAGGCCAAAACAGAAGAAACCCCAGAGGTACTGGAGGCCTATTTTTTCGTTACCCCAAGTGAGTCCTTGACAGCAGTTTCCATTGGAGGGCGGCTAAAATTGTTCGCTGATCAATGGGACAGTTCCACCTCTGATGTGTGGGTCAGGGACATTGTTAGGTTTGGTTTGACACTAGAGTTTCAATCCTCCCCCCGAACTTTTTCATTAGGAGTCCTAGATCCACAGACTCCATTAAGAGAGCATTGATGCAGGAGGCTATCAATCATTTTCTGCATATTCGGGCCATTAGGGAGATCCCATCTGAACAACGGGGTTAAGGCTGTTATTCTATATTATTTGTGGTCCCAAAGAGTTCGGGGGGCTGGAGGGCAATTCTGGACATCAAAAGTCTGAACAGATCATTGGTTTATTGAAAATTCAAGAACTCTTCAGTCCATTCTGCTCAGCATCAGAGAGAACGATGTCTTGATCTCTATAGATTTCACAGAGGCTTATTTACATATACCAATTAGACCTGCTCACTACAAACATCTTAGATTTTGCTATTGTGATTGCCACTATGAATATATAGCCCTATCACTCAGTCTGATTTCGGCCCCTAGGACGTTTACTAAGGTCCTAGCGGCTTTGGCTGCCTCCCTGAGGATCAAATCTATTCATTTACAATGCTATCTGGATGATATTTTAATTTTATCATCTTCCAGACATCAATCAAATTTGGATACCAAGATTACCCTGGAGACCTTTCAAGGTCACGGTTTTTCCATAAATTGGGATAAAAGCCATTTGATCCCCTCAACTAGGTTAGTTCATTTAGGGACAGTGATAGATACCGTGGAGGGCAAGGTTTTTCTCTCCCAGGACAGGTTGAATAGTATCCAGTCTTTGGCCAGAGATCAGAGCCTTAAAGAGGGTTTCCCTGGCAGTTCTGTCTCAACTGTTAGGGAAACTGATTTCTTGTATTTCCATTGTGTCTTGGCTCAGTTCCATTCTAGAAATCTACAATGGTTCCTGCTACCTTTCCAGTGATCCAGAAGAGCCACTTCCAACATCCAGATAAAGGTACTGCACAATGTTCTCCAATCGCTCTGCTGGTGGTTGGAAAACACAATAAACAAGAGGTGTTAATTCAAGGAACTGTGCAGGGCAATGATCACAACTGATGCCAGCCTGGTGGGATGGAGAGCTCACTTTCAATCCCACACTGCTCAAGGAATTTGGACTATTTACGAACAATCACAAAACATCAACCTGTTGGAGCTGCGAGCAGTTCATCTGGCGTTACACAGTTTTCTACCCCTCTTCCAGTCATGCCACGTTCTGGTCTTGACAGACAATATCACAACCAAGGCCCACATAAACAGACAGGGGAGTACCCATTCCAAACTTATGATGCTGGAGGCAGCCAGGTTGTTCATGTGGGCCAAGGCCAATCTATTGTCACTCAAGTCAGAGCACATAGCAGGGGCCTTAAACACACAAGCAGACTGGCTCAGCAGGGCCACAATAGATCAGGCAAAGTGGTGCCTATACCTGTCTCTCTTCCAGGAAGCAGTGCGGAAGTTTGGGCAACCAGTGATCGATCTATTTGCCTCTCCCCTCAACGATATATTTCAATTGCCCTGGTATATTTCAAGGTACCCGAATCAGGGAGTGGGGGCCGTCAACACTCTGAGATGTCAGTGGCCTCCCAGACTTCTATATGCATTTCCCCCACTGCCTGTAATACCCAGGTTGATCCAGAAATTATTGGAGGAACGAGAGGAATTGATATTGGTTTACCCTTACTGGCCCAGGCGAACATGGTTTGTGGACTTACAGACTTACTGTTCTGTCGAGAGAACAACCTTGGAAAATTCCACCATCGAGGGTTTCCCTCTCATAAGGGCTGGTACCCGGACCCACAATGGCTCAACCTAGCCGTATGGAGTGGAACCATTTAAGGACCCAACAGATCTCAGAGGATGCCATTGCCACCATACAAGCATCCAGACAGTCCTCTACAAATCGTATGTACGAGGCCACATGGTCCGCTTTCTGTCACTGGTGATGGGGGCCTAAGATCAATCCAACTGCCACATCAATAGGACAATTATTGGACTTTTTACAGGAGGGGTTGACCAAGGGCCTATCTCCAAATACTTTATGCAGACAGGTGGTGGCCTTAGCCTCGGTGATATCCTGGGGTGACCTTCATTCCATAGCGCACCATCCACATGTCCCCAGATTTCTTAAGGGTGCTGCAAACTTACAACCTCCTGTAATTCACTGCTATCCCACTTGGGAGCTCAACAAGGTGTTAACTGCACTTACAACTGGCCCATTCAAGCCTTTAAGAAATGCTAGTCTCTAATTCCTGACATATAAGGTGGTCTTCTTAATTGCGATCACATCAGCAAGGAGGATTTCCGAATTGGCAGCATTGTTGATGAGAAAGGACCTGTGCGTGTTTCATGTGGACAGAATGGTTCTCAGATTGGATCCATCATTCGTCTCTAAAGTAAATTCAGCCTTCCACAGAGCGCAGGAATTGGTGCTTCCAAATTTTTATCCAAAACCATCTCATAGACTGGAGCATCAATGGCATTGACTTGATGTTCGAAGGGCATTAAGCATCTATCTAGGCTGCACAGCAGCATTTCAAAAATCTGAGGCTCGATTCCTATCCTTCAACCCATCCACTTTAGGATACAAGGTGTCAGCAACGACCATTGGTAGATGGTTGAGAGCTACCATAGCTAAAAGTTACGAATGCCAGTCCATCTCAGTTCCTAAGGGCATTACAGCCCACATGACAAGGAGTGCGGCAACATCAGCAGCATGGGCCACTTGGGCTTCCATAGATGAAATTTGCAGAGTGGCGACTTGGGCTTCACCATTGCCCTTTGTCAGAAATTATAAAATTGATGTCTACGCCTCAGCGGACACTTCATTTGGCAGAAGAATTCTGCAGAGGGTCCATAGAGTTTAGGAGTGGATTTCGATCCAGACGGAGTCCCTCCCTAAGGACAGGTCAAGCTTTGTTATGTCCCACTTCTGGATGCTCTGAACAGTTCATGGAGAAAGGGCATTGGTACTTACCCAATATGCCCGTTCTCTGTGAGCTGTGAAGAGCATTCAGCCCCACCCATTTCTTTCCATCTGGTGGGGTTCCGTTCCAGTCAGGGATCTAGATTAGGTGATGAGTTCTGGACTTTGGCACTCAGTCTTTGCAAAACTGGGGGATGCTGGGGAGGTGTCCCGTGGAGGAGGAGGAGCGTCCCAGAGTTTTAAGCCCAGCCTTTCCAGAAGAGACTGAAGCACCTCCCACTTTTGGATGCTCTTCACAGCTCACAGAGAATGGGTGTATGAGGTAAGTACCAACGCCTGGAGACTTCCGGTTTGCAAGGCTTCGGTGGTGGCAGGAATCCACAATTGTGCACGGTTTCTGTTGCCCTCACCACTGGAGTGCCCTTGATCCAGCTGGATTTTGGGGCTATAGTTACCCCATAGAGATAACTGAAGATAAGGGAGATCCATCAGAGGTCCGGGGGAATTGCAGCCCCCCTCCTCAGCTGACTTAACTCCCTTTTCCAAAAGCAGTGGAGCGGTGGTCAGCAATGGCTGCCACAAAGAAGCTTTCATCCGGATAAGAAAGTGCAGGAGGAAGTTGAGAAAGTGAAAGTTTTTGGCTAACCGGAATTTAAATACCCTGGAATTTAAACTTCATTAAAGATACATCGTTCCTGATGAAGACAGAAAAAGCGGCGAATGAAAGTTAAAAGGGAAAGTTTGTTTTTTCTCACTCTCCTTCCTTACGGTAATAGCAAATGAATGGAGAAATCGGAAAAACCCATTTTGGCATCAGCAGGTAATCTTGTAAACTAAAGCCAAGGGGACAATAAAGATTTCTGAGCATCGGGGGGGGGAAGAGAACTCTTTTTTGCTATAAGTGGGAAGGGAGAGGAAAAGAATAAATATTAAGATTTTGTTGGGGAAGGTTGCTTGGAATTTATAAGAACAGAGCTAAATTGTAACAAGACTTCTAAAAGATATATTTTAATTGGAGCTTTTTAACTGAACTATAACTCCAGGAAGAGAAAGTATAAAAAGAAGAAAGTGCTAAATGAAACAGTCTGTTTATATTTGGATTGCTTGGTGACTTTGGGACTTTTGGAAATCATTATTTGAAAGACTAAAAACATATGGGTTGTATAAAAAAAACCTTTGAAAATGGCACTACTTGTTGATGAACTGAAAATTGAATTTAAAAAGCTAAAAGAAGAGGAACAAGAAGGGAAGGGCTCTTCTGGATTTGTTTTCCATTTTTCAGAAATGGCAATTTCTACCTACCAGAAACTACAAGAACAAGAAGACTGGGATGAAGAAGAAGGCATCTTTAATGAACAAACAACTTTAGCCGGAGAAGAAAACGAAAAGAGGGGAAAGAGAATGGAGAATTTAAGATTTAAAAAAACAACCAAAAAAGGGAAAAATAAAGTGAAAAATCGATACAATGTCAGAAAGCAACAGAAAAGAGGAATACAGAAGAAGGTGGAGATTAAGAAGGTGGAGATTAAGAGACAAGGGGGTAAAAAGGCAGGATTGGAGAAGAAAGGAAAGGAAAAAGGAAAGAGAAGTTACAAAGGTTTAAAACAAGATGTAAAGAAACAAGATTTATTCAGAGATAGTAGGTAAAAATATGATTAAAAAAGAGATTCTGCAAAAGTACACAAGATTGTATTGTTGTATTTATATTTGAAATAATGTTAGAAAACTGGATTTAATAATAGAGCTTAATTTGCTATGGATTATTGTTTTAATTATATCATAAACTTATTATTCTTTCTTATTTTATAATATAGTATGTAGCTTCAGAATGTACTAAGCAGAATCAGAATGAAAAGTAAATTTACGGGAAAGATTTAAAGGCGTCATACTTCAATCAGTGATTACAGGAGAAATTTTGTGTTAATGAGAAAAGATAATAGAAAATTGAAAAAGAACGGACAAAAGATACAAGTGAAATGATTTAAATTGAGATGAAATAAATAAAATAGAATTAAGAGAGTGAAAAGAGGGGAGAAGCTGTATAGAAAATGTAGAATGGTAAATAACATATGAAATGGGATAAAAAGTGAGCATGAATTCGAATTTATGTCTGAATAAAGATGTAACCCGGGAAGCTACTTTCCAAAAAGAAGTTTTATGTTTTTATGCTTTGTGTTTTGTTTGTGTATGTTTGTTTATTGAAAATCAATAATTTTTTTTCAGAAAAAAAAAAAGGTAAGTACCAATGCCCTTTCAATCATTAGATGACTGGATAACACAGCTCCAGCTTACCTGGCCAGTTACCCAGCATTAGATGATGCTCTAAAGCATTAGATGATGCTCATCAATCCCACAAAAAATTTGCAGATAAAAAGAGAAGTCCACAAAAACCATATCAAGTTGGTGACAAGGTCTTTTTATCCACCAGATATTTTCAGACCATACAAAAGTAAAAAAAAACTTGGATCTAAGTATGTTGGACCTTTCTCAATTGAACAAATTGTGAATCCTATGGCAGTCCAACTGAAATTACCTAAAACCCTCCAACAGATCCACCCTGTTTTCCATATTAGTTTATTAAAACCTGAACATACCTCCAACTTGAGACCAACTCAGGTGGATCCCTCTGTGTCATTGCTAATTGAAGGTGAACAACATTTTGAAGTAAAAGAAATTTTGGAATTTCCAAAGAAAATTTCTCGAAAACAAAGGGGTCAACTCCAATATTCGATTGTTTGGAAACATTTTCCTCCTTCCCAGTCTGAATGGGTGTTAGAGCTCCTGAGCTTATCAAGGCATTCCGTACTAAACATATTGATAAACCCTAAAAAATAGTATAATGGTATTACATGTATATTTTCTGTTACCTTCTATTTCTATGTTTTCTATGACTAACATCTCTTTTGCAGGAGGGCTGAATGTCAGCCTTCAAGATTTTCTCCCTTTGCTTTGCATCTTTCAGCTGTCATAAGTAACAGGGGGAGGAGGGGGGATATGGTTATGGGAAGTGAGCTGGAAGTGTTACAAAACAGAACTGTATAAGCTGGGGTGGGTAGATTCTTGCGTAGGCTTCTATCCTATGCTATGTGCAGCTGCAATTCTTTATCAAAATATGTCAAGGTCAACAGACAGAGGCCGCATCACTACCTGGAGATGCCCACATGATGATATACACAACTTTTAATTGGATGAGCCAATTGAACTATTGGGGGTGGGAACATTGCCATCACTTTGTATATGTGATTTACGCATCTATTTTCTCAGATTCAGAATTCTTTTGTTGCTACCACTTGATTTCCAGTAAAAGATATATTTTCTCTAAATAATGGAGTCTAAGTATTTCTTTCTTGGATTTTGAATGGAGCACCAGCTGACAGTTTCTTTTTAACTTTGATCGAGTTGCATATCAGCGAATCTCTAATCAGATCTCTGTGGAAATATTTTTGTCTTTTTGTCCCAAAGAAAGGCATGCCATCCTCTCTGAAGATCATGACCTTCTATAGCTAATATTCTTTTATTCTTTAAATTAATCCAATCTTTTAGCCAAACTAATATTGCTGTACGATAATATAATTCCCAATTTGGCAATCCAAAGCCTCCTCTCTCTTCATATCTTGTACTAGTTTCATTTTTATTCTGGGTTTTTTACCCTACCAAATAAATTTTGCTGTCATTTTATTAAGATTATCGAAAAAGGTCTTTTCTAATTTAACTGGAATGGTTTGGAATAGATAAAGAAATTTTGGTAATATAGACATTTTTATGGCTGCTATTCTTCCCTAGTAATGACAGTTGCATTATCGTCCATAATTCTAAGTCTTTTTTTGATTGTTGTAATAGCTTATTATAATTATTCTCCTTTATCGCCTTACAGTGTGCTGTCAGCCATATTCCCAGGTATTTAATTTTTCTTGTTTGCAGTCCGACTACTCTTTCTAATTCTATTGTTTATAGATCTGTTAAATCTTTTGCTAAAAGTTTCATTTTCTGTCTATTAATTTTCAATCCTGCCACTGATTCATATGTTTCTAATTCCTTAATTAATATTTGTCTTTTTTCTATTGGGTCTTCAATAATAAAAGCCATATTGTCTGCAAATGCTTGCAATTTATATTCTTCATTTCTAGTTTTCAATCCTTTTATATCAGGATTTTACCTCACTCTTTCTAATAGTACTTCTAATAATAATATGAAGAGCATAGGGAACAGCAGACAACCTTGTCGGACTGCTTTCTCTATATTTAAAGTTTGAGTATTTTCTCCATTTATTATGATATTTGCTTTAGGTACTGAATAAATTGCTCTTATAATATTCTCAAATTTGGTGCCAAAATTCATGTCATAAATTTGCTGAATCATAAATTGCCAATAAAGTTTTTCAAAAGCTTTTTGAGCATCCAAGAAAACAAGGGCTACCTTTCTCCGGGTGAGCTTCATAATAGTCCAGACTATCCATTATTATTTTTAAATTGTTCCTAATTTGTCTATTTGGGAGAAATCCATTTTGGTCTGGATGTATTTAATCATTCAGAATTTTCTTTAATCTAGTAGCAATAATGGTAGTAAATATTTTATAATCTACATTCAGCAAAGAAATTTGTCTATAGTTTTGTATCATTCTGGCATCTGAGTCCCCCCTTTGGGATTAGCAAAATCAATGATTCTCTCCACATGCCTGGTATTTTAGCAGATTAATATGTCGTTATATAAATCCACCTTTATTGGTCCCACTTGTTCTTCTATCACTCTATAAAATTTTGCTGGGAAACTATCAGGGCCTGGGGTTTTATTATGTTTCTGGATTCCAATTGCTTGTTTTAATTCTGTCAAAGATATGTCCTTCGTCAAAAAATCTTTCGTCTCATTGTTAATTTCTCGAGTTCCTTTTTCTCTTAGATATTCCCTTATCTGATCTTCATCTACTCTCTCTTTCTTATACAGTTTCTCAAAATATTTATGTGCAATCTCTTTTTTCTTGTCTATTGTATGTTGATAATTTCCACTTTCATCTTGTAGTTGGTAGATGGTTCTTTTCTCTTTCTCTTTTTTGAGCTTATAAAACAGCCATCTAGCTGGCTTGTTTGCTTGTTCAAAGTATATTTGTTAGTTACTTTCAAGTTTCTAATTAATTCTTTCTGTTCAACTAAGTTAACTTTATGTTTATAGAGAATCAATTGATCTTGTAATTTAACATTTTGTGGGGCATCCTGTAATTTGGATTCTAGTTTCTTGATTGTTTGATATAAATTGTTTTGTTGAGCATGTTTTTCTTTATTTTTTGTGCAGTATAAGATCTGATAATTTCCTGTATGATGGCTTTCATGGTGTCCCATAACTGTTGGATAGTTGTGTCTAGGTTATTATTTTCTTTAAAATAAAAAGTTAGTTCTTCCTTAAGTTTCTTTATAAAATCCTCATCCTTTAATAATTGAGAATCTAAAGTCCACCTTCTCCTTGATTTTTTCTTACCTTTCCAATTGATTCTAAGAGGGTTGTGGTCTGCCCAAGAGTTCTGCATAATTTCTACTTCTGTCACTTCTTCTACTAAATCTCCACTGATCCATGCCATATCAATGCGCGATCATGACTGGTAGGGGTTTGAATAGAAGGTAAATTGTATCTTTTCTGGGTTTAATTTTCTCCATACGTCTATTAAATTTAATTCTTTAATCATTTCTACACAAATTTTAGGTAGTTCTCTTTTTTTTTTTCCCTTCCATTCTTATTCCCCCCATTATAAACTTTTTGATAATCTGCTACAATGTTAAAATCCGTTATAATACAAATATTTTTCCTTTTCAGTTTAATGATTTTAGTATATAGAGCTTTATAGAATTCTTTTTGATTGGCATTAGGAGCGTAAATTACCACCAATAGAATTTTTTTAAAAATTATCTGTATTTCTATTGCCAGAACTCTTCCTTTGGGATCTGTAAATATTAAATTTGCCTTTATCTCTTCTTTAATGTAAACTGCTATTCCATTCTTTTTTTTTCATTATCTGCAGAAGCCATAAACACTGTCCCTAATTTGGGGCAATCTAGATATTTTTCATCTGTTTTTAAAATGTGTGTTCCCGGTAAACAAATAATATCTGCATTTTGTTTTCTCAATTTTGCCAGAATCCTTTGTCTTTTTTGTCTTTGTGTTTAAGCCATTTATGTTAATGGATAAGAGTTTCACCTATTTTTCCATAGTTCTAATTACAACTGGTTCTTTGTCTCCTGATTGCTCTTATTTCCCTTTGCGTTATGTTCATTGATTTAAGGTCTTCTCTTTCTTGTTGCTGGTTAGTTTTTCTTACTTCTTGTTTTTTTTCTTTATTTTTTTGATTGGTCTTGTTCTTCTTGAGAATTTGAGTCGAGATCTTCTTTGCTACTTTGATCTTCTGAGCCCACAAGTTGCTTGTACAATTCTTGCGCCTTTTCTAGAGTATCTATTTTAATTTTCTTTTCTTCCCAAGAGACATTCCTTCTGGGATCAACCAATGAAATAGAATGTCTCGCTTATTTAACTGTGTAGCCAAAAATTTGTAATCCCTTCTCTGCTCCCTTACTCTTCTAGGGATTTGTTTGAGGATCTGGATCTCCTTTCCTTTGTATACTATAGTTCCTTCTCTAGATATCTTATAAATTATGTCCCTAACTTTCCTCCTCATGAATCAAATATAGACCTCTTTTGGAAGTTTGTTTCTCCTTGCATAACTTGTGCTGACCCTGTATACGTTGTCCATTTCCTTTAGCATTTCCTCCTTGTCTCTATCTAGAGCTTTGGCTAAAATTTCTGCCATCACTAGCTCTAGGTCCTTGTCTTTAGTTTCCAGTATATTTTGAAGGTATGACGCAGCTTTGTCCATTTCAATATAAATGAGGGAATTCTTCATCTCTTTACTCACTGTTTTTATTTGTTGGTCTACTGTTTCTAACTTTTTCTCCGTTTGTTCTGTTCTTTTCTCTACTTCCTTTATTGTGTGTTCATTTCTTTCCAATGCTTGTTGAACTGACCCTACCTTTTGATCAAGTTTAGACATATCTGATCTCATTTCTGTTTTTAACTTTCCCATTTCCTCCTTCAGTTCATTAATATCTGCTCTTGTTTCTGAGTGATTCTTTACCATCATTTCTTGAAGTTTGGCCATTGATTCTTGTAGTGAAAGTAACGAGGTTCGAATGTTAACATTTGAAGTGGTGTTTTGTTTCTCTGCCATTAGTGTTTCTTCTATTGTTTTTTGTATCCTCAGTGAAGCTGTTGTTGTTGAGAGTATTGGAATCTATATTAATATAAATACAAAATATAAAGAGAAGAGTTTAATAAAACTATTAAATATCAATATATAACTGTAAGTATAAATTACCTAGAACTTTCAATCATTAAATAAATATACAGGATTAATTATTTATTTTGATTAACCATTTATAACATAAATTAAGTAATAGTAGTTCCTAACTGATTACACAAAACTCTGTTTGAATTAATTATTGTTTAAGTCTAAATATAGAGTATATATATTATAATAGATCTGAGTTTAAATACCAATTAGTTTTATACTTAATAATTAATAATTTCCAGCAAGCCTTCTAGTTATTGTATCCAATAGAAGGGAAAGAAGAAGAGAAAATAATTACCTAATGTTCAATTAGCAGAATTCACAATTATATTCTATGTTTGCAAGATAAATATCTAAATAAAAAAGTCAATATATCTAACCATATAATTTTCGATATAAAACTCTTTTTAAATATGTAAATATATAAGAATCATTATAGGTATAACTTACAGTTTAAATTGTAAATATAAGTATTATGATAAACATCAGAAAATCTAAATTCTATGTTGATATATATATAGAATATAAAGAGAAGAATTTAATTAAACTATTAAATATAAGTATATTACTATAAGTACAAATTGCCTCAAACTTTCAATCATTCAATATATTACAATAAATGTACAGAATTAATTAATGATCTTAATTAGCTATATATAAATTGAATTAAATAATAGTAGCTCCAACTTAATTCCACTAAACTCTGCTAAAGTTAATTATAATTTAAATCTGAATCTAAAGTATAAATGTTGTATTATATCTGAGTTTAAGTACCAATTGATTGTATAATTAATAATTTCCAGGAAGCATTTCCAGTTATTGTATACAGTAGAAGGGGGGAAAAAAGGGAAAATAATCACCCAATGTTCAATTAACAGATTCAACAGTTCAAAAATTTTAAGATTCAAAAGGAGTAAAAATTATCAATTTATCCAATTCTTATTAGTACCTCAGTCTCTCAAAATTTTCCCCCAATTCCATCTTCTATGTTGTACTATATTGTACTATCAGATTGCTGAGTAATATTGTTCACTATGGATGTTCTGCAATTCCATTACTTCAACAAGTCTGTCAATCCTCAGCAAGGAGAAATGTTCACAGCCAAGTAACTTGTGTAAAACTCTCACTTTACAGTTTTTCAACAGTTAGAATTTCCAAAGGTTTCCAAAGTTTAAAACTTAGTATTCAGAAGGTATCCCGGATCACTATCTTGATCTGTTCGTTAAAGTGTCCTGCCTCCCTGGCTGTCTAATGTTCCCAGTCACTCTCCGCTCATTCTCACCTCTGCTTTCTTGCCACCTTCTCAGGTTACAATGGATCTCTTTTCTCCGATACAGCATGAATCTCCTTTCTTTTTAATATTCTATAATGCAAATTCTTTGCACTATACTCTTCACAGGCTGTCATTCGATCTCGCTTCCTCTTTTTTCTGGCTGTTAGGATTTTGGAGCCACCTCCTGAGTATGCCAGTGTCTCGGTTGCTGGGCTCAATGGGGTTTCTTTCCATCACGCTGATGATCACGTATTGCCAGACTGCTCCTTGAGTATCCCCACTCAAACACTCCAAGCCTGCTTCCCTTCAGTCTTCGTGTAGCCCTTTGGGACCAGAAAAGAGGGGTGAAGAACAGAGCTAGCTCTTCAGCCCCTCTGGGTGCCCTAACATCACCACCGGAAGTCATACAGCTCAAAATGCAGAATGATTTATGAAAAAACCTTCCATCCAAAAATGTTAACATGGATTATGCAGAGGATAAACCAGAGCAGCAAAGCAAGTGACTGTAAGAGCTATTTATAGTTGGGACAGAAGGACAACACAAAGATATCCAGAAACAAATTGGTGTATCCTACAAGGATGATCTATTATCCGATTTTTGACTCCCTGGTTTTCCACATATGTTTTTATTACTGTATTCTTATATATCTAACTTATCTGTATTTTGTCTTGTTATATATTTATGTTATGTTACTGATAAGGTCTTATGACTATTCAACAAATCTCTTATCCCCTGTTTGACCCATAATTTTTTTTAGAAACTATTTTAATCAAAAATAGATTGATGGGAAATTGATATGCTGCAAAGCAAAGCACTACTTCCTAGGATCAAAACATTTCCATGAATGCTTCTGGGCAGCACATATGTCTCTCATTTTCTTTTAGAAGCTTACTTATTTAAGAACCATTCTGGAGTGCATTGTTGAATGTTAGGTCCTGGAGAAATATATCTGCTTATTTGTCCAGATATTGTCTTCTGGCTATGCAAATATTTTTATTCTTCTTGATAGCCCCCTCTCCTCAAGCTTAATAAGGCCTCGACCACCTTAGAAAAGGCCACTATTTTCCTCCTGTGCTTTTGTTCAAAGCCAAGTCTTGAAGCCAAATCTTTCTGAGCTCTTTCATCCTGCTCCACTTGCAATCTTGAAGAATACATCAAGAAGATAGGAACTCAGATAATGTATAGATTTTACTAAAATAGCTTGCAGGAATGGGTTGCTATTTCTTGCAATAAACTGTGAAAAAGGCTGACTAAGAAATATTTTATCAACTTTATAAACCAAAACAAGAGCCAATGTTTATTTTTAGAAACACTGCATCATGTCTGGAGATGAATCTGCCAATTAATTGGAAATGGTAAAGCAGTCGCTCACTTCTCTATTTTTTAATCTAACAAAAATTCTTCCAGAATCATAGAAGGCATGTATTGGAAGAAATCTCTATCTTTATTTCTCAAATGCGAAATTATTAATTCATTTGCTTGTCTAACTCTTACTTTCAAGAGTTTGAAGCTATTTTAGAACTAATAGTAGCAAGCCATGGTACATTCAGGAGAAGTGAGAAAATTAATGAAAATGGCAAAAAAGACATTTGAATAAAGTTTACATAGGTTAGTCATTAACATAGCCTTCTCCTATTCTGGTTGAAATGTCCTGTGATCTATCATTCCAATTAAAATAGCTGGGAAATATAATCCCAGCACATCTGTATGTCATTGCATATATCAGCAGAAAGCAAAATCAAAAAGGTAAACATTTTAAGAAAGTCATAAATGTTGATCTGATCCTGAGGATAAAATTCTAATTCATTTATTCTCAACAAAACGGTTTTCCTGCTTTAAATATTTATTTGTTTGTTTGTTTGAATTGGCTGTAAGAACTTAGAAACAACCATCCACAGCTGTCAAATTATCATGCACACATAATTTGCACTCTTGGTTGATCACAATCTTCCTGATTGTAAAACCACAAATATAAAGATAAATTCACCCATGTACAAAGCAATGAATGGGGAACCAAGAGTGAAGATTCATTTTTTAATTTTCATGGGGCACCTGATTTTTCAAACAGTTATCTAGGGCCCAAATGTTTCCTTTGCAAGCTAATCTCTCGTGGATGATCTTAATCAATGAACTTGGTGCCCACTGTAGTAATGGCTTTTAAGCTACGGATAACATTTGCTACCCAGGGGAATATCTGAAACAGAAAACAAAGCAGAAATCCAGAGTCTCACTTATCAAAGAAGTACAAATCACTGTCCTGAAGGTGATAAGTGACAATAGTTTGATATCAATTCCTAAGCTGATCAGGATGAAGGTTTTGCTTTTCCCCTTTCTAACTGTACTTACTACTATGTAAATATATGAAAATGTTTTATAATCAGAGGAATACTGCTTCAATATACACAAAATTATATATGTTCCTCTTAATACTTTACCCACAACCTACTATATAGCTAGTATCTGGAAACCATCATAAGTAGATCCACAATCTTAAATTTAAAACTATTTGTTTCATCACCTGTAACATTTATGGGCAAGCTCAAAATTGTTGCAGCTGCCTTTTAAATTATCTTAAATTGATGGTATGAGTTCTACTGCTTGATTTAAAGGCTAGGTCACATCGGCCGATGGATGCAAAACGTATGTAAAAAGGACACAGCGGATGAGCAAATATTCCATCCGTTGTTATCCGCTCTCAAAAGTGCCCCAAATTTGCATAAACAGAGCGGACAACAACGGAAAGGAATGGACGGGGAGAGAATGTAGCCAGGATGTTAAGCGGATGCTCAACGGAAGCCTAGCAGATGAAAGCGGATGGAAGCAGATGGCACATTCGCAGGGCTTCTGGGGGAGAACACCAAAGTGGACATGCAGCAGAAGGAATGGATGCAGAGCGGATGCCTAGCGGATGACGCGGATGCATCACAGACGCCTAGCGGATGCCTAGCGGATGCCTAGCGGATGCAAAGCGCTAACTGCGCATGTGGGGAGGATGCATTGCATCAGCCCCGTGGATATAAAAGGATGCAGCTTGCAAGCAGGTCACCATTCAGAGGAAAGACCTGCTGCCAGACACATCTCCAGCCAACAACCATGGGGAAGAAGAGGAAGCCTGTGCCTACTCCTGCCAGCCCTGGCAAGAAGGACAGGACCACCATCCCACCCCCTGGCACTGATTCTGCTTCTGCTGGGGCTTCTGCTGCTGGGGTTGCTGCTGCTGCTTCTTCTGCTGCTGGTGCTGCCTTTGCTGGTGCTGGTGATTCTGCTGGTGCTTACTCTGCTGGTGCTGCTCCTGGTGCTGGTGCTTCTGCTGGTGCTTACTCTGCTGGTGCTGCTCCTGGTGCTGGTGTTTCTGCTGGTGCTGACTCTGCTGGTGCTGCTGCTGGTGCTGGTGCTGCTGGTGCTGCTGGTCCAACTAGTGGTGCTGGTGGTGCTGGTGCTGCTGCTGGTGGTGAGGTGGTGGACCAGCCCCTAAAACCTCAAAGCCCTACTGATGAGAACCCAGAAGGCCCTGCCAGAGGGAGGAAGAGGTATTCGCAAGATAAGGGGGAGAGGAGACAGTACTCCATTGCAGAGGAACATGAGGATGAGGTGCTCAAATGGCTGAGGGAGAATGAGAACCTCTGGCGGAAGGGACACAGGCTCTATCGAGACACCAAACGGAAGCAGGAGGCTTGGAGAGAGAAGGCGGAGAGCCTGGGCTACACTTCGGATGTCCTCCTCGGGTAGTGGAAGCACATGCACACCTGGTATGGGAAGCTGCACCTCAAGAAGTCTGGCCAGGCCACGGTCAAACTCACCAACCGGGAGGCCAAGTGCAGCTTCTTGGAGGGTGAGATCTGCCACCGAGGAGCAGCCCCTCTGTCTCCCCTCACTCTCAGGCAGCCCACAGAGAGCCAGTCCTCTTCTGGCCAAGAGTCAGCTCCTGTGTCCAGGCAGGTATCTGTGGAGAGCCCCACGATGGAGACCCCCCCGAAAGCTGCACTCCCTGTGGCGGAGCACATGGAGGACCTCCTGACGCAGTTGGAGCAAGAAGAAGCTGCTGCCACCAGAGACCAACCCACCCCCACCCCAAGCTCCACCTCCACAGAAAGCAGGCAGAGAGCCAGACCAGAGGGACAGAGCCACACTGTCCTCTTGGAGATCAGGGACACAATCAAGAGCAGCGTAGATCTCCTCTCTCAGCTGGTACAGTCTGACATACCATCCTCTAACAGAAAGCCCTTCCTCGCCTACGTCAACCAGACCCTCATGGAAATGCCCGAATCGCAGTACCAGGTGATCAAGGAGAGGATCACAGGTCTCCTGCATCACCCTCCAGGCCCAGCTGAACCTGCTCTGACCCAGTCCAGGTCTGCTCCTCCACCCCAGGTGATGTTACAGCCCTTCCAAGGCTTTCGACAGCCCCTCACCTACCAAGGCTATGGCTACCAGGAGTTCCAGCAGCACAGGCAGCCCTTCCCAGTCCAGGCACAGGTTCCTCACCTGCCACAGGTGCCACCGATGCCACCAATACAACTGATGCCACTGATACCACTGATGCCACCGATACCACCGATGCCGCCGACGCCACAGATGCCACAGATGTCACTGACGCCAAAGATGCCACCCACGCCACAGATGCCACCGACGTCTCACCATGCTCACCTGCAGACCAGACAGCCCCACTACACTCCTCCTTCCTCCACCCCACAGCCAAGCCCAGCCTCAGAACATCTGTCATCGGTCTTGGGACTGACACCCCATGTCATGGAGGAAAGAGCTCTGAACATCACGGGACTGAGCCAGCTCTCTGAGAGCTTCCTCCACACACCATCCCCTGTTGTCCTCTCGGGGCCAGGCACCCCAATGGTGCCTCAGACTAGCACTCCAGCCACTGCCACCTCCACAGCACCTGGACACTTCACCCCTGAGACCATGGGCACACCTCAGAGTGACTGAGAAGAGTGCCAGAGACTGGGTTGCTACCTGTTGACTTTATCTTTGCTTGGGACATTTTACTTGGGTCAATTTGCTTTTACAGTTTGTTATTAATAAAGGTTATCTTTGCTTCACACACTTGGTTCAGTTCTTTTAGTAAATAAAGTCTTGGTGGAAACTTTTAGAAATGGTTTAAGCCTTTGCATGCTTGTGGGATGGGTAAGGATAGCAGTGGGATGGGAAGGGATACCTGTGGGATGGGTAAGGATAGCAGTGGGATAGATAAACCTCCAGTGCAAGTATAGTGGGACTGTATGGTCCACCCTCCCAGGTGCCACACCTATGGCCCTTTATTATCAATAACAATTTAATCATTCATCAACACATTTTAACATAAACACAACTCTTTATTAAATGCCCTGTTCATTGTAGGGCCACTCAACATACATGGCACAATCTCATCAGTGTGATGAGACAGGCTGAAGGAAGCATCCATTAAGCATCTACCATCCTGTCTTGCCACTCCACTGCTCCAGCTGGGGAGTTGGACCAGTGTTTCAGGAGGTTGCACTGCTTCTTCCCTTCACGTGAAGCTCTATTGGGGCTGGCACATCCACAGTGTCTATCAGGTTTTCTCCTTGCCTCCATTCACCAGGCTCCATGTCCCCATTGCCTTGTTGGCGGTCCATGAGCCTGTTCTGCAAGACTGGGTAGTGGGTGCGCATGAGATTGTGCAGGATGCAGCAAGCTTCCACGATGTTCCTCACGGTCTCTGGGCGATGCTGCATGGTGGTGAGAAGTACCTGGAACCTGTTGGCCAGGATGCCAAAGGCGTTCTCCACCACCCGCCTTGCCCTAGACAGCCTGTAGTTGAAGATCCTCTCTTCACGGGTGAGGCATCTTGAAGTGTAGGACTTCATGAGGTAGGTTCTGAGGGAGAAGGCGTCACCCCCCACAATGAAGTAGGGCACATCTTGTGTGTCGTTGGGCAGGGGTTCTGGATCTGGGAAGCCCATGATGAGGTTGCGTTTCAGCCCCTCCTTGAGGTCACTGGCATTGTATACCTGGCCATCTGAAGCTGACCTGTTGCCTGAAGCATCGATGTACATGAACTTGTAGTCAGCACTGACCATGGCAAAGAGGATGATGCTGAAGAAGCTCTTGTAGTTGAAATAATTGGACCCTGAGTTGGCTGGAGCTTTACAGGCCATGTGCTTGCCATCTATGGCTCCAACGGTGTGGGGGAAGTTGTACCTCTGATACCACTGCTCTGCAACTTTCTTCCAGCCTTCTTCAGTGGAGGGGCACTGGAGGAGCTCCTCCAGGTATTCTTCGATGATGGCCTGCACCACTTCTCTGACCACAATGCTGATGGTATTGTGTGGCACCCTCCAGCCGTACTGCATGCCTCTGTACGTGGTCCCGGAGGCCAGGTGGCACAGAGTCAATGCCACCTTCAGCCCAGGGTCCAGGCTGGGCTGGAAGTTGGTGTTTGCCTTGGTCAACCTGTGTCTCAGATGCTCCACAACTTCGTCAAACATGGCTGGTGGCATCCTCATGAAGTGCTGGAATGCACGAGGGTCTTCGTTCCTTAGCTCCACCATCAGCTTGTTATACAGTCCATACTCGGCTCTTCTCGCGATCCATCTTCGGACCCACACACTTCTTGGATACCTCCTTTTCCTTGCATAGAACAAGTGAAAGAGCCTGTAGAGGGCTTCGCACTGCTGTAGAATAATGGCGGCTACCAAAAGGAGTGTGCGACGATCCATGGTGGAGATGACTGGATGATGTGCAAGAGCAAGAGCAAGAGCAAGGCTGAAGAGGCCTGCACACCAGGGCTGCTGGACTGAAAGTGAGATCCAGGTGAGTTCCTCCCCCTTTTTATAGGAAATATAGGTTTTCCACTAGGTGTCCTTCCGCATCCTCTAGACATCTTCCAGACATCCTAAATATCCGAGATACGTCCCCTATACGAACGTTTTTTCCGTTTTAATGCTTTATATCCGAGCTGCATCCGCTTTCATCCTTTCTACGTCCGTGCTACTAACGCTGTGTCCATTCCGCATCCATTTTGCTTCCTCCCTGTGTCCGTTTTCCACTGGAGCACATGTGAGTTGTGTGGATGCGCAGCGGATGCCTAGCGGATATAGCGAACGTGTAACGGATGACAACGGACGTATAACGGATGTTCCCATATACGTAGCAGATGTAGAATGGATGCGTTGGATACTTCATCCGCTCAAAAAGTTTTGTGCAGCTCAAAACGTTTTGAGCAGATGAAATCTTAGTAGACGGATGCTGGACGGATAGAGAGTATGAATCACGGACGCAGTGAGTACACAATGGATGCATCGCGTTAACCAATGGATGTCAAGCGTTTTTCTCCATTTTACATCCTCTTTCCATCCCTTGGTGCAGTGTGACATGGGCTTTAGCAGCATTCAGATATGATTTGTGTAATTTAATTTTACCTTTTCATGTAAATCACTCGTTGAGTCTTTTTATGTATGGAATCCATTTTAAAAATGCTTTTATAGATACCATGAAAGATGCAAACTGATCACAGCAACCTGATGCAAGTTTATCTGTGAGTTGGTGATAATTTTATCACATCCTGTATCTTTTGAAAATTGACTGATTAAACATAAATTTCATTTCGCCATATGCTATTTGGAGAGCTGGTATTTCATAAAATTAAAAACAGTAAAAATTAAAGAGAGGTAATGATAATCCAATAAGAGAGAAAAAAATCAGGTTTAAAAATTCAATAAATGCTTGCCTGCATTTAAAAAAAGACTAAGAAAAATGTTTGTTTTTTAAGCAAAAGAATTTTGCTTTGGCATTGAAAAGATAAAATTTGATTGATTATTAATGGGGGTCTGAGGAAAAGTTAATAGGATATTTTAGTTTTGCTGTGAGATTTTCTTCCTCAGAAAAGCAAAATACTTTTTTAAAAAAAAAATTTATTTGGGTTTTAACAAAAAACAAAATACAAATAAAACATCTTTTTTGAAAATGGCATGGTCCCAGGTTATCACTTCTTCATACAGACACAAAACTCAATTTCATTCTCATTTTTATATTCTATTCCATAACTTATTACCATTTTATATTTTCTACATAGTTTTTCCCCTCTTTTAATTTTCTCAATTTTGTTTTGATGATCTCATCTCAATTCAAATCATTATATTTATACTTTTCTCTGTCCTGTTACAATTTGATATTATCTTTTCTTATCAAACAATTTTTTCCCTGTAGTTACCAATTAGAGTATGATACCTTATATCCTTTAATTTTGTCCATTCAAACTCTTATTTAAGCTTCAATGTATAGCTTTGAGATTATAACATTCAATATAATACATAACTTCCAATCGGATTCTGCTTGGTACATTCTTAAAATAGACACAATATTCTTAAAAAGAAAAATTATATACAAATGTAAATAAAACACACATTCCATTCCAATTCAATTCTATCATTAATATGCATTAAAATTTTAACATCTTTAACATTTCTTTTCAATTGAATATCATACATCTTTGGGGACACTTATAAACTTTCCATGATTAATTCTTTTTTCCCATATTTCTTACTTATATTTTTATAAATCATTATTAATAATTAAAAATGTTCCCTTTTAATTGTCTGAATCATTTTAATTCATTTATTTATTAACAAACATCCCACTACATTACAATAAATATTTTATCCATCATCATATTTTTTTAAATTATTTCTATTGTAATATAACAATGCCATTTTATGTACCATTACAGAATCCCTTTTACAATTAAATTTTCACCCATTATTTCTAAAGAAGCTTATGGTTACAATCCTTATATCTTTTCCCTGCATCTCCATTTCTTCTTTCTGTCTTTTACAACTTCTTTTCCTTGCTTTCTTCCCCCTCTTCTTCTCCCTCCCCTTTTTGCCCCCTTGTCTCTCTACTTCTAACTCTCTCATCTGTAATCCCCTCTTCTGTTGCTTTCTAATATTACACTTATCTTTCAAATTGTCCTTCTTCTTTTTGGTTGTTTTTTCTTGTCTTAAACCTTCCACTCTCTTTCCCCCCTTTTCTTCCCCCCCCTTAAAATTATTTGATCATTAAAGATTGCTTCTTCTTTGTCCGAGTTTTCTTATTCTGCAAGCATTTCTTGTTGCTTCTCATAGTTTCAGATCTCCACTTCTAAAAATTGAAACACAAAGCCAAAATAACTTCTCCCTTCTTGTGCATCTTCTTTCCTTTTTTTAAGTTCCGTTTTCAATTCTTCAAAGAGTGATACCATTTTAAAAACTTTTAAACAACCACCCAGATACTTTTTAGTCAGTCTAGTTGCAAAAAACAAAAATCACCAAATAATCCAATAATACAAGGCTGTTACTACTTGCTTCTTTTTTCCACTTTATCTTCCTGGGGTTCTATTATTTTGTTACCACGTTTCCATTAAAATGTATCTTTGAAGAATCTTATCAAAATTTCACTTTTAATTACAGTTCCATTCCTTAATTCCAGGCAGTCTCCTCCATTTCTCCAGATCTTGCCCTTGTATTCTTTTTTTCTCCTTTCCAGCTTTTAAAAACTTTTAAGTCCAGAAATCTTTATTATTCCTTTGACTTTTATTTCCAGCTTAGATGCCTATTAATGTCAAAATGGATTTTTTTTTCCAATTTCTTGCTTAAGTCTCTTAGCTGTTAGTATAAGGAAGGGAAGAAAAAACCTAATACTACCCCTTCTCTCTCTCCTTCGCAGCTTCAAGATCTTCTTTGGGAACAATGTTGTTAAGTTTCAATTCCAGGGTACCTTATTTGTTGCTTTTGCTGTTTGACCCAGTCAACCAAAACTTTCTCTTCTTATCTTCTTCCTCCTGCACATTCTTTCCCGGTCGAGTTCTTCTTTGTGGTGGCCATGTCTGACCACCGCTGCAACTGCCTTTGGGAAAGGGAGTAATGGCCAGCTGGGGAGAAGAGATGCAGCTCTCCTCAACCCTGCAGGCAGTCTCCCCCCTCTTCACCACCTCTACGGGGTGTCTTAGCCCTGAAACAAGCTGGCTCGGGGCGCTCCAGCAGCGAGCATGGATCGAAGCCTCGGAAAGAGGAGGTTTCGGTCTGTCGCCGAAGAAACTCAAAACCAGAAGTCCAGAAAAGCAAAATACTTTATCGAAACCTCTATACCTAGACTTTGGGATTGAACACACTGATAATTTCAGTAGCAAAATGCCTTAATTTTGCTCTATTACAGTGGTTCTCAATATTTCCTTCACTATGGACCCACTTGAAATACTTTTTGTGGCCATGGACCATGTCCATTGATTCCCAAGACCTAATTCAAAATTTAAATCATAACATTTCTTCAAGCCTTTGTGGACACCCTGGAGAAACATTGCAGCCCTCCCAATGATCTGTGGACCATAAATTGAAAATCAATGCTGTATTATACAGCAGCAAAAAGTAACAAGTTAAGAATGCCAAAGAAAAATATTGATAAGACAACATGCTTAACCTTGAAGTAATTTGCAGATATAGGTACATGCAACCCCTGAGTTGTTCGTATGATCCCTCTGGTGTCTTTAAATATTTATAGTGGTTTGATGACTAATAGCCACACAGATAGATATATATAGAAAATAGTGGCCATGTACATCTTCTAAATCAGTGTTATTCAACCTTGGCAAGTTTAAGGTGCCTGGATTTCATCTCCCTTCTTTGTTAAAATTGCCAGGGTTGAGAAACACTGTTATTAATAAATGTGGGCAAGAAGGAGGATGTCAGAAAAATAAGCATGACAGCCACAATGGCATGAGTGGAATTCCACCTTGTTTACATGCAATACACACAAAAATTGTCAAAGCTGTGAGGGCACAGCCCCAGCTGCCATCTATTTTTTTAACGCACATACAAACACACAAGGGAATGCCTGTGCTATAAATTTGTTTTCTCATTTATTTAACAGCTAAGGTGGTGCTTTTTCTGCTGGATGAGATACAGCAGAAAATTCATCATTAAGTGATCAAATATGAAGCATTTTTCAAAAGCTTATTTACCAACATTTTGATAAAGCAAGAGTACAATAAAATAAAGTGACTATTGATATACATAACATCCAGGCAATTGAAAAAGCAGGTAAGAAGGTACAGCGTTGGACATGACACATCTAAAAGGCTAATTTTATCATATTCATGTGGCCCTTTTCTTCTGTCAGAATCACCCTTTAAAAAAACATCTGAATAGAAAAATAGTACTGAAGAAGGGATTGTTTTACTCACTGTGAGTGCACAGTTTAGTTCTCTCTCCTTTTTATTGGCTGCAGCATTCATTCTATATCTCATGCCTTAATAGATGTATTCCACAGAATATGACAAGCAATGCCATTCTGGGAACAGTTTTCCCTCAGGGAAATACCAAAGCATGCATTCAAATTATTAAAGTTACAAGAACACTTTTTGGCATGCTACAATATAATTGGCTAGTATGATAGTGTAGTTTATTCATTCAGTATAATATATTTGTATGGTTGCTGCATCTTAAAAACCTGTCCTTGAGTGTGTGAACATGTGTGTAAGCTGAAGGCCAAACTTATAAGCAAAACCTTTGATTGCATGATTTTGAGCTCCATCTTGACTTTTTGGGGGGACTTTGCCTGTAGAGCCTGTCCTGGATCCTAACACTCTGTTATACAGTGAAAAAATAAGCATTTAGGATTCTGCCCCTTGAGTTTGCTTACCCAGTTCATGACAAAGGTAACAGAGCTGATCCTTTTCATATAGTCTTCATTACAGCTTTGATGGAGCTTGCTCAATCATAAATCATAATTGTCATAAAGCAAATTGTTTATGATCAAGCTGATTTTTAAACTTTTTTTGCATATATCATTAAGTAAATCATTGTTATTAAGTGAGTCTTCAGTAATTAAACAAACATTGTGGTCACTAAAGTCAACAATTATTCATTTAGGAGCATATTTGCAAAAAAAAAACCCAGAATAAATTCCAGGTTTTGGCAAAAATGTTATAAGTGTAGGCATGTGGCCTATGCTATAAATACCCACAAATGTGGGCCAGTTATCAAGCACCCAAAATATGTCCACATGACCATGTAGGGGCCCCAGTTATCAAAACTTTGGAACTGGTCATAAGTACCTTTGGGAGGTTCGCACTTCAAAAGATCACTAAGCAACAGTCACTAAGCTTTAACTTCAAAAGATCATTAAGCAACAGTTGTCAACTGAAGACAAACCATAATTGAAAACTGAAAGCAGCTAAGAAATACAAATAAGTATTGCACAAGCAAGGACTTTCCTCTTTGTAGTCTGCACTTTTATTTTAATAGGGCAGCATAGCATAGTGAATTGTTTTGTAATTAATTTCATTTTACAAAGTTGGCAACTCGAATTTGTGATTTTTGTTTGGTGGGCCCTGTGTCCCAAAGTACAAAACTTATCTGAGATAATGATAGAAATCTTGGCTGAAGCTGTGGAAATAACCAAAGAGAAGATGATGGATGGAATAGACGAGATTTTTCGAGTCTTCACAAGATATGCAATGAGAAATAACTTATCAAGAGAAGTTCACATCAGATTAACCAAGAAAACCATTAAAACGCAAATATTGCAAGTGGCAAGAGAGAAAACATTGAAATATAAAGATAAGGAGATTGTGGTCCTGAAACAAGTACCCAGAAGAGTGAGAGAGATGAAAAGAGAAGAGAATACCAATTCCTGACTAAAATTCTACTTAAAAAAGAGGTGAATTATAGATGGCTGATTCTAGCAGGTTTAATGTTCACATGGCAAGAACAGAAATACAGAATTGATTCAATTGAGAAAGCTGAATCATTTTACACAGAATTTTTCAGAGGGAAAGAAGAAGAGGCAGAAAAAGAAATGTCACTAATTGAATTCCAAGAGCACTGCCAAATAGTGACTGAAAAAGAAGAAGGTGCAGTAAGCGGAAAGTGGAAGTTAAGGAACAACCTGAACCAAGATCTACGAGAACTGCCAAACTTACCTATAAAGTACAACCATGGAAGAGAAAAAACTGATTATAATTAACATAAACGGACTTAATTCAGCTTTAAAAGAAGGAAAACTTTCCATAAATTAGAGAAATTAAAATTTGATATAATCTGCCTCCAAGAAGTACATATTAAAAAGCAACATGAACAACTGTTGATTCAGCCAAAGTTAGGGAAAATATTTACTTCTTTGACACAATGCAAGAAAAGAGCAGTGGTTTTCTACATTAAAGATATTATTCCAGTAAAATTGATCCATACGGATGATGATGGAAGATTATTAATGGTGGAAATAATGGACAATAATATGAAAACACTCCTGATCGCAATCTATGTCCCGAATGACAATCAAGAAGAATTTTATAGAAAATTACATATGAAAATAATTGAACTGACTATGCTAATATAGTTATGATGGGAGAGTTTAATGGAATTGTAGACTATAAACTGGACTATACAACACAGAAAACAACAAAGCAAAACAGAAAGACCCTCCCTAAATCCTTTTTTAAAATGACAAATGAAATAATTCTTACCATTTTTTTCCTTTTTTCAAGAGTGGGAAAGGAAGCCCCCCCCCATTTTTCTCTTCAGCCCACTGCTACATCTGGGGCTCAAAAAAAAATCTCCCTGAAACTATTGTGGAGAATTTAATCAACTTAATTCAAAGGTCCCAAGAGTAACTGCAACCTAACATGGGCATAGCAACAGCATCTTCCTGACCCTGTGCTGCTACTTTGTGAAGCAAGTGACAATTATAGGCATATTTCTGCGTTCCGCCCTCAAGTCTTCCAACTACGCTACACATATTTCTGTGTTCAACCCTCTAGTCTTCAGACTTCGTGATGCAACCTCTAGCACCCCCTTGTGTTGCAAGCTCACAACGTACCCTAGAAGCAGCCATATTGTGTGCTGTGCTAGCATTGGCCAGACTCTGCAGTGCCACCTTCATGCTCAAGTATTAAATCCAGCAGCAATTCTACTTTCTGCTACCTGCTTGCAGTGCCCCTTAGTACAAAAAAAGGGCATTGCACGGAAAACCACTAAAATTATTCAAATTTCTCCCTTTGCCAATTTGCGCATGGCAACTTCCTCAGCCATAATGTACCAGAAGACCCGAATCCTCCACCCACCCTTGTCATAAATGTGGAACCTGGTTCCTAACAACCCCCTTTAAGCCCATGTCACACTGAACCAAAGGGTGCAAAGAGGATGTAAAATGAACAAAAAACCTTGCCATCCATTGGAAAACGCGATGTACTCACTGCCTCCATTTTGCTTCCTCTCTATCCGTCCAGCATCCATTTATTGACGTTTCATCCGCTCCGAAAGTTTTGAGCTGCCCAAATCTTTTGCGTGGAAAAGGTATCCAGTTCATCCGTTCTGCATCCGCTACGCATCCGTTACGCATCCGTTACGCATCCGCTATATCCACTAGGCATCCACTGTGCATCCGCACAACTCCATCCACTCCAGTGGTAAACGGACGTAGGGAGGAAGCTGAACGGACACAGAACGGATGCAGAACAGATGTCTAGCGGATGCAGCATGGAAACAAACCGTTTAAAACGGAAAAAACATTCGTAGAGGGGACCTATCTCAGATATTAAGGATGTCTAGAGGATGCCTAGAAGATTCCTAGAGGATGCCTAGCGGAAAACCTATATTTCCTATAAAAAGGGGGAGCAACTCATCTGCCTCTCACTTTCAGAACAGCAGCCCAGCGGTGCAGACCTCTGCTGCCTTCATCTGGCTCTTCCTCTTCCACAGCATCCAGTCATGTCCACCGTATATTGTAACAAAGTCCTTTCGGCAGCCACCATCGTTCTGCAACAGTGCGAAGCCATCTGCAGGCTCTGTGAACACTACTGTGAGAAGAAAAAGATGCAGCCAAAAAGAGTCTGGGACTGAAGATGGTTCGCCAGAACAGCAGAGGACGGACTGTACAACAAGCTGATGGTGGAGCTCAGGAACGAAGACCCTCGGGCGTTCCATAACTTCATGAGGATGCCTCCAGCCATGTTTGATGAAGTTGTGCAGTGGCTGACACCCAGGATGACCAAGGTAAACACCAGCTTCCGGCCCTGCCTGGAACCTGGGCTCAAGGTGGCACTCACTCTGTGCCACCTGGCCTCCAGGACTACCTACAGGAGCATGCAGTATGGCTGGAGGGTGCCATCCAACACCATCAGCATTGTGGTCAGAGAAGTGGTGCAGGCCATCATCGAAGAATACAAGGAGGAGCTCCTCCAGTACCCCTCCACTGAAGAAGGATGGAAGAAAGTTGCAGAGCAGTGGTATCAGAAGTGGAACGTCCCACACACCGTTGGATCCATAGATGGCAAGCACTTTGCAGGCCTGCAAAGCTCCACCCAACTCAGGGTCCAATTATTTCAACTCCAAGGGCTTCTTCAGCATCATCCTCTTCGCCATGGTTGATGCTGAGTACAAGTTCATGTACATCGATGCTTCAGGCAACGGCTCATCTTCAGATGCCCAGGTATACAACACCAGTCACCTCAAGGAGGAGATGGAAGGCAACCTCATCATGGGCTTCCCAGATCCAGAACCCCTGCCCAACAACACACAAGATGTGCCCTACTTCATCGTGGGGGATGATGCCTTCTCCCTCACAACCTACCTCATGAAGCCCTAAACCTCCAGACTCCTCACCCGTGAAGAGAGGATCTTCAACTACAGGCTGTCCAGGGTAAGGCGGGTGGTGGAGAACGCCTTTGGCATCCTGGCCAACAGGTTCCAGGTACTTCTCACCACCATGCAGCATCGCTCACAGACCGTGAGGAGGATCATGGAAGCTTGCTGCATCCTGCACAATCCCGCTACCCAGTGTTGCAGAACAGGCTTGTCGACCTCCAACAAGGCAATGGGGACATGGAGGCTGGGGAATGGAGGCAAGGACGAAACCTGATCGACACTGAGGATATGCAAGGCCCCAACAGAGCCTCACATGAAGCAAAGAAGCAGCACAACCTCCTGAGACACTGGTGCAACTCCCCAGCTTGAGCAGTGGAGTGGAAAGACAGGATGGTAGATGCTTAATGGATGCTTACTTCAGCCTGTCTCATCACACGCATGAGATTGGGCCATGTATGTTTGGTTGGCCTACAATGAACAGGGCGTTTAATAAAGAGTTGTGTTTATGTTGACATGTGTGGATAATTATTACATTATTATTGATAATAAAGGGCCATAGGTATGGCACCTGGGAGGGTGGACCACACAGTCCCACTATGCTTGCATTGGAGGTTTATCTATCCCACTGCTATCCTAACCCATCCTTCAGCTATTACCCATCCCACAGGTATCCTAACCCATCCCAAAGCTATCCTTACCCATCCCACAAGCATGCAAAGGCTTAAGCCATTTCTAAAAGTTTCCACCAAGACTTTATTAAAAAAAAGAAATGAAGCAAGTGTGTGAATCATAAATAGACTTTATTAACAACAAGCTATAAAACAAAAATGAGTCTCTGGCACTCCTCTTGGTCGCTCAGTCTCAGGGGTGAAGTGTCCAGGTCCTGTGGAGGTGGCTGGTGCTGGAGTGCTTTTCATCAGCTCCTCCAGAAGCAGAAGAAGCAGAAGCCCCAGCCCCAGAAGAGCGAGAGAAGCCCTGCTCTCTCTGCAGCAGAAACCATGCTGCAGAAGCCCCAGCAGAACCAGAGTGAGGGCCAGGGGGCGGGATGGTAGCCCTGTCCCCCTTGCCAGGGCTGGCAGCAGATGGCTGAGGCTTGCTGTGCTTCCGCATGGTTGTGGGGTTGCTGGCTGGCAGGGAGGCTGGCAGGAACCATGGCTGGCAGCAAGGCTGGCAGGGAGTCTTGCTCCAAGGCTGGCAGGGAGGCAGGCACCAAGGCTGGCAGGCAGGCAGACAGCAAGGCTGGCAGGAAGGCTGGCAGGAAGGCTGGCAGGAAGGCTGGCAGGCAGGCAGGCACCAAGGCTGGCAGGGAGGCAGGCACCAAGGCTGGCAGGAAGGCTGGCAGGCGGGCAGGCACCAAGGCTGGCAGGCAAACATGAACCAAGGCTGGCAGGAAGGCAGGCAGCAAGGCTGGCAGGAAGGCTGGCAGGCAGGCAGGCACCAAGGCTGGCAGGGAGGCAGGCACCAAGGCTGGCAGGAAGGCTGGCAGGCGGGCAGGCACCAAGGCTGGCAGCCAGACATGAACCAAGGCTGGCAGGAAGGCAGGCAGCAAGGCTGGCAGGCAGACCGGCTGGCAGCAAGGCTTGCAGGCAGGCTGGCAGGGAGGCTGGCAGCAAGGCTTGCAGGCAGACATGCAGGCAGGGCAGGCAAGGCAGCCAATCCATCTGGCAGCAGGTCTTTCCTCTGAATGGCGACCTGCTTCTGAGCTGCTTCCATTATATCCACGAGGCTGATGCAATGCATCCTCCCCGCATGCGCAATTAACGCCAGACATCCATTAGGCTTCCGCTGTGCATCCGCTGTGCATCCGCTTCATCCGTTCCATGTCCGCTGTGCATCCGCTGTATCCATTCCGCGTCTACTTTGCTGAGGTCCCCCAGAAGCCTAGCGGATGTGCCATCCGCTCTCATCCGCTGGGCTTCCATTCTGCATCCGCTTTGCATCCGCCCTGCGTCCTCCCCGTGTCTGTGTTATCCTCTCCGGTTATGCAAATTTTTGCCCCTTTTGAGAGTGGATAACAACGGAAGGAACATTTTTGCTTGTCCGTTCTGTCCTTTTTGCATCCGTTGGGCAGTGTGACATGGGCTTTAGATGTCCAACCCTCTGGAGAAGCCGCGATACCTCAGAAGGCCTACGGCCTCAGATGGCATAGGAAGCTTACCTCCCCTCCAGTGACATGATTGAGAGAGGATTGGGAAAGGCAATATCATCATCATGCAGATGCATGGACAGAGCTGGTCAATATCTGTAACATTCCCAAAATCAAGTTGTCTCTCGAGAACCTCTTCCTGATGCAGAAAGAGTTAGAGGAACACCTCGCATGGTGGAAAGAAAGTGAAAGTAAGCTTCAATACATACAGTCGAACCTGGAAGACCCAGATTTCCAGGAACACATTCATTCCTTTGAGGAGGCGAACAAAGAATGAGAAGACAGCATTCAGAAAGGCAGAAACTCCCTCCAGGCCGTGCTCCTTGTTGCACTACAGAAGGAACAAATTCCAAGTAAGAAGACCACATCCGACAGAGATCTTCAATCACAAGCAGCTTCTTCCCACTATTCTAAGAAAACCTCCTCCCTCCAGCCCAAATTAGCTAGACCAGAGGCAGGCTCCAGTGTCTCACACCAATTCTCTGCTGCCAGCTCTCACTGTCCTTCAAGAGCATCCTCCCATTGTAGCGGCGCATCTAAGGCCTCCAAAGCAGCAAGTAATGCCAAACAGGATGCAGAAGCTGAAGTAGAAGCTGCAGTAGCAGATGCAGAGCTATGCACCACAGAGGAGGTAACATGGCAGAAGGCAGCAGTAGCGGCTTAGCAGCTGAAATAGTGGTTCAACAGGCAGAAATAGCAGCCAGACAACAGGCAGAAATAGCCAAAGCCTAGACCAGACAACAAGGAGAAATGGCCAAAACGCAGGCCAAATTGGAGTTAGCCAAACGGCAAAGAGACAAAGCAACAAAGATGGCACATGCCGCGGCAAAAAAAAAATTAGGGTTAAAAGCAAACCTACTAATAGCGATTTTTCAGGAAGAAGCACCACATGACAGTATCTAGCTTGACAAATAAGAATTACTGGAACACTAAAAAACGAAAATCTTGATTACTTCTTGGAATATTCTTGGAATATTTCACTTTCAGTTGGTCTCCATCCAGTACACAACAAATGTCAAAACAAGATAGGTGAACTAAGTCTGTATTTTTGCACCACCTTATTCTGTCATGATATACTGTATATTTTTCTGGTTTCCATGTTTTAGCTATTCTTAAATGTAGCACCTAGAAGCCATTACGTTTCTCTCCCCACCCCCACCCCATGAGCAAACAGCAGCTTGTTTGGGAGATATCTCTATGTATGTATTACAGAGAAAAAAAGATTTATTTAAAAAAACAGCATGAAGCAAATGATAAATTTTACTGACAAATGATTAATTTTACTGATATTTTACTGGGTTATTTTAAAAAAAGTTCAGTAATGTTTGCATAGCTTATTCTATTTTTCAGAATTAAATAAAGATTTGCAGCTTGAAACTGAAGCTGCTTTGCAGTAATATTAAAAATCAGCCTGATTCATTTTTATTTATGTTAAAATATTTCTTGAATACTTACAATATACAAGTAGTCCACTGTATATTCAGTTGCTTGACAATATTCAGTTACAACAAACTTCTCCAAAATACTTACTGTCCACTGCTACCTTCCAGTCACACGACTGCATTGGGTGCTCAGGAAGTGGTTACATTACAGCTGCTTGCAGTGTCTTGCAGTCACATGACCGCAATTTATGATGACTTTTGCAAGAAAAAGAAATTTATGTCTGGTTTCCAGCAAAAAAATATTCATTTAAAATCAGGTTGCTTAAGCCCATGTCACACTGAACCAACGGTTGCAAAGAGGATGTAAAATGGACAAAAAAGCTTGCCATCCATTGGAAAATGCGATGTACTCACTGCCTCCATTTTGCTTCCTCTCTATCCGTCCAGCATCCGTCTATTGACATTTCATCTGCTCAGAAAGTTTTGGGCTGCCCAAAACCTTTGCGCGGAAAATGTATCCAATGCGTCTGTTCTGCATCCGCTACGCATCTGCTACGCGTCCGTTCTGCATCCATTACGCATCCACTATATCCGCTAGGCATCCGCTACGCATCCGCGCAACTCACATCCTCTCGGACGCAAGGAGAAAGCGGAACGGACGCAGAACGGATGCAGAACGGATGCAGCATGGAAACAAAGCATTTAAAATGGAAAAAACATTCGCAGAGGGGACCTATCTCGGATATTAAGGATGCCTAGAGGATGCCTAGAGGATGCCTAGCAGAAAACCTATATTTCCTATCAAAAGGGGGAGCAACTCATCTGCATCTCACTTTCAGAACAGCAGCCCAACGGTGCAGACCACTGCAGCCTTCATCTGATTCTTCCTCTTCCACAGCATCCAGTCATGTCCACCGTGGATTGCAACAAAGTCCTTTCGGCAGCCACCATCGTTCTGCAACAGTGCGAAGCCATCTGCAGGCTCTGTGAACTCTACTGCGAGAAGAAAAAGAGGCAGCCAAAAAGAGTCTGGGTCAGAAGATGGTTCACCAGAAGAGCAGAGGACGGACTGTACAACAAGCTGATGGTGGAGCTCAGGAACGAAGACCCTCGGGCGTTCCATAACTTCATGAGGATGCCTCCAGCCATGTTTGATGAAGTTGTGCAGCGGCTGACACCCAGGTTGACCAAGGTAAACACCAGCTTCTGCCCCAGCCTGGAACCTGGGCTCAAGGTGGCACTCACTCTGCGCCACCTGGCCTCCGGGACCACCTATAGGAGCATGCAATACGGCTGGAGGGTGCCATCCAACACCATCAGCATTGTGGTCAGAGAAGTGGTGCAGGCCATCATCGAAGAATACAAGGAGGAGCTCCTCCAGTACCCCTCCACTGAAGAAGGATGGAAGAAAGTGGCAGAGCAGTGGTATCAGAAGTGGAACTTCCCCCACACCGTTGGAGCCATAGATGGCAAGCACGTGGCCTGCAAATCTCCAGCCAACTCAGGGTCCACTTATTTCAACTCCAAGGGCTTCTTCAGCATCATCCTCTCCGCCATGGTCGATGCTGACTCCAAGTTCATGTACATCGATGCTTCAGGCAACAGCTCATCTTCAGATGCTCAGGTATACAACACAAGTGTCCTCAAGGAGGGGCTGGAACGCAACCTCATCGTGGGCTACCCAGATCCAGACCCACTGCCCAACGACACGCAAGATGTGCCCTACTTCATCGTGGGAGATGACGCCTTCTCCCTCACAACCTACCTCATGAAGCCCTACACCTCCAGACGCCTCACCCGTAAAGAGAGGATCTTCAACTACAGGCTGTCCAGGGCAAGGCGGGTGGTGGACAACGCCTTTGGCATCCTGGCCAACAGGTTCCAGGTACTTCTCACCACCATACAGCATCGCCCACAGATCGTGAGGAGGATCATGGAAGCTTGCTGCATCCTGCACAATCTCATGCGCACCCGCTACCCAGTGTTGCAGGACAGGCTTGTGGACCATGAAAAAGGCAATGGGGACATGGAGCCTGGGGAATGGAGGCAAGGGTGAAACCTGATAGACACTGTGGATGTGCAAGGTCCCAACAGAGCCTCACGTGAGGCGAAGAAGCAGCGCAACCTCCTGAAACACTGGTGCAACTCCCCAGCTAGAGCGGTGGAGTGGCAAGACAGGATGGTAGATGCTTAATGGATGCTTCCTTCAGCCTGTCTCATCACACGCATGAGATTGGGCCATGTATGTTGGGTGGGCCTACAATGAACAGGGCGTTTAATAAAGAGTTGTGTTTATGTTGACATGTGTGGATGATTATTACATTATTATTGATAATAAAGGGCCATAGGTGTGGCACCTGGGAGGGTGGACCATACAGTCCCACTATGCTTGCACTGGAGGTTTATCTATCCCACAGCTATTACCCATCCCAAAGGTATCCTTGCTCATTCCTCAGGTATCCTTGCCCAACCCACTGCTATCTTAACCCATCCCACAAGCATGCAAAGGCTTAAATCATTTATAAAAGTTTCCACCAAGACTTTATTAAAAAAAAAGAAATGAAGCAAGTGTGTGAATCATAAATAGACTTTATTAACAACAAGCTATGAAACAAAAATGAGTCTCTGGCACTCCTCTTGGTCGCTCAGTCTCAGGGGTGAAGTGTCCAGGTCCTGTGGAGGTGGCCTGTGCTGGAGTGCTTGTCATCAGCTCCTCCAGAAGCAGAAGCAGCAGAAGCGCCAGCCCCAGAAGTGCGAGCCCGTGCTGCAGAAGCCCCAGGAGAACCAGAGTGAGGGCCAGGGGGCGGGATGGTAGCCCTGTCCCTCTTGCCAGGGCTGGCAGCAGATGGCTGAGGCTTGCTGTGCTTCCATATGGTTGTGGGGTTGCTGGCTGGCAGGGAGGCTGGCAGGAACCAAGGCTGGCAGGAAGGCTGGCAGGGAGGCAGGCACCAAGGCTGGCACACAGGCAGACAGCAAGGCTGGCAGGAAGGCTGGCAGGCAGGCAGATGCCAAGGCTGGCAGGAAGGCTGGCATGCAGGCAGGCAGGCAGGCAGGCTGGCAGGAAGGCTGGCACCAAGGCAGGCACCAAGGCTTGCAGGGAGGCAGGCACCAAGGCTGGCAGGCAGACATGAACCAAGGCTTGCAGGAAGGCAGGCAGCAAGGCTTACAGGCAGGCTGGCAGCAAGGCTGGCAGGGAGGCTGGCAGGAAGGCTGGCAGGGAGGCTGGCAGCAAGGCTTGCAGGCAGACATGCAGGCAGGGCAGGCAAGGCAGCCAATCTGTCCGGCAGCAGGTCTTTCCTCTGAATGGCGACCTGCTTCCGAGCTGCTTCCGTTATATCCATGGGGCTGACGCAATGCATCCTCCCCGCATGCACAATTAATGCCAGGCATCCATAAGGCTTCCACTGTGCATCCGCTGTGCATCCGCTGTGCATCCGCTGTGCATCCGCTTCATCTGCTAGGCTTCCGCTCTGCATCCGCTCTTTCCGTTCTGCATCCGCTTTGCTGCAGCCCCCCGGAAGCCTAGCGGATGTGCCATCCGCTCCCATCCGCTTCCATCTGCTGAGCTTCCATTCCGCATCCGCTTTGCATCTGCCCTGCATCCTCCCCGCGTCCGTGTTATCCGCTCCGGTTATGCAAATTTTTGCCCCTTTTGAGAGCGGATAACAATGGATGGAACATTTTGCTCGTCCGCTGTGTCCTTTTTGCATCCGTTGGGCAGTGTGACATGGACTTTAATAACTGCAGTGTTCGCTTAAGAACTTATGGTGTTTGTTTAATGACTTCATGGCCACTTTATAACTGCCATGTTTGCTTTGCAACTCTTAAACATCATTGTAAAAAAGTCATAAAATTGGGTCAGTTACCTACTACCTTGATATATGACTGTAATTCTGAATCAATTACACTTCTAAGTTGAGTACTCTGTCTAAATAGTTCTATGAACAAAACACAGAAAGTCCTTATAGCAAATATAACTGTGACCAGAAGTTTCATTACTAAATGATGCAGTCATAAAGTGTGATATTATGTTATTATGCTACTAAACAACAGCAGTTCCCAGTTACTATCATTAAACAAGGATTTTATGTAACTTCAACTTCTGATTTCCTGTTGACTTCCCCACTGATTTGTAGAAAGACAGCAGGCAAGTTTGCAAATCATGGACATGTGGCCATGACACATTGCAATAGTTGGAAATCTGGCCTGGTTTCCGAATGCTCAGATCATTATTACATAACTTTGATACCAAAATTTCAAGGACTGCTCATAAGTACCACTCATTCAGCATTGCCACATGTTCACATGATCACTGAACAAGTGGGTGTTAAGCAGGACCACCTGCTTAACAAACATGATAAACACAACTGTACACTAATTTTCAAAATATTCAGCAGAGCATTTAGTATAAGGCCATGCCTAAGCAAAGAGTTGTATCATTAATAAAAATAACAGAAAACATATTGTAAAGGAAAAGTGCTCACTTGGAAGAAGCATTGTCACTAACTGATAAATTCTCCCTTGATTTATTATTGATTTATCAGATTTATTCTATCAAAATATATTGTTGTTTGAGCACAAAAATATAAAAATGTTTTGATTAATATGAACTTTCATTTAGAGAATTTGAAAGCCTAGATCAGTGGTAGTCAATCTGTTCCCTACTGCCCACTAATGGGTGTTCCAGCTTTCATGGTGGGCAGTAGGGTTTTGTCCTTATAAATCACCATTACAGTAGAACTGGTGGGCAGTTAGAGAAACCTTTACTACTAGTAGTAATAGATACAAAAGTGGGCAGTAGGTATAAAAAGGTTGACTACCCTGGATTACATCTTAATTTATTAACAAAATGATTTTCTTCCAAGAATATTCTTTGCTATGATCCGAATAATTTGTATGACTCTGATTCATGTCATTTTATAATTTATTAAAGGATTAATCAAAATGGTATAATGTTCTCAGCAATTCCCCTTCTTAATTGTTTTCTCTAATTATTTTGGTTTATGACCACGAACTGAATAAATGAAATGAAATGCTTCTTCTGTGCTTCTTTGCTATCCCGAACAGATATCTCCTGGTTGCACAGAAGATGATCCAAATGCATACAGAATGATTCCCACTGTCAGGCTCCAGGTGCTTTTCAACCTGCTTGGAGCCCAACACATCAATGGGGTGCGAAGGGTTGCAGATGGCAGGCTGTAGCTGCCCAGGAGACTGGGACTAAGCACCAATTACCTGGCGATCTGGCATGAAATCCATCAGAGCTGCTGCGAAATGGAAGGGCACATGTGCACACACAGCCAAGCTGGACTAATGAAGGCATCTGCAAGGAATGGCAGAGTTGGGGGAGCATGGAGGTGACAGGATAACCTAGGAGAGAGATAGCATGAAATAGGAAGTTTTGGGTAGCACAGGTTTATAGAAATGGGGATGTGATAAGGGAAGCGAAGTGGGAGTGTGATAAGAGAGGCAGAATGACGGGTGGACATTAGGAAATGTGGCTTTAACCACTCCGGGCGGATGCTGGATGACCTAATGATGGATTACAAGATGATGAAGAGGTACTTAAAGCGCTGAGAGAAGCTAGCTGTCAGTGCTGGCTTTTAATGAATTGTCTCTTCTTGCTGCTGTTAAATCTGAATTCTCAAAATAAAGCAGAAACGTGACTGCACCAAGGTGTGAGTACTGTTTGCTTTGTAACTGCTCAGGAGTTCAGAGGCAGTTGAGATAAAGCAGCACTTATTGATCTGTGTATGTTTTGAGGGTGGTGTGAAGGATGGCAGAAGGAATGGATCCAAGCTGTTTGGAAGGAGAGGTTGAGGCAGACGAAGCTGTGGAGGTATTGTATTGGCTTGGAACGATTGAAGGTGGAAGAAGAGAAATCCACCCCAGGTGATATGCAGTGGGTGGTCCATCCAAAGGCTTTAAGAGCTCGCAGAGAAGTATGCCTTAATTTACCCAAACTGGTCCTGGACCAGGACCAGGACAGTTGAAAGATTGGCAGGAAGTGCAGGTGGCCTGAATGGGAGGAAAGTGGGTTGGGCGGTGTCCGGTAGTGAAACTCTTGACATGCTCTGACTACAATTTGTGGAAGTGATGGTGCAGGAACCTCCTTTATCTTCAACAAAGTGGACAGAACGCAGACAAAGTTTAACACTTTCAGTAATCACTAGAGGTCTCTTAAATAGCTCTAGCCCAAAGGTGCAAGTCAGTAGAGGGTTGGAACGATATGATTTGCAATCTAGACATGCCCATGATATGATAGGTTTCTTGACACCACCATCTAGGGCTTAGGGGGACCCTGGTAGGTGAGACTCTGGCAGAATCTTGGAACAGAGTCTCGTAGGGCCACAACCAGGGAAATGGGGTCCTCCCCCCTTACATGCCACCTTTGATGGGGATCCTGATAGGGTAGCAGTATTCCTAGCCCAGATCATTAACTATATAGACTTATATGGAAGGTATTACCCCTCCCAATGGGCTATGGTAATGGCTGTTACAGAGGTGTTAGATGGAGTGGCTGGAGAGTGGGCTGCAGATTTATACTGAGAATAGTCCCCTGAATTGGCTGACATTGGTCTCTTCTTGTTGGCCTTATGGTCCCAGTTTGAAGATAACTCCAAGGGATGACAAGCTGAAGAGGACTTGTTAGCTTTAAGGCAAAGGGAATGGCAGGAAAGGGACTATGTCAGTGAGTTTCATTGGGCAGCTAGCCGGTTTCATGCCTGGCTGGAAAAACTGTCGATACATCTGTTTAAAGGAGGCCTGGACTGTGAATTGAGTCAGGCCTGTTTCTACAAGGGCCTACCACAGAGACTGCAAGACTGGTATCAGATGGCTATTGAGCTGGATTTTGGTCAAAGGCGGTTATGAGCCCAAGGTGATGGTGGGTCAGAGATTAGCCGAGGACCTACCAACCAAGTAATCCCTCTGAGTAGCACTAGCACTCCATCTAGGGGCCCACAAGGTCACGGCTCATTTAGGTGCTTTCAATGCAATAGACAGGGACATCGGGTGGTGGACTATTCTATATTGCCATTGGGATCGGGACCACTCCAAGATCACTCACAAGGAGGATCTTTTCGTGGATGAGTGGACAGAAGTGCCAGGCTGATGAAGTAGAAAGATCAAGTGGTGCAAGTCAATTTCACACTAACACTTCTATGGATAAATCAATAGAGGAAGATCCCACATGACCCAGATGTTCTGGATTACCTGAGGGTGACATTTGGGAAGAAGGATCCAAGGACAATCCAATGGTAAGTATGCCCATCTTCCCATTCATCATACTAGCCTTATTACATAATAGGTGGACAAATCAGGTTGCAGAACTTGGAGCGTTGATTGATTCGAGATGTACCAGGTGTTTGGTGACACAGGCAGTGGTGGATACATTAGGGTTGCGGGTCATATCATTGACCACCCCAATCAGATTCAAACAAGTGAATGGGTCCACATTAGGTAGTAATCCAGCGACACATAAAACTGAACCTGTGAAATTGGTGATGGGTGAGCATTGGCTTTCATTTGTGGTGGTTCAACATATGACAGAGGCAGTAATACTTGGTCTGGCCTGGTTGGATAAGTGGAAACCTACCATATGGTGGGAAGGAGGGTTCAGGAAGCTACAACTGGTGGTGGGATCTTATCCAATATAAGTAATGTTCAAACAGGGTCAGGAAGACCAGTAGAACGACTAACTGTTAAAGCTGCATATCCATTGGAATATAAGGAATTGGCTGATGTATTTAATGAGAAGGGCAGCGACATTTTACCACCACATAGGCCAATTGACTCTGCCATTGAACTGCTCCTGGGAGCAAAGATGCCTAAACCTCATATGTATTCAATGACTCAAAAAGAACTAGAGGAAATGCATAAATATATTGACAAAAAATTATCTCGAGGGTTCATTCAGCCAGGCTGTTGACACATCACAGCCCCTGTATTGTTTTGGGAGAAGAAATATGGGTGCCTGAGATTGTGTGTTGACTTCCGAGGATTGAATGCTCTCTGCTTAGAACCATTGTGCCCACTACCACTTACGAAGGATCTTCTACCCACATTGGCTAAAGGGCGAGTATTTACAAAGATGGATCTACACAAGGCATATTATCAGTATGAATCAAGTTGGGAGATGAATGGAAGACAACTTCTAATTGCTGACTTGGTAGTTACCAATTTAAGGTCATTTCTTTTGGTCTGCAAGGAGATGCAGCTGTCTTCATGCAGTTGATTAACAATATGTTGCATGATCATTTATATCGAGGAGTTCTCATCTACTGGATGATATATTAATATATCCTAATAATATGGAGGAGCATGTGGAATTAGTAAGGACTGTACTTTTAAAGTTGCTAGACACTAAATTATATGTTAAATTGTCAAATTATGAATTCCATCATATGAGACTGGCTTCTTGGGTTATAGAAATTCAACAATGGTGTTGAGATAGACTCACATAAGGTGCAGACTATTTTGGATTGGGAGTTGCCTATCACCACAAAAACAGTTGCAAAGTTTTCTGTGCTTTGCCATTTTTTATTGGCAGTTCATTCTCTTATTTGCATTCATTGTGTTACCCTTAACCAATTTGTTGAGAATGAAACATCTTGGAACAACCAAACCAAAACCGAACCAACACCTAGAGTGGACTGAATCATATCAAGATGAATTTGATAGGTTAAAACAGTTGTTTGCTAACAAATCTATATTGAAATCCTCTGGCCATTTGTAATACAGGCAGATGCAAATGATGTGGCACAGTTTTACTGCAATGGAATGTTCAAGGGATATTACAATCGTGTGCCTACACGTCCAGAAAATTAAGACCAGTGGAAAGAGACTGAGCGATTTGGGAGGAGGCCTTAGCAGTCCATTGGGCATTAGTCACCTGGCAGCACCTGTTAGGTGTGCAGTCTCCATTTAAAATATGGACAGCCCATAAGAACCTGGAAGCATTACAATCACCCAGGAGACTGTTGCCCAAACAGGTTCATTGGGTGTTATATTTCCGGTGATTTAACTTCAAATTGAAATATATTCTGGCAGGCAAGAACTTCCTAGAAGTTATCATGCTTGCCACAATATAAAAGTCAACGAGAGTATGTAATACAGCTGATAATAGCACAGCGAGAAATTGTACAGTCCCTAACAACCAATATTATGACACTGGATTTGCTGGGTGTGGTAACCCATAATCAATGGGTACTGGAACACAAAACCCAGTGTGAAATGTGAGATGGGGGTAGCCTGGAGAGGGGATAAAATATATGTACTGGCATCAGTCAGGCCTCTAGTACTGAAATGATGTCATAATGTCAAACAGGCCAGACATTATGGGTTCTTAAAGACTTAGCAAAACAGCAGTTCTTGTGGCTGTCTATGAGACATGAAATAGAAACCCATATAAAACAATGTCCAGTGTGTACTATCACCAAAATATGTTCCAGAAAACCTTTGTGCTTACTAAAGTCTGTCACTGTTCCTAATTAACCATAGTAGGATATTGTCATGGACTTCATAATAGATTTACCATCTAGCCATGGGTATACTGTTATTTGGATATTGATAGATTTATTTTCTAAACAGGAACACTCTATTCTGTGTAAGGGGTTAGGTCAGCTAGGAAGCTATCAAATATGTTTATCAAACTTGTATATAGACTACATGTTGTACCACGCCGTATTATTTCAGATACAGGGGTACAGTTTACTGCTCAGTTCTGGAGTGAATTCCTATGGTTGATTGGATCCTCACAAGGATTGAGTATGGCATATCCCCCTAATACGAATGGTGCGGCAGAAAATATGAATGCAGCCATTGAATGGTATTTACGTTGTTACATCACATACCAGCAAACAGACTGGGCAGAACTCATACCATATTTTGAAGTGGCTTACAACAATACGATGCATAAAAGCACAGGATATACCCTCTTCTGGGTAGTACATGGACTGGAATTCGTGCCCATCTCAGAAGGGTCCTGAATATCCCAGAATCCCACTACAGCAGCAACCTGGGCTGTGAGCATATTTGGAAAGGCATACAAAAGGCATTAAATTAAGCTTCCAAAGCATACAAAAAACAGGCTGATAAAAAACAGATCACACCGTTCAACATCAGGGATTGTGTATATCTATCAACTAAGTAACTGAACATGGGGTTGCCATGTAAAAATTTGGGCCCTACATATATTGGTCCTTTCTCAATAATACGGGTAATAAATCTGGTGATTGTCCAATTATGGTTACCCTCACAATTTAAACAAGTCCACCTGTTGTTCCACAGTAGTTTGCTGAAAGCAGCTACTCTAGAAGCAGACACCCACGGGCCTGTGCAGGATGACCATTATGAGATAGACTGTATCCTTAATACTCGCCAAACAGAGGGGCAGGCTTCAATACCTAGTTAAGTGGAAAGGGTATTCTGTTGATGAAGCATCCTAGGTGGATCATGAACATACAGCAATTCCACAATTACAACACTGCTTCCATAAAACATATCCCACTAAGGCAGGTGGCAGAGGGGAATGTCTTGGCTATATATCTCATGTCAATGCATTTTGTCTTCGAGACAGATCCATGGTAGAGGGGGCCACATGTTGGGCTCTGGACTCGCTTGGAGCCCGACACCTTGGCATGAAGGGTTGCAGATGGCTGGCTGTAACTGCCTAGGAGACCTGGACTAAGCACCAATTATTTGGTGATCTGGCACAAAATCCATCAGAGCTCCTGCAAAATGGAAGAGCACACACACACACAGCCAGGCTGGACTAATGAAGACAGCTGCAAGGAATGTGGGGGTTGGAATGGGTGGGAAAGTACAGATGTGACAGGATAGCCTAGGAGAAAGATAGCATGGAATAGGTGGTTTTGGGTAGCACAGGGTGTGATAAGAGAAGTGAAGTGAGTTTGATAAGAGGCAGAATGATGGCCAGATAACAGGAGGGTGCAGTTTTAACCACTCTAGGTGGATGCTGTACAACTTAATGATGGATTATGAGGTGATGAAGAGGTATTTAAAGCACTGAGAGAAGCTAACTTTCAGAGCTGGCTTTTCATGGATACTACATTTTTGTTGCTGAATTCTCAAAATAAAGCAGAAATGTGAATACTATTTGCTTTGTGAGTAACTGCTCAGGAGTTCAGAGGCAGCTGAGACCCTCACTGATTTACTGTCATAAACTAGAATTTCTTAATTGTTTGCCCTGCAGTTATTGAACTTTGTATTTTAAATCAGTTATTAAGGGTGAATATAGTAACAGGCAATTTATTGTTTAACTTTTGATTTACTATTGGAATTTCCTAGTTGGTTATTTCTCAACCAACTAGTGACTCATCTGTTTTAATGTTTTTTCAGAAATTATTGATAAAAAGTTAGAGTGTCTCTGTAAATCCTTTCGGGACTTAAATATTATGTGCTAGATACCACCATGAATACTATGAATAGTCATTTCTTTGCTTGCATCCATCCTTGTTTTCTTAAGAAGTTACCTTGACTCTCAAAGCCTGTGATTTTCCAGTAGGCTTTTCCTTTGCTTCTTAGCTTTCCAAAGCCTAGTCAACATCATCCCCTCCCCCCAGTCCTTACAAAATTTCAATTTAATTAACAGTTAAGAGTTTTTAATTTGGTACTGAATATAGGTAGGCTTTGCTAATGATCCTTTTATATATTTTTCCCTCTGGCAATGGCTTTTTCCTTCTAACAAGAGACAGTAAGAAGGATTAGTCAGTTTAATCACTAGTCTGAACCAACTTCTTTGAAGAAAAGTTGCATGTAATTTTAAATTTACAAGTTGCCCAATTTTCCTCTAAAATGTAAAACTATAATTGCTAGATATAAAGTGTAATTTCAATCTGAAAAAAAATGCATCAAAATTTAATGTTGTCTACAAGACCAAACCCGTTAGGGAATTGATTCATTGAAATACATGGAGGCTGGTAAAACAACTGTACTGATAGAACAGAATAAATGGATGCAATCATTCTGAAGTTTGTGCACATTTCATGCTTCCGATCTCTGTTAATTGTTTTTCTGCTAAGCTTTTGGCAGTTTGCTGCTGTTCCAGCTCTGAGAAAACAGACTTTAGAAAGGTAATGGGAAAAAGTAAATATTGCTTGAAAAGCCACTCGATTGCTGTGAAAGGACAGCATCTTATGAAATTTTATATGTGCAATTGAAGTGTTGTGAAACCCAAGCACTTTCTTCTTTAATTAAACATGACCATTTTAAGAAGAAAATGTCAACTTAGAAAAAAAAATAGAATTAAAATTAATTATTTAGATTTGTCATTCAGTCAGTAGTATAAGGCTGCACTTAAAAAATATTTTTGTTAAATTTGTTCAGCATGCGATTAACAAAGAACAAAATAGATTTAAAGAGCAAAGTAGGAGAGTTAATGCTGTTTATATGAAAGGTTGTTCACTTCCTAGCATCCCAATGACATATACTTGTCAGATGTTAACAGTTCATTGCCATGCATGATAAAGCAGAAAGCATAGAATGAACACAAGTGTGCTGCAATTTTGCATTTTCTACTTTCCATCTCATCTCCACCAGGGGTGGGATTCAAATTTTTTAACAACTGGTTCTGTGGGCGTGGCTTGATGGTCATGTGACTGGCTGGCTGTGGCCAACTCAATATCACTCACACCGAGGCATGCATCTATTCGCCTGGCCTCCCATGACTGTGGGGATGCTGCAACAGTCATAAGTGTGAAAAATGGTCATAAGTCACATTTCAGTGCCACTGTAACTTTGAATGGTCACTCCACACAAGCAAAGTACCAGCAAAGGAAGGGAAAAAAACTCCAGAGACTTTCCTGAGACAGGAAGTCTAGTCCTGCCAAGAATGTAATAAGTGTTAACAGAGAGGCAGTTTCTGTAAGCAACACCAGAATGTTTCCTTCCTGCCTTCCTTACAGGATTAGGCCAATAATTTCTTATAACAACTGATTCTCCGAACTGCTTAGAATATTAAGAACTGTTTCTATCAAATAGGTGCGAATCTGTAGAATCCCACCCCTGATCTCCACCATACAGCCAACATTTTGATTTGGGTAATGTAGTAATTGCCAAGATATTACACGTGTTGTGTAATCAGTGTAGGGAATAGTCTAAAATAAAATAAAATAAAATTTGATGACACACATATATACATGAATCAAAGCTTTTTAGCCTATCATATCATGCACAAATGATATCTAAAAAGACCCAAAGGATTATTTTATCTCCAGGAAAAGCAACCTTTAGTATCACTGAATTTAATCCTTGCCAATTTGAAATATCAGGCCTATTTAATATTATTGAATAGGTGGGCAATATATGGCTTTATGTAGTTATTCTTAGGCCTTTTTTCATAATCTCACAGTATTGGACATGCTGATGAGACCTTGAATTCAAGACCATCTGTCTATAGTCATGTTTTTTGTTTGTTTTCTTCCATAAGTGGTCAGCTTCAGCTTTGGAAGTGGTCAGTTTGGATACTTGCTTGGAAACCAAACAGTGACATGTTGAGCTAAATTTCTTTGTATAGTTTTGAGTGAATTGCATGTGGTAAATTAGTTGCCAAAGCAAAGAAACAAATCTCAGAATTTTACAACTCTTATTTCAATACCCTAAAAATTGGGTATAAATTATAAATATAATTTTTAACAATATTCTTCAAAGTATATTTGGTTGGTCTATTTTTAATTTAAGGTTATTTTACCAAGATTTTCTTGTTGCTTTTGTTGTCTAATTTCTAACCAGCTTTGTGCTGATAAAAGTCAGGATATTTCTTGATTTTGTAAGGGTTCTAGTTTTGGATTTTAAAAAAAATATTTTGTACAAGTTGTACAATTTAGCAGCACTAGAACCAGGTGCACCCACAATGTATATATGTGGGGGTGTATGTGGATATTGTAAAAAAAATTCAAGATGACAGCTTCAGTCATGCAATCATGATGGGCATTATGAACAGAAACGCCACCTGATGCCCCAATAGCAACACTTGTCGGCAGCAAATTAGTCAGGATAGCATTTATTGCAAAAAATGGTGAGCCTAGAATAAATTGTGGTAATTATATGTCCTAGTAGTTCCTACCCTTAATGCTTATTTTCCAGATTACTTCTTTCCCATACAGGTTGGAGTTAATGAAAGTTGGTCCCAGACATGTTGCAAAATGTTATTTTGATGATGCAAAAAAAAAAAAAAAAAAGAAGAAGAAAGTATCTCCCAGTAGTTGTACTAGATGGCTCTGAGGAGAAATATATTCAAAACATATTTCCTCTTAATGCACAATTCTCCAGCAACATCAAGTAAAGCAGAATTTACCCTCTGGCAATGATTTTGCTTATCTCAGTCGAACATGTAATCATTCCAAATATATACAGTGAAATCCTTTGGTATTAGCATGGCCATTAAAAAGGGAAAGGAATGCACAAGTCATTTTTGTTGATCTTTCCAATTTGGAAATCATGTAGTCTAAATAGCATGACACCCTAGATGAATAATTCCTTCAGAGGAAAGGATGATCTTCTTATAATCATAGAGGTCAATTCAGGAAGCAATATAATGAGAACCAGTCGGGCAAAGACAAAATAACATCAATTCTACATCTGTATATTTAGAAGGACAGGTGTTGACTTCCAGTGTAATGGATTGGAAACTAAGTAATTAAATTAAAAATAAGAAGAGCATTTGGAAGGTGTAAAAAACTCCCTCGATCTATCTTACTGAACCCATGCATTAAGCCAGCTGAAATATCTGAACTGATGCACTTATAAAAAGACAAAAATAGGCATTGTTTCAACATTTGACAAAGTTAATAGGAGTAAATGGAAATTTTCTGAAAGACTTTATTCATACATTAGATCAAGCTTAAGACAGAAAGATAAATAAGAGAAAATACAATATAAGTTATGGATTAGCATTTGGCCTGTATGATCCAGACAGGAGTTGCATTAACAATCTTTTAAAAACAAAAAATTAGATAGGTTTATACAAGAACAATTTTCACAAGCTTATGGGACATAACTTAGGCTATCTCCTATAAATCTAAACAAGTGAATGGTGCAACAAAATATTGCAGTGAGAAAATATTCAGTGTTCTGTTCTGTTAATCATTTTCTCTAGAATCTCCTCTTAATTCTAGTTTTTTCCTGCTACAAAACTCTGTGTTTATGGCAGTTGAGCATACCTAGTAATTATCTGAGAAATATAACTGCTTAGATTTTGCTTTTATTTTTGACTGTCAACAACTCTCTCTCTCACACACACATTATCATCTCTAGGTTAGACTACTACAGAGCATTTTACATGGATATGTTTTTAAGACTTTTCAGAATCAGCATTAGGACCAGTCTGTTGGCAGGTGAAACCAATCTTGCAAGCATAGCTTTGGCTTTCAATAGACTTCAAATATTTCTTTTACAGCTGAGTATTCATATATCCCTAATTTAATTTCTTTCAAATAAAATCAACAATTGTTTTTGATCCTAAATAAAGGTATAGATAATCCCTATCCAGAACTATTCCAGATAACACCCTCTTTAATATTTTTTAGAAAAGAAGCAAAGGCTAAGCCTTTTTGGAGAGCTTTTCAATTTCTATTTTTTTATTTAAAACATTGTCACTGGATAGTAAGATGCTAAATGGATTAATGGTTTTATCATTTTTGACTAGTACTATTTTATTGATTTTATTTTGATATATTATTAATTGGCATGCATTTTTAGGAATTTGGTATTTCAAATTTGTCTGTCATCTATTTCTATCATCTATTTATTTCCATCCATCCATTCATCCATTCCACCAAACCTACTCTATGTATGTGTTTTTCAAAGGTGCTCCTTTGATACAAAAGTGACTAATACTTACATTTAAACTTTGCAGAATTTGGAATGAGAAATTTCATTCAGCAACCCAAGCTTTGCCACTCATGAATGGGTGGTAGAGAGGATTTGCTTCAGCAAATGTTCAATGAGGAATTAATAATAATGGTTGTTTCAAGCCACTGGGAATGTGAGAGTATACAGTGGTCCATATGTGAAAATAACTGCTTGAATTGCCTATAGGAATGAATCTCAGCCTATTTCAAAATGTTTTATCATTCTGGGACCTGCTGCTGTGGACTAAGAGTGAGAAAGCACTGTTAGCTTTCTCATGATTATGTGTTTTGAAAGCTGTTTCTGTCATGATTATGTATTTTGAAAGATCCCAGCAAAGATCTCTGTGTCATTGTAGGATTATGCTTTTTATCTTCTTTTAGCAGACTTCCATTTGGAGAGAAATTGGCACAAGACAGAAAAGGTCACGATTTAAGATAAGTAGTGCTTCCAAGTTTATGCATCTTTATATTATCAAGTTATCTCTGCAATTTGTCCATGAATAATAAAAGTGTGTTCTTTTCTTTACTCTCATTCATAACAATCAGTTCCAAGTACATTGATTATGTTTTATTTCCATTAATCATTTGCTATTTTCAAACATAACTCTTGCCTGGAAATGTTTAGAGGGCAAGATGTACTTACCAGTAGTCTATGACATGACATCACAACAAATCCATTTTATTTTTTATCATAAAAAGACTTGCACCACCTAGAGACTAACCCGTTTCTTGTCATCTATAATTCTATACTGTATGTCTCTGCTCAGGTTTGCCAAAAGTTTTGCTATGAAGATGCACCATATATATCTCATCATACCAGGGCTATGATCAATAGAAGGAAAAAGCTAATTCTATTACAGAGTCTTCTACAGAGTCTTAAGCATTCCTTAATTTTTCTTGTTTTCATCTCAGCGACCCAAGAATAACAGAAAGAAGTTAACTTTGCAAGAAAAAGCATTTAATTTAGAGGACTACCTTTGTTGTATGCTGGCATTAAATATTTGTATGTATCAATTCTTTTCATCTCATTGAATATACATGTATTATTTACAGAAGTGTACAGAGTAAGTGAAACAATATTATCAATACTGGCAGGAAGGCATACAAAAAGATCTGGTGTCTCTAGAGCTTGACATTCTCTATCACATCATACAATGCCAGCTTCAAGGTAGCAACGTGGTTCCAATAGGAAAAATAAATCTGAACCTTGGCAACTTCTAGGCAGCAGAATTTCAGAATTTCTTTTTTCTCTCCCTTTGACCCTCCTGATATAAGTTCACATCAGTTGCCTATCCCAATTTTTTTGAAGAAAAGTTTCAAATTAAAGTCAATGAGTTGCCTGTGGTCCTAAAACTGCAAATTACTCATTTCTGCTCTGGAAAGATAAATAAAAAACATATACATCTGTATGTGTAAAAACACTTATCTGCAAAGCAATCTATAATTTCATGAGAAAATGTATCAAAATATAATTAAATTACATAAAATAGACTGATTATAGTGGTTAAGGTAGCAGGGTAGAAAAGAGAGGCCATGAGTTCTAATCCTTCACAAAAATAAAACAAAACCCAAACTACTAATTAAAGGATTGATTTAGTAAGTGAAGTGTCTGACTTTTAACATGGAGGAAATTATTTGCCTGCTCCTGTCAAGTGATGAGTTGAATTTGGGATCCATTCCTTATGATTGAGGCATTAAGGGGACTTTGAAGGCAGAACCAAATTGGCGTTTTTCTTAAAATGTTTGTACTCATGTTTAGCCACTTGAATCATTTCGGACATTGATCAATCACTGATGGGGAAATGACAGGATTTGTGAGAAAAACCCAAGGCCCTGCTCTGGTTTCACTCTCTGAAATAGGAAGGTAAAACAATGGAGAGAAAATCATGCCACCCTGTGTAACTCACAAGGTTAAATCAACAAGCTGCCATTCTGGCCTATTAACAAGTTGTTAATAGCCTTGAGCATGTGAATGGTTAAGCTTTGTTATGTTAAGGATGTTGGAAGAAAGGCAACATAACTAATATCAGTTGAGCTAGGTGCTCCTTTGGTCTGTTTTGTTGGTGCCCTTTATTGCAAACCCTCTATCAATAAACTCTAGCAAAGTTTTGTGGCACTTCAAAATTAACTCTTTCACACCTCCTTGATACTTTATATCAATATTTAGGGTAAACTTTTTTGTTACTAATATCTTGTACTGAGTAGTAACATATTCTGCCTTAGTTTTTAATTAATATTCCAAAAGATCAACCAAAAATGTACTATTTTCTTGTGGTGATCAACAGAACGTCAATGGGTTATTCAGTATTTTTCTACAGAAGAGCAAAAAGTTGTATCTATTAGACTAATGGTATAATTTTTTCAACAAATTCAAAGCAATCAATTTGTACTTTGTCATATACTTCTTAAAAGTTCCCTTCTCAACATTGTCTCTTCAGCATAACATATTACAAAATGAACTGAAGCCTCAAAAAATCTATGCTGTAATAAATGTGTTGATCTTTAAGTTACCATAAATATCTCTTTTTACAATAATATAAATAAATGCTGTCAACATAATCATCTAGGCTTACACAGATCAAAGGGAGAATGACATTTTCTAAGATTTTGCTGCTGTGGTAACTAAAGGAAACAGGCTGCAGGGATCCCATAGTTACTTCCCAATTTGTTAACTCAAGTCCACAGCAGGTGGGGATGGACAGGCATTCGCTAAGTAGAAACAGAAATTTCTTCTGGAAAATGTTTTAAAATGGCTCTGGCAATGTTTGAAACATTGCTGCCAAGGCTAGCATTTTACAAATGTTTAAGGTAACTGCTTCTCATCAATCCTAAAATAGTGTTTTTATAATCAATGGAACAAGTTAGTTAACTTGTACTGCTGGTTATCAACGAGTCAAGCAAACTCAGTAGTTGCAAGAAATTAATTTTAAATATGCCTAAACCTGGATTCAATCATTTGTATTTAAGTAAGAATGGGTAAATTGTTTTCTATGTTGGAAACATAGCAGTTGGTATGAAACAATAGGAAGATGCATTTATTTCCCCTAAAGCTTGCCTCAGGCTATCTGTTGCAAATAGTTGTTTTGTTTGTCATTCCTGAAAAGTATTCTTCTAAACATAACAGATAATCATTCTGCCTTCATCCATCCAGCCACCACAGTGCCCAAAATATTCTATCAATCTTCCAGTTCCATTATCCTCCTTCTTAATGTAAGGAAATGCTTTCCAGAGGTTTTGGACTACAGTTCCAAAATTTGCTATTGGGTATATCCTTCAAAGTTAATTGAGGTGATTAGTTTGCCATAATTTAGATTATATTATTGAATGACATGGTAAGAAGAGTGTTAAGAAAAAAAACAGAAATCCAAATTCCCTTTCACTTTTGCTACAGTACTAGTAGCTAAGACGAAAAACTTTCACTGTTCTGGAGAAGTTTTTATGAGTTGGAGATGAAATTTGGCTATTGCCTCTGGTTTTATTCCTCCCTCTGCTTTTGCTATGCAAAATAATGTATTTATTCTTTAGAATGCAGCCCATATTTGGAATAGCATAAAAATAAAAAATATTTTTTCATAAAAAATAGCTGAAGGATGGAATAGTGGAATTTATGTCATACCAGTGAGAAATAAACCTAAAAATAAAAGACTAATAAGGTCTAATCAACTAAATATACTATACTGAAAAACTGAAAAAATATTGAGGAGTTCAGTCTAGGGAGATTTCAGAGAGATAATGAATTCTACCTTGAAAGATGTCAAAAGGAACATTGAATTCTAACAGTTGCTTTGTCTTTCACTGTTCTGAGATTTGCTTATAATTACAGCCTTGCTTTGTGTCACACTTGATGGCTACACCTCATTAACTCTCATGCCTTGTAATCTTCGAACAATAGGAGGCCTAGATATGTCCACTCTCTTCTGATACATACAAAGATAGATGATTTTTGTAGAATGCACAAAGCCAATCTATATACACTGTACAGCTATAAAAACTATTTAATGCTATAAATGCAAACAGAGCAGAAATAACAATTGAAGACAAAGCCAACATATTCCAAGTTTTGTTCCAAGCACATTACATATGTATAAGTGGGATTGAGAGGAATATTCCTAGACTTTCTGTTTGAGATCTCTTGACATCGGCTATGGACTAAGTAGAATTTGCTATGCTCCTTTATCCTGTCAGATGAATCAGTTTCTATTGCAGTCTTTCAGGACTTAAGATATAAGAGGTAGCACACTCCAGGGTCATCCATCACTCACAGGACCAGGAGTACTTCAGGTAAAAATAGCAAGAGCATTCAACTGTCTTTACTGAATCCAGATGTGAATGCATGGAAGTAAAGCATTTCATTCCCACTTGGAAGAATTCACTATTATTTTTTTATTTCTCCTTCTTCATCCTTTTTTAAAATCTTCTCTTCTGTTATCTTCTAAATCAGAGCCCCCCCCCCCAACATTTTGGGCATCAGAGACTGGTTCCATGCACTGCAGGGGGTATGATTTTGCATACTGCCTACATCCCACAGATGGGACTTCACTTGTTTGCATGGACTGGTTGCTGGCATGCTGTGTACCAGTGCCAGTCCATGATAGAAACCCTGTTCTAATGAATTCTCTTTAACCAAACACATTTAAGCAAAAACTGGGTACCTGTTATGAATGCTTTAATTTGAATTCCTTTATGGAACAGAAAGGTGGCTTGGATGCTTTAGGTGTCCTCCCCCAACAGACTTACATAAAATATTCCAGTTGCTAAGACAAGTCATGGGTTCAGGTTAGTGCAAACCAGGATTAGAGATTAAATGAGGAGAGTTAGTTGGTTGCTGTAATAACGTAAGAAAATTATACTTTACATAAGAAATTTCCATTCAGTCCTGCATATATGCCAGTTGCCAAGCATCCAAATTTTGATCATATGACCATGGAGATGCTGCAAAGTCATGTGTGGTAAACAGTCATAAGTCACTTTTTTCAGTACTCTTGTAACAATCATTAAACCAATGGTCGTAAGTGGAGAATTACCTGTATTCATTCTTACACTTAACAGATAAAATAAAAGGAGATATTATAAGGATGGATGGAAACCAAAGCTTTCCCATTTCCCCAATTATTCCCAGAATGCAAAGTGTATTATAATGATAATTATGGATTCTAAAAAGATTAAGATTCAGGTATTGGGGATGGGGGGAAATTAGCTATTTAAAATCTTGGGAAACCTAGATTAGATATATTAGTCTGTCATAGAAAAGACAACATTCTAATCACTAATGGATGATCAAATGTATTGATCAAATTATTTCATATTTTCTTCTCCTTTGAATTTTAGGGCCTTCTGATTTTACGGATTTACTGATATTACTACTATCTTAATTGATTTAGATATATTTTGACCATAATTATCATGTATTTACATCAATCTGATTAATCCTACCTATGAATTTTAGCACTAGAATCAGATTTTCATCCAATCCTTAAGTTGGTTGCATTTTTTAAAGATACATTTCATAGATCTGAGACAAGCATCTTGAATTTCTAGTAAATGCAGATTTAACAGGTATGAGATAAATTTTCTTTGCAAAAATTTCTCCAAGTCACTGCACTTTGTTATAAATTATTCAACACTTCTATAGAATTTATTAATGGGCAGAAGAGGCTATTGCAAAATGAAACCCCAGTTATGTTTATTCATAAATAGTAAATGTGTTTATGTTTATACATATGTTCTTGTTAGTCTTGGTAACTGAAACAGTCAAACAGGATACTTTTATCATTATCTTTGCTCTACTTTTTAAATAACAATCTAGATTATCTTTTTTTCTGACAGAAAATTAATACGCTTAAAGGATTTATGTATATTTTCTTAGGATAATAGTTGAGATTGGCACTTGGACTGCATCTAGATGCTTTTAAAGACTAAAAGTGCCTAAGGCAATACAAAATTCCAAATTGGAAGCCCCACTGATGGAACTGAAAATATACAAGTAATCGTCGACTTATAAATGTAATATCTGCCAATTACAGATTTGCCAATTACATTTGTAAACTAAGGATTTGTTGGAGTGAATCTCATTGAATGAATGTGAAAACTCTCTACCTTTGCCCATGCATTTGCTAATCAAATGTGTGGGTCATTAAGTGCACAAGGTATCTCAGGATAGGGAAAAACATGGAGAACCGAGTGCATCTAACCACCGAAGGCATCCTCCAATCAAGAGATATCTCATGCTTCCTCCTTCCCAGCCGGGTCCACTTACCTTTTGAAGATCTTGATGAGGTGTCTCCTCTCCAGCCTCTCTGCCACGGTTTCACCTTCAGCTAAGGCTTGCTGGAGCCTAGAGGGACATTGTGTCCCTCTAGACTCTGACGGTTGTCTTTGCAAAAACCTTTGCCAGAAAGAACAGAGCCCGGGGGGATGCACCTGCCTCTCTCAGGCTCCTTTCTTGCCAGCAAAGGGGTTTTGCAAAGACGACTCAAGTCTACAGGGACACAATTTCTCGTCCCTGCAGGCTTGGCAAGAAAACAGCAATTGGAGGGAAGGTCTGAAGAACCTTCTTCTGAAAGGCTGAAAGAAGCCTTTCTTCTGTTTGCAAGGCCTTTAGCTGCAGATCTTGTCCAGGTCTCAATTTGCAGAGAACAGAGGCTGAAGTAATGCAAGATCATATAAGATCAGTAGCGTGAGATCTCGCGCTGCTCATCTCATGTGATCTCGCACTACTTTAGGCCTCTGTTCTCTGTAAATGCACCAAAAGCCTGAAACAACAAAACAGGCAAAGAAACCAAAGGCTTGCTAGATATTTGCAAGATGAATCTTCACAGGCCCAGTGCCTGTGGAGTCCAGCTGGGGGTGGGGCGAATATTGCAGTGCCTCTATGGTCATTTATAAGGGTGAATGATGACTGTAGCAGTGCAAGATTAATTTAGTTTTTGAAGGTACTATTTCATAGAATAAGAAATTGATACATGATAACTGCATTAGATCTACAGAGCTTAGTAATGAGTTTGATTATAGTTCATATGGATATAAATATCTGAAATGTGTATTTTGTCTTCATGCTGCTCACTTCTGTGAGACTTTTGAAATTACTAACTTTTTTTATTTATTAAGACAGACATTTAAATGCTCCTCTATTTTGCAGAAAATGTTTGTAATTGATTTCCCCCCTCAAAAACTAAGGATAATTCAGAGATTTTCCTTTTTCTTCCTTATTTGTCAATTATCATAAATTTATTTTATCCATTCTGTTTGTGAGAGTTTTATGTGCATATATGAATTCTGATCCTTTATTTTTGTTTTGGAATTCCTGATTTTTGTTTTTTATAATACTAAAATTTTCTAATTATATTGATGACTTTATACACATATCTGAATAAATTACTTCAAAGTGACTTCATATTTTTTCTTTCAAGCTTTCACCTTGTTGCAATTTATATTGTATTACTATTGAAATAAGCTAATTGATCTAATGAAAAACATGTTTTATCAACAGCAACTGGATTTTCTTCCTTTCTCTTTTGTTGACATTTCCCCCTTTTCAAGCTTTTCTTAGGGTTAAAAAGTAGGCTTCTGTTACACTAATAAAATAAAAAAGGCTTATTTCTGTTTCCATTACTTCAATTAATTTCAAGCCTAGAAAGGAGAGATAAAGTTCTGAATATAGCCCCACAGTTCGAATAGAGGATATGGTAACCAAAAAAAGGACACTAATTTTATTAATTGGATGGGTATGGTTTATGATGTATTTAGTGGTGTACATTAATCAATGGACAATGAACCTGACTTTTTTTGACTACAGGTGATTCTTGACTTATAAACACAATTGAGTCTCAAATTTCCATTGCTATGCAAGACAGTTAAGTGAATTTTGCTCTACTTTACAATCTTTCTTGCCTCAGTTGTTCAGTGAATCACTGCAGTTATTGAGTTAGTAATATGGTTGTTAAGTGAATCTGGTCTCCCTATTGACTTTGTAAGTTGAGAGCTACATGTGTTTCATTTTTTAATGAGTCAGTTTATGCTAATTTCATAACCTTTGCAAAACTAGTATGTAATAAAGCAACTGTCCAGTTTAGCTGCTTTGTGATGACAGCTTGTCCCTGACAATAAGACAGCATATAATCAATACATGACAACATCCCTGTTCAATAAAATTGAAACTGCGCTGATTTATAGACACTTTCAGGTTGTGTTGTTTTGCCAGAGTAGTGTCTGGAAATACAATTTAAAAGAAGGAAAGTATCCAATTTATTAAAATTTACACAAATTACTTCCAAGGAGGGTATTTCCTTTAGAGATACATATTTTCTAATATTCATGAATCTATTTATTCTGGAATTCAATTCAACAGTTTAATTCAATATTCAATTCAATAGTAAAGCAAAAGACTGAAACACTGGTTGAATTATATATATTCCAAATAAAGGTTGTCTGGAAGGAAAAATTAGTGATGGGTTCTCCAATTTCAATACTTTGAAATTTCTCAACTGAAATATGTTTCAGAATGTATGAGGGACACATAAAGAAATTTACATGCCTCTGGATTAATTCAAGAAGTCATCCAGTGTCTCTTCTTCCCTTAAAAAGGTCAGAAACTGTTGATATGTGATTGTCAGGAATCAATATTATAGTAATTTCATAATTAATTAATTAAAGAAATTCCCCCAATAAAAGAAGATACCTTTGAAATCAGAACCAAACTCAGATTATTACCTGATCAAGTTAGTGTTGGGATTTTAGTTCTTCAAATTTACATCTAGCTACATAGCACAAGATTAAATAAGGTTATTCTATGTATTTCAAGTTTGTGTGAAGAACTAATTGTGCTGCATTGTATGATTGTACTTAACAGGCTGAGGTCCACTGGCAGACCTCTGTTCCATTAGCTTCAGATGCCAGTTCACTTTGGGTATATTTCTTTGTATATAATGAAGAACAAGAGATTCAAAACAGTCTAACTAAACAAAGATACTGAAATACTGAATAATAAAGACCAGTTCCAGAAACACCTGAGTTCTGAAAAACAAATAAAGAAACAAAAACTTGTAAAGAGAGATTACCAAGGTAAGAGTACAGTGAGACACTCAAAATTGTAGAAATGGTGACACAAAATCTAAAGTTCAGAATCAGCTGAATTTCATAGAGGATTAGAAAAATGAACAGGTTTTCTTAAAGTATATTTAAAATTAAAGAAACAGAAGCAAAATGCGAACAGAACTACCCAACTCCTGTTTTGACCATATCATCTCTAACAAGAAGATATATATTTTACCACTCATAAGCATATTCAACAGGAAGGATTGAAGCTCAAGGTCAGGAAATCTCAATTTATCACAAATAGTTTAAATATTTAAGGCTTAACGAACTACATGGTAGGTTGCTAATGGTCTAACCAAACATTTATGAATTATTTCTGAAAAAATCATTGAGACCTTGTGATATGCTAAATGACTTGGAGAAAGTCAAAATTCATATCTTTGTTCAATAGATGGACTCAAGAAACTACAGACCAATCTAAAATTGATGTTTAGAAGACCTAAAGATGAAAATAAAGACAACAATCGGTAAGCACTTTGAAAACAATGAAGAAACTATTTTCAGCATATATTTGTTAATAGTAAATCTTGCTAGATTAAGTTTATCATATTTTAATCTTGATAGGTTAAAATGATAGAAAAAAACAATTTTGATTGAACATTAGAAAAACATTAACAATATTTTGTTAGGGGAAAAATGTATCTTCAGAGCTAGTTTTCTCATTGTCATTCAATGAAGCAAGAGGATATACAGCTGTCTGTTAAGACACAGAAATGCTTTAATTTGGATTTCTGCACTTAATAGGGAGTTAGATAATAGTCTGAGTGTCCCCATCAGTTCAATGGTTCTGTATAAAAAGGGTTCTAATCAAAACCTCTATATGGTTCCCTTAGCAGGTAGCAGAAATGGTTTGCCACTGCTTTTTTTTTTTGTTTAAACTTTCTAGTATAGTCAATAGCTCTGGGATTCCCCTAACCTAATACTGACAATAGCTGGCACAGTTGGGCTTTCAATTCCAGGGATCTTGATCTGTGTCACAGGTTCTAATTAATTATATAACATGTTCCTATGGATTTAAAGATTAGAATCCAGCCCATTTCATCAAATATTGACAAGATTTTCTATATCTATCTCACTTACAGATACACAGTAAAAATTGAAGATTGAGCCAAAGAACTGCAAACTATTTGCATATGTTCTTTCATACATATGAGAAATAACTTACATAATACTGGATGTGGATTTTCTAAAATTTAGAATGAAAGAAGAGGGAAGAAAAATTATATTTCAAATTCAATTCAAGATAGATTTGCACAAATAAATTATCCAATGTTCTCTTTTAAGCTAAAGTAAAAACAATTCTAACACTTAGTACATATCTATTCAAATATAACATTTTATGTTCATTACAATAAACTTCTTCCTAATATCCATCAGATGTTTCAGAAATCAACTCCCCAAATCTGCAGCAGATAAGACTTGAAACTCAAAATCTCGGTACCAAGTTATGGAAAGCTGTGTTGTTGCATGGCAGCCAGAATAAAAATATATGAGTGCCAAAATCAATAGTAAAGTGGATCACCTGAATTCAGCAGATTGGAACTAGCCAAACATTAACTTGATAATATCCAAATGACAGTTGTATACTGTGTATATTCTAGGAGCCTAGAATGGTATTATGTCATATAATAAATAAACTTTCTTTCCTAAATATATCAATAAATATCAAGGTTTAGATATATATTCAGAGAGCCAATTTCAGGAATTTTGAATTGGCCTGATTTGAAATTACTTTTTGATCAGTGTAAATCTGTGATCTGTCCACATAGCAATAGCCAAACAAGGCTTATAAGGCAGTCTTTGGGTCAATAAATTACTCTGCATTTACATGTTTCAAAGTTTATCTTTTATTTGGTTTTAAATTAAAAAAATAAATTTCATTATTAAAGAGTGGAATGAGTCTAAACTAATGTTTACATTTTAGTTCACTTGGTTTAGAAGACCACCAGAGAAATAATAAAAGAGTACTGTTATTATGCCAAAACAGACATCTTTTTTTAAGAAAGATTGACAATGGCAGAATTCTGTATAATTGGAAAAAGTCCTTAACATATTGACCACGAATGTTAGAACGAAACAGCTGGTATCCGTGCTCTCCATACCTAATGGCTACCTCGGTCTGTCACAGGGTTTGGGTGCATTATACAACAGTGCTAATATCATCTGCTTCATCTGGTTTTTTCTGCCTGCTTGGCAGAGATTTCAAGTACTCCAGGTGCCGGCGTGCATCCTCTTGATTTTGCCGCACATAGTAAACTACATAGGATATCACCATGGTGAACCAGCCAAACATGGTGACTAGCATGGCATAATCTGTTGTCTTTTTAGGAATATTACATAGGTCAGCATCAGCTGCATTGAGAAATGGCCTACCAGCATGTTCATCTAAATCAGAGGTCTTACAGATGACACTGTTCGCTGTTTCATGGTTGGAAGCCATGCTTCTCAAGACTTGCTGAAGGGTGCAATCACAGTGCCAAGGATTGTTAGCAATTCGAGCCCTAGCTTTCAAGTTGTTAAAAGCATTTTTGTGCACGCTTTTAATCCGGTTGTCTGACAAGTCTAGCATTTGCAAGGTTTCTGCCACCCCTTTGAAAGAGTGCTCATCAATGAATTCAATTATGTTTTTGGATAAGTTGAGGACTTTCAATTGGTGCAAGTCCTTGAAAATCTCATTTGGGATGGATGTAATCTGATTGGAGTCTAAATAGAGAAGCACAGTTTCAGGAGGAAGATCTCTAGGTATTTCTTTCAAGTTCGCATTGCTGCAGCTGACATTCAAACCTCCAGAATGAGAGCAAAGGCAACCCTTGGGGCACATACTGGCAGAATGAAAGCATAGTATCATGAGGACAAAGCTTTGTAGAAGCAGACACATGGAGAGGGAGCGAGTTAACCACAGGTCTACCAAATGCATGCTGGAATGTCAGCATAATCACCCAACTGCTTCTCATTTACCCAAGAGTGGCGGCAAAGTATCTCAGGAACAAAACTGCAACCTCATTCTCACCAACAATGGAACTCAAGAACAGGTTAGTATATAGACATCTTCATGGTTGGTTTGCTTTTTAAAAGGACATTCCTGGAAAAGGAAAACAAAAATACCTTTTAGAAGACTGTGAGGGATATTTTTAAATGATGTCATTATATATTTTAAGGTACGAACCAAGGCAAAACTATTCAGAAATAATCTCCCATTAAGTTCAGTAGGTCTGGTCCCCAGATAAACATGTAGAGGATTGCAGTCAAATGGGAAATCTTGACGGAAAAGTCTAATTTATTAAATGTCCAATCAATTCACTGTTATAAATGACCTTAAGATGTTCTTTCACTCTAATATCACCATTTCCAAAGCAGACTATTTCTTTTTTAAACACAGGTTTTCTAGAACAGCAATAATAAAACTTAATTACTTTCTTCCATTTATAGTAGCAGACACATTAATCAGATTTGCAGTGAGACTCATGCAGCAGTGACAAATTAAGCAAGCATTTTTGTGGTTAATGATTTTGCACAACAATGTTCCATATTGCTTTAAATCCAAATTAAACTATTTGAGGAAGCCCTTTTTTTTTTTTACAAGAATGTACTTATTTTTCAGACAAACCAAATACTGATAGTTATGAAGTCATGAACATGTTTTTGCATCAAGTTCACAGCATCTTGGTTGGGACATTATGGGAGGTGTACTGGAGTTGCCAAATAGGGAGGACTGAATGTTTTTATCTGCTTGTATGATAAAGAATTTTGCTATAAAAGCTCTAAAAAATTATCAGTGTTTTATATGTATATAAAATAAAATCTAATGACATAAAACTTGTTTTTTTCCCAAGAAACTCAATTTATTGAAAGGGAAGAGGGTTGAAAGAACTTGAACAGAACTTAAAGAGATTGTGGAATGGTGAAATACAGTATCTTTAATTTCTTCGTTATGAAGTACCTCCATCTTTTCAATCATATATATCACAAACACATATAACTTTTACCAACAAGGTGAGAAGTTGCATTTTTCAAGCTGTATTTAAATATAAATGAAGTTCATCTTAACATGTAAGGAAAACAATACTAGGACTAGTAGTGAGTAAAATATTCATTCTTTTATTTTCAGATATAATCTGGAGAAAACCATCTTAGCAACTGGGTAGATGATGTAAACATTTACCACTGGTAATGAATAGGTTTTCCATTATTGATACATGATGGTTATCTTATTATTTTTGAAGACAAATGAGTAAAAGCTATTTGGATATGAGAGTTGTTGTATACAAGATGGATGGCAAATAAATTTTATAAATAAATTAAGGCAGAAAGTATTCAACTCTTATGGTACCCAAGAACAGTGAGAAGTGTTTTCCAAAAAATTTTATTTGTAAATGGGGCCAGCAGAGATGCTATGAGAGAAATAGTTCTGAACCCCTTTTAATATGAAACTACTCTTGAAGAATATTTTAGCATAGCTTTAATATGCACAAATGTGATGAATAAATAAAATATACAGCAATATAATCTTAGAATTTGAGTTAATGATTATCATATCAAGAGAATGCTACCTCTAACCTAGGATATGAGCATTGAGAAAATTCCAGTGAACCTTTCCATATCATTTTTTAAAAAACACAATATAGAGTAAAATAAGATCCAAGAACCTGCCAACTTATTGTAGCTCAGTTACTTTGATGAAGTGCCTTGGGGATTGGAAGGAAGCTTCTTAAGTTGCTCCTTTTTTCTGTCAAAGAGGTAGAAAGAGATCTTGCTGAATGAATCACATGGTGCCATCTCAAATTTTATGGTCAGAAGATCTTAAAGAAAAGAGAAACAAAATGATTGTTTTATAAGGTTGTGCAAAATTGAAGAGTAGAACAGTTCTAGATGTTTAAACTGGAAATAAATAAACACATGTATTTTGATGATTAGTACATACAGGGTTGTTTCACTAGATTGGAACATATGGGAAAGGGAATCTTTAGTTGAATTCTAAGAGAAATATAAAGTTTGATGCTGTAATTATTTTTGAGAAGAAGTAATTAAAAGGTAGCATACATTCTGAAAGAACTAAAGATGTGTTTTATATAATTTTTATATAGGTGAGAAGGAAAGAGGGAAAGAGCTGGTAAGTGTACAGGGATTTTGGTTGCCTAAATCCAGATGACAATTAGAGTTCACCAAAGAATCACCATTTTCTGTATTTCTTTTCTGTCTTCTCATGATGGAGATTTTTTCAGCCAAATTACTTCATTTTACAGACACCTTTCTCAATGAAATCCTTGTGAATCACACTCCTACTAATGAAACTTTACACAAATCAAACTATAAATTCTCCCTACCCTTGAATTAAAATAATTTCTTATTGTTATACCCTACTTCTGCCATATGATATACACTTAAAGACATATAAAATTATTAAAAACAACTAAGAAGTTTTCAGATTTTCTGTTTGCAAAAGGCTATGAGCTTTCTGTAAGGCTTGATTTTTTCTTCAGGCTTTTGGACCAGAGTTTTAGGAGCTCTGTAGGTGATGCGATGTTTCTTTTGAGGGTTAACCAGGATTTCATGAATTTATATCCAGAGTTATTAGCATGAGGTGGTGACTATGAAACTTACATCAAACAATCAGCATTAGCATTTAGGGATTATGTACAAAATTAAATCCTGACAAGTCTATGGAAATATTTTTATCAATAACTCAGTTATCAACAACATAGAAAGTAATCAGTGGGATAAGACAAAAAATCCAAGTACAAAAGATGTTTTCCTCTACAGAACATCTGCAGAGTTCAGTTTTACATTTCTCAATTCCAATTCTGTAAGTTTGTTTTGATATACAAACAAGAAGTTGCAATTTAATAAAAATATAAAATCTGAAAGTTGCTTAATTATTCCCTGCTATTGTTTTGTTTTTCTTATTGTTGGGAGGGGGTGGTTGCAATTTAGATATTTAATTGAGATATTTTTGTTTTAATCATGATTTATGAAAATGGTTGCCATATAATGGTTAAAGTCAGAGGTGGGATTCTACCAGTTTGCACCTATTCGCTAGAACCAGTTGTTAACATTCCAAGCAGTTTGGAGAATCAGTTGTTAGAAGAAATTACTGGCCTAATCCTGTAAGGAAGGCAGGAAGAAAATATTCTGGTGTTGCTTACAGAAACTGCCTCTCGTTAACCCTTATTACATTCTTGGCAGGACTAGACTTCCTGTCTCAGGAATGTCTCTGGAGTTTTTTTTCCCTTCCTTTGATGGCACTTTGCTTGTGTGGAGTGACCATTCAAAGTTACAATGGCACTGAAAAAGTGACTTATGACCATTTTTCACACTTATGATTGTTGCAGCATTCCCACAGTCATGAGAGGCCAGGCGAGGAGATGCATGCCTTGATGTGAGTGACATTGAGTTGGCTACACCGAGCCAATAACATGACCACTAAGCAATGTCCTCCCAGTCACATGAACACCAAGCCACTCCCACCACATAAGCCATGCCCACATAACTGGTTGTTAAAAAATTTGAATCTTACCCCTGGTTAAAGTGCTAATAAACAAATATGGATATAATCCATGCTCAGACATGGAAGTTCTCTGGATGACTTGGCCAATCTATCTTTCAGCTCAACCAACCTCATCAGATTGTTGTTTAAGATAATTGGGTGAAGGGAACAATGATATGTGCCTTAAGCTGCTAGGAGTGATGTGATATAAATCAAATAAATGAATGTCAGTAACATGATTTGCAGAGGATATTGAATTTGTAAATTATTACAGCCAGATTTAAACATAACATTTAGCCAAAATCAGACAAATCACAACAATCAAAGTTACAACAGCACTGAAAAATGGACTTATCACTGTTTTTCACACAGAATCATAGAATAGCAGGGTTAGAAGGGACCTTGGAGGCCAGGGTCAACCCTCTGCTCCAGCAGGTGACCTTATATCATCTGGATTATTTTGGTGCCTCTAACAGAGAGGAAAATTGCCAAAAAGGAGAAGGAGTTTACTAGGACAAGGCTGCCATGCCGAGAAAGGCAGACCTATATAGTCCTTCACTTATGACAGTTGAGCCCAAAATTTTGGTTGCTAAGCAAGAGCATTGTTAAGTGAGTTTTGCCACATTTTACTCAATACATGACATCTCATGAGTCTAACAGTCATGTGCAGACTAGGGATGTAACTCTGAAGGTGTGTGTAATGTTCTAATGTACAAAAATTATAGTTAACTGTGTGGCAGAAAGTGGACTCTGGGTATATTTTTCCAAACCTAGTGAGGTTGAATGTGCATAGTTTTGGAAGAGCTCTGTGTGTGTGTGTGCGTATGTACATATTCAAATTATATATAGTAGATAATTTATCTTTTTGTGTGTCTATACACACACTATAGTATGTAATATGGATGTATACATATGGCATATATACATAGGATTAAATAGTGTATTTTGGATGTTCAATAGTAGGAAATAAGTAGGCAGGGAAATTGCATCTCTTTGAGGAAAGGAGAGGTCAGGCAAGGCACCCCTTGATGTAAGTAATGGCAAGTTGGCCACACCCACCCAACCACATGATCAACTAGCCATGGCCACCCAGTCACATGACCACCAAGCTACGCCCATAGAACAGGTTGTAAAAAAATTGAATCCCACCCCTGGATGAGGGGATCGTTTAACAATAAAGAAGTGAATGTAGAAGAATCTCAATAAATGGTGAAAAAAGATGAACAAAATATTCAGGGGATGGATGAGAAATAAGTAGTGGGGTAGTAAGTTACAAAATAAAACAATTAAAACAAAAAGACAATAACAATAAATACTAAGATTTGAAGAGAAAATCCCCCAAAAGTTTACAATAGTATAGATGTCATGCCCCTGGTGGAGTCTGACTCCGAGGAAGAGGAGGAACAGCCAACAGGGAGTGGGAGTGTGGCTCCAGAGATGGTGGAGGAGGCTAGGGAAGGGCAGAGGCCGGCTGAGCAGTCCGAGGCGGATCCAGGCCCATCCCCTATCCATCCTAGGTCATATGCAGGGAGGAGAGGATCAAGGAAAAGTGAGGTCTACTCAAGAGGAGATTACCCTGATCCTCCTCATGGCTTGCAGGTGGCAGCTATGTATGTATATAAGTTTGCGTAGTTAGAATTGCTGGAGTCAATTAGTATTTACCTTGAAAGAGGCTTATCTTTGCTGCCGTTCTTCCCATGGACTTTTCTTGGTTATTTTCCTGGAGTTTATAATTAGTTATCTTGGCTTGCTTCGGAACTCTCATCAATGAGGTTTATTTTGGATTTCTGTTTGCCTCATTATTTACTTTTGTGACTTTAAACTGTGCCTAATGAAATGGTGAAGTTAAGTTGAAGGCCTTACCGGACTTTAATATATATTTTGGGTTTGGGGTTATTTTGAGAGACTACCGGTCATCACATTTTGACTCCAGCCACCCCTTTAACTTATGTTTGCTTTTTATGGGGTGACTATGGATCAGCTCAGAGAAGAGATTGCCAAGTTAACCCAGCAAGTGGCTCTTTTGACTGCACAGGTAGCACAAATGCAAACTGCCTGGCCACGCCAAAACTGCCCAGTGGCAGTGCTAGTTAAATTTGATGATTCGCTGGCCCAATTTCCAGCATTTTTTGGGCAGTGCCGGCTTTACATGAGCCTTCGGCCTGAGGACTTTCCCACTGACCGGGATAAAGTGGGGTTTTTGATTAGTTTGTTGTCAGGCTCTGCAGCACATTGGGTGATGCCTCTGCTGACTCAACACAACCAGGTGTTGGACAATTACGCCAAGTTTTGCCATCACTTTCAGGCCATGTTTGAGGACCCTGTTCGAAGCCAACAAGACGTTCGAGAGAGCTGAAGCAGGGGCGTGGCTCACTCATGGATTATATTGCTAGTTTTTGGGTGGTTGTTCAGGATGTGCAATGGAATGAGGCAGGACTATTAGACCAGTTCCAGGAGGGTTTGTCGTAGGAGCTTCTGGATGAGTTGACACACACTGAATGCCCTCGCACCCTTCAGGAGCTCATGCATTTGTGTCTTCGTATTGATACTAGACTTCAGCAGTGATGGGTGCGATAATGGACAGAGATCGTATCTGTTTCCAGCAAGATGCCGCCCTTGGTGGAAGTGCCTTTGGAGGAACCCATGCAGTTGGGGGCTGGCCACCCTCGTCTGACTCAAGTAGAAAAAAATAGATGCCGTCGTGATGGTTTATGCCTCTATTGTGGCAATTGAGGCTATTTTGTGGCCAAGTGTCCTGTTAAGACATCCACAGCAGCGACACCTGTGGTGGTGGGAAACAAGCATTGCTCGGCCTACGGGGGTCTGCAGGTCGGGGTGTAAAATCCATAGGCCTGCCATCTTCACCAACCTTGCCACCCTCGCCACCTTCAACATCTCCACCACAGTCGCTATTGGTGAAGCATCTTGTGCTGCCAGCAAGTGTGTTCGTGCCTGGTGTGGGAGCAGTGGAGATCCCAGCTTTGGTCGACTCAGGGGCCACAGCCAATTTCATGGATGCTCATTTTGTCAAGCAGTGGTTCGTTCCTCAGCAACAGGTATCCCCACCAGTCAGGGGGAAACAATTGATGGTCGGCCCCTTTGTCGGGATCTGTGGTTGCTGCAACCAAACCCCTTTGCATGCGTATTGGCAGCATTGGACACCATGTTTTACGTTGTTGCAGTGCCTCATTATCCGGTGCTGCTAGGTTTGGAGTGGATACAGGCCCATGATCCACAGATTGGTCGTCTGGAGCTGTGCAGTTCCTTAATTGGAAGTGTACCAACCATTGCTTGCACTCCTGTGCAGGTAGTATGGCAACACCCATGGACCTGGATCTACCTGCGGAGTTGGTGGACTTTGCTGATGTTTTTGGAGAGAAGGAGGCGGATCAGTTGCCTCCATATTGGGTGTATGACTGTCCAATCGACTTGTTGCCCAATGCAAAATTGCTGGGTGGGTCGGATATATTCCCTGTCAGAACTGGAGTTGGCCGCATTGCGGGATTTTATTGACAAGAACCTCCGGAAAGGATTTATCCGGCCTTCTACCTCCCCACTGGCTGCACCGGTGCTTTTTGTGAAAAAGAAATCGGGGGAGTTATGTTTGTGTTGTGATTACTGCAAGTTGAATGCAATCCCAGTGAGGAATCGGTACCCGCTTCCCCTCATCCCTGAACTGATTGAGTGGCTTTGTCAAGCTAAGATCTTTACGAAGTTGGATTTGTGTGGGGTCTACAATCTGGTTCGCATTCGTGCAGTGGACGAGTGGAAAACAGCTTTCTAGATGAGGTATGGGCATTTTGAGTGTACCATGATGCCTTTTGGATTAACCAATGCCTCAACTGTGTTCATGCATTTCAAGCACAATGTTTTCTGTGATTTGTTGGATCAATTCGTGGTCATTTATTTAGATGACACTTTGATTTACTCAGACTTCCTGCAGGAACATTGGCAGCATGTGCGGCTAGTGTTGCAATGTTTGCATGATAACCACCTGTTTCCTAAACATGAGAAGTGTCAGTTTGCACAAACCATGATTGACTTCTTGGGACATCGTATTTCACCTGCTGGGGTGAAAATGGACCCAGAGAAAATTCAATCGTTGCAGGACTGGGAACCTCCACACTGGGTGAAGGATGTGCAACAACTGTTGGGGTTTGTGAACTACTACCACACATTTATTCCCTGCTTTGCTGCCTTGACTGCTACCCTTTCTAATCTGTTCAAGAAGGGGGAGAAGTTCCATTGGGGTGCTGAGGAGCAGGCAGCTTTCAAGGCGTTGAAAGTCACTTTTGCTTCTGAGCCTATCCTCAAACACCCTGATCCAGGTCAGCCATTTGTGGTGGAAACAGATGCTTCTGATGTGGCTGTTGGTGCTGTGCTCCTCCAGGCCTATGCTCCCACAGGCATCTTGTTCCCGTGCTATTATTATTCCCGGAAGTTGTCGGGTCCAGAGCACAACTATGCGATTTGGGACAAGGAGCTATTGGCGATTGAGGTCACTTTTGAGACATGGCGGCACCACCTGGAGGGGGCTTATCACCAAATCGAGGTTCGGATGTATCATCACAATTTGGAACATCTACGTACAGCTTGGACATTGAACCAGCGTCACTGAACCTTATTCTTTGCTTGATTTGATTTCCGGGTGACCTATGTTCTGAGTGGAGAGAATCAACTTGCCGATGCCCTATCTCGGAAGCCCGAGTATACCCGAAGGGAGGATAAAATCTTGCCCTGGATGGTGATTCCGTTGGAGCGATTCACAGCCACGAGAAACCTGTGGACCTTCGAGTGAGGATTCAGGAGGTGCAGCGGCAGGACCCATTTGTGGCAGCTCGATGTCGAGAATTGGATGAGAATGGGAGACAAGAGACTCCTTGGGCGTATATTGGGGACCTTTTGCGGTTCTGTGATCTCATTTATGTGCCTGGAGGTCCTCTTCATGGCCTTAGCTTACGTCAATGTCATGATAGTCCAGCGGCAGGACACTTCGGGGTGTTCAAAACACTGCACCTCATCTCTAGGACATTCTGGTGCCCGAGACTTAAACATGATGTGTCGGGATATGTGATGTCCTGTGGGATCTGTCAGCAAGCCAAGTATGCTCCTGGTGCGCCCCCTGGTCTCTTGCAGCCCTTGCCCATGCCAGAACGACCATAGGGGGAAGTTTCATTGGATTTAATTGTTGAGTTACCACCATCGAATGGTGCCACAACCATTTTGGTGGCGGTGGATATGTTGACTAAAATAGTCCACTTTATTCAATGTGTGGATCTTCCATCAGCCAAGATAAAGGCTCAATTGTTTATTTCCCATGTTTTTTGGTGGCATGGGTTACCAGACCTCACAGTATCAGATCGGGGGGTACAATTTACGGCATGCTTCTGGCAGACCCTACTCATGAAACTGCAGGTTCAGGCATGTCTGTCATCTGCTCATCACCCTGAAACTGATGGGGGGACAGGGAGAGTGAATGCTATTTTGGAGCAGTACCTCTGCTGTTTCAGCAATACTCAACAAGACAATTGGGTGGAAGTGCTGCCGGTGGCAAAATTTGATTATAACAATGCTCAACGTGCATCCACCCATGTGTCCCCTTTCTTTGCTAACTGTGAGTTTCATCCACAACTTTTCCCTTTCCCCGTCTGATTCCCCAGTTCCGGAAGTGGATACGTTTGTGCAGGAGTTAAAAGCCATGTACCACATGGACTGCAATCAACTAGAGAGAGCCAAGGAAGACTATAAACTGCTTGCAAACTACCATCGTTGCGATGTTCCATCTTTAACAGTTGGCTATCAGGTTTGGCTCTCTACTCGATATTTACCAACGACATGATCATCGAAAAAGCTTGATCACCATTACTTGGGATCTTTTCTGGTCGAGGTGGTGATCAATCCTGTGGCTTATTGTCTCTCCCTGCCACGGACCATGTGTATCCATCTTGTTTTTCATCATTCCCTGTTAAACTCTACCTCATGACAATCTGCATAGACCAGCTCCATCACTGTCGGCCCCAGTAGTCCCTCTGGGAGAGGAGGAGTACCAAGTGGATAGCATCCGAGATTCATGCCAGTTGTGGGGCCGATTTCAGTACTTGGTGGCATGGAACCAGATGACTTCACCTGGGTCGATGCCACTGATGTTCATGCTCATTTGGTCCAGGACTTTCATGCTCGTTTTCCTCAATGTCCTCATCTGCCTGGTCCTGGGGGAGGGGGCCCTGTGAGAGAGATAATGTCATGCCCCTGGTGGAGTCTGACTCTGAGGAAGAGGAGGAACAACCAACAGGGAGTGGGAGTGTGGCTCTAGAGGTGATGGAGGAAGCCGGGGAAGGGCAGAGGCCAGCTGAGCAGTCCGAGGCGGATCCAGGCCCATCCCCTATCCATCCTAGGTCATGCAGGGAGGAGAGGATCAGGGAAAAGCGAAGGTCTACTCAAGAGATTACCATGATCCTCCTCGTGGCTTGCAGGTGGCAACTATGTATATAAGTTTGCAACTATGTAGTTAGAATTGCTGGAGTCAATTAGTGTTTACCTTGAAAGAGGCTTATCTTTGCTGCCGTTCTTCCCATGGACTTTTCTTGGTTATTTTCCTGGAGTTTATAATTAGTTATCTTGGCTTGCTTTGGAACTCTCATCAATGAGGTTTATTTTGGATTTCTGTTTGCCTCATTATTTACTTTTGTAACTTAAACTATGCCTAATAAAACAGTGAAGTTAAGTTGAAGGCTTTACTGGACTTTAATATATGTTTTGGGTTATTTTGAGAGACTACGAGTCATCACAATAGAGGAAAAAAGGGAGAACTTCCCAAAAATAATGGAAGGTTTATGGATGGGTATCCAAATGATAGAAGGAGATAAGGGGAAAGGCAGAGGGAATATTCAATCTGTGTCGAAATGTTAGGGGAAAATGTAGGATACCAAGAGAGAAATATAAAAGAATCATAAAAAAAAATCAATAAATGATGGAATTCTAAAAAGAATGAAAGGACAGATAAATGTAAGATTCTGTAACACTATGATTGTATTAAAAATTAAACTGGGAAAATAGCAATACATATATAGATATATCATAGAATTTATTATAACCATAAATATATCAGGTTAGGAGGAAGAAGGCATACCTAAATGTACTGTCTTGATTAACAATGGGAAAAAAATATATTGGAATTCGTAATTTTTAGGATTACAAATTCAAGAGACCCAGAGATATAATCTCAGGAGTGGTTGAGTTTTATTAACAAATGGTTTTATTGGTGTTTATAGAAAATTGAGATTTGGAAATATGATAGATTTTGAATATTTTAAATACTAAAATATTAATGTTTTAACAGGGTCAATAAACATATTGTATGAAGAAATGTAATTGATGTTTAAATATAGAATAAAGAGAGAATAGTATTGTTTAAAGATAAGGAGGTGAACATGGAAGAACCTCAATAAGTGGGGAGGAAAAGTATAAATTGGGAAAATAGTAGTGTATAAAGCGATCTATAAAATATATTATAATTATAATGAGTATATTAAGGTTAGAAGTTGGAAGATGAAAACTATGTATAAGTAATTGTATTATTATTGTCAGCACTGTATAAAAAATGCATTGATCTAGTCATTACACTGTCCACAAATTATGTTTGTTGTTAAAGAAACACTGCAAATGAAATGTGTGTGTGTGTGTGTGCGTGTATGTGTATGTATATGTATATATGCAAGTATATACACACATACATATGTAGCAATATGTGTGTGTGTAGATATTTATTTATATCTATATACGTAGCATGCAGATTTCAATTACACTAAAAGCAGCAAATACTCAAGGTGGCTTTGCTGAGATTAAAAACATTAAAAATAGTGATTTCAGGAAAATGAAGGCCCACAATTTAGTCATTTAATTTTTAAATATACATTCCATCTCAGGATATTCTGCACATTCTAAAAAGAATATTGGGGGGAGGAGAGGAAGGGAGATAGAGACATACAGATAACGATAGGATCAATTTGCAAATTGATAGAGGGGCCATACCAAATCAAGAAGAGAACGGGCCCTGTGAATTGTGTGATTAAATTTCCAGAAATCTGATGTAAACCTCAATTGAACTACATGAACTTTCAAGTCTTATTGTGGATGAGAAACTGCCAAGTTTAATATAACTGGAGATCTAATGGAAGAAATGAGACTTCTGATATCTGTTTGGAAATTGGCATGAGAACAGAATAGCTGAGATCCCACAAGCCTCAAACCAGCCACAATGACAGAAGTCTGGCAACAATGCAACTGATTTGCGCCCAGTTCATAACATGAACTGAATACATCAACCTAGCCACCAATTCTGAAAAAGGATGCTATTCTATTATCTATTATATATGTATTATATAACTTTACTACCAACCTTCCTTCAGTCGAGGACCTGTATACTGCATGAGTCAAAAAGAGGGCCATGAAAATATTTACAGACCCCTTGCATCCAGGACATAAACTGTTTCAACTTCTTCCCTCAAACCACTGCTATAGAGCACTGCACACCAAAACAACTAGACACAAGAACAGTTTTTTCTCGAATGCCATCACATTGTTAAACAAATAATTCCCTCAACACTGTCCAACTATTTATAAAGTCTGCACTATTATTACTATTGATCTTTTCATCACTCCTTATCACCCATCCCCTCTTACTTGAGACTGTATGACTGTAACTATGTCGCTTGTATCCTTACAATTTATGTGGACCCTTTCCTAGCATGATTTAATTGCTTATTGTACCCTATGACTATTATTAAGTGTTGTACCTTATAATTCTTGACGAACGTATATTTTCTTTTATGCATACTGAGGGCATTTGCACCAAGACAAATTCCTTGTGTATCCAATAACACTTGGCCAATAAAAGAATTCTAATTCTAATTCTTCTGAGGAGTTGCTAATTTGAGTTTAGGAGAGATTGTGCATCCCTCTAATGGCTACAACATGAGAAAAATAAACTTTGTAACAAAAAAGAAATGTACTGAAACTTGGCTTTGCAAGATGGTGACATCACATCACTTTTGTGCACACCTAGAACCAAATTATCATTGTTGCAGATGGTCTATGCCGGGAGCTATATTAAGCACTATTGCAGCTTATGAATATAAACAGGACATACATGCTGTGCAATGTTTCCGACAGTTTTTTTGTTATAAGTACTAACTTACATTTCTGAAAAACTGATCAGTTAAAAGGAAATCAATTTAGTCTCAATTTAAAGGTAAGTATATAATATACACAAACACACACACACATTTTATATATCTATGCCACCCTTCTTCCTTCTCTTGTTTATATGAGCCAATTGGGAATCTCTAGTAAGTATTTTACAAACATAATTATCATCATCTTTCAACAGGAAGTAGGATTAGGATTAAGGGAGACAAAGCAGAAATTTGTTTGCACCTTGGTTGGTAATTCTCATAGAAACTAACTCAGTAAGGATTTTCTTCTTAAAGAAATTTAAGAAGATTAATTTCTCTCTCTTAAAGGATAAATTTCTTTATTAGGCCTAGGATGCAGGTTTGTGTCTGGTAAAGGCCCTGTCCCACTGTATTTACGGATGCAAAGAGGATGTAAAATGTTAAAAAAAGCTTGCCATCCGTTGGAAAACACTATGCATCCGCTGTGTACTCATTGCATATGTGTTTCATACGCTCTATCCGTCGAGCATCCATCCACTGAGATTTCATCTGCACAAGAAGTTTTGAGCTGCACAAAACTTTGTGAATGGATGAACTTTCCGCCACGTACGATGTACATCCGCGACATATACAGGCAACAAACGTTCTGTGTCCGTTATCATCCATTAAATGTCCGCTGTATCCTCTCTGTATCCTCTGGCCATCCCTTCAACTCACATCTGCTGCAGCTGAAAATGGAAAGAGGGAGGAAACGAAAGGTATACGGAATGTCTACACAGCGTTAGTAACATGGAAGTAGAAAGGATGTAAGCGTATGCATCTCATATATAAAGTATTAAAAACGGACAAAACATTTGTATCTGGGATGTATCTCGTATATTTAGGATGTCTGGAGTATATCTAGAGTATGTAGAAGGACACCTAGCGGACAACCGATATTTTCTATAAAAAGGGGAAGAAAATCATCTGGATCGCTGGAATGGTGGACCATACAGTCCCACTATGCTTGCACTGGAGGTTTATCTATCCCACAACTATCCTTATCTATCCCACAAGCATGCAAAGGCTTAACCATTTTTTCCTATAAAAAGGGGGAGAAAATCACCTGGATCTCAGTATGAGTCCAGCAGCCATGGTGTACAGACCTCTTCACCCTTGGTCTTGCTCTTCTACATCATCAATTGTTCTCCACCATGGATGATGACACAGTCCGTATGATAGCTGCGTTCATTCATCACCAGAACCAAAACCTGGTTTATCTATCCCACAACTATCCTTATCTATCCCACAAGCATGCAAAGGCTTAACCATTTTTTCAAAGTTTTCAGCAACACTTTATTAAGTAAAAAAAATGAACCAAGTGTCTTAAGCAAAGATAACCTTTATTAACTTTATTAACTTTATGACTTTATTAAATAAGCAAAATGAACCAAGTAAACTGTATTAAGTGTGTTAAGCAAAGATAACCTTTCTTAACTTTCTTAACTTTATGACTTTATTAAATAAGCAAAATGAACCAGGTAAAGTGTCTTAAGCAAAGATAAACTTAACAGGTACAAAACTCAGTCTCTGACACTATTCTCAGTCACTCTGAGGCATGTCCATGGTCTCAGCTGTTAAGCGGGCAGGGACTGTGGAGGTGGCTGTGCCTTGAGTGCTGGTCTGAGGCACTGTTGGGGTGCTTGGCCCTGAGGGTACAACAGGGGATGGTGTGTTCAGGAAGCTATCCGAGAGCTGACTCAGTCCCGTGAGGTTGAGAGGCCTTTCATCAAGGACTTGAGATGTCAGGTGCGATACTGAGGACAGATTGTTCATTGACGGGCTTGGCTGTGGGGTGGAGGAAGGAGGAGTGTAGTGGGGCTGTCTGGTCTGCAGCTGGGTGTGGAGTGGCGTCTATGGCGTGCGATGAACCTGGGCCTGGACTGGGAAGTTCTGCATCTGCTGTGGGAAGTCCTGGTAGTCATAGCCTTGGTAGGTGAAGGGCTGTTGAAAGCCGTGGAAGGGCTGTGACATCGCCTGGGGTGGAGGAGCAGACCTGGACTGGGTAGGAGCAGCTTCAGCTGGGCCTTGAGGGTTGTGCAGAAGTGCTGTGATCTTCTGCTTCATCACCTGGTACTGGGCCTCAGGCAGGTCCTTCAGGGTCTGGCTCACGTAGGTGATGAAGGGCTTCTGGTCCGAGGATAGTATGTCGCTGTGGACCAGCTGAGAGAGAAGTTCTGTGCTGGTCTTCATTCACAGAAGTTCTGTGCTGATCTCCAACAGCACACTGTGGTCTTGGCCCTCCAGTGTGCCTCTCTGCCTGCATCCTCTGGAGGTGGGGGTGAGGGTGGGTTGACCTCTGGTGGCTGCTGCTTCTTCCACCATTTGTGATAGCAGGGCATCATCCTCCACAGGATCCTCCAAGTCTGCTGGCATGGGGAGTGCAACTGTTGGGGGGGTCTCCTCCGTGGGGCCCTCTGGAGACACCTGCCTGGACCGGGTAGATGGCTCCTGGCTGGAAGAGGGCTGGCTGTCTGTGGGCTGTCTGAGGGAGAGGGGTCTCAGAGGGGCTGCTCCTTGGTGGTGGATCTCACCCTCCAGGAAACTGCAATTGGCCATGACGTACATCTCCTGGTCAGTGAGCTTGACAGCGGCTGCCCGGATTTCTTGAGGTGTAGCTTGCCATACCAGGTGTGCTTCCACCATCCTAGGATGGTGTACCATTCTGCAGTGTACCCCAGGATCTCTGTCTTGTCTCTCCAAGCTGCCTGCTTCTTCTTGGTGTCGCGATACAGTCTGTGGCCCTTTCTCCAGAGGTACTCGTTCTCCCTCAGCCATTCCAGCACCTCATCCTCATGCTCCTCGGAAATGGTGTACTGTTTCCTCTCTCCTTTCTGCTTTCCTTGCCTCTTCCTCCCTCTGGCAGGGTCTTCAGCAGGGCCTTCAGGGGCTTGAGCAGCAGGGCATTCAGCAGCAGGGCCTTCAGGGACTTGAGCAGCAGGGCCTTCAACAGCAGGGCTTTGAGGGCCTTGGGGCTGGTCCACCACAGCAGCAGTAGCAGCAGCTTCAGAGTCAGTGCCAGGAGGTGGGATGCTGGTTCTGGCCCTTCTTGCCAGGGTTTGAACAAGTAGGCACGGGCTTCCTCTTCTTGCCTGACTGACCAACCATGGTGTGGTGTTCCTGCTAGATGTATGTGGCAGCACGTCTTTCCCCTGTATGCTGACTGCGTGCGTGCTTCATCCTTTCATATCCATGGAAGTGACGCAATTCATACTCCCTGCATGCGCAGTGAATGCTTTGCATCCAATATACATCCGTGCGGCATCCCCTTTGTTTCCTATAGGCGTCTGTGATGCATCCGTTTCATCCGCTATGCATCCGCCCCTTCCACTATGCGTCCGCTTCGAAATTCTCCCCCGGAACCCCTTTGGATGTGTCATCTGCTTCCATCCGCTTTCATCCACTAGACTTCCTATGAACATCCATTTAACATCCCCGCTACATACTACCCACGTCCGTTCTTTTCCATTCTGTTTATGCAAATTTTTGCCACTTTTTGGAGCGGATGACAACGGATGGAGCCACCCCTGAAATTTTGCTCATCCGCTGTGTCCTTTATGCATATGTTTTGCGTCCATTGGCCAGTGGGACGGGGCCTTAAGTAATACTTCGGAACAATAAGTAAGGCAAACTCCACAGGTAAAGAATTTGGTGATCTTGTTACCAATTTTTAGTTTTCTTTTCAGTGCTGCTTTTTCGGAGGTAGAAAGCACTATTTTTAACTAATTCAACCTTTATCCCTCTTTGTTTGCTCATATTCATGATATGGAGCTTTAGGATTGACAGTCTCCTGTAATTTAATGTAACTAGCTATTTATTTTTGTGTTTTATTTTTATTATATCTTAATTTCCAGCCAGATGTTTTTCAGACATGATGGATCTGATAACCAGCCAACATGATCAGTGCTAGCTAGGGAGAACTGCAGATAAGATGAAAAATAGCTAGAAAGAGCTATATTGGGGAGACTGCATGGCAGCATGTATTTTCCAGTTGGTTCCATTGTTTCTTATATAATAAACCAAGTTGCAAAATAGACCTCTTAATTCTCTACACTGTGCAATTTACTTTTATTGTTGAAATGATGAATGGAGCTTTGCGGTAATTATGTGCTTCTTAAGTTATATCTTGAAATAAATAGCTGTGGTTGATGCAGTAGCCATGATTTCATATATAGAAAATGTATTATTATTCATGCTGAAAAGGGAGAAAAGAGTCATTTCAGATTGTCCAAGGTATCAGTAGGTTATTTTGCAAGGGTGATGAGTATGCCACCCCCAAACAGCAAGGGTGATGAGTATACCAGTCATAAACATATCAAGAGCAACTGTGTTCTCTTCGCTGATGATGCAAAGCTATTCAACACCACAGACAATATTGGTACCCTTCAAAAAGACCTTGATAATGTATCAGAATGGTCAAACAAATGGCAACTTCAAATCTCAATAAATAAATTCTCTGTCCTATATATTGGCAAAAACAAATCAGAAAATAAAATACAGGCTGAGTCAAGATCTTGTTGATGATCCAAACTCTGTTAAGGATCTTGGAGGACTCATCTCTAATGACCTAAGTGCTAGAGCACTTTGTAACTACAAAGCCCAAAAGGCGTTAAGAGTTGTTAACCTAATCTTACGTAGCCTTTTCTTTGGTAATATTACACTAATAACTAGAGCATACAAAACATTTGCTAGACCAACACTCGAAAACAGCTCATCAGTCTGGAACCCACATTACATATCTGATATTAACACAATTGAGAAAGTCCAGAAATATTTCACAAGAAGAGTTCTCCACTCCTCTACTCGTTGCAGAATACCTTATGCCATCAGACTCGAAATTATAGACCTAGAAAACCTAGAACTACGCTGCCTTCAGTCCGATCTAATGAATACTTCAGCTTCAACCATAACAACACTAGAGCAAACAATAGATACAAACTGAAGGTTAATCATACCAAACTTGATTGCAGGAAATACGACTTCAGGAACAGAGTGGTCAATGTCTGGAATATTCTACCTGACTTTGTGGTTTTTTTCCCCAAACCCCAAAAACTTTAACCTTAGACTGTCTACTATTGACCTCACCCCTTTCCTAAGAGGTCTGTAGGGGGCATGCATAAGTGCACCAATGTACCTACCGTCCCTGTCCTATTGTTTCTTTTATATTTTTTAAATTTTTCTTATATGTATCCATAACTATATTTTTACTTACCTATTATCTTGTAAGCAATTGACAAATAATAAATAAATAAATAAACACAAGGCTGCAGATTTCTGTGGAATCTCTACTTTTACAACTCTGATCCCTAAGTTCTGCAAAGGAGGATTTGGTTTCAAGACTGTCAGAGTTCCCTGTTTACAAAAAACATGATTCTTCTAGTTAAAGAAATATTTGCTTTTCCATGCTTTGGTTGGAACTTCTCCAATCTACCATACTGAGGCCAAGAAACCATGTTTATTGCAACAGTTACTGGATACCTGCTTTATAAGAATAAAAAAAATGGAAAAGCAAACATTTTTACCTATAATCTTAGGAATCTGATTTGCCAGCTGTTATTTGTACAATTTGATAAAGTGGGCCTTTCAGGAGTGTGGGAAAGTCCACTGTTAAAGAATTGGAATATTGAAAATAATAGAGCTGATTGAGATGGAACTTTTGTTTATGTTTCAATTCCCTTGTAATGGCTGCCCTTAAGCTGGACTTGGGAGCTTGTAAAAGAGGCTTCTATTATTTTATTTAAATAGGATTTTAGGGGGCTTTGTCTATGTTTGCATCAGAAATAAGCTGCATCAGAAAGACAGGAATAAGGGTGCAGGCTCCATGCATTTGCTACAGTTATTTTCTCTATCACATTATGAGAATGAAATCAGTGATTGATTTTCTATCTCTCCAAACTTTAGAATTTATTATTTATTTGTTTAGACAATTTTCATGGCTGTCCACTCATTTTTAATGATTAGGTTGCTTACAAAATGTGAACTGGGAAGAATAAATGACCCAGAGAGGCAGCTGGATTATGCATGAACATTTGTAAAATGATATTGTAAGACAGTATTTCTCAATCTCAGCAGCTTTAAGCTTTAAGCAGCCTGGGAAAGTCCAATTTTAAAGCTGCCAAGACTGAGAAACATTGTTGTTAAGTGATGACACAAAAAACATGGGATCATCATCACCTATTTGCCTCTTATTACATACAGGAGTTTGCCTTGGCAGAGTTGGTGAGGTTCATTTTCTTCTTGATTTTCCCAACAAATGTTTGTTGTTCAGACATATGAACCATCAATAGACATATAGAGATAAACCATATTTACACACATTCAAAATGTAATAAAAAAACTAAAAAAGAAACAAAAAGATCAGAACACATCTCTCCACCAATCAAACTCCAGACAAGCAAGGATTAACATCAGAGAAATAATCAAGCAGAAAAAAATACCTTAATCAAGGTATTAACAAGAATTATCAATTACCCTTCCCAACACTTGGCAGGACAAGTTATAGTACATAAACAGGAAACATGAGCTACAAATACTGTATTATCTTCAATCAAAGCAGAGTGCAATATAAGCAATTTCCTAGTTGTTGTTACATTGATAGTTCCAATTTCTAAAGTTCTAAAAATCCATTTTCCATGGCAAAGAAACAGATATTCAATGAAAATCCCAGTATTAATAATTAACATTTTACAATGAAACATTCATAGAGATGTTAGCGATATTCCATAATACTAACAACCCTTCACTTCTTGATCCTCCTTCATAGATAAAAAAGCAAAATGCTTACTAAAATAGCAGTTGTATATTCTAGCCAAAATTGGCCTAAGTTATTGCATCATCTCAGGATAAATTACTCTGTCTCCTACTTTTGAGAAACAAAAGAGATGAGCCCAGAAAGAGCTCCTTTTCAGAAGAAGAGTTGGCTCTTTGGAAGTCTCCTGGTGGAACTCAGATTGGTACCTTCCCTGATTATTTTCAGAAAGATGCTGAAGCTTACGGTTTTCCCTAGTAAAGAATGGCCATAATTTGACATTATTTGGATTTGAGAGATTTGGTTTTGTTTTCCATTTTCATTATTTTAATCTCTACAGCAGATGTTTTAATTCTGCTGGTACCATGCAATTACCAGACTCAATTCTGACTGCAGCAGGATTGAAAATGAAATGAAATAAACATTAGAATTCAGGGAAGCGAGTACTGTAGGCCAGATCAGAGTTAAGAAATTGAGTACTGATAAACAAAGGTTGGTTTTTTAATGTTATGATACATCATTCCTTATGACTAAATTTCAAAAATATGCTTATATTCAGTGTACTAGGTAGCCATTGAATATCCAATGCACCCAAATTAAAATGCTTAAAACAATTAAAATGGATGGATGTTTTGTAAGATAAGAGATTGAAAACAGAGTGGAATGGTTACTAAAGGGCCTGTCACATAGGCCGACAGATGCAAAAAGTATGTAAAAAGGACACAGCAGACGAGAAAATTTTCCATCCGTTGTTATCCGCTCTCAAAAGTGCCCCAAATTTGCATAAACAGAGCGGACAACAACGGAAAGGAATGGACAGGTGGAGGACGTAGCCAGGATGCTCCACAGATGCTCCACGGAAGCCTAGTGGATGGAAGCGGATGGCACACCCGCAGGGCTTCTGGGGGAGCACAGTGAAGCGGACGCGCAGCGGAAGGAGCGGATGCCTAGCGGATGATGTGGATGCATCACGGAAGCCTAGCGGATGCCTAGCGGGTGCAAAGCATTCACTGTGCATGCGGGGAGGATGCATTGCGTCAGCCCCGCAGATATAAAAGGATGCAGCTCGAAAGCAGGTCACCATTCAGAGGAAAGATCTGCTGCCAGACACATCTCCAGCCAACAACCATGTTGAAGAAGAGGAAGCCTGTGCCATCTTCTGCCAGCCCTGGCAAGAAGGACAGGGCCACCATCCCACCCCCTGGCCCTGACCCTGCTTCTGCAGAGGCTTCTGTTGCTCGGGCTGACTCTGCTGGTGCTGGTGCTTCTGCTGGTGCTTACTCTGCTGGTGCTGCTGGTGGTGCTGGTGCTTCTGCTGGTGCTTACTCTGCTGGTGCTCCTGGTCCTGCTGGTGCTTACTCTCCTGCTGCTGCTCCTGGTCCTGCTGCTGCTGCTGGTGCTCCTGGTGCTGCTGGTCCTGCTTTTGCTGCTGCTGTTGTTGTTGCTGCTGCTGCTGGTGGTGTGGTGGAGCTGCCCCTAGAACCTCAAAGCCCCTCTGATGAGAACCCAGAAGGCCCTATCAGAGGGAAGAAGAGGCATACGCGAGATAGGGAGAGGAGGCAATACTCAATCAAAGAGGAACATGAGGATGAGGTGCTCGAATGGCTGAGGGAGAACGAGTCTATGGTGGAAGGGACACAGGCTCTATCGAGACACCAAAAGGAAGCAGGCTGCTTGGAGAGAGAAGGCTGAGAGCCTGGGCTACACTTCGGAGGTCCTCCTCGGGTGGTGGAAGCACATGCACACCTGGTATGGGAAGCTGCACCTCAAGAAATCTGGCCAGGCTACGGTCAAGCTGACGGACCGAGAGACTTAAGTGATGGCCAAGTGCAGCTTCTTGGAGGGTGAAATCCGCCACCGAGGAGCAGCCCTCTTTCTGCCCTCTCTCTCAGGCAGCCCACAGAGAGCCAGTCCTCTTCTGGCCAAGAGTCAGCTCCTGTGTACAGGCAGGTATCTGTGGAGCGTCCTACAACGGAGACCTCCCTCCTGACACCTGCACTCCCCATGGCGGAGTGTGTGGAGGACCCCCTGATGCAGTGGGAGCAAGGAGAGGGCACTTCCACCAGAGACCAACCCACACCTACCCCCAGCTCCACCTCCACAGAAAGCAGGCAGAGAGGCTGACCGGAGGGACAGAGCCACACTGTCCTGCTGGAGATCAGGGACACCATCAAAAGCAGCATAGATTTCCTCTCTCAGCTGGTACACACCGACATACCATCCTCAAACCGAAAGCCCTTCCTCACCTACGTCAACCAGATCCTCATGGACATGTCCGAATCAAAGTACCAGGTGATCAAGGACAGGATCACAGGTCTTCTTCACAACCCTCCAGGCCCAGCTGAACCTGCTCCGACCCAGTCCAGATCTGCTCCTCCACCCCAGGTGATGTCACAGCCCTTCCAAGGCTTTCCACAGGCCCTCACCTACCAAGGCTACGGCTACCAGGAGTTCCAGCAGCACAGGCAGCCCTTCCCAGTCCGGGCACAGGTACATCATATGCCACCGATACCACAGATGCCACTGACGCCACAGATGCCACCCACGCCACAGATGCTACTGATGCCTCACCTCGCTCAGCCTCACTATATTCCTCCTTCCTCCACCCCACAGCCAAGCCCGGTCACAGAACATCTGTCATCGGTCTTGGGACTGACACCCCATGTCATGGAGGAAGGAGCTCTCAACATAACAGGACTGAGCCAGCTCTCTGAGAGCTTCCTCCACACACCATACCCTGTTGTCCCCCCTGTTGGACCACAACCTGTTGTCCTCTTGGGGCCAGACACCCCAATGGCGCCTAAGACCAGCACGCCTGCAGCAGCCACCTCCACAGCACCTGGACCCTTCACCCCTGAGACTATGGGCACGCCTCAGAGTGACTGAGAAGAGTGCAAGAGACTGGGTTGCTACCTGTTGACTTTATCTTTGCTTGGGACACTTTGCTTGGGTCATTTTGCTTTTACAGTTTGTTATTAATAAAGTTTATCTTTGCTTCACACATTTGGTTCAGTTCTTTTAGTCAATAAAGTCTTGGTGGAAACTTTTAGAAATGGTTTAAGCCTTTGCATGCTTGTGGGATGGGTAAGGATAGCAGTGGGATGGGCAGGGATACCTGTGAGATGGGTAATAGCTGTGGGATGGGTTAGGATAGCAGTGGGATGGGCAGGGATACCTGTAGGATGGGTAATAGCTGTGGGATGGGCAGGGATACCTGTGGGATGGGTAATAGCTGTGGGATGGGTTAGGATAGCAGTGGGATGGGTTAGGATAGAAGTGGGATGGGCAGGGATACCTGTGGGATGGGTAATAGCTGTGGGACTGATAAACCTCCAGTGCAAGCATAGTGGGACTGTATGGTCCACCCTCCCAGGTGCCACACTTATGGCCCTTTATTATCAATAACAATTTAATCATTCATCAACACATTTCAACATAAACACAACTCTTTATTAAATGCCCTGTTCATTGTAGGGCCACTCAACATACATGGCACAATCTCATCAGTGTGATGAGACAGGCTGAAGGAAGCATCCATTAAGCATCGACCATCCTGTCTTGCCACTCCACTGCTCCAGCTGGGGAGTTGCACCAGTGTTTCAGGAGGTTGCGCTGTTTCTTCCCTTCACGTGAAGCTCTGTTGGGGCATTGCACATCCACAGTATCTATCAGGTTTTGCTCTTGCCTCCATTCACCAAGCTCCATGTCCCCATTGCCTTGTTGGCGGTCAACGAGCCTGTTCTGCAAGACTGGGTAGTGGGTGCGCATGAGATTGTGCAGGATGCAGCAAGCTTCCATGATCCTTCTCACGGTCTCTGGGTGATGCTGCATGGTGGTGAGAGGTACCTGGAATCTGTTGGCCAGGATGCCAAAGGCGTTCTCCACCACCCGCCTTGCCCTGGACAGCCTGTCATTGAAGATCCTCTCTTCACGGGTGAGGCATCTGGAAGTGAAGGGCTTCATGAGGTAGGTTCTGAGGGAGAAGGCGTCATCCCCCATGATGAAGTAGGGCACATCTTGTGTGTCATTGGGCAGTGGGTCTGGATCTGGGAAGCCCATGATGAGGTTGCGTTCTAGCCCCTCCTTGAGGTGACTGGTGTTGTATACCTGGGCATCTGAAGATGACACGTTGCCTGAAGCATCGATGTACATGAACGTGTAGTCAGCATCGACCATGGCGAAGAGGATGATGCAGAAGAAGCAGGCCACGTGCTTCCCATCTATGCCTCCAATGGTGTGGGGGAAGTTCCACTTCTGATACCACTGCTCTGTAACTTTCTTCCAGCCTTCTTCAGTGGAGGGGCACTGGAGGAGCTCCTCCAGGTATTCTTCGATGATGGCCTGCACCACTTCTTTGACCACAATGCTGATGGTGTTGTGTGGCACCCTCCAGGCATACTGTATGCTCCTGTATGTGGTCCCGGAGGCCAGGTGGCGCACAGTCAGTGCCCCCTTCAGCCTAGGGTCCAGGCTGGGCCAGAAGTTGGTGTTTGCCTTGGTCAACCTGGGTCTCAGCCACTCCACAACTTCATCAAATATGGCTGGCGGCATCCTCATGAAGTTCTGGAATGCACGAGAGTCTTCGTGAAAGAGCCTGTAGAGGGCTTCGCACTGTTGTGCGAACGATGGCGGCTACCAAAAGGAGTGTGCGACAATCCATGGTGGAGATGACTGGATGATGTGGAAGAGCAGGAGCAAGAGCAAGGCTGAAGAGGTCTGCGCACCAGGGCTGCTGGACTGAAAGTGAGATCCAGGTGATTTCTCCCCCTTTTTATAGGAAATATAGGTTTTCTGCTAGGCATCCTGCAGACATCCTAAATATCCGAGATACGTCCCTTATACGAATGTTTTTTCCGTTTTAATGCTTTGTATGCGAGCTGCATCTGCTTTCATCCTTTCTAGGTCCATGCTACTAATGCTGCATGTCCATTCCGCGTCTGTTTTGCTTCCTTCCTGTGTCCATTTTCCGCTGGAGCGGATGCGAGTTGCGTGGATGCACAGTGGATGCCTAGCGGATATAGCGGACACATAACGGATGACGGACGTATAAAGGATGTTCCCTGTATGTGTAACGGATGTATAACGGACACGTTACATACTTCTTCTGCTCAAAAAGTTTTGTGCAGCTCAAAACTTTTTGAGCAGATGAAATCTCAGTAGACGGATGCTGGACGGATAGAGAGTATGAAAAAAGGACGCAGTGAGTACAGAATGGATGCATCGCGTTAACCAACGGATGGCAAGTGTTTCTCTCTGTTTTACCTCCTCTTTCCATCCGTTGGTGCTGTGTGACAGGGCTTAACACTTTACCATATCTGTGAAAATAGGTAATAAATTAAATCTTTGCCTACCATTTTAGCTTGCAAAAGAATTGTTATATTCCTAATTAATGCAGATTGCTTTTGTAATATGTTTAAGCCCATGTCACACTGAACTAACGGATGCAAAGAGGATGGAAAACGGACAAAAAAGCTTGCCATCCGTTCGAAAACGCGATGTACTCACTGACTCCGTTTTGCTTCCCTTCTATCCGTCCAGCATCCGTTTATTGACGTTTCATCCGCTCGGAAAGTTTTGGGCTGCCCAAAACCTTTGCGCGGAAAATGTATCCAGTTCGTCTGTTTTGCATCTGCTACGCATCCGCTACGCATCCGCTTCGCATCCGCTATATCCGCTAGGCATCCGCTGTGCATCCGCGCAACTCGCATCCGCTAGGATGCAGGGAGGAAGCGGAACAGACGCGGAACGGATGCAGCATAGAAACAAAGCGTTTAAAACCGGAAAAACGTTCGCAGATGGGACCTATCTCAGATATTAAGGATGTCTAGAGGATGCCTAGAGGATGCTTAGAGGATGCAAAGGGCCTATAAAATGGGGGAACAACTCGTCTGCATCTCACTTTCAGACCAGCAGCCCACCTGTGCAGACCTCTGCAGCCTTCATCTGACTCTTCCTCTTCCACAGCATCCAGTCATGTCCACCGTGGATCGTAACACAGTCCTTTTGATAGCCGCCATCCTTCTGCAACAGTGCGAAGCCATCTGCAGGCTCTGTGAACTCTACTACGGGAAGAAAAAGAGGCATCCAAAAAAAGTCTGGGTCCAAAGATGGTTCACCAGAAGAGCAGAGTACGGACTGTACAACAAGCTGATGGTGGAGCTCAGGAGCGAAGACACTCGGGCGTTCCAGAACTTCATGAGGATGCCTCCAGCCATGTTTGACGAAGTCGTGCAGTGGCTGACACCCAGGTTGACCAAGGCAAACATCAACTTCCGGCCCAGCCTGGAACCTGGGCTCAAGGTGGCATTCACTCTGCGCCACCTGGCCTCAGGGACCACCTACAAAAGCATGCAGTACGCCTGGAGGGTGCCACACAACACCATCAGCACTGTGGTCAGAGAAGTGGTGCAGGCCATCATCGAAGAATACAAGGAGGAGCTCCTCCAGTACCCCTCCACTGAAGAAGGATGGAAGAAAGTTGCAGAGCAGTAGTATCAGAGGTAGAACTTCCCCCACACTGTTGGAGCCATAGATGGGAAGCACGTGGCCTGCAAAGCTCCACCCAAGTCGGGCTCCACTTATTTCAACTACAAGGGCTTCTTCAGCATCGTCCTCTTTGCCATGGTCGATGCTGACTACAAGTTCATGTACATCGATGCTTCAGGCTACGGCTCATCTTCAGATGCCCGGAATACAACAGCAGTCACCTCAAGGAGGGGCTGGAAGGCAACCTCATCGTGGGCTTCCCAGATCCAGACCCCTTGCCCAACGACATGCAAGATGTGCCCTACCTCATCGTGGGGGATGACACCTTCTACCTAAGAACCTACCTCATGAAGCCCTACACCTCCAGACTCCTCACCCGTGAAGAGAGGATCTTCAACTACAGGCTGTCCAGGGCAAGGCGGGTGGTGGAGAACTCCTTTGGCATCCTGGCCAACAGGTTCCAGGTACTTCTCACCACCATGCAGCATCGCCCAGAGGCCATGAGGAGGATTGTAGAAGCTTGCTGCATCCTGCACAATCTCATGCGCACCTGCTACCCAGTCTTGCAGAACAGGCTTGTGGACCGTCAACAAGGCAATGGGGACATGGAGCCTGGTGGATGGAGGCAAGGGCGAAACCTGATCGACACTCAGGATGTGCAAGACCCCAACAGAGCCTCACGGGAAGGGAAGAAGCAGCGCAACCTCCTGAAACAGTGGTGCAACTCCCCAGCTGGAGCAGTGGAGTGGCAAGACAGAATGGTAGATGCTTAATGGATGCTTCCTTCAGCCTGTCTCATCACACTGATGAGATTGGGCCATGTATGTTGGGTGGGTCTACAATGAACAGGGCGTTTAATAAAGAGTTGTGTTTGTGTTGACATGTGTGGATCAATGCTTCCATTGTTATTGATAAAAAAGGGCCATAGGTGTGGCACCTGGGAGGGTAGACCATACAATCCCACTATGCTTGCACTGGAGGTTTATCTATCCCATAGCTATTAGCCATCCTAAAGGTATCCCTGCTCATTCCACAGGTATCCCTGCCCACCCCACTGCTATCTTAACCCATCCCACAAGCATGCAAAGGCGTAAACCATTTCTAAAAGTTTCCACCAAGACTTTATTAAAAAAAAAGAAATGAAGCAAGTGTGTGAATGAAAGATAAACTTTATTGAACAATAAGCTATAACAGAAAAATGACCCAAGTCAAGTGTCCAAATAAAGTCCACAGGTAGCCAGCTACCCAGTCTCTGGCACTCTTATTGGTCACTCGGAGATGTGCCCAGTCTCAGGGGTGAAGGGTCCAGGTGCTGTGATGGTGGGTGGTGCTGGAGTGCCTGGCCCCGAGAGGACAACAGGGGACGGTGTGTTGAGGAAGGTGTCGGACAACTGGCTCAGCCCCTGATGCTGAGAGGTCCTTCCTCTATGCCATAGGGTGTCAGCCCCAGTACTGATGACAGATGTACTGAGGCCGGGCTTGGCTCTGGGATGGAGGAAGGAGCAGTGTAGTGGGGCTGTCTGCTCTGCAGCTGGGTGAGGACTGTCGTGGGTGGCATCATTGGCATTGATGGCATCGCTGTCATCGGTGGCATCATTGTCTTGGGTGGCATCGGTGGAATTAGTGGAACCGGTGGCAATGGTGTCACCCGATGACTCTGTGACTGGACTGGGAAGGGCTGCTGCCTGTGGTGCTGAACCTCCTGGTAGCTGTAGCCCTGGTAGGTGAGGGCCTGTGGGAAGACTTGGAATGGGAGGGACATCACCTGTGGTGGAGGTGGAGGAGCAGACCTGGACTGGGTGGGAGCAGGTTCCTCTGGATCAGGAGGGTTATGAAGCAGCTCGGTGATCCGGTCCTTCACCAGCTGGTACTGTGGATCCGCCATTTCCTTGAGGGTCTGGTTGACATAGGTGAGGAAGGGCTTGCGGTTTGAGGAGGAGGAGTTGATGTAGACCAGCTGAGAGAGGAGATCTATGCTGGTGCGGATGGTGTCCGTGATCTCCAGCAGGACAGTGTGACTCTGCCCCTCCTGCTGTCCGGCTCTCTGCCTTTCTGCGGAGGCGGAGCTGGGGGGAGGTGGATGAGGCTAGGACTGTGGTGGACTCGATGTCTCCTTTCTCCCATCGCACCAGGGAGTCCTCCACGCACTCCACCACGCTTACAACACCTGTCCAAGGGTTCTCCGCTGTGGCACGCTCCACAGAAACCTGCCTGGAGAAAGGGACTGACTCTCAACCGGAAGAGGACTGGCTCTCAGCAGGCTGCCGGAGAGAGAGGGTTGTGAGAGGGGCTGCTGGTGCACCTCCGTGGTGGACCTCACCCTCCAGGAAGCTGCACCTGGCCATGACGTAGGTCTCTCTGTCTGTCAGCTTCACAGTGGCCTGGCCAGATTTCTTCAGGTGCAGCTTCCCATACCAGGTGTGTATGTGCTTACACCAGCCGAGGAGCACCTCCGAAGTGTAACCCATACTCTCCGCCCTCTCTCTCCAAGCAGCCTGCTTCCGCTTAGTGTCCCTGTACAGCCAGTGTCCCTTCCGCCACAGATAGTCGTTCTCTCTCAGCCACTCCAGCATCTCATCCTCGTGCACCTACTCAATATAGTATAGCCTCCTCTCCCGTTGTCGAATACGCCTCTTCCTCCCTTTGGCAGGACCAGATGGTCCCTCATCAGAGGGGCTCCCAGGTAGTAGGGGCTGCTCCTCCACACCACCACCACCAGCAGCAGGATCACCATCATCATCATCATCATCCTCACCAGCAGGATCATAATCATCATCATCATCATCATGATCATCATCAGCAGCAGCAGCAGCAGGATGATCACCAGCAGCAGCAGCGGCGGCGGCAGCACCAGCAGGATCAGCAGCAGCAGGACCAGCAGGACCAGGATCAGCAGCAGTAGAGTAAGCACCAGCAGGGCCAACAAGTCCAGAAGCACGAGCAGGACCAGGAACACGAGCAGGACGAGCAGGACGAGCAAGACCAGGAGCACGAGCAGGACGAGCAAGTCCAGGAGCACGAGCAGGACCAGGAGCAGCTTCAACAGAGTAAGCACCAGCAGAAGCACCACCGCCAGGAGCAGCTTCAGCAGAAGCCCCAGCAGAAGCAGAGTCAGGGGCAGGGGGCGGGAGGTTGGCCCTGTCCCTCTTGCCAGGGATGGCGGCAGGCTGTTGAGGCTTTCGCTTCATCCCCATGGTTGTGGGGTTGCTGGCTGGCAGGGAGGCTGGCAGGCACCAAGGCTGGCAGGAAGGCTGGCAGGTAGGCTGGCAGGAAGGCAGGCAGGCAGCACCAAGGCTGGCTGGAAGGCAGGCTGGCAGCAAGGCTGGCAGGCAAGCATGCAGGCAGGGCAGGCAAGGAACTCGAAGTGTCCAGCAGCAGGTCTTTCCTCGGAATGCTGGTCACGTGCGAGCTGCTTCCCTTTATATCCGGGGGGCTTACGCAATGTATTCCCCCCGCATGCACAATTAACGCTCGGCATCCGTTCCGCTTCCGCTGTGCATCCGTTAGGCTTCTGCTGTGCATCCGCTTCATCCGCTGTGCATCTGCTGTGCATCCGCTTCAACTGCTGTGAATCCGCTCTGCATCCGCTGTATCCATTCTGCGTCCGCTTTGCTGAGGCCCCCCGGAAGCCTAGCAGATGCGCCATCTGCTGTCATCCGCTTCCATCCGCTGGGCTTCCGTTCCGCATCCGCTTTGCATCCGCCCTGCGTCCTCCCTGCGTCGGTGTTATCCGCTCTGGTTATGCAAATTTTTGCCCCTTTTGAGAGCGGATAACAATGGATGGAACATTTTGCTCATCCGCTTTTTGCATCCGTTGGCCAGTGGGACATGGGCTTTAGATAGAAAGCTATAATTACACTATAAATCTAAAACTTTACAAATGACAAACATTTTTCAAAACCTTTTATAAAATTTGAATAATGAATGATAACACGAAATCTGATTAGAATATGAGGATTCGTGTATATTTTAAATATTAAAGAGAAACCAAACTACTTATTTCTTTGACTACGCACCCATTTTAAAAAGAAAATCACTATACGTCAACAAATTTAATGGTTTTATTGTTCTACTTGACTTTCAACACTTTTCTGGAATTTATTCTAATGTATAAAAACAATATTTTATAATATGCTGAAACTTAATGAGTTGTAAATTAGCTAATCTTTTTCGTTGTGCTGGTTTTTGATTGTAATACATATTTTGAATTTAAATTAGCATAAATAAAGCTAGCATAAATATTTAGTTGATGAAAACATTTTAATAGTGATTTTATTAATCCAATGTTGCCTGTCTATGTCAAAAAGTATGTCAAGGTACAGAAAGCATCATAATTATGAGATAGTTCAAACTAGCACATCTCAGTCAGTTCTCTTCTATTCTGTAAACCGCAATGCAGATATAGACAGATTAGAAAGTTAATTGAAGATATTTTCAGCCCCCAAATGTCCATATCTGAAAATGTACTCTTCATGATATGAAACTTTATTCAGCACATTTGTATTCTGTGCTATTTGTCACTGAGGGTTTGTTTTGTTCTTATAATAATTTTGAGAGATAAACAGGAAACATGATGTAAATTTATCCTTTGGAATACTGTCAATATTTCAGCTTCTATATTTTAAACTTTTCTGAAAAGAACAATAATTTACAAACTTGTAAATTTTTTCAGTGATTAACATCAATAGAAACAAGACCTTGAAGAATTATTTGCCCAATGATGGAAATGGAGCTTCCACAAATAGATGCTTCTTCTTTGTCGTCTATATGGTGGTGAAGATGCTGAACTAAAGCCCATGTTACACTGCCCAACGGATGCAAAAAGGACACAACGGACAAGCAAAATGTTCCATCCGTTGTTATCCGCTCTCAAAAGGGGTAAAAATTTGCATAACCGGAGCGGATAACAAGGACGCGGGGAGGACGCAGGGCGGATGGAAAGTGGATGCGGAACGGAAGCCCAGTGGATGGAAGCGGATGAGAGCGGATGGCGCATCTGCTAGGCTTCCGGGAGACCTCAGCAAAGCGGACGCGGAACGGATACAGCGGATGCACAGCGGATGCTGAACGGCTGAAGTGGATGCACAGCGGAAGCCGAACGGATGCCTGGTGTTAATTGCGCATGCGGGGGGGATGCATTGCGTCAGCCCCGCGGATATAACAGAAGCAGCTCGGAAGCAGGTCGCCATTCAGAGGAAAGACCTGCTGCCGGACGGATTGGCTGCCTTGCCTGCCCTGCCTGCAAGCCTTGGTGCCAGCCTTGGTGCCAGCCTGCCTGCAACCCTTGCTGCCAGCCGGTCTGCCTGCCAGCCTTGCTGCCTGCCTTCCTGCCAGCCTTGGTTCATGTCTGCCTGCCAGTCTTGGTGCCTGCCTGCCTGCCAGCCTTCCTGCAAGCCTTGGTGCCTGCCTCCCTGCCAGCCTTGGTGCCTGCCTTGGTGCCAGGCTTCCTGCCAGCCTTGGTGCCTGCCTGCCTGCCAGCCTTCCTGCCAGCCTTGGATCCTGCCAGCCAGCAACCCCACAACCATGCGGAAGTACAGCAAGCCTCAGCCATCTGCTGCCAGCCCTTGCAAGAGGGACAGGGCTACCATCCCGCCCCCTGGCCCTCACTCTGGTTCTGCTGGGGCTTCTGCAGCACGGGCTCGCTCTTCTGGGGCTGGGGCTTCTTCTGCTACTGCTTCTGGAGGAGCTGATGAAAAGCACTCCAGCACCAGCCACCTCCACAGCACCTGGACCCTTCACCCATGAGACTGAGTGACCAAGAGAAGTGTCAGAAACTCATTTTTGTTTCATAGCTTGTTGTTAATAAATACTATTTATGATTCACACACTTGCTTCATTTTTTTTTTAAATAAAGTCTTGCTGAAAACTTTTAGAAATGGTTTAAGCCTTTGCATGCTTGTGGGATGGGTAAGGATAGCTTTGGAATGGGTTAGGATACCTGTGGGATGGGTAATAGCTGTGGGATCAGTTAGGATAGCAGTGGGATAGATAAACCTCCAGTACAAGCATAGTGGGACTGTATGGTCCACCCTCCCAGGTACCACACCTATGGCCCTTTATTATCAATAATAATGTAATAATTATCCACACATGTCAACATAAACACAACTCTTTATTAAACGCCCTGTTCATTGTAGGCCAATCAAACATACATGGCCCAATCTCATCCATGTGATGAGACAGGCTGAAGGAAGCATCCATTAAGCATCTACCATCCTGTCTTGCCACTCCACTGCTCCAGCTGGGGAGTTGCACCAGTGTCTCAGGAGGTTGCGCTGCTTCTTCGCTTCATGTGAGGCTCTGTTGGGGCCTTGCACATCCTCAGTGTCAATCAGGTTTTGCCCTTGCCTCCATTCCCCAGGCCCCATGTCCCCATTGCCTTGTTGGAGGTCCACAAGCCTGTTCTGCAAGACTGGGTAGCGGGTGCACGTGAGATTGTGCAGGATATAGCAAGCTTCCATGATCCTCCTCACGGTCTCTGGGCAATGTTGCATGGTGGTGAGAAGTACCTGGAACCTGTTGGCCAGGATGCCAAAGGCATTCTCCACCACCCGCCTTGCCCTGGACAGCCTGTAGTTGAAGATCCTCTCTTCACGGGTGAGGAGTCTGGAAGTGTAGGGCTTCATGAGGTAGGTTGTGAGGGAGAAGGCATCATCCCCACGATGAAGTAGGGCACATCTTGTGTGTCGTTGGACAGGGGTTCTGGATCTGGGAAGCCCACGATGAGGTTGCGTTCAAACTCCTCCTTAAGGTGACTGGCATTGTATACCTGGGTATCTGAAGATGAGCCGTTGCCTGAAGCATCGATGTACATGAACTTGTAGTCAGCATCGACCATGGCAAAGAGGATGATGCTGAAGAAGTCCTTGTAGTTGAAATAAGTGGACCCCGACTTGGGTGGAGCTTTGCAGGCCATCTATGCTTGCCATCTATGGTGTGTGGGAAGTTCCACTTCTGATACCACTGTTCTGCAACTTTCTTCCATCCTTCTTCAGTGGAGGGATACTGGAGGAGCTCCTCCTTGTATTCTTCAATGATGGCCTGCACCACTTCTCTGACCACAATGCTGATGGTGTTGTATGGCACCCTCCAGCCGTACTGCATGCTACTGTAGGTGGTCCCTGAGGCCAAGTGGCGCAGAGGGAGTGCCACCTTGAGCCCAGGTTCCAGGCTGGTCCGGAAGCTGGTGTTTACCTTGGTCAACTTGGGTGTTAGCCGCTGCACAACTTCGTCAAACATGGCTGGAGGCATCCTCATGAAGTTCTGGAACACCCGAGTGTCTTCGTTCCTGAGCTCCACCATCAGCTTGTTGTACAGTCCGTCCTCTGCTCTTCTGGCGAACCATCTTCGGACCCAGACTCTTTTTGGCTGCCTCTTTTTCTTCTCGCAGTAGAGTTCACAGAGCCTGCAGATGGCTTCGCACTGTTGCAGAACGATGGTGGCTGCCGAAAGGACTTTTTTACAATCCACGGTGGACATGACTGGATGCTGTGGAAGAGGAAGAGCCAGATGAAGGCTGCAGAGGTCTGCACCACTGGGCTGCTGTTCTGAAAGTGAGATGCAGATGAGTTGCTCCCCCTTTTTATAGGAAATATAGGTTTTCCGTTAGGCATCCTCTAGACATCCTTAATATCTGAGATAGGTCCCCTCTGCGAACGTTTTTTCCATTTTAAATGCTTTGTTTCCGTGCTGCATCCGCTAGGCATCCGTTCTGCATCTGTTCTGTGTCCGTTCTGCTTCCTCCCTACGTCCGAGTGGATGGAGTTGCGTGGATGCATAACGGATGCCTAGTGGATATAGCGGATGCCTAGCAGATGTCTAGCGGATGCCTAGCGGATGCAGGATGGACGAACTGGATACATTTTCCGTGGAAAAGTTTTGCGCAGCTCAAAACTTTCGGAGTGGATGAAATGTCAATAAACGGATGCTGGATGGATAGAGAGGAAGCAAAACGGAGGCAGTGAGTACATCGCGTTTTCCAACGGATGGCAAGCTTTTTTGTCCATTTTACATCCTCTTTGCATCCGTTGATTCAGTGTGACATGGGCTTAAGATTAAAAGGAGCTATGTTTCCAGTCCATCTTCAACCATGGAAGCTCATTGAACTGGACATTTTTTCAGCTCATTGGCTATGAACTGGACATTTTTTTCTCAGTCAACCTACCTTGGAAATGGTTGCCAGGGAAAAGTGAATGGATGGAATACTGTGTGCAGTGCCTTAAGTTCCTGAAGGAAAAATGGGATGTAAATCTTACAAGAAGATAGGTTTCCTGTTCACAGTCTCCCATATTTCATGTACAATATCTTGAATATGGTGTGGATTACATAGTTAAACATAATAACTGTTATGAGGCTCAATACTAACCACAAAAAACAATCTTGGTGGTCAGTACTGACCTCACTACTTTCTGACATCTGTTCATAAAGGCTTTGATGGGCCTCACTGACTTACAGAAAACAGTAAAACTGTGATCCACCACCTGCAGTCCAAAATGCTACAGTCCAGAAAAACTTGTGCTATCAGATTGTCTTGAATTTAGATAACTGTTTTTGAATGTATAAAATGGCTCTTATTACATCAATCTAGTATCATTTATAACATTCTAAGTTAAAGGTAAGTATAAGAGTTCCTCTGTCCAGTCGTATCACTTCCATTTCTTGGCTGAGGAAACCAGCATTGTCCAAAGACACTTCTATGATCATGTGGCCTGCATGACTACGCTGAGGTGCATGGAACATTGTATCTTCCCAATGAAGTGGTACCTATTGATCTACTCTCATTTGCATGCTTTTGAACTGGTAGGTGGACAGGTATTCTGAGTTAGAGGTGAATAAATTGTAGTGCATGAACAGATTTTTTTCAAAGTCCCAAGCTCATCAGCTCCTAGTAACTGATCATAACACCATGAAGGACAAAACACTAACCAATGGAGAAAATGTTTTTGAAAAAAGAACAGTAAATTAAGGCCCGGTCCCACTGGCTGACGAACACAAAATGTATGCATAAAGGACACAGCAGACGAGCAAAATTTTGGCTCCATCTGTTGTCATCCACTCCAAAAAGTGGAGAAAATTTGGATAAACAGAACAGAAAAGAATGGACATGGGTAGTATGTAGCGGGGATGTTAAACAGATGTTCATCGGAAGCCTAGCAAATGAAAGCGGGTGGAAGAGGATGACACCTCCGAAGGGGTTCGGGGGAAAATTGCGAAGCGGACGCATAGTGGATGAAGTGGATGCATCACATACGCCTAAAGGAAAGAAAGGGGATGAAGTGCAGATGTATATCGGATGCAAACTGTTCACTGTGCATCCTTTCTATTTCCGTGCTACTAACGATGTATAGACGTTCCATGTACCCTTTCTTTCCTCCCTCTTTCCGTTTTCAGCTGCAGCGGATGTGAGTTGCGAGGATGCCCAGAGGATGCAGAGACAATACAGCGGATGTTTAACGGATGATAATGGACATAGAACGTTTGTTGCTCATATGTCGTGGATTTACATCGTATACGGCGGAAAGTTCATCCGTTCACAAAGTTTTGTGCAGCTCAAAACTTCTTGCGCGGATGAAAAATCGCAGTGGATGGATGCTCGACGGATAGAGCGTATGAAACATGTATGCAATGAGTATACAACGGGTGCATAGCGTTTTCCAATGGATGGCAAGCTTTTTTTTAATGTTTTACATCCTCTTTGCATCCGTAAGTGCAGTGGGACCAGGCCTTTAGGCAGGTAGCAAGAAGTTTAAGCAAATCACTAATTAAATGAATAATAAAGATGACACAATTAATCACCAAGTCTTACTTCCAAATGAAAGAACACAATCATTATCTAATACAATAAACTTAGGCATTTTATTTGAGATCAAATTTAAACTGAATATTTAATTTAAATATTAAATTTAAATATTAAATTTAAACTAGATTTTTTAAAAAATTAAATTTCAAACTGTGGGTTTTAGCTTCTACAAAGACTATAGAAAGAAATCATTAATACTCTCATGTCATGAACAGTTAACACAAATATGAAACAAAGTTTTAAAGCTTAAATTAGATTGCTTCACCCCTGATGGATGGACCCCAGTGAATTTCAGAGGGAGCTGGTGGCTATTCTTTGATCTGCTTCACAGTCTTCATTACTACTAGTATTTGGAATAAGGAACTGGCTGAAGCTCTAGATCAGATTGCGCACATTACTTTTCCCCTTTTGTTGACCATTATTCCATGTGCTTCATGGAGTTGAAGGGAAAAGAGAAAAGAGACATGAGGGAGAAGGCGGAGCTACGTCTCGGTGTTACAGCTGCGATCTCGGGGCTCTGAGATCTCAGCTGATATTTTTGCCTCTGGTCGGTTCTAACGGACCTAAACCGTCCCGTAGAGACGGGGATTGTGAAGGGCATAGTCCCAGGATCCCAGAGATATCGCAAAATCTCTGGTTTGATCCGGGAGAAGCCCTTTTGCTGGAAGCAGAAAGGCAGCCTCTAAAGCTGCTGAAGTCGGGACAACTCCGGAAAGAAAGGGATTTAAATGAGCGTGTATCGGTTGAGTGAGAAATTCTTTTGCATTATAAATTGATTAAGACTTGAAAGGACATCCTGAACAAAGAAGAAATCTGTGACTTTATTTTTCTTTTGACTGAACCTGGGTTGAGCGGCATTTAAGTGATGTCAAATTGAGACTTGGATTTTTTTTTTCTTATTTTCTTTGAGGACTTTAAGGTGACTTTGTACGTAACCGGATTGAATTTTCTCTTATATATATTTTTATTTTTCACTTGATTTTTATTTTTTATCTTTTTAACTTTCTTTTTAGGATAGAGGTTCCCTTTGACTATCTTTTTTTTTGTTTGAGTTCTTTATAAACATTTTTTCTTTTGGCTGGGGGGGGGGAAGAGTATTTAGAGATGCTGTAACACTGCCAAGTAGAGGCTTGAAAATATTTTATTTGAATTGGGGAGAAAAGCATTTCTTTTCAAGGACATTTTAATGTGATAAGATAGAGGGAGAATACAGTAAAATATTATTACAGGTGCTCTCTTGGACTCTTATCAATATTTCAACATTTGAGGTTTGGCTTTGAAGCTGCTGGAGAAGACAGTCATAATAAGAGCCTTGGATAAAGAAATAAAGTGCAGTGTACAGTTCGTATATATATATATATATATATATATATATATATATATATATATATATACATATATATATATATATATATATATACTTTTGAAACTCCTACTCGCCAGCCTTTTTGGTTAATTTTAACTCTAGCATTCTTGCTTTTTATTTTAAAGGGAAAGCCTCAGAGTTTTTTTCTTTTTTCTTCTCTTTCTTTGCCTCTTCCATCTATTTTAATTGGATTAGGGTCTAGAAGAATCTGAAGACCTTTCTTTTTCCTTTTTTCTTTTTTGGTTTTGGGCTTTTTACTATTGGATTTTTTTCTTTTTCTTTTTGATTTTTTGGACTATATTTGGTTACTATACCAGCTGGATTTAAAGTCAAAGAGAGCTTGAAGACTTGGAAATATTAAAATGAGCAGGAAACCAAAACCATTCGGCGTTTTTGCTTCTACCTCTGCTTCCCCACCACTTGAAGGACAACTTTCAATTCAGACAATGTTGAAGCAAGATAAGGAACAAGAAAAAGTAAATTTACAGATGATTATGCAAGGAATTCAAGATATTAAGATAAAAATAGATACCATGGACAAAAAAATAGAGAAATCTGATGAAAATTTTAAACAAATGATGGGAAAGTATGAGGAGAGATTCCAAAAAATTGAGGAAGAAGGAAAACAAAGAGAGGAGAAGATTGGAAATATTGACACTAGATTAACAGTGATAGAACAAGAAAAAAATGGGATGTTGATGTGGGAGATGGAAAGATCAGAATTTTATCTTAGATTTCAAAATATAGAAGAGGAAAAAGGAGAAAACTTGGCTGTGATAATGATAGAAATATTGGCAGATCTTCTGGAAATTACTGAGGAAAAAATGATGGACGGAGTAGATGAGATATACCGAGTTTATACAAGATATGCGATGAGAAATAAACTACCAAAGGAAGTACATATTAGATTTACTAAAAAATCCATCAGAACACAAATATTACAAGTGGCAAGAGAAAAAGCATTGAAATATAAAAACAAAGAGATTGTAGTTTTAAAACAAATACCTAGAAGAGTGAGAGAGATGAGAAGAGAATATCGATTTTTGACCAAAGTGCTACTGGAAAATGAAGTGAACTACGGATGGCTGATACCAGAAGGACTAATTTTTACGTGGCAAGAGCAGAGACATAGAATTGACTCGATTGAAAAAGCAGAACTTTTTTATACAGAATTTTTTGGAAGAAAAAAAGAGGTGGCAGAGAAAGAGATCTCATTAATTGAGCTTCTGGAGGAACAACTGGAGATTGAAAAAGAGAAAGGAGTTGCAGGTGGACAGGTAGACAGTAAAGAACAACGTGAAGTGAGAGCTACGAGAGCTGTTAGACCTAAATATAAAGCATAATCATGGAAGAAAAAAAATTGATTACAATGAATATAAATGGACTTAACTCAGCTGTTAAAAGAAGGAAAACTTTTCACAAATTAGAGAAATTAAAATTTGATATAATTTGCTTACAAGAAGTTCATATTAAAAAGCAACATGAGCATTTGTTAGTACAGCCAAAATTAGGGAAAATATTTTCTTCTTTGATTCAATGTAAGAAAAGAGGAGTGGTTCTCTACATTAAAGAAGATATTCTAGCAAAACTGATCTACACGGATGAAGATGGAAGAGTATTAATGGTGGAAATAATGGATAATAATAAAAAAATACTCTTGATTGCAATTTATGCTCCGAATGATAAACAAGAAGAGTTTTATAAAAAACTACATATGGAAATAATTAGACTGGACTATGTTAACATAATCATGATGGGAGACTTTAATGGAATTGTGGACAATAAATTGGACTATATAACAACAACAACAAAACAAAATAGAAAGATTCTCCCTAAATCTTTTTTTAAAATGACAGATGAATTAACCTTAAAAGATATTTGGAGAGAAAGAAATGTTAAAACTAAACAATATACTTTTTATTCTAATAGACATTTATCATGGTCCAGGTTAGATATGATTTGGATCTCAACAGAATTAATATCTACTATTCAAGAAACAAATATTGAAATAAGTACTTGGGCAGATCATAGTCCAATGACAATTAAATGGAAGGGACAAAAAAAAGATCGAGATGGACATTAAACAATACTATTTTAAAGGAGAAAGACTTTATACAATGGATGGAGAAGGAATTGGTTTTTTTTTTTAAAGAAAATAAAAAAGAAGATACTTCAATACAGAATGTTTGGGATACAATGAAGGCATATGTAAGAGGTTTGATAATAGACTATACAAGAAAAAAGAATATTAGGAAAAGACAAACCTCTAAGGCCTTGAAAGATGAATATATAAGACTTGAAAAAGAATTACAGAAAATACCACAGAAAAAAGATATCAAATTGAAACTGGATGTAATTAAGCATAAAATGGAATTAATAGAGAAAGAAGAACTGGCACAGAAAATTAGAAATTCTAAACAGAATTATTTTGAAGATGCAAATAAACCAGGTAGATGGCTAGCATATAAACTGAGAAAGGAGAAGGAATCAAGAAAAATACTGAAACTAATAGATGATCAAGGTCAAGTTTGTTGTGGTAATAAGGAGAAAAAGGAAATTATTCGAGATTATTATGGACAACTATATAATCAAGAGAATATTGATGAGAAAAAAATTAAACAGTATTTACAGAATGTTAACTTACCGAAGATACCTAAAGAGACTGAAGAAATGTTAGAAAGCAATATAACAATGATGGAACTAAATGAAGCATTTAAAAGACAAAATAATGGGAAAGCACCAGGTCCAGATGGGCTTCCGGCAGAATTCTATAAAAAATTTCAAGAATCATTGAACACTCCATTGTTAGAAATTATGAATGAAGTTATGTTAAAAAAGATGACACCCAAAACATGGTCAGAGGCTTATATTACACTTATTTTAAAGGAAGAGGCTGACCCGTTGCAAATTAAGAACTATAGACCTATTTCCTTATTGAATGCAGATTATAAAATCTTTGCTTCAATCTTAGCAGAAAGACTGAAAAAATATTTAAATAATTTTATCCATCCAGATCAAAATGGATTTCTACCAAAGAGACAAATTAGAGACAACATGAGAGTAATTTTGGATACCTTGGAATATTATGAGGCTCATCCTGAAAATCAAATGGCTTTGATATTCCTAGATGCTCAAAAAGCATTTGACAACGTGAACTGGAGATTTATGTTATTATTATTGGAACAGATGGGCTTTGCCAGAAAATTTATTCAAGCAATAGAAGCCATATATAATAAACAGACAGCAAAGGTAATGATGGAAGGAGAATTTACAGATCTTATTAATATAAGAAGAGGTACAAGACAAGGATGTCCCCTATCTCCTTTGTTATTCGTATTAACTTTGGAAGTGTTGAATAGAAATATTAGAGATGACAAAAATATAAAAGGAATGAAAATTAAAATGAAAGAATTTAAACTACAAGCTTTTGCTGACGATTTAGCTTTTATTCTGGAAGACCCGTTAGAAACCGCTCCAAAGTTATTGGAAAAGGTAGAGACATATGGTGAGATGGCTGGCTTGAAAATAAATAAAGATAAAACAAAGATTTTGACAAAAAACATGTTATTGAGACAAAGAGAAGAACTGACAGATGTTTTGAAAATTCAAATTACAAACAAGGTTAAGTATCTGGGGATATATTTGACAGCAAGATGTAGCACATTAAAAGAGAATAATTATATTAAACTTAAACAACAGATAATTACAGATTTGAAGAAATGGGAAAATTTACAATTGTCATTAATAGGGAGAATTTCAACAATTAAGATGAATATTTTACCTAGAATTTTATTTCTCTTTCAAACAATACCAATTAGACTTGGAAAAGACTATTTTGAAGATTTAAATAAAACTATGTTGAAGTTTATATGGCAAGGTAAAAAAGCGAGAATAAAGTTAAAGCTTTTGCAAGATGCTAGAATGAGAGGAGATTTTGGCCTGCCTAATTGGGAATTGTATTATCAAGCTGCCAGTTTGATGTGGGTCAAAGAATGGATAACATTAAGAAAACATAGATTGTTGACATTAGAAGGACATGATTTACTGTTGGGCTGGCATGCTTTTTTATGGTACAAGGGAACTAAAACACAGGGGTATTTCAGAAGACATTACGGGAGTCTTTGTGGTTAAATTGGGAGAAGATAAAAAAACAATGTTATTTGAAAATTCCAATTTGGTTATCGACTATTGAAGCATTTTCCTATCCTATGATCTATAAAAAGGAACAAACAGTTAGATATGGGGATCTGTTGGATGAAAAGGGTGGACTTAAAACGATCCAAAATTTAGAGGAACAAGGTATAAGGATGAATTGGTTTTCATATGCGCAAATACACTCAAGATATCTTGAAGATTTTAAAACGGAAGGATTCTATGATAAACAGACTGATTTAGATAAGATATTGATGGGTACTGATGAGAAAGTGATTAAAAAGTTATATGGTTATTTATTGGGAATTAAGCTAGAGGAAGAACAAGTTAAAGAAACTATGATTGCATGGGGGAAGAATTTTGGATATGGAATTGATTTAGAGCAATGGCAAAAATTGTGGTCTCAAAATTATAAAATGACAATGTCAATAGCATATAAAGAAAACTTGTATAAGATGTTTTACAGGTGGCACCTTCCCCCGACAAGAATAGCAAGAATGTTCAAGAATAAATCTGAAAAATGTTGGAAATGTCATCAGATACCTGGCTCATACTATCATATGTGGTGGACTTGTGAGAATGCTAGAAAATATTGGACTAAAATTCACATGTGGTTGGAAAAAATGACAAAGAAACACATAGACTTGAAGCCAGAGATCTTTTTATTGGGAATTTTACCTGATATATATAATAAAGACTTGAAATATTTGATTGTAAATGTATCAACAGCGGCTAGGATTGTATTTGCTAAAAACTGGAAGAATGAGAAAATACCATTGCAGGAAGAAATTATTAAGAAAATATTGGAATGTGCTGAGATGAGTAGATTGACATTTGAAATTAGAGAACAAGAAGATAAACAATTTTATGCAATTTGGGGCTTTTTTTATCAATGGTTAGATGATAAAATACAATAATAGAGCATTAATATTATATATATGAAGAGTTTTTAGGATTGATTTGTTATGATTACACGATAAATTATAGAATAAACTGTTTGAAGTATTGTTATCTCGCAAAGCATGAATGATTAAAAGTATAGTCAGAAAAAGATTTTTTTATTTTTATTTTTTTAGTAATATTAGAATATGGATTGACAATATGAGTGGTTATGCAATATAATTGTAATTGACACTATAAAATGAATGCACAATACTGATGAACCAACCGATACACCGGAAGTATATATGAGAGTAGATGTTTTTAATGTTTTGTATGTTTGTCTGTTTGTAGAAAATTAATAAAAACTTTATAAAAAAAAAAAAAAGAAAAGAGACATGAGAGAAGTGTCACCTTTGTGGCACTCAACAAAGGATGAACTTGACTGAATCCAGATTAGAACTCCTTGTGACAGTAAGGATAGTGAAGTACTATTACTTCTCTATTGTGTCTTCAAATAGCCATCCCACAGCCCTGTTTTGGGTGATACATGCCTTCTTGGGTAGAAGAGGCTTGGATAACCTCCTTTAGGAAGAATTTGTTCAAAATCAGGACAAAGTTGCACGAATTAACTTGGAACTGAATGCCAGTCTTGTTACAGGGACAGAGATGCCAGAAGATCAGTTTTGTCCAGTTATCTTGGGAACAGGTGAGCCTCTGGGGCCTGAACAAATGGATAAAGTCCTTAGGTTGTTGTTGTTGTTGTTGTTGTTAGTGGTGAAGTCATGTCCGACCCATCACAACTCCATGGGCAACACTACTCCAGGATTTCCTGTTCTCTACCATCTTCTGGAGTCCATTTAAACTCACACTTATTGCTTCAGTGATTCCATCATAGCCATCTCATTCTCTGTCATTCCCTTCTTCTTCATCATCTTTATTTAAAAAAAATTTTTTTTTGCATATCTCTATTTACATTGTTAACAGTACTGTGTCATTTATAATACATATATTTTACATCCATTCCTATACATTAATTCTTATTTCTGTGTTTTACACATTTATACCATCTATCCCAAACCACATAATATTCTGATTCATCCTTGCCTTTTAATTCTGCTGTGAGTTTATCCCTCTCAGCACAGTCCAGTATTTTTTGTATCAGGTTCTTTTTGGATGGTATCTTTATTTTCCAGCCCTGTGCAAAAAATGTCCTCACCACCATTATCTGTAAAATGATGTATTGGATTTGCTTGCTAAATTTCCCTTTAATTATTCCTAATGAAAATAATTCAGGTTTAAATTCTATTTGGTGTTCTGTAATTTCTTTAACATCTTTGTATCTTTGTCCAATATTGTTTAGCTTTGGGGCATTGTTACCACATGTGAAAAAATGTTCCATCTTTTTGTTTACATTTCCAACAATTTGTTTTTGTATTCAGATATATTTTGGCCAATCTTGCTGCGGCTAAATGCCATCTATAGAACATTTTATAGGGATTTTCTTTGTATGCTGTTGACAATGTTAATTTGCAGGTTTTGGTCCATGTTCTTTCCCAGTCCTCTAATTTTATGACCTATGTTCCTTGCCCAGGCTATCATTAGTCCCTTCACTATCTCTTCCTCTAACTCCACTTCTAATAAATAACTGTACAATCTTGTAATAAATTTTTCTTCCTTACCTGTCAAAATGTGGTCCAGCTGTAGTAAATCTTTTTCAATACCATGTTCTTCTAAATCTTGTCTGAATCTGTAAGTATGGCTACCAATCAACAATTATACTCTGTTCTTTTAATTCTTTGGTTGTTTTAAGATTCCCCTGATTCTTTGTATCTAATCATTTTCTTTGTATCCATTGTATTTGGATAGATTCTGCTTCCATAGACGAGACCCAGCTTGGTAATTTCATATAATATTTTATTTTTACGTTTTCCCATGTTTATATTAGTGATTCCCTTATCTGATATTTGTGAAAATATGAATTTATTTCATATTGTCTTTATTTTTTGCCCCATAGAAAGACATGCCACTCTGCTTGTAGGTCATGATCTTCAATTGCTAGAATTCTTTTATTTTTTAAAATTTATTCATTCCTTTATCCGCATTAGAACCACCGCTTGATAATACAATTCCCATTTGGGGAGTCCAAGGCCACCCCTACTTCCACTATTCTGTAGCATCTTTAAGCTTATTTGTGCTCTTTCCCAGCCATATAAATTTCGTTTCTATTCAATTACTCAAAAAAATTCTTATCTAACTTTATAGGAATTGTCTGAATACAATATAATAATTTTGGTAAGACATTCATTTTTATTGTAGGTATCCTTCCTAATAGAGATAATTGTAGTTTTTCCCAATTTATTAAATCTTTATTTATTTATTGTATAACTTCTAATTGTCTTCTTTTATAGAACATCTCCTTGTTAGCCAAATTCCCAAATACTTGACTTTTTTTTCAATTTGTCATCCCATCTCTCTTTCTAACTCTTATTTTTGTTTTTCTGTCAAGTTTTTGGCTAATTCTTTTATCTTTTCTTTATTAATTTTTAATCCTGCTACCACCCCATATCTCTGTAGTTCTTGTATCAAATTATTCAGTCTCTATTGTTTCCTCAATAAAAAACACCAAATCATCCACAAATGCCTATACCTTGTCTTCCTCTTTTTTAATCCTCAATCCTCCTATTTCTGTATTTTGTCTGATTTGGGTAAGAAGCTCTTACAGCGTTAAGATAAAAAGTAGAGTTGACATTGAACGTTCCTGCCTCACTCCTTTCATTATTTCAAACCTCTCAGTATTATCTGCATTTATGATCACCCTAGCTTTTTGATTGGAATATATTATACCTATCATTTTTCCAAATTTTGTTCCAAATCCCATATCTTTCACCTGTTGGATCAAAAACTGCCAATTAAGATTGTCAAATGCTTTTTGAGCATCCAAGAAAATCAGTACTGCCTGCTTTTCTGGATGGGCTTCATAGTATTCTAGGACATTTAACAACATTCTTGTATTATTTTTTATCTGTCTGGAAGGTAGAAAACCATTCTGATCTGGGTGTATTATTTCATTCAATACTATTTTCAACCTTCAAGTCATTATTGTAGTGAAAATTTTATAATCTGCATTTATTAGCGAGACTGGCCTGTAGTTTTAATCTGTTTGTGATCTATATTTTCTTTTGGGATTAACGAAAGATATACTTTGGTCCATGATTCAGGTAATTTAGCTTGTTCCAATACATCATTATACAGATCTAACACCAATAGTTCAAAACATTTAAAATTTCCGCAGAGAGTCCATCAGGCCTGGAGTTTTGTTGTTTTTCTATTTTTGCACTGCTTGCCCAATTTTATAGCTGTTATCTCATTATTTAACATTTCTTTCTGCTCCTCTCTTATTTCTGGTAGACCATTCTCATTTAGGTATTGTTCAATATTATCTTTATTCACCTTCTCCTCTTTATACAATCCTTTAAAATAATTCTGCACTATTCTTTTCTACCATTTGCTGCTGTAAGTTTCCATTTTCATCTCTTAACTCCTGTATCAATCTTTTCTCCCTTTCTATTTTTAATTTATAGGCTAACCATCTCCCTAATTTGTTGGCATATTCAGAGAAATTGTTTCGCCATTTTCAGGTCCCTTGCTCTTTCTTCCTGATCTATCACATTTAATTTATGTTTGGCTAAGACCATTTCTCCCTTTATTTTCTCATCCTGCAGTTTTCTTTGTAACCTAATATTATCTAAATTTTGATGCCATTTTTCCTTATTACTTTTTGCCATATATGCTATCGTTATTCCCCTTAAATATGCTTTGGCAGTATCCCATAATATCTGCAGCAATGTTTGTTGACTGTGTTTTCCTTACAAAATAATTCCATTTCTTTTTGAATTTTTAAAACTTTTTTTCTTTTACAATTTGGGAATTCAATGTTCATCTTCTTTTTTTCTTCTTTTCCAAATTATTTTAGGGTGTTATACGTCCCATATAAATTATGGGTGTTATAAATGCCCATACATTGGTCATAATTTCATTTGTTTCTACCTCATTTCCTATATTTCTCCATTCATCCATGCCATGTCTAATTGGGACCAAGACTTATACAGATTCGAATAAAAAGTATATTCCTTTTTTTCAGGGTTTAATCTCCTCCACTGATCTGACAAGTTTAATTCCTATATCATGTCAAAGAAGGATACTGGCAGTGTTTTTCTTTTCTTCTTATTTTTTGTGTTGCTGATATAAACATGTATAATCGCAAATATAACCGCATTGTATATTTTTCTGTCCAGTTTCTTTAAAAAATTCATGCAATTTGCTATAGAATTCACTTTGATGTTAGTTTCGGGCATAATAACATTTGTTTGTGACCTATCTCTACTTCAGTCATCAAAATTCTTCCATTTGTATCAGCATATTTATATACTGTCTTAATTTCTTCTTTGATATATACTGCTATTCCTCTCTGTTTCTGTTCTGCCAAGGCTGAGTATAATCTTTCTTAATTTTGGGTATTCTAAACATTTCCTATATTGTTCTTTAATGTGTACTTCTTGTAAGCACATTATTTCTACTTTTTGTTTTGCCAATCTTAATATTTGTTTTTTTTGGTGGGTGAATTCAATCCATTAATATTTAACAATATTAGCCTAATTTCTTCTTCCATCATCCTATTTGCATTGTCCTATCTGTCTTCTATTAATTCTTATGGCCCTTTGTGGGTATATTCTTAATCTTATTCCTTCTTTCTCCCTTTGGTCTCCCTTACTTTCTCCTTCTTGTTCTATTTCTCCTACCTCCTGTTGCTGGTCCACCTGGCTTCCAATCTCGAACTCTTCCTTGCTGCTAGTTTCTTCTTCCACTCCCACAATTTGGTTGTACAAATTCTGTGCCTTACCCTAAATTGTCTGTCCTAATCCTCTTCTCCTGCCTTGATACCAGCATCCCCTCTGGAATTAACCACCCAAACATTGTATTTCTCTTAATCAGTTGTGTTGCAAAAAATTTGTAGTCTCTTCTTTATTCTCTTACTTTCTTTGGGATCTGTTTCAGGGTTTGTAATTCTTTATCTTTGTATATCAGGGATTCATCTCTCATTATTTTTATCCCTAACTTTTTTTATAGCAAATCTAACATGGACTTCTTGTGGTAATCTGTTGTGTCTTGCGTAACTGATACGGATTCTGTAGAATTCATCAATTTCATGCAGGATTTCTTGTCTGTCTCTCTTTGCAATCCAGTTCCGCCATGATGTGCTTGTGCAATCCAGTTCCGCCATGATGGTACCCAGATCTTCCTCTTTGCTTTCCATAACATTCTGGAACCTTAAGTAGAACGCTGCACGATCCATCTCCAAATGGATAATTTGTTCCTCTAATTCCTTGTTCATTGTCATTTTTTGTCCACTAGCTCCAATTTCTTCTCATTTTGTTCTGATATAATTTCCACCACCTGTATTTTTTGTTTATTCTTCTTGATGGCTCGTTTTATCATACCTACTTTTGTATCCAATTTATTAATGTCCTCTTTCATTTCCACATGATTTTTTGACATATTTTCCTGCATCCTCATCATGGTTTCTTGAATTGCCAAAAGCATTGTTTGCGTTGTTTGTATATTAGATGTTACACTTTGTTTCTCCGCACCCAACATACCCTCAATCGTCTTTTGGCCAGATGGACATGAAACTATCAATGATGGATTAGATGTTGTCTTCTTTGCTGTTTTCAAGGTTGTTATAGCACTTGTCATATTTCTAAGACTTGTTTACTTCTGCTCATACCACCATCCACTTTGTATTTTATTAGGAGTAGACTTATATTGGTCTCTTTTCCCTGCTAATCACTATACTTTTTATTGTCAATATCTTCTATTTAATTAGTTAACCCAACCTCTTAATTTCCCTTTATTATTTAAATAATTAAGTCTTTCAATTTCAATATATTTCTACATATCACAGAGCTTATGAATATTACAAATATTTCCTTCTCACTCCAGTTTCAACAATAAACTCTTATCTTATATGTAATATATATTTCTTAATTCCTTTTGGTCTATGTACTAAATGTTATTCAATTCTATTGAGTAATAATTATGTTAAATAATAATTCAGTAATAATTCATTAAATATAATTCAACAGTATATCTATTACAACCCTATTAATCATGTAATTAATTAATCAATATCTCTATTAGAAAGAGTATAGTTACAGGTATGGGCTTAAATATATTGAAGTATAAATACAGTATAAATATATAAATATAAATATATGACTGCATCTATAAATGTATGTAATTAATATATAGTTTTTATGATTACAATAAGTATATATCTATGTATTTTTTCAGATTTTCTTAACTTCTCTTAGTTTAAACTGAATAGGTACTCCAATAGCCTTACTCAATCATTCATTGTCAGCACCATCAAAAACTGTCTTTCAATATAGATCTGATTATTTCAGATATTCCTCTCTCCTCCTCCTCCAAATCCCAACTTTCCGCTTTCCCTCTGCTACTTTCTGATCATTCTGCCACTCTTGCTCTTCTTGCCTTCAAACTAGATCCCCAGTTCCTTCTTATTTTTTATTTTATTTGGTTTGTCAATTGCTTACAAGACAATAGGTATGAGTAAAAACATAGTTATGAATACATGGATACATAGAAGAAAAATAAAAGAAACAATAGGACAGGGACATTAGACATGTTGGTGTGCTTATGCATGCCCCCTACAGACCTCTTAGGAAAGGAGTGAGGTCAATAGTAGACAGTCTAAGGTTAAAGTTTTTGGAGTTTAGGGAAGAAACCAGAGTCAGGTAGAGTATTCCAAACATTACCACTCTGTTGCTGAAGTCAGATTTCCTGCAATCAAGTTTGGTGTGATTAACCTTGAGTTTGTATCTATTGTTTACTCTTGTATTGTTATGGTTGAAGCTGAAGTATTCATTGACAGGTAGGACATTGCAATGTATGATTTTATATACCATACTTAGATCAGACCAAAGGCGGCATAGTTCTAGGTTTTCTAGGTCTAGAATTTCAAGTCTGGTGGCCTAAGGTATTCTGCAACAAGTAGAGGAGTGGAGAACTCTTCTTGTGAAATAATTCTGGACTTTCTCAACTATGTTTGAAGCAGTGGAAAAAGAGCTTATAAAGCACATTTCATATAAAGCACATTTGCACATTTTATATTTAGCATAGGTCAACAAGTCATATTTATCAAAGGCCAGCTTCCCGTTACAAGTCATATTTAGGAAAGGCCAGCTCTCCATTATTCCGCTGAACATAACATTGTGTAACCCACAAGATTGCTGAAGTAAGGAACTTGAATTAACCACTTTACTGTAAACAAGGGTGAACATGTAAAATTACTGGTGGTGTAAGATAACGGAATAGTTAAAAATATACTTGTTATTTCCTCTTTATACTTCCTTCATAGAAATACAAAAAACATATAACATATTATCCATATTTGGTAAAATGTAATAATGTAACGCCCAGGTCTGCGCTAAGGTCATAATGGGTATAAAAAGGTTGTCTCAGGAAGAAGGGGGGGTTCAGAATTTGCCATGTTAACGATCTGAACCTTGTGCACAAATAAATCTGTATTCTCCAACCTTTCATGGTCTTGTGTCCTGATTTAGAAGCAAGAATTGCTACAACATTTAATGGTGACCCAGATGGGACTGAAGGGGCCCTGAGGCCCACTGGAGGGTCCATCCCAACTGCCAGTGCATCGGTGAGTTGAAAGTAACATCCCAGGCATCATCGATCCTATGAATCCGAGGGACTTCCCAAGACTGCTGTTCTCTGGAGGCGGCGATTGATTTCTCTAAGAACCACAGGTGAAAGGTGAGGAGACCAGGACATCTACCAGTTGGCCAGTGGAGGAAGAAGCCTGCAGGCAAGTATTGGACTTGGGGAATAATCCCTCCCTATAAGCAGGGACAGAGGAGAGGACTGATCACCCTCTCTTAAGGTAAGGTGGGTGGAATTGTCTGGACTGGATGAAGTGAGAGACTACCGCGGTTCCCATAGGTGACTGTGAGTGCCAGTAGGAGGCGAGTGGCATTCGCAGTTCCCACCAGAGACCATGTGTGCATCCAGCTCCCTGGGTCAGACGTGAATGTGTTGCTTTAGGAAGAAAGGACCCCTCACCTTCTTCCTATTCCTCTCCCTTCTTGTCTTGTCTGGTGACCTGGGTGGATCATGGATGGTAGGGAGAGTAAACCCCTGACCCCCTTAGGGGCTATGCTGAAGCATTTTAAGGAAGCATATGAATCTCAGGATTATGGTTATAAGTGGAGTAGACATAAACTACAGGTATTTTGTGAGGGAGAGTGGCCAATATTTGGGTTTGGATGGTCCCCCAGTGGAACACTAGATATCCCCATAGCAGTCAGGGTTCACCAATTAATCTTTCACTCCACATTAGGACAGCCAGACCAGACCCCATATATTGATGTTTGGCTTGACTTACTACGCCATCCACCCCATGGTTAAAAAAACTTAAAATACAACACTGTAAGTTCTTGATGTCCCACAATGTGTCCCTTAAAAGATATAAAGAAAGATATACAAGTTTTTCCTAGTTACCCAGAAGAGTTAAACCACCCCTCTCCATATGTGCCTCCAGAAGCCTGGTTAACAATGCCGATGGAGACGACTCATCAGGTGTATCAGGATTTATGGCCCAACTAGACCAACTGTCCCCCTTTCTAAAAAGCCCCAGAGACCCACCCGATACAACCAATCGATCTGCTCAAGCTGACCTGTCTCTTCCGGGAACCTTCACCCAGGCAGAGTCATGGCCAGACTATCATGAAAGTCCTTAACAGGAGGTTGAACCTGTGGCGGCTAGGACGAGGGCAAAAACAGAACAGGCTTCCCTTGTTGCTCCTCTTAGGCGAGTTGACCAGTTAGCAATTAACCCCCAGAATCCCACTGACTCTGATACTCTATCATTATTCCAATATGTGCCTTTCACTACCTCAGACTTACTGAATTGGAAATTACATTATAGCCCATTCAGTGAAAAACCTACAGAAATAACTGATTTGGTGAAGACAATAATGGATGCCCACAATCCTAACTGGTTAGATATCCAGCAGCTTATAGGGACCCTGTTTAATCCTGAAGAAAGAGAGAAAATTAAAATTGCCGTAAGTGAAATACTAAAGCCTGACGTTCCACCACATAGTAATCTTGCAGATTATGTTGAAATCCATTTCCCTTCCCAGGATCCAAAATGGGATCTTTACAAGGAACAAGACAAGACATACCTTCAAAACTACCAGTCATTGGTCGTTCAAGCTATTCGCATGGCAGAGAAACCTACAGTTAATATGTCAAAGCCCTCCCTAGTGTTGCAGGAGTCCACTGAAAGCCCAGAGGCATTCTATACTCATCTTATTGATGCCTATCGTATGTATATTCCCATAGACCCCACTGATCCAGAAAATGCCTGAATGTTGACTATGGCATTTATTTCGCAAAGCGCTTTAGACATACAGCGTAAATTACAACGACTTGAGGGGGCCCCAGGAAAACTCTGGCACTTTTTTGTGAACAGAGATAAGGAGGAGGAGAAGAAAAGGGATCAAAGAATGCAAAGAAAAGCTGAACTAATGGTGGCAGCTATGATGTGGACCCCAAAGGATAGGGGAATTAGTCTGCCGAGGGGCGGCAAGTCAAGTTTGGGACCTGACCTGTTATGGGGCAGCAGGTCTGGCCTTGGACACAACCAGTGTGCCATTTGTAAGAAACAAGGACACTGGAAAGGGGAGTGTCCTGAGAGGGAAGAACGACTGAAAGGTAGAGGTAGACCTTTTCCAGGTGACCTTAGCTTCATGGTGCAAAATGACCTCAGAAGACTCCTGGGAAACAGCCAGGGAAGGAATAGGAGGGGTCTAGGGAGAACCCCCTTGATAGGCCTGGCAGAGGTGGAAGAAAAAGATTGAGGCAGACCGGGTTCCAAGAGCCTCCCAAAACCTATGGTCCGGATAAACGTTGGAGGCAAACCTGTCACTTTCCTGGTAGATACTGGAGCTACTCAGTCAGTTCTAACTCAGGCCCTAACTCAGGCCTCACACCATACTATTATTATCCATGGTGCAATGGGAAATACATTGCAGTGTCCTTTTTTAAAACCCCTTTTATGCACAAGGGGTAGGCCATAACACATCAATTTGTGTACATGCCTGACTGCCCTATTCCTTTATTGGGGAGAGATTTGTTGTGTAAACTCCGAGCGCAGATCTCTTTTGAAGACGACGGGACAATGAAGTTAGGATAAGGGAAAGTAAATTTGTCTGTATCCCTAGAAGAAGAATGGCGTCTAATGGTGGCCAGGGAAATAAAAAAAGGGAATGAGGATACGTGGAAACAGTTCAATGTTCCTCACTTGTGGGCTGAAGATAACCCCCCAGGTTTTGCTGTTCATCCTCCTCCTATCATAGTAGAGGAATCACCTATGAAGGTGCCTGTGAGAATTAAGCAAAGGGCATATCCTAGGCACATTATGCAGGCAATTCAGGACATTAGCGACTTGTATTTGAAACTTCATATTTTGGTGCCTACTGAGTCACAATGGAACACCCCAATATTGCCCATCCCAAAGGGGGAAGGCCGCTTCAGGCCAGTGCAGGATTTAAGGGTCGTCAATTTGGCCACAGTAACCATCCATCCAGTGGTCCAGAACCCTTATGTAATACTGGGTCTTATTCCCCAGGCTGCTAAGTGGTTCTCAGTTATCGATCTCAAGGATGCCTTCTTCACTATACCAATACATGAAAATAGTCAGCATTTGTTTGCCTTCCAGTGGGAGAATCCCACCACTGGCCGAAGGCAACAATATACCTGGACCAGGTTGCCCAAGGGTTTAAAAACTCATCTATTCTGTTTGGGGCCACTTTGGCTAAAGATTTAGAGGCATTAACTACACCCCCCCCCCGATGTGGTCCTACAATATGTAGATGATTTATTGGTCACAGGGCATACCGAAGATGCTTGCTGGAGTAACATACGAGTTGTCTCTTTTACAGGATTTAGGATATAAGGCCTCTAGGAAGAAGACACAGCTAGTCTCATTAAAAGTTCGATATTTGGGTTATGATATAGAACAAGGGAAACGCACTTTAGGCCATGAGTGCAAAGAAGCCATATGCCAATTCCCTACACCCAAATACAGAAGAGATCTGAGAGGTTTCTTGGAGGCAGCTGGATTCTGTCGAATATGGATTCCTAATTTTAGTCTAATAGCAAAACCCCTATATGAAGCCACCAAGGGAGCAGACAGGGAACCATTACAATGGGGAAAACAGGAAGAAACTAACTTCCAAATACTCAAGCAGGCATTGTTGCAAGCTCCTAGTTTAGGTCTTCCAGAATTGGAAAAACCATTTCAGTTGTTTATAGATACTAAACAGAATGTGGCAGGAGGGGTCCTTACCCAGACTATGGGGACATGGTACCGCCCTGTGGCATATCTTTCTAAACAACTTGATAGTGTCGCGATGGGATGGCCTGCTTGTCTTAAGGCGGTAGTGGGAACAGCTATTCTAACTCAAGAAGCAAATAAGTTGACCTTTGGTCAGCATCTTGACATTTACACCCCACATGCTCTTAAATCAGTACTGGAAACAAAAGGCCACTTGTGGTTAACTAACCCTCGAATGTTGAAATACGAAGGGCTAATCACTCATAACCCTGATTAACATTATCCAATCTACTACCTTAAATCCTGCCTCATTATTACCTAAACCTAATACTGAGCTCAATCATGATTGTATCCATACTGTTGAGGTAATTCCCCGTTAGGAGAATGAGTGCATACAGGGAGATGTATAGAGAGTAGTGTTGGAATAATACACACTCAGTACACAGATACACTGTACAGTTAATGTAGGTTTTTACTTCTAGAAAGGTTTAAGCAAAGTCCAAAATAAGCAGTCCAAAAGTCATTCACAGGTTAATCAGTCAGTTTTTCAATCCAGGGATATTCCAGTAACAAAGTCCAGTGTCAAAAACAGTTAAGTATTAGACTTACATTAAATCCAGTAATATCAGTCAATTAGGAAAAATGGAGCAACAGCATTTTGGAAATGCTTAAGTATGTTGGAAAACATACTTTCCAACAGAAGGAAATAAAAGATACATACCCTCTCTTCTCTTCTGAGACTCAGACGAAGACGAACCAGGTTTCTTGCTCCATCTTATGGCTGTTTGAGAAACCACACCCAATTGCATGCTCTTGCATTCCCTTAAAGAAATAGGACTAAAATGTTTATCCTGGTTTATATATTTCTAACCCAAATACCTGTTAGGAGACTCGTATTCCTAACATTCTCCCCTTTTGGGTAAGATAATATATACAACCTTACATTTTAAGTCCATAATTCACAGCTAGTCTTATGCTTTATAGAGCCTTGGGCCTTTGTAAAATGATCTGCTATATTGTTTTCTGACATACAGTATTCTAGCTTAATCATCTTACTTTGTACACATTGTCTCACATTTAAATATCTTAAATCTGTGTGTTTCGTTCTTGTTTTAACAGTAATATTTGAAGCCATCTGTATTGCTGATTGGTTATCTTCGTAAACAACAATAGGATCTGTTACATTAATTCCCATGTCAATTAATAATTGCTTAAAAAAAAACTAAATATGCACATAACAAAGACAAACATGAGAATTCAGCCTCCATTGTTGACAAACTTAGATGTTTCTGTCTCATAGATCTCCATCCAATCAATACTTTTCCCAATTATACAGCAGTACCTGATGTAGATTTTTGTGTACTTATGTCTGCAGCAAAACTTGCATCAGCATATGCAGTCAAATTCAGTTAATCTTTTGGCTCCAAATACAATGCATAATGCATTGTCTGTTTCAGACATCTTAACACACGTTAAGCAGCTTGCCAGTGCCTCTCAGTGGGCTGTGTTAAATCACGCTAATTGATTAACACTGTATGCAACATCTGGCCTTGACCAATTACTGAGATAAGATAAACTACCAATCAAGGACTGATAAATGTTCTTATCAAAAACAGGAGTTTGAACATCACTATGGCTAAACTCCTGGCTCATTGGTGTTTTAGCCGGCTTACAAAGTTTCATTTTATAAGTTTTTAGTAATTGGTTAATTTTATATGCCTGTGAGAACTTGTATCCTCCCCTAGTTCTATCTATTTTCAAACCAAGATGTTTGATTTCTCCTAACTGTTTTATCTTAAATTTATTTTCCAGCAGTGAAATTATCTCAGTAGCTTCTTGTTCAGTTTTGGTGATTAATGCTATGTCAGCAGTAAATAATAGTAACAATGAAATCATACCATTATTTTCTCTTTTAAAGAAACGTGGATCAGCCATTCCAGCTACAAAGCCTATTTTAGTTAATTCTTTAACTATACATTAGTTCCACTCATATCCTGATTGCTTCAAACCATAAAGACTCTTTTTCAATTTCCAGCAATCATTATGATCAGTATTATCATTTTTGAGACCTAAAGGTTTCTTTAAATATATGTGTTGCAACGGTGCATGCAGATATGCTGTCTCTACATCCAAATGATTTGCAATATATTTCTCCTTAGCTGCCTAAACTAATGCTGCCCTTAATGTAGTAGCCTTCAGACTAGGTGCAAACACCTCATCATAGTCATTTGCTGTCTGATTAAATCGTTGTGCTACTAACCTGACTTTATGGGTAACAGTCCCATCCACACCTGTCTTCAGTTTATATATCTATTTACATCCTATGGCATGTTTACCTGGTGGTAACTTAATATTTTCGTACACATCGTTTTTTTTAAAGATTCTAGTTCCTTATCCATTGCTTTCTGCCAAGCAGCCTGATCCTTAGCAGGATACAGTTTTAATTCATTATAATTACTTAGAACTGTATTCACTTGGCATACAACACTAGCCTGATATCTATCAGGTGGTCGTGTTACTTGGATTGAACGTCTTCGTAATACAGGGCTTGCTGGTGGACTTTCCTGTGCCATCTGCTCCTGTTCTTCTATTTCTTCCTGTGCTTGTTCCACTACTTCCTCCTGTTCTTCCTCTTTAATGGCTATTTGGGGTGTACTGATTTTATCTTTAGGGACTATTTGGGTGTCAATAATAATATAATTGCTGGATTCCTGTTCCAGTTTATCCCACCCAACGTGTTGAAGAAATTTTGCATTAGCACTACAATAAACATGAGCTGTGCCTTGATCCCAGAATCTAAACGATCTATGGTTGGCCTCATAACCCACAAAAAATAATTTCTTAGCTCTATGTTGCCCTTTCAGTCTTACTTGTGAGGGAATATGCACCCATGCTGGAGCTCCAAATGTGCAAATAACTTAAATTTGGTTTTCTGCCATGCCAACGAGTGAATGGTAATTCTCCAGTTGTTGCATTTACTACATTATTTAAAACATGGTTACTACACATTATGGCTTCACCCCACAGTGTTTCAGGTTAACCTGAATCAGATAACCTAGTACGAGCCATGGCTTGTAATGTTTGCCCTCTTCGTTCTATAAACGAGTTATGTTGTGGTCTGTAAGGTGCAGAACGTTTATGCTCCACACCAGCCAATTTTAACATATTTTGGAATCTTTTGTAAACAAATTCAGTCCCATTATCAGTTACTAATGTAATTACTTTACTTTTCATTTTTCTCTCAGCAAACCTTAGCCAATTAAAGAAATGTTGGAATGTTTCTGTTTTGTTCTTCATAAGATAGCAGAAACCGTATCTTGAGTAATGGTCCATAATACACAAAAGATAATAGGCACCTCCTAAACTTGGTTTCTTAGGACCAGTTATGTCAGCAAACACAACCTCTAAAGGTTCTTTGGTCTTAAACCCATTAAGTCAGTTTGCAGGAGTAACCTTACTCTTTTCTTGACTACAAGCATTACAGTGTAAATACTTGCTACAAGGTTTCAATTTTACACCCACTGACAATTGAACAGTGTTTGAGCATTTTGAAACTTATATGCCCTAGACGTCTATGCAGTAAATGTGTACATTCATCATGTGGCTTAACATTGTTATAAACTGAGTTAGCCATCTTCAACTGATCATGTATTACATATAAATCATTTTTTTAAAAATAGCAGTAACATTTTTACCCTCTATTACAAAGTTATCTCCCCTAAAGGTTACTACATAACCAAGATTAACTAAAGCCCTTACTGATAGCAAATTAAATTTCAGTTTAGGTACATATAACATAGTTAAATGTTCATTTATACAAGAACAATATGCAGTACCTTCACCTGCTTTCATCTTCCATCCATTTTCCAATGATACATGTTGTTTACTCGTGGACATCTTTACAAACTTTTTTCTATCTTTAGTAATGCACTGTGATGCTCCACTATCAACAACCCACAAATTATTGTTTACAGTTGAATTGCTAGACATAGCTAAATTAACATTCTTTTTGGCCTTCTGGTGTTTGCCAGTATTCTGTTGTTTTCCCTTTTTACAGAATTTAGCTATATGTCCCCTAGCCCCACAAGAAAAACTTTTCCTAACAGTATAGACAGTTGAAGATAAATACTCTTCTTGTGGTTGTTCCTTCCTCAGTTGGTCTCTATCTTGCCGTCTTCTTGATTCTTCTAACAACCTTCCAGTTATATCAGTCAGTGTCAGTTTATCTCTGGGCAGGACTTCCAGTGAAGATACATAGTCATCATAACTTTCATCCAATGAGGAAAGAATGATGTAAACTTGATGCAGTTCTGAAAATATTAGTTCTTTTTCATGTAGCTCTTGAAAAGTTGTTTTCATGAAGTTTAAATGAGCTAACATATCTCCACCTTTCAGAAGACATGCTCTAAACAGTTTACGTGTAAGATGTACGTGTACACCGACACTGTCACGAACATAAATCCTCTTCAAACTCTGCCAACTCTTAGCAGCAGACTCTTCTCCATTAATATGGACTAGCTGCTGTTCACTCAGTGTTAGTCCAATTATACAAAGAGCTCGTTCATTGTTCTTTTTAAAGTCAGCAATCTTCTTGGCATTATCCTCATTTTCTGGATCCCAAGCATTTACATCTGGTAGATTTTGAACTACATTCCATAAACCTTCTCTACGTAGAAGTAGACTGCATTTCATAGACCAGGAAACATAGTTTGTTCCATCCAACCAGGTTATTAGTGATAGACTTGTGGAAGTGCCTAGTGCCATCTTTACCAGGATAGTAAACCACAATTAAACAGTAAACAGCTGTCTGTATACAGTACTGTGCATTCGCACTAACTCTCAGTTATCTGAGCCTGGTATGGCCTGGGCCCATAACTAGTGTTGAGGTAATTCCCTGTTAGGAGAATGAGCGCATACAGGTAGACGTATAGAGAGTAGTGTTGGAATGATACACACTCAGTACACAGATACACTGTACAGTTAATGTAGGTTTTTACTTCCAGAAAGGTTTAAGCAAAGTCCAAAATAAGCAGTCCAAAAGTCATTCACAGGTTGATCAGTCAGTTTTTCAATCCAGGGATATTCCAGTGACAAAGTCCAGTGTCAAAAACAGTTAAGTATCAGATTTACATTAAATCCAGTAATATCAGTCAATTAGGAAAAATGGAGCAACAGCAATACTTTCCAGCAGAAGGAAATATACACTCTCTTCTCTTCTGAGACTCAGACGAAGTCAAACCAGGTTTCTGGCTCCATCTTATGGTTGTTTGAGAAACCACACCCAATTGCATGCTCTTGCAGTCCCTTAAAGAGACAGTATTAAAATGTTTATCCTGGTTTAGATATTTCTAACCCAAATACCTGTTAGGTGTTTCATATTCCTAACACATACAATAGAGAAAACATATGCTAGCACCCAGACATGACCAATTACCTCTCTCCAATCCAGATTACATCCTATTTACAGATGGCACCAGCTATATACAGGAAGAAAATAGAAGGGCTGGATATGCAGTAGTTACTTTAGATGTTTGGGAAACGAAGCCCCTTCCCATTGGCACTAGTGCACAGCTGGTAGAATTGCATACATTAACAAGAGCCCTAGAGATGGCTAAAGGGCTAAGGGTCAACATTCATACCGACTCAAAGTACGCTTTTCTCATGGTTCAAGTCCATGGTGCCCTTTATAAGGAAAGAGCGCTTATCACCGCAGGAGGCAGAGATATTAAGTATGGCCCCCAAATATTATGCCTCCTAGAAAGTGTTTGGGCTCCATAGAAAGTAGCCGTAATGCACTGCTGGGGACATCAGAAGGTGGTTATAGATATACAAAGGGGGAATGAAAAGGCAGATAAACTGGCACGTGAGGCTGCCCAAAAGGTAATCACCGTTACCGAAAAATACCTTGCTATTTGGACACCGGCTGATCATCACCGACCTCAATACTCACAAGAAGACATGGCCCAAATTAAGGCACTTGAGGCACACCCAGAGGGAGAGTGGTGGATTTTACCAGATGATAGGGTCTTTATACCAGCACATATGGCATGGGATATTGTGCGACAATTACACCAACAGCTGCATCTAGGGAAAACGCTTTAACTAAGGCTTGAAAAGGGAGTTTTACATTAATAGGTGTGCAGTATAATAGCCAAGGTTTGTGCAAGGTGTGAGATCTGTGCTATTAACAATCCCAGACAGGGGCTGCAACCATCCCCAGGCCATCAACCCAGAGGTTGCTACCCATTTGACTCCCTGATTGACTTCAATGACATGCCCCGGTGAGGCCCCTACTGTGTACTATTGGTCATCGTATGCACATATACGGGTTGGCCCAAATGCATTCCAACCCACACTAAGAAGGCCACCAAAGTTGCTAGGGTATTACTCCGTATTATAATCCCTAGATATGGGCTACCCTCTAGAATCTCGTCAGACAATAGCCCCGAATTTATTCACAAGGCTACTCAACAGTTAGCAAAAGTGTTAGGTATAACTTGGAAACTTCATTGTAGTTTCCATGCCCCTTCTGGAGGGAGGGTAGAAAGGACGAATAGGACTGTTAAAGAAAAATTTGCCAAAATTTGCCAGGAAAGCAACCTTAAGTGGACAGATGCACTGCCTTTGCCCCTAGTAGCTGTAAGGTGTGCCCCTCAGAAAGAAATCTCACTTTCTCCATTTGAATTGCTATATGGTCGAGTCCCCAATTTAGCTCTCCTGAACAATCAAAACACGGTACAAATTTCTGATACTATCTGATTGCAACAACTCCAAACCCTTAATGAGATGGTCCATACATTACAATATGGATAACTTGTAAACCCCATGTCTTGGTGACCTCTCCACATAACATACACCCAGGACAGGAGGTCTGGATTAAAGATTGGAAAAAGGAGACATTAGGTCCAAAGTGGAAAGGACCTTACACTGTCGTTATGTGTTCTCCCCTTGACATTAAGGTAGTTGAAATAAAACCGTGGATCCATTGGTCCCAAGTTAAATTAGCTGCACCTACCAGCTGGAGGGTCGAATCACACTTAGATGACCCACTAAAGGTGACCTTGCGAAAGGAAAAGAAGAGGAATATCTCCCTTTGTGGGGACATACTGGAAGCTGTCCCTCTACCAACGGGAGACAAAAAGGACATTATCTCCCCTTGTGGTGACACATCGGAAGCTGTCCCTCTACGAATGGGAGATGAAGAACAACAGACCCCTATAGACGTTACTCCAGAAGCTAACGCTCAACAGGTCTTCCCTAGAAATTTAGATCATGAACTAAACATATTTGAGGCCTCACCATTTTTAGAAAAAGGGAAAAAGGGGGGGTAAATTACTATCACAATATGGAGATAAATCAAAGGATGAGAGAAACAGCATGCATCCATAAGGGCTTGATGCCCTCAATTTGGATTCTGACCATCTTGCTAGTAATTAGTGTTGTCCTTAACTCTGCATACATATATCAGTTGCTAATGGAAAAAAATATGAATACAAATCAGGAAGTATCACTTGATGAGGGTGCAGTGGATGAATGGTACTCCCCAGACCCCTCTGAGGACAATGAACCCATACCTCCAGAAGAGGGCACTGTAATTAGGCCATGTGTTAACTGTTTTATGGTATTACCCACAGGAAGACATTTTACATATAGTGTAACCAAGTTTCCTAATTGCTCAATGACCAATCTTCCTCAGTGTGAACATGAAGGGACCAGATATTGGCAGTGTGTGTATAACAATACCATAAGGTGTCATCTTCTACACACTCCCTGGGTACCAATTCAGCATGTTCGCATTCCTCGAATGGTAAAAGGTAGAGCATGTGAAGTATGCAAGGATAGTAGAGGAACCCTTAAAACCAAAATTGGAAAGCTGCCCTCATGCACACAATTTAACTTATCATCATGTCCACATATAACATGGGGCCAGCCAACCTCGTGTAATACGACATGTCAAGATAAAACTAAGCCATCGATGTGTCATACATCGTGTACAGGCATATCTAAAGTGACGATGGTCAAACGTTGTAAAGGAACGGAAGGTATATTATGCTATGTGGACCACATAGTCCCACCTACCAATGATTGGAAAAATTCCAGAGGGAGAACCACTGATCCCCCTCTCTATAAAAAGAATCCCCCATCACCAAAAATTAGCATCCCAATAAAGGATCGTGACATCACTACAAGGGTACTAACTGAGAAATCAAAGATCTTGGTAGCTCAGGATCCCCTATGCCCAAATAATTGCATGGCATGTACCAAGACCGTGCTAAAGGGAAGAACAATTACCACCACCCTGATATATAATACCTATTATACCTGTCAAGGACAACCTATACCTTGTTGTTATAATAAAACATGCTACTCTTATCTGCCCAGAGAATGAATGTTATGATCCCAGATTCATTCCGGCCCAAACGTGGTCGGTAGCTAGAAATGGAGGTAACCCAAATGGTTCTATCATTGCCCAGATGCATATATTAACACCCAATAGCACAGGTACCATTGCATTTGATGTCTGTAAGGTGACTGCATATCCAACATCATGTGGCACCACTATCATGGCAAAGAACATATACCCAAAATGATATATTTGTCCCCAGAAACATGACAGGGCTAATGCAGGAACACTGTCTGGAACCCGAGAATGTAACCAACTCAGAGGAGCTTATTCTACCTCCTGGAGTTGTGTAAAATGGGCTACCTATAATTTAGATAAGGCCAGAGAAGAGATCTTCAGATCTCAAAGATACTGCAAACAAAGGAGTGTACCTTATATAACTGTAATTGGGTCAATATTACTGTACTCCAGCTACAGTACTGGATTAAGCAATATGATCCAGAGTTGGGAATTAAATTATATGCAACTAGGACTGATCCCGGTGGGTGTGTCCACTTATCTATAGAAACTAAAAAACATGCCACAAATGCACATTCTAGGTATTTCTCTGAATTCTGGCAGGAAGTTGATATTGAGTTCCAACCATCACGAGGCCCGAAACCTCTTTCTAGAATTAGCATCTACCATAGCCCATACACTAAACATTAGCAACTGCTAAATTTGTGGGGGGTATGAAAATGGTGGATCAATGGCCATGGGCAGCAAAGGAATGGAATTATTCAGTTGCTTATAACTTGTCAGCAATGCCAATGCAACAGCCACTCTCTAGGTGGGAATTGACTAATCCTATCATTGCTCAATGTGTCTAGCTAATACACAAGGAATGGGACCTTCTGTAGGAGAAACAGAATGTTTGGAGGTTCATGAATGGAATAATTTTATTAATTCATGGCAATATTGGCCTAATAGAACTAATCATTTTGGGGCCAATTTTATTCTGCAAAGTATGAATGAGGCCCCTCCTGGAGTACATTGGATATGTGGTGATGTAGCTTATAGTACCCTTCCTTCAAACTGGAGAGGAGCACGTACCTTAGAAATTATAAACCCTTCCTTTTTGATGTTACCTCTAAACATACCTCAAGTAATGAATGCTAATCAGTGGAAGAGTAGAAAGCTAAAAGCAGATTATAAAATAGGGGACTGGAAAGATGATGAGTGGCTCCCAGAACAGATAATTCATTATTATGGGCCGGCCATGTTGACGGCTGATGGCACCTGGGGGTACCATACCCCAATTTTCATGTTAAATCGCATTATTAGACTCCAAGCAGTTGTGGAGCTAATTGCCAATGAAACAGCTCAGTCTTTGCGTACCTTAGCAGTCCAGCAGAAAAAAATTCAGAGATGCAATATATCAGAATCTTTGGACTACCTCTTAGCTGCCGAGGATGGTGTGTGTGGAAAGTTCAATTTTAGTAATTTTGGACTAGAATTTGATGTCGGTGAAATAATTGAGCCAGACACATAGAAAACCTTGCCCACGTACCTGTTCATAAGTGGAATGGTTTTGACCTTGGAGATCTTTTTGGCACTTGGTCCCAAACTGCCTGGCTTGCAAGCTATCATTGCACTTGTTGGTATGATTGCAGCAGGATGTGTTATCCTACCATGCATTCTTCCCTATTTTTGTTAAGTCAATTTCAAATAGTATGTCTCTGTTAGTAGAAAGGAGATCTATGAAAAAGGCCATGGCCTTATGAGTTAATGATCACAGTAATCATTAGATTAGGGTGAAGTTTCAAAGTGGGGAATGAAGCAGTGGAAAAAGAGCTTATAAAGCACATTTCACATAAAGCACATTTGCAATTTTATATTTAGTATAGGTCAACAAGTCATATTTAGAAAAGGCCAGCTTCGTGTTACTCCACTGAACATAACATTGTGTAACCCACAAGATTGCTGAAGTCAGGAACTTGAATTAACCACTTTATTGTAAACAAGGGTGAACATGGAAAATTACTGGTGTTGTAAGAAAACTGAATAGTCAAAAATATACTTGTTATTTCCTCTTTATACTTCCTTTATAGAAACACAAAAACATATAAAATATTATCCATATTTGGTAAAATGTAATAATGTAACGCCCAGGACTGCGTTGAGGTCATAATGGGTATAAAAAGGTTGTCTTAGGAAGAAGGGTTTTTTTTTTTTCAAAATTTGCCATGTTAATGCTCTGAACCTTGTGCACAAATAAACCTGTGTTCTCCAACCTTTCGTGGTCTTGTGTCCTGATTTAGAAGCAAGAATTGCAGCAACATGTTAATATCAGATACATAATGTGGGTTCCAGGCTGATGAGCTAGTATTCAAGTATAGGTCTAGTAAATGTTTTGTATGCTCTAGTTAGTAGTGTAATATTACCAGAGAAAAAGCTACATAAGATTAGGTTAACAACTCTTAATGCCTTTTTGGCTATGTAGTTACAGTGGGCTCTAGCACTTAGATCATTAGAGATGAGTACTCCAAGATCCTTGACAGAGTTTGGATCATCAACAAGGTCTTGACTGATGAAGGCGGAGCTACGTCTCGGTGTTACAGCTGCGATCTCGGGGCTCTGAGATCGTAACTGATATTTTCGCCCCTGGTCGGTTCTAATGGACCTAAACCATCCCGTAGAGACGGGGATTGTGAAGGGCACAGTTCCAGGATCCCAGAGATATCGCAAAATCTCTGGTTTGATCCGGGAGAAGCCCTTTTGCTGGAAGCGGAAAGGCAGCCTCCAAAGCTGCTGAAGTCGGGACAGCTCCGGAAAGGGATTTAAATGAGCATGTATCGGTTGGGTGAGAAATTCTTTTGCATTATAAATTGATTAAGACTTGAAAGGACATCCTGAACAAAGAAGAAATCTGTGACTTTATTTTTGTTTGACTGAACCTTGGTTGAGCGGCGTTTAAGTGATGTCAAATTGAGACTTGGATTTTTTTCTTATTTTCTTTGAGGACTTTAATGTGATTTTGTAGGTAACCGGATTGAATTTTCTCTTATATATATTTTTATTCTTCACTTGATTTTTATTTTTTATCTTTTTAACTTTCTTTTTAGGATAGAGGCTCCCTTTGGTTATCCTTTTTTTCTTTTTGTTTGAGTTTTTTATGAATATTTTTTCTTTTGGCTGGGGGGGGAAAGAGTATTAAGAGATTCTGCAACACTGCCAACTAGAGGCTTGAAAATATTTTATTTGAATTGGGGAGAAAAGCACTTCTTTTCAAGGACATTTTAATGTGATAAGATAGAGGGAGAATACAGTAAAACATTATTACAGGTGCTCTCTTGGACTCTTATCAATATTTCAACATTTGAGGCTTGGCTTTGAAGTTGCTGGAGAAGACAGTCATAATAAGAGCCTTGGATAAAGAAATAAAGTGCAGTGTACAGTGCATACATACATACATACATACATACATACATACATATACATATATATCTTTGAAATTCCTACTCGCCAGCCTTTTTGTAAATTTTAACTCTAGTATTTTTGCTTTTTATTTTAAAGGGAAAGCCTCAGAGCTCTTTCTTTTTTCTTTTCTTTCTTTTTTTTTTCTTGCTTCTTCGCTTCTTCCATTTATTTCAATTGGATTAGGGTCTAGAAGAACCTGAAGACCTTTCTTTTTCCTTTTCTCTTTTTTGGTTTTGGGCTTTTTACTATTGGATTTCCTTTTTTTGATTTTTTTGGACTATATTTGGTTACTACACCAGCTGGATTCAAAGTCAAAGAGAGCTTGAAGCCTTGGAAATATTAAAATGAGCAGGAAACCAAAATCATTCGGCGTTTCTGCTTCTACCTCTGCTTCCCCACCACCTGAAGGACAACTTTTAATTCAGACAATGTTGAAGCAAGATAGGGAACAAGAAAAAGTAAATTTACAGATGATCATGCAAGGAATTCAAGATATTAAGATAAAAATAGATACCATGGACAAAAAAATAGAGAAATCTGATGAAAATTTTAAACAAATGATGGGAAAGTATGAGGAGAGATTCCAAAAAATTGAGGAAGAAGGAAAACAAAGAGAGGAGAAGATTGGAAATATTGACACTAGATTAACAGTGGTAGAACAAGAAAAAAATGGGATGTTGAGGTGGGAGATGGAAAGATCAGAATTTTATCTTAGATTCCAAGATATAGAAGAGGAAAAAGGAGAAAACTTGGCTGCGATAATGATAGAAATATTGGCAGATCTTCTGGAAATTACCGAGGAAAAGATGATGGACGGAGTAGATGAGATATACCGAGTTTATACAAGATATGCGATGAGAAATAAACTACCAAAGGAAGTACATATTAGATTTACCAAAAAATCCATCAGAACACAAATATTACAAGTGGCAAGAGAGAAAGCATTGAAATATAAAGGCAAAGAGATTGTGGTTTTAAAACAAATACCTAGAAGAGTGAGAGAGATGAGAAGAGAATACCGATTTTTGACCAAAATGCTACTGGAAAATGAAGTGAACTATAGATGGCTGATACCAGAAGGACTAATTTTTACGTGGCAAGAGCAGAGACATAGAATTGACTCGACTGAAAAAGCAGAACTTTTCTATGCAGAATTTTTTGGAAGAAAAAAAGAGGAGGCAGAGAAAGAGGTCTCATTAATTGAGTTTCAGGAGGAACAACTGGAGATTGAAAAAGAGAAAGGAGTTGTAGGTGGACAGGTAGACAGTAAAGAACAACGTGAAGTGAGAGCTACGAGAGCTGTTAGACCTAAATATAAAGCATAATCATGGCAGAAAAAAAACTGATTACAATGAATATAAATGGACTTAACTCAGCTGTTAAAAGAAGGAAAACCTTTCACAAATTAGAGAAATTAAAATTTGATATAATTTGCTTACAAGAAGTTCATATTAAAAAGCAACATGAGCAATTGTTAGTACAGCCAAAATTAGGGAAAATATTTACTTCTTTGATTCAATGTAAGAAAAGAGGAGTGGTTCTCTACATTAAAGTAGATATTCCAGCAAAACTGATCTACACGGGTGAAGATGGAAGAGTATTAATGGTGGAAATAATGGATAATAATAAAAAAATACTCTTGATTGCAATTTATGCTCCGAATGATAAACAAGAAGAGTTTTATAAAAAACTACATATGGAAATAATTAGACTGGACTATGTTAACATAATTATGATGGGAGACTTTAATGGAATTGTGGACAATAAATTGGACTATATAACAACAACAACAAAACAAAATAGAAAGATTCTCCCTAAATCTTTTTTTAAAATGACAGATGAATTAACCTTAAAAGATATTTGGAAGGAAAGAAATGTTAAAACTAAACAATATACTTTTTACTCTAATAGACATTTATCATGGTCCAGATTAGATATGATTTGGATCTCAACAGAATTAATATCTACTATTCAAGAAACAAATATTGAAATAAGTACTTGGGCAGATCATAGTCCAATGACAATTAAATGGAAGGGACAAAAAAAAGATCGAGATGGACATTAAACAATACTATTTTAAAGGAGAAAGACTTTATACAATGGATGGAGAAGGAATTGGTTTTTTTTTTTAAAGAAAATAAAAAAGAAGATACTTCAATACAGAATGTTTGGGATACAATGAAGGCATATGTAAGAGGTTTGATAATAGACTATACAAGAAAAAAGAATATTAGGAAAAGACAAACCTCCAAGGCTTTGGAAGATGAATATATAAGACTTGAAAAAGAATTACAGAAAATACCACAGAAAAAAGATATTAAATTGAAACTGGATGTAATTAAGCATAAAATGGAATTAATAGAGAAAGAAGAACTGGCACAGAAAATTAGAAATTCTAAACAGAATTATTTTGAAGATGCAAATAAACCAGGTAGATGGCTAGCATATAAACTGAGAAAGAAGGAATCAAGAAAAATATTGAAACTAATAGATGATCAAGGTCAAGTTTGTTGTGGTAATAAGGAGAAAAAGGAAATTATTCGAGATTATTATGGACAACTATATAATCAAGAGAATATTGATGAGAAAAAAATTAAACAGTATTTACAGAATGTTAACTTACCGAAGATACCTAAAGAGACTGAAGAAATGTTAGAAAGCAATATAACAATGATGGAATTAAATGAAGCATTTAAAAGACAAAATAATGGGAAAGCACCAGGTCCAGATGGGCTTCCGGCAGAATTCTACAAAAAATTTCAAGAATCATTGAACACCCCATTGTTAGAAATTATGAAGTTATGTTAAAGAAGATGACACCCAAAACATGGTCAGAGGCTTATATTACACTTATTTTAAAGGAAGAGGCTGACCCGTTGCAAATTAAGAACTATAGACCTATTTCCTTATTGAATGCAGATTATAAAATCTTTGCTTCAATCTTAGCAGAAAGACTGAAAAAATATTTAAATAATTTTATCCATCCAGATCAAAATGGATTTCTACCAAAGAGACAAATTAGAGACAACATGAGAGTAATTTTGGATACCTTGGAATATTATGAGGCTCATCCTGAAAATCAAATGGCTTTGATATTCCTAGATGCTCAAAAAGCATTTGACAACGTGAACTGGAGATTTATGTTATTATTATTGGAACAGATGGGCTTTGCCAGAAAATTTATTCAAGCAATAGAAGCCATATATAATAAACAGACAGCAAAGGTAATGATGGAAGGAGAATTTACAGATCTTATTAATATAAGAAGAGGTACAAGACAAGGATGTCCCCTATCTCCTTTGTTATTCGTATTAACTTTGGAAGTGTTGAATAGAAATATTAGAGATGACAAAAATATAAAAGGAATGAAAATTAAAATGAAAGAATTTAAACTACAAGCTTTTGCTGACGATTTAGCTTTTATTCTGGAAGACCCGTTAGAAACCGCTCCAAAGTTATTGGAAAAGATAGAGACATATGGTGAGATGGCTGGCTTGAAAATAAATAAAGATAAAACAAAGATTTTGACAAAAAACATGTTATTGAGACAAAGAGAAGAACTGACAGATCTTTTGAAAATTCAAATTACAAACAAGGTTAAGTATCTGGGGATATATTTGACAGCAAGATGTAGCACATTAAAAGAGAATAATTATATTAAACTTAAACAACAGATAATTACAGATTTGAAGAAATGGGAAAATTTACAATTGTCATTAATAGGGAGAATTTCAACAATTAAGATGAATATTTTACCTAGAATTTTATTTCTCTTTCAAACAATACCAATTAGACTTGGAAAAGACTATTTTGAAGATTTAAATAAAACTATGTTGAAGTTTATATGGCAAGGTAAAAAAGCGAGAATAAAGTTAAAACTTTTGCAAGATGCTAGAAATAGAGGAGGTTTTGGCCTGCCTAATTGGGAACTGTATTATCAAGCTGCAAGTTTGATGTGGGTCAAAGAATGGATAACATTAAGAAAACATAGATTGTTGACATTAGAAGGACATGATTTACTGTTGGGCTGGCATGCTTTTTTATGGTACAAGGGAACTAAAACACAGGGGTATTTCAGAAGACATTATATACGGGAGTCTTTGTGGTTAAATTGGGAGAAGATAAAAAAACAATGTTACTTGAAAATTCCAGTTTGGTTATCGACTATTGAAGCATTTTCCTATCCTATGATCTATAAAAAGGAACAAACAGTTAGATATGGGGAACTGTTGGATGAAAAGGGTGGACTTAAAACGATCCAAAACTTAGAGGAACAAGGTATAAGGATGAATTGGTTTTCATATGCGCAAATACACTCAAGATATCTTGAAGATTTTAAAACGGAAGGATTCTATGATAAACAGACTGATTGATGGGTACTGATGAGAAAGTGATTAAAAAGTTATATGGTTATTTATTGGGAATTAAGCTAGAGGAAGAACAAGTTAAAGAAACTATGATTGCATGGGGGAAGAATTTTGGATATGGAATTGATTTAGAGCAATGGCAAAAATTGTGGTCTCAAAATTATAAAATGACAATGTCAATAGCATATAAAGAAAACTTGTATAAGATGTTTTACAGGTGGCACCTTCCCCCGACAAGAATAGCAAGAATGTTCAAGAACAAATCTGAAAAATGTTGGAAATGTCATCAGATACCTGGCTCATACTATCATATGTGGTGGACTTGTGAGAATGCCAGAAAATATTGGACTAAAATTCACATGTGGTTGGAAAAAATGACAAAGAAACACATAGACTTGAAACCAGAGATCTTTTTATTGGGAATTTTACCTGATATATATAATAAAGACTTGAAATATTTGATTGTAAATGTATTAACAGCGGCTAGGATTGTATTTGCTAAAAACTGGAAGAATGAGAAAATACCATTGCAGGAAGAAATTATTAAGAAAATATTGGAATGTGTTGAGATGAGTAGATTGACATTTGAAATTAGAGAACAAGAAGATAAACAATTTTATGCAATTTGGGGTTTTTTTTATCAATGGTTAGATGATAAAATACAATAATAGAGCATTAGTATTATATATATGAAGGGTTTTTAGGATTGATTTGTTATGATTATATGATAAGTTATAGAATAAACTGTTTGAAGTATTGTTATCTCACAAAGCATGAATGATTAAAAGTATAGTCAGAAAAAGATTTTTTTTTTTTTTAGTAATATTAGAATATGGATTGACAATATGAGTGGTTATGCAATATAACTGTAATTGACACTATAAAATGAATGCACAAAACTGATGAACCAACCGAGACACCGCAAGTATATATGAGAGTAGATGTTTTTAATGTTTTGTACGTTTGTCTGTTTGTAGAAAATTAATAAAAAAAAATTAAAAAAAAAAACACAAGGTCTTGACTATTCAGCCTGTATTTATTTTCTGATTATTATTTTTTTGCCGATATGTAAGACAGAGCATTTATCTGTTGAGATTTGAAGTTGCCATGTTTGACCATTCTGATACATAGTCAAGGTCTTTTTGAAGGGTAGCAGTATTGTCTGTGGTGTTGAATAGCTTTACATCATCAGAGAAGAGAACGCAGTTGATCTTCATATGATCACAGAGATCATTTATGTAGAGTATGAAGAGAATTGGTCTTTGAACACTGCCTTGGGGGACACTGTGTTGACAGGTACAGAATTTGAAAGGATGCTCCCAATTTTGACCATTTGTTTTCTGTTTGACAGGAATGCTTCTATCCAGTTATCTTATTCTTCTTGATTTTCATTCAGAGCATAGATTGCTATCATATAACAATGATGGAGTTAAGTGAAGCAATTAAGAAGCAAAATAATGGAAAGGTACCAGGCCCAGATAGGTTTCCAGTGGAATTTTACAAGACATTACAAGAATCGTTGAATCTTCCATTGTTAGAGGTTATGAATGAAGTTATGTTAAAGAAGAGGATAACCAAATCATGGTCAGAAGCTTATATTACACTTGTCCCAAAACAGGATGCCGACCCATTACAAATTAAGAATTAGACCTATTTCCCTACTAAATTGAGATAATAAAATCTTTGCTTCAATATTGGTAGAAAGACTCAAAAAAGGCTTAAATAACTTTATTCACCCCTATCAAAATGGAATTCTGCCAAAGAGACAAATTAAAGATAATATGAGAGTAATTTTGGACACTTAGGAATATTACGAGGCACACCCTGAAAAATAAATGGCTTTGATATTTTTAGATGCACAGAAGGCCTTTGATAATGTGAATTGGCGATTTATGTTATTACAGTTGGAATAGATGGGCTTTGGTAAAAAAAATATCCATGTAATAGAAGCTATATATCATAAGCAAACGGCAAAGGTAATGAGAATTTATGGATTGTATTGATATAAGAAAAGGAACAAGACCTAGAGGACAAGAGTGCCCACTGTCACCCTTGTTGTTTGTGTTAACTTTGGAAGTGCTAAATAGAAATATTAGAGAAGAAAAGGATATAAAAGGGATGAAAATTAAAAAGGAAGCATTTAAATTGCAAGCATTCACAGATGATCTGGTTTTCATTTTAGAAGACCCACTAGAAACAGCATCAAAATTGATAGAAAAGATAGAGTCCATGGGAAGGTGGCTGGTTTGAAAATAAATAAAGACAAAACAAAGATTTTGACAAATAATATGTTATCAAGACAAAAGGAAGAATTGACAGATGTTTTGAAAATTCAGGTCACAAATAAGATCAAATACTCGGGGATCCTTTTGACAGCAAGATGTAGCACACTTAAAGAGAATAATTATATTAAACTCAAGCAGCAGATAGCACTAGATTTGGCAAAATGGGAAAACTTACAATTGTCATTAATAGGGAGAATATCAACAATCAAGATGAATAAATTAAGCCCATGTCACACTGCACCAACGGATGCAAAGAGGATGTAAAACGGACAAAAAAGCTTGCCATCCATTGGTTAACGCGTTGTACTCACTGCCTCCGTTTTGCTTCCTCTCTATCCGTCCAGCATCCATTTATGGACATTTCATCCGCTCAGAAAGTTTTGAGCTGCTCAAAACTTTTGCGCGGAAAATGTATCCAATTCGTCCATTCTGCATCCGCTATGCATCCGCTACACATCCGTTACACATCCGCTATATCCGCTAGGCATCCGCTGTGCATCCGCGCAATTCGCATCCGCTCGGACGCAAGGAGGAAGTGGAATGGACGCAGAACAGATACAGAACGGATGCAGAACGGATGCCTAGCGGAAACAAAGCATGTAAAATGGAAAAAACGTCCGCAGAGGGGACCTATCTCGGATATTAAGGATGTCTAGAGGATGCCTAGAGGATGCAAAGGGACACCTATACTGCCTATAAAAAGGGGGAGCAACACATCTGGATCTCACTTTCAGACCAGCAGCCCTGCTGCAGACCTCTGCAGCCTTCATCTGACTCTTCCTCTTCCACAGCATCCAGTCATGTCCACCGTGGATCGTAACACAGTCCTTTTGGCAGCCACCATCCTTCTGCAACAGTGCAAAGCCATCTACAGGCTCTGTGAACTCTACTATGGGAAGAAAAAGAGGTGGCCAAAAAGTGTCTGGGTACAAAGATGGTTCGCCAGAAGAGCAGAGGACGGACTGTACAACAAGCTGATGGTGGAGCTCAGGAACGAAGACACTTGGGCGTTCCAGAACTTCATGAGGATGCCTCCAGCCATGTTTGACAAAGTTGTGCAGCGGCTGACACCCAGGTTGACCAAGGCAAACATCAACTTCCGGCCCAGCCTGGAACCTGGGCTCAAGGTGGCGCTCACTCTGCGCCACCTGGCCTTAGGGACCTCCTACAGGAGCATGCAGTACGGCTGGAGGGTGCCACCCAACACCATCAGCAATGTGGTCAGAGAAGTGGTGCAGGCCATCATCAAAGAATACAAGGAGGAGCTCCTCCAGTACCCCTCCACTGAAGAAGGATGGAAGAAAGTTGCAGAGCAGTGGTATCAGAAGTGGAACTTACCACACACCGTTGGAGCCATAGATGGCAAGCACGTGGCCTGCAAATCTCCAGCCAAGTTGGGGTCCACTTATCACAACTACAAGGGCTTGTTCAGCATCATCCTCTTTGCCATGGTCGATGCTGTCTCCAAGTTCATGTACATCGATGCTTCAGGCAACGGCTCATCTTCAGATGCCCAGGTATACAACGCCAGTCACCCCAAGGAGGAGCTGGAACGCAACCTCATCGTGGGCTTCCCAGATCCAGAACCCCTGCCCAACGACACACAAGATGTGCCCTACTTCATCGTGGGGGATGACGCCTTCTCCCTCACAACCTACCTCATGAAGCCTGGGGAATGGAGACAAGGGCGAAACCTGATAGACACTCAGGATGTGCAAGGCCCCAACAGAGCCTCACGTGAAGGGAAGAAGCAGTGCAACCTCCTGAAACACTGGTGCAACTCCCCAGCTGGAGCAGTGGAATGGCAAGACAGGATGATAGATGCTTAATGGATGCTTCCTTCAGCCTGTCTCATCACACTGATGAGATTGGGCCATGTATGTTGGGTGGGCCTACAATGAACAGGGCATTTAATAAAGAGTTGTGTTTATGTTCAAATGTGTGGATCAATGCTTACATTGTTATTGATAAAAAAGGGCCATAGGGGTGGCACCTGGGAGGGTAGACCATACAATCCCACTATGCTTGCACTGGAGGTTTATCTATCCCACAGCTATTAGCCATCCTAAAGGTATCCCTGCCCACCCCACTGCTATCTTAACCCATCCCCCAAGCATGTAAAGGCTTAAACCATTTCTAAAAGTTTCCACCAAGACTTTATTAAAAAAAAGAAATGAAGCAAGTGTATGAATCAAAAATAGACTTTATTAACAAGAAGCTATAAAACAAAAAATGAGTCTCTGGCATTCCTCTTGGTCGCTCAGTCTCAGGGGTGAAGGGTTCAGGTGCTGTGGAGGTGGCTGGTGCTGGAGTGCTTGTCATCAGCTCCTCCAAAAGCAGAAGCAGCAGAAGCAGCAGAAGCCCCAGCCCCAGAAGAGCGAGCCCGTGCTGCAGAAGACCCAGCAGAACCAGAGTGAGGGCCAGGGGGCGGGATGGTAGCCCTGTCCCTCTTGCAAGGGCTGGCAGCAGATGGCTGAGGCTTGCTGTGCTTCAGCATGGTTGTGGGGTTGCTGGCTGGCAGGGAGGCTGGCAGGAACCAAGGCTGGCACCAAGGCTGGCAGGCAGGCATGAACCAAGGCTGGCAGGCAGGCATGAACCAAGGCTGGCAGGCAGGCATGAACCAAGGCTGGCAGGCAGGCAGGCAGCAAGGCTGGCTGGCAGCAAGGCTGACAGGGAGGCTGGCAGCAAGGCTGGCAGGCAGGCAGAGAGCAAGGTTGGCAGGGAGGCTGGCAGGGAAGCTGGCAGGCAGGCTGGCAGGCAGGCACCACGACTGGCAGGCAGGCATGCACCAAGGCTGGCAGGCAGGCTGGCAGGCAGGCAGGCACCAAGGCTGGCAGGAAGGCTGGCAGGCAGGCAGGCAGGCACCAATGCTGGCTGGCAGACTGGCTGGCAGCAAGGCTTACAGGGAGGCTGGCAGCAAGGCTGGCAGGCAGGCAGACAGCAAGGTTGGCTGGGAGGCTGGCTGGGAGGCTGGCAGGCAGGCAGACAGCAAGGCTGGCAGGCAGACATGCAGGCAGGACAGGCAAGGCAGTCGATGTGTCTTGAAGCAGGTCTTTCCTCTGAATGGTGACCTGCTTTCGAGCTGCTTCCGTTATATTCATGGGGCTGATGCAATGCATCCTCCCCGCATGCGCAATTAACGCTCGGCATCCACTAGGCTTCCGCTGTGCATTCGCTTCATCCGCTGTGCATCCGCTGTGCATCTGCTCTTTCCGTTCCACATCCACTTTGCTGAGGTCCCCCGGAAGCCTAGCAGATGTGCCATCCACTCCCATCCGCTGGGCTTCCGTTCCGCATCCGCTTTCCATCCGCCCTGCGTCCTCCCCGCATCCGTGTTATCCGCTCCGGTTATGCAAATTTTTGCCCCTTCTGAGAGCGGATAACAACGGATGGAACATTTTTCTCGTCCGTTGTGTCAGTTTTGCATCCGTTGGGCAGTGTGACAGGGCCTTTACCCAGAATTTTATATTTGTTCGAAACAATTCCAGTTAGGCATGGAAAATATTATTTTGAAGATTTAAATAAGACTGTGTTGAAATATATATGGCAAGGTAAGAAAGCAAGAATAAAACTAAAATTCTTGCAAGATACTAGAATAAGAGGAGGATTTGGTTTGCCTAATTGGGAATTGTATTACCAAGCTACAAATATGATGTGGGTCAAGGAATGGATAACATTAAGAAATATTAGATTGTTGGCATTAGAAGGACATGATCCGTTGTTGGAGTGGCATGCCTTCCAATGGTACAAAGGAACTAAAACACAGGGGTACTTTGGAAGACATTATGTATGGGAGGCTATGTGGTAAATTGGGAGAAGACTAAAAGGCAATGTTATTTGAAAATTCCAGTCTGGCTATTGACTATTGAAGCTTTTTCTTATCCTATAATATATAAAAGGACCAAACAGTTAGATATGGTGAAATATTGAATGAAAAGGGTGAACTTAAATCTATGCAAAAACTAGAGGAACAAGGTATTAAGATGAATTGGTTTTCATATGCGTAAATACATTCAAGGTATGACAAAGATTTTAAAACAGAAGGTTTCTGTGATAAACTGATTTAGATGAGATTTTGACAGGTACTGGTGAAAGGGTGATTAAAAAACTGTATGGATATTTATTAGAAATTAAGCTAGAAGAAGAACAAGTCAAAGAAACAATGATTGCCTGGGGAAAAAAAATTTGGATATGGGATTTAGAGAAATGGCAAAAATTGTGGTCTCAAAATTATAAAATGACAATGTCAACAGCATATAAATAAAATTTGTATAAGAGGTTTTACAGGTGGCACTTTCCCCCAACAAGAATAGCAAGAATGTTCAAGAATAAATCTGAAAAATGTTGCAAATGTCATCACATACCTGGCTCATATATATATGGTAGATGTGTGTGGATGCCAAAGGATATTGGACTAAAATCCACACATGGTTGGAAAAAATGACAAAAAAACACATAGACTTGAAACCAGAGATATTTTTATTGGGAATTTTACCTGAAATATACAGTGAGGAATTGAAGTATTTGAGTGTAAATGTATTAACAGCAGCTAGGATTGTATTTGCTAAAAACTGGAAAAATGAGAAAATATCATCGCAGGAGGAACTTATTAAGAAAATAATGGAATGTGCTGAAATGAGTAGATTGACATTTCAAATCAGAGAACAAGAAGATAAACAATTTTGTAAGATTTGGGATTTATTTTATCAATGGTTAGACAATAAAACATGGTAATGAAATATGTAGATTTTTAGAATATAAGGAATAAAGATGTATTATTTATCATAACTACAAGATAATTATAGGATAGATTCAGGATGATAATATGAATTGTCATAAAATATACCAAATAAAATATGAATTATTTTGGAAAACATTAATGGATAATAGTATAGTCAAATGATTAACAATATTAATGTACTTAGTAATATTTGATGACAATATGAGAACACATATAATGAAATTCTAAGTGATGACTATGAAGTAGATGCACAAAATAATTTGTAAACCAGCCAACATACTGTATGTATAGATGTGGAAGATGGCTTGATGTTTGTCCATGTTTGTCTAAAAAAACTTTTTTTAAAAAAGAGATTTTAGTTTTAGGAGTAGTTTGTCATGTACCACTGAATCAAAGGCTTTACAGAAATCTATGTAGATTGCGTCTGTTGCTTTGCCCTGATCAAGTTGTATAGTCCAACTACGTTTTTGCAGTGTAAGAGTTGCAGATTGCAAGATAGTTTTTTTTTCTGAAACCGAAACCGAATTGTTTATTTGAGAGTAGGTTGTTTGTCTCGAAGTGGAGGATATTGGAATGATTAATAATTGATTCCATGGCTTTACAGGTGACGCAGCATAAAGAGATTGGTCTGTAATTTTCAACTAGGCTGGGGTCTCCCTTTTTTTGAAAAAGATGACTGTGGCTTTGTGACCATAGTTTTGGCAAGAAGCTGGTCCTGAAATATTTTTCAAATATTATGCTTAGAGGTTCAGCTATGGTAGTGGATAGCTTTTCTAAGAAGTAGGCACATATTCCGTCTGGTCCAATAAGTAGAGATAGTTTGTTTGCGTGGTGCTTTTTCAACATTGTCTTCTATAAAATTGATATGTATTAGATCAATGGAATTGTCTGTAGTTTGACTAGGAAATATTGGGCATGATCCATTGCTGTTTAAAATACTGAGCCAAATAATGTGTTAAAGAGGTTGGGTTTAGTAGTGTCATCATTGTAGTCTTTACCATTAGGTCCTTTCAGGGGTGGGATGGACCTGGAGTCTTTTAGTTTGTTTACAAAATTGTAGAAAGCGTGGGTGGAATTGGTGCGTAGAAGGTTTTCCTCTTATTTAATGTGATAATTGGTGCATTCAGTCTTTCTCTGGTGGCATAAATTTTTGTATTGGCTTTTGAAGATGGCAATGTGACCAGATTTGTTTTTCCGCCAAAGTGATCTCTTTTAGGATTCAAGCATCCTTGTATGGATAATCTGTTTTATCTGGTTTTTGGAGTTGTTATTGGTACATATAGTTTGATGACTCTTTCAACTTCAAGTAAAAATATGTTGTAATTGTCTTCAACAGTATTGCATCCAGTGAATAGAAATTGTCAATCAAGGAATGAGAGATTGTTGTCTATAAAATCATAGTTGCCTTTTTTGAAGTTGTAATTGGGAATCACATCGTTGTGTTGATTTTTGTGTGGACTTATGTTGAGACAAAAGTCAATCATGTTGTGGTCACTGTTGGAAAAGGGTTTTTTAATTTGTATTCCATAAATTGAATTCAAACTATTGCAGAAGATGAGATTGAGGCAGTTGTTAAGTGTAGTATTGTTGGTTACTAATTGTTCCAGTCCCAGGTTTGTTACAGCATTGTAGAAGGTTGCATGTATAGGTTCAGTTTTACATTTGTTTAGGGTTCAGTTAATGTGAGGTAGATTGAAGTCACCAAGAAAATAAAAGTGTGTGGGCAGGATTTACATTTGTTTAGGGTTCAGTTAATGTGAGGTAGATTGAAGTCACCAAGAAAATAAAAGTGTGTGGGCAGGATGTTGCCCATGTTAGTGGTGAATTTAGCTTGTTTACATGTTTGATGTCATAATCAGGGGCTCTGTAACATAATAAGAATCAAAATGTGATATTTAAGGACAGTTCACAGACAATGGTCTCAGGAAGAGCAAGCTCTTGGGTAAGTTGGATGTTTTTTAGATGTAAGGACTTTTTATAATAGATAGCAAAACCATCCCCTCTACGAATTTCACGATGTGATCGGTAAACATGATAGTCTCTTACTATGGTAATGGAGTCAGGGAAAGATGCATTGAGCGATGTTTCACAGAGAAATATGATGTCAAATTTAGCCATATTTAGTAAGAGGAGAAATTCAGGTATTTTACTCACAAGGTTTTTTGCATTGAGTAGCTGGCATTTAAGGCCAGTTGTAGTTGGAATTGAGGTAGTTAGGAGTGTGGGTGCCTAGTTTTGAGTGATGGTGGGTTGGATGAGGTAGGGTTGGATGTGGAGTTGTGGTTTGTGTGACTTACTTTTGATACAATCAGCATGGTAGTCAATGTAGAAATCCTTCTCTTGTTTTCCTTCTCCTTTTGATCCTCTTCTATCTGATGTCCACCCGGTCATTTCTCTTTCGCCACCTTGTCGTTCCGTTTCCTTCCTTTTCATTTTGCTGCCCAGGATCTCAGGTTTCCTCACTCTGATTCTCTTCCTTCCTTCCAATTCCTCCTCTGTGTGCCCACTTGTCTCTTTCTCTCCTCCTAGATTCCTTCACTAAAAGTTTTGTGTCCTCTCTTTTCTCAGTCTTTTCCATCTTAATGATTTGTTGATTCACTGCTCATTCCACCAAATTGCTGCCAGTTCTTTTGGGGATTCCCCCCTCCCCAGAGCTTTCTGTTCTCAACAAATATTTAGGACTCACCTTTATGGCACATCACCACCATTGCACCTCTGGGATTTTCGATCAGATATAATGAAAAAATCTGTTAAAATTATCTTTGCTTCCTTATCATCTGTAGCTTGTCATTGCCTCAGGTCTGCCATACTGGTATGACAGGCACTTCCACTTTGGGTTTGAAGAGTTCTCCACTGAGCTGAAGAGAGATTCCAGGATGGATAGTCTCTTGTCTCCTAGCTCTGTAGACTGAGTTGAAAAACTGAGGACACACTCCTTGTAAACGGTCCCCAGTTCTTCACTCAGTGTCAACGTGTTCAGACCACCCTTTAAGGGCTCTGAATAGTTAAGATTGCAGAAGAATCTTCACCCCCTGGATTGAGCTTTTTTTCTTGAGAGGCTTAGATCAGGTTTGAAAGCTAGCTGGCTTGCCAGCTTAGCACTTTCATTTTTTCGTGCCTTTTTTCCGGTTCATGTTTTTTGCTTATTATGTTATTTTTTAAAACTTTCTTTGCTGGTGGATTGGTTTTTTTCTGTTTTTGTTGTTCAGTAGAGGTGACCCTGTGAGCCTGTATGGCCCAGGCTGGGGGCGAGAGTTGGCGTCTTATTCAACTTGCCTTCTCCCAATCCACTTTCCCTTGATTTGGGCTAGCTGCAACTACTGCTAAATGTTTCTGTCCCTTTTCGATGTCAGTGGCTATTTCTCTCGTTTTGGGGACAATCTTGTAGTTCATCTCCAGGATTGCCCTGGGGGGGTGGTTTCTGGCCTTTGGGATTTAATCCTGATCCCCTAATCAGTCCCCAGAGCAAGACGATTGAGCTGCAAGACGCTTGAGTCTGCCAGATAATTATGGTGCAGCTCATAAGACTCTGACCTGTCAGGGCTTGCTGCAATTCAAAGAGTCAGCTGTTTTTTTCACCCTTTTTTCTCTGACTCAGGGTTTGGGTTTTTTTGAAAATTTTATTTGGGTTTTAACAAAAAACAAAATACAAATAAAACATCGTTTTTGAAAATGGCATGGTCCCAGGTTATCACTTCTTCATACAGACACAAAACTCAATTTCATGCTCATTTTTATATTCTATTCCATATCTTATTACCATTTTATATTTTCTACATAGTTTTTCCCCTCTTTTAATTTTCTCAATTTTGTTTTGATTATCTCATTTCAATTCAAATCATTATATTTATACTTTTGTCTGTCCTGTTACAATTTGATATTATCTTTTCTTATTAAACAAATTTTTCCCTGTAGTTACCAATTAGAGTATGATACCTTTTTATCCTTTAATTTTGTTCATTCAAACTCTTATTTAAGCTTCAACATATAGCTTTGATATTATAGCATTCAATATAATACATAACTTCCAATCGGAGTCAGCTTGGTACATTCTTAAAATAGACACTAAATACTTCAAAAGAAAATATATTATATTTTTACATATAAATATGTGTGTGTGTGTGTGTGTGTGTGTGTGTGTGTGTGTGTGTTGTTCAGCTTCCTTCGTGTATTATCCCACATCATTCTAGTGCTTTTAAAGTTGTAGCAACGTTTCAGCAGAATCTCATCTGCCATCAATAGGCTTCTGTATTAAGTTTATGTGTGTGTATGTGTGTGTGTGTGTGTGTGTGTGTGTATGTATGTGTGTATATATATATATATATATATATGTATGTATGTATGTATGTATGTATCTATATATATGTATGTATGTATGTATCTATATATATATGTTGACCTGGAAAACCAAGGCATATACGAAATTCCCTGTACATCATGCCCGGCCACATACATTGGACAGACCAATAGAAGAATAAGTACCCGCCTAGCTGAACACAAAAATGCAGTAAAAAAGCTGGAACACACCTCCTCACTAGTCCAACACATGAAAACCACAGGTCACAACATCAACTTCAATGGCATTAAAACCCTGGCCACTATAGAAAACCCCAGCCACAGAATCATCAGAGAAGCCATAGAGATTGAAAAAAGACCTGACAGCATGAATAGAAGAGATGATTCCAGCAGACTGTCAATCATTTGGAAGCCTGCACTCTCAAATAGAAAG